>JAZDUH010000348.1:295000-895000 GCA_036419115.1 Scarus forsteni | reverse complement strand
ATTTTTATACTCTTTATGTTGCAGTACCATGTCCAACTACCAGTTGGTGAACTCCAAAACACTTGCCTTAAGTTTCATCTTAACATTATCTTTGCACTTTTTTTAAGCATATTGAGATAACGCATCCAAAATTTAAAACAGCTGACGAAGGGCAAATTAGGTATTTAGATTTCGTATAATTTCTTAATTTTTTTATGTAAATTTTTTGTGCAATTCATAAGGGAATAGTTTGATTTAACAGCAATAATGCATGCTTCAGATTTCGCTTTTTCTTTTATTTACTCTAAATGAATGTTTGTCAAAGATGTGTTTGTGGATCTTTATTAAGTTGGTGCACGGTGAAGTGGACAGACGTAAAACTACTTAAACATATAATATTGAAAAAAAATTACCATGATTTGTAATCTGTTGAAATTAAAAAAAAAAAAAGCATTAGAAAAGTATTCCTTTGCATAATAATAATTCATTCATGAAAGGGTTAATCAGTGTGATAAAGACTGAGCTACAAGCTCGTTTTCCTTCTAACGAGCCTCACAGCTTCACTTTGGTCTCAATACGCAAACGGTGATGGCTAGTTTGGCGGCTTAGGGACCGTTAGCAAATTACTATAACGAAGGAACAGTGTGAAAAGAAATCCAGTAACTTCACCACAAAAACATTTAACGTCTTCAAAATCGCAGCACACGTACGTAACCGTAGATTGATCATTGTACATCATAGTTGGAGGAAAATGAGGTTGTAGCTCACAGTCTTTATCACATTGATTAAAATAAGGGGTCGGGTTTGGAACTACGTTGATTAATTGACCTGAAATATGAGTTTATCGCACATTGAGTTCATAAAGTGGTAAATTTAATAAAGACGTAAATTTACGACTTCATAAACTCGAAAATTTGGAGTCTCTTCTTGAAGAATTTGAGTTTTCATTATTTTTTTATTTCTTTAGGTGGCTCTAATACACTGTCGTAATTTACTGATATGATGATATATATAGACCTTATTTAACCCTTTATCTCCCAGCACAACTGTTTGGCAGAGGTCATTAAATTCAGGAATATATAATGTGTTAAATAAGCTTAACACGTTTGTTTCTGTCAATGGTTAATGATACAGAAAAAAACTGCAAACAAACCAAAATAACATATTTTGTTTGTGGATTTTAAAAGTTTTAAAACTACAAGCTATTATTATTTTTACCATTATTATTATAAAATACTTTATCATTTACTGATATGATGATATATATACATATAAAGCAGGGCTGTCAAACTCAACTGCACATGGGGCCAAAACTCAAAACACACTTTAGGTCAAGGGCCGAAAAGGAAAAATATTTATTAAACACATTAAAACTAAACTTATTTTTAAATAAATATGAGTAAATGAACACAAATACTATTATTACAGAACAAAGAAACTGAAACTATAGTTAACTTAAAAGCTTTTGCTCTCCATAAAAATATCTCCTGTCAAAATATAAAAAGTTGGAAATATGAACATGCAACAAAAGACCTCTGAAAATATAACATAAAAATTGTGCTTTTGTTCCCAGTTGTCTATTGTTCAGCAAGGCAGCTGTTGCACTGCATTATGGGATCTGTAGTTTGTGTGTTGTCAGCATTTCATACCACGAGGCCATTAATAACAAAAACAAAAACTAATAAAACAATCTCGTGGGCCAGATATAGTTGTCCATCGGGCCGGATGTGGCCCCCGGGCCTTGAGTTTGACACATATGATGTAAAGTGTTATTCATCAGAGATATTTTTGGGGTTTGTCAAACTTAATATGATACATATTTTAAATTTTTTTACATTGTTTACAGACATTTCTGCCATTTCTAATTGATTTTGTCCCAAATATTTTTGCATTTTTGTGTCACCACACAATTTTAAAACCTTTAAATCCCACACCGAGAAAATATCTGTTTTTTGGTTTGTTTGTGGTTTTCTCTTTTACCTGAAGTGTTAATGGAACCAAACACTGACTTGATTTGTTCTGTTTTTTAGAACATTAATTATCGATGAATTTAAACAGTTGAGCTGGTATTAGAGGGTTAAGGGGTGAGCTGGGACGTTTAGGTCCGAGCTGCTTCACCGTCACATTCAGACGGACTCGCAGCAGGGACGGGCTAATCAGTGTGCTCCACATCACGCCTCGTCTTTCTCCTCAATTATTCTTTTTTCTGTTTCCCTCTCGAGATTCATAGAATAAAACAGGTTGGAAAGCCGGTCAGAGGATCCATTTGTGTTTTCAGGACCTTGAATTATACAGGCCACAGCTTTACAATCAAAACGCCGTCTTCAGACGGAGCGCCGATGCATATAATTAGAGCCAGCTTTGATCAAAACAATGAAGAAAGGAGATTTGACAGGAAAAACAGGCGCTCTAAAACGCAGTCAAGAGAGAGAAGACATTCACAGTGACGCATGCTAAAACAACAAGAGCTGCAGAGCGGTGTGATGCAGACAGATCACACATCACACGGCCTCTGACCCGACTATCTCACAGATTTCACAAGTTTAGCATCAAGTCAGAAGAAGAGCCACGAGAATGTTTGACAGAGAGCCCAGAAAGAGAACAAATTAACACGACTCACAAGGCAGGAAAATCCAACCTCAAAAATCTCGATCCTGCAGTCAGCGTCAACATTTGAGGAAAATTTTCAAAGTGTTTCTGTAGATTTTCCATAACGTATAACTAGGGGTGTAACGGTACACAAAAATGACGGTTAGGTACGTATCTCCGTTTTGGGGTCACGGTTTGGTACATTTTCGGTACAGTATGGGAACAACGCAAAACCATTTGCTTGTTTAGCACATTTATTAAACCAAAAATTTGTCCTTATACAAACTGAAAACCAAAATATATTCAATGTGCTGCTTGGTAATACTAAGTTAACTGAAATAAATAAGCAACAAATGTATGAAATTAAAAATAATGAGTTTCTTTTTAACTTCCTGGCTTAAATGTGAACGACTGGGTACTTTATACCGGGGCTCAATCACCTTTAGCATGTGTTTAAAACCAGCATTTTCCACAGCTGAATATGGTCTTAGATCTGATGCTATAAAAACACTGATGGATGCTGTTATCACTTTGGCCCGATCTGAACTGTCAGGGAGAGGCTGCTTGAATGCAGACGGCAGTTGAATTTGCACTACAGTGTTTTTTTTCTTACTGCGGAAATCTTTACACTTGAGTGGTGCCGTTTCAGGTGAGTTAGCGTGTTTGACGTGCTGTCGGAAAATACCCGACCTTAGTTGAACAGTATCAGCACACCACAGGCGTTTTATCCACCTGTCTTTCTCTGTTGCAATATTTCACCAGGAAGCCAAAGTGTTCCCAAACAGGAGATTTCAGCGACGGGGGAGGGTCTCCAAGCTCTGGTTGGTCACTAGCAGTAGCCATGATGCACAATTCAGACACAAGTTTTTGCGGTTACAGAAGCTTTTGGATATTCATCTTCTGATTGGCTCGCCGTGAGACGTCACGTCCACATGATATGTACATGATCACAAGAGCACAAATCACAGACCACTTTCCTCATGAATATTAAAAAGCCTTCCCTAACCACGCCAATCATAGACGAGTACCCCCGTGAATATTAAAGAGCCATGTGCAGCGGCTAACGTAAACTTACTGTACTCGTTCAAGTACAGCACTTTACCGAACCAAACGTCCATTTTAAGCGGTTCGGCATGGATACATGTACCATAACACCCCTACGTATAACAAAGAAAGAGTCCCAATAAGCTATACAACAGGGATAAAGTAACGACAACAAGGGAAAAAAACTGCTGTTGGTTCAGTTTTCAATATAATGTTAGACAGATGTTACATACTTAGTAAATTACTTCTATTTCTAATGCCAACAAGGTAATTATAATGAGGCAGATTTAGTTGTACATTCAGCTAAAAGAGTAGGAAAGGAAAGAGAGGGTTAAAAAGGGGGTAAGGGTAGAGATGGGGAGTGAGTGTTATTAGTCTGGGGTGTTTGCTTCAAATTTGTTTGCAAAAAAGTCTAGGAGGGGGTTCCAATTTTTTGGAATCTTTGCCCTGAGCCCTGGACTGTACACCGAATTTTTTTCTAGTTTGAGAAATGACATTACTTCACGATCCCAGCGTGAGTATTGCCTAAGTCACACATTCCCTTTTCTCATGGCGATTGTACACGACTGTACACGATTGAGGAGGCTGGTGTGATCGCTATGATACTGGATGAAATGACTGTCTCACCCCTGGACACACCCCATAAATACACCGTCAGTAGCGCTGCTAAAGCGCTTCAGGGGCGTTCGTCCCGCTCCAGCTAGGTTAATACAACGATATGATGAGGATTGCATGAATTTACATCCTGCTGACACGACGTCAGCCCTCGCTCGAGCTCAGTTCACGTCACGTAAGCCCGACTGAGCCCTGTTGCTTGCGCCGTCTTGAACAGGACACAGTCGGGGCACAAACGGATACATCCTTGTCTGTCGTCCTCATAAAGCTTTCAGGATTGAGCCACGATCAGCCCGACTGAGCTCCGTACATGCCACGCTAATACAGTTCTCTTTAGGACTGCATTAGGCTTCCACCCCGCTATACTGAGAGCGGCGATTCTCCACGACAGTTTTGAACTGTTCAAAACTGTCGGGACCCTTCCACGTTCCCCGCCGTTCATCCACGACTATACAACGCTGATCCAGACCAAGTAGTGCATGCACCACGGCCAAAGCACGTTTCATCAGGATTATGACAGTCGTGCACAATCGCCATGAGAAACAGGAATGTGTGACTGGGGCATATGACGGAGAGGTTGGTGATTTCTAGCCAAACAAAATGAGTCTGCGTGCCAGGAGTGTTGAGAATGCTGTTAAATCTGATTGATGTCTGGATATCCCAGAGTTGCTAGGGGCAACGCCAAATGTTGCAATAATAGGGTCTAGGTCAACACCTAGCATTTTTTCTTGGTGCGCCAGTGCTCCCAAGAAAAAATGTTAGGTGCATTCTCACAAATTTTAGGTGCATGTGCGCACAAAGTGGTTGCACACTGGAGCCCTGTGTAAGAGTGCTGACAAACAGATGAACGAATGACGTGAAATCAGAGAAGAGGCTTTAAACCCAAAATGACAGTAAGACAGGCAGGTTAAGTCTTGTTACTGTAACAGCAGAGCAAAAAGGTCAAAGCCTCTCATTTTAGCTGTTACTCATTGATTCATGCTTCCTTTAAATGATTCGTTTGTACCACAGCCTGCAGACTAACCTGCAGCAGAGCTCGTCCTTGACTGCTTTACTCCGTCTCCTAAACTTTGTCTAATCATGAGCTGCTGTTGTGCGTGCATCTTTCAGAGCTGAGAATAAAACACCTCATGAAGAGCATCAGAGTTGGTATTCTTTATTTCCCTTCAGTCTTCCCCTCCTGGGAGAAAATCTCAAAATAAAACCCGCGATACTCCCTCCTGTTGTAGAGCAGGATGAAGAGGAAGGAAAAAACACGGCCTTCAATAAACAATGTTTTATATTTTCAGCTGCATTCGCTTTATTTCCCCCAAAGGCAGCTTTCCTCTAAGCAATACAAATGCTGACTGCTCATAACAACGTCGTGGCCCAGCCTCGGCTCACCTCTCACTCCATTAACACGCCGGCGTTTTGATCTGCGAGTCGAACACAGAAACATAAATAATGGTTACTTAGGCGTCTCTCACGTTGCATGTATTTCCCTGTGACAAACTGTAATTTAGATTTATGCGCTGCTCCCGAACTGAAAGCAGCGTTTTTTCAGGACCATCAAGCAGACCTCCTTTCCAAAAAAGCCATTTAGAAATAATGTGGAGCAGAACTTTCTGCCTGGTTTGGAACAAATGGGAGCACCGCTGGGAATAAGGCCACCACCAGACCTGGGAAATGACTAACGAGAGGAATCAAAAACCAGCACGCACCATCGTGACTTTAAATTTATCCATGTTAACTGAATTAGGGCTAATCTGAAAATCAAATGTGATCAGTTTTCCTGCAAACATGCTTATTAACCAAAGATATTCAGCCCTGCAGGGCCACATGTCCTTGTATATGAATCTCAAACTCGCCTGTGATGACCTTTTCCCTGCTGAGGAGGATTTGTTGTGGATGAGGAGTTGGCCAGCTGCTCCTAAAGTGTGGAACAAGCCTCCTCACCGTCCATTTTTAAAACTCTTCTTTAAACTCATTTATATTTCTTGTTTTTCAACCCCGAATCAAACTCTCATTTTTCTTACTCTAATGTATGCTCTTACTGTTAGATTTCTGAGGAGCTATGCAGCAACGATTGACAATTATATTCATGCATAGCAGCGCCACCAAGTGGAGACATATTAGTGTCACAAATGCTATTAACAAGAATAAATAGTAAAAGATGGGCTTTCAGAATTTAACAGTGGTATGCCAGCAACAAGTCAACCATACTGTTACAATGCCAGTCAAAGGGTTAGTGAACAATTACTTTATGCTATGCTGGAACAAATGAAACGGTCTTCCTGCAGTATTTACACTGAACTCTTCTCTGCTCAATGTCCTGCGCACAGAAGCCAAACTATGCTCAAACAACGGAGACGCCATTTTTCTTGGCTACAAGGTTGTCTGACAGATTGCCGCTTGTCTCCTCCATTTTGGCAGCGTGTCCTTCGCTCTTGGCGTAAGTGAACGCAGACTGTATGGAGGAGGTGTGGTCTCGTGACTTACACATGGATCTATTCAAAGTAATAAACACGAGTGAAATTACTTTGATAAGAGGGTCTAAATGCCAGTTTTGATTACTGACCTGCCAATCACAAGGCTGAGACACAAACTACTATTCACACACTCTCTCTTAGAGGCACCATCTTGCTTTTATCTCGCTCTACCATTTATATACATAGGCTACTTACAATGTCCGACATCTCTATCTGTCCCATGCTTGCTTAAATATGTTTACCTGATAGATTATTTATTTATACAGTGAAGCCTTTTTTTGTTATTACAGCCCCCGTCACCTACTTCATATTTTAAAAAGAAAACTCAAGATCTACCTTTTTAATCTGGCTTTTATCTGATTGTATTTATTATTATTTTACATTATATTTTTACTTATTTTAATCCTGTTATTGTTTTATTTCTACATTTCAGTTCAGATGTTTTATTTGGATTTTTATTCTTTGTTAAATGCTTGTCCTTTCATTATCTTATTTTCTCTTATGCACCTGATGTTACACTTTCTCATTTTACCATATTATTTAAAAATAATATATTACTATATATAAAAAAATTTTTTTTTTAGCTCCTGTGTTTCTTCATTTTTTATTCAAGATAGTGTTTCCTCAGTCCTCTAATTTAGCTCTCTGTTAGAATTTCCTTTCTATGTCTGTGTGTGTTCGAGTAAGTGAATGTGTATATTAAATGTGGATTGGGGGAGGGGGGTTGCAGGGGTCTTATGATTTCATTTTATGCAATTTTCTGTTATGTTTTTGGGAGAGTCTGTTTGTCTGTGAACAAAATAACTCAAAAAGGTATGGATGGATTTGGATGAAATTTTCAGGAAATGTTCAGCATGGGAAAAGGAAGAACTGATTCAATTTTGGTGTTGATCTGGATCACTGTCTGGATCCGCCATGACGAAAAATGTGATTTTGGTGAATAACTACTGAATTAAAATAGATATCATTATGAATCCAGTTGCGAATGGTATGTCTTCATGGTCAAGGAATCTAAATATTTAGATGAAATAAAGGTAGGAGTAATATTTATGGTCAAAATCACAATATAGGAGAGGACTGTTGCGCTGGCGGAGGTCTGCGCTCTCCGAGTGCTTTTCTAGGTTCACTTATTGTTTCATTTTCTATTTTTCCCATGTAAAGCACTTTGTAATACACAGTCCTGTATGAAAAGTGCTATACAGATAAAGTTTGATTGATTGATTTGTTGTTGATAACCATTTGCATGAATGTTGCCTGGAAAGCTACAAGTGAATTGCCCCTTGTGGGATAAATAACATTGTCTGAACTGAACTTTTGATCTATAACTAAACCTAACTAGAGCACCAGCGTTGTTTCTGCCCCTTTATGACCACAGTGCACCATCTTCTTTGGATACTTCAGACTCAGATCTTTTCAAAGTGAACGACTGGACTGTTTTCAGAGTGGTTAAAACACTGAACTACAATCAAAACAAAATGAATTACTGGGACATTCATAGAATCAGACAGCTTATTGGACTTGGCTCTGAACAGCTCAGGTAAGTGCAACAATTTACTGAAAATGCCCCGTTAGTGTTAGTAATGCTTTTGAGGCTTTCTATTAAAGAAGACATTTTGGCACAAGCTGGATCAGTCAGAGCTCTGATCCTGGTGTGAGTCTGCTAGGACACAAACGAATGTTTGTCTGTGCTTTTCCTGGAAGTTTCCATTAAAGTCTTTACTGTAAGTCACACTGAAAGCCCTGGGAGAGTTAAAATTAACATTTTATGTATTTTAAATGCAGAACTTTGGTGATTTTTACACTCAGACTTGATCTCTCGAGCTCCATTGTTTCTAAGTTAACAGAGTTTAATCACACGTGTGGTCTCAATGGGATGAATCAGCCGAAGCAATCAGACTGAAGATCGGATCAGTGCTTCCACAAAAGGAGAAATAACTTTCAGAAAAACTTGGCTTTATCTGGATGGAACAGACTTGCATAAAGTGAACTTGTGTGGAAGGCTGACGATCAAATAAACCAAAAACATTCCAGATTTTTTTATTCCCCTGCATGAGTTATTTAAAGGTGCTGTGAGGAGAATCTATTACTGCGACATAAAGACTCTGTTACCCATGAGCACGCACGGAAACTGTCGTAATGCTGCGTTCCAGTAACCTCGGAACTGGGAGTGACATCATCTCCGACTTATCGGCATTCCAGTTGAAGTCAGAAAAAACATGCCGATCTACCAGGCTATTGTTAGCTGTTGTTAGCACGCCCTGTGTTGTTGTATGAAGAATGTGATTATCACTATGGCAGCATTTTTGTAAATATAAGTCTAACAATACTATGTATACAGCTGATCTAGAGTGACACACCCCAGTCAGAAGTGCAAATAAATGGATTATTACAGGAGCTAAATAACTGTTCACACTGGGGGCATCCATCTTCCATTGTCAACTCGGGGGTGGTGAGGTTTCACCGAGTTCCCAGTAGGAAATTCAGACTTCAGGGGGACGTTCCAGTTGCAGTTTCCTACTCGGGACTCGGAAATTCCTACTTCTGACTACAACTGGAACGCACCAAAAGACGTGACCCAAGCCAAAGTGTGTGTTTGTTGTGATGCTAATGAATGCAGCTCAGACCTTCCTCAGAACTCTGCATTGCTTTACAACTTCTTTTTTCAACAACTTACAGGATGCAAAGCCACGAGGTAATGTATCTCTTTCTAGTTACGTACAACAAGCAATTTTTGGAAAACTTAGTATTGTAGTTTTGTAGCCGGCTATATATCTCTACTTACAGCCCGGTGCTCTAAGACGTGTCTGAATAATATAAATTTGCTCTAGTTTTAATTGTCTTGTTGCTGAAGTTGAGTATCCAGGCCAGTCCAGCCCTGTCCGACCTGACCATGAAGCTAAGGAATAGCATTTATAGATAACCTATTTAGATGCTATAAAACTCATCTTAAAGTGTGTATTTCCATCAGGCATATATCTAAAAGGGAGACTTTTTTATAATTACTTAGAAACTCCTCACAGTCTCTTTAATATTTCTAATCATTCAAACCCAAACATGTAACTTTTGCTGCTAAGAAGTTTAAAAAATGCTCCAGAATAATGAGCCTGATGCTGCATTACCACCAGAAAGCCTGATCTATACTGTATTTTAATTTTGCTGATGTGAGCTTGCAGTAAATTTCCCATCAACGTCCAGGCAGATACAGGCTCAGCCTTTGCCACAGTTGTTTTTCCTCAAGTTGGCCTCTCCGCTGTGATGATACCCTTTGGACCAGAACACCTGAATCAGCTGCCTCAAGTTTTTATTGCTCGACTCACAAGATGGTGTGAAGGAGGACATGAACTTTTCAAAAGCTAGCAAATGGGGTTTTGGTGAAGAACATGCAGAACTTGCTGTTTGGTCCTTGTACTTTGTTTTGGATTGTTTCTTTTGTTAACTTAGCAAGAGGTCAACAAAGTACCAGTTGCTGAAGTAATGTCTGCCTCACAGCAGAAGACTTCACTGAAACTTTGTAAAGTCTTTAATCAGACTGCAGAGTGACTCCTCCATCGTCTGAAGACAAACGAGCATCAGCTCTCAGAGTTTTTAGTCTGAGGTTTCAAAAAGACCAGAGATCTTACAGAGCCAGTAATACAGGTAGACCTGAAAATCAATTCAAGTATCGATATCAAGGACTCAATTTCACAAGTCTGTTTGCCAGCGTTGCCAGACGTACGATAATTATCGTATTTGTACGATAATTTAGCCCTCTGTACGATCATTGGGCCTCATGCAAGAACATTTTCGTATTCTCATCCTAAATCTTTCTTACCTTTTTTCTTATGTTGCGTTTGTACAAACATGCTCCTTCAGATTCAACAAACACTTCTATCTTTAGAAAAGTGTCTAAATGACCCACAGAAACATGATGAATACCACCTGTGCATACTTAAGCGCGCAAGCACGAGGATAGCATATTTGCACAAGTAACACCCCAAGAATACCATATAAGGATACGTTTCCCACACCATAAAACAGGAGTGTTCATTCATAAAGATGGCGCCAAACACACGCTCTCTTCCAAGTGCCTGGTGTGCCAGGGCATCCAAAAGAAGAAGCTCAGCCATGAAGCAGCTGGTTACTCTCTCATTTAACGTTTTATATTGGCCAGTCTAATAAACCTTCAATTAATAGATTTTAATGTATTCTCTGGTTTGAGATCCTCAGATTTATTTCGTCTTATGCTATATTTTATTAAAAACGCTTGAAATTAGTTAAATGTATAATCAGTATGTAAGGAACTTGATTTGAAAAGAGCAGACTAATTTGTTGTGATTTTTAAGACAAGTCTGGACCACTCGTGATTTGTGTTCGTACTTGAAAGAAAATTCTAAATACGAAAAAAATGCTGAATGCGACAAATTCTCCTAAATCATTCGTACGCAACACTTACGAACATATTTGTTCGTACGAACGGTTCTTGCACGAGGCCCAATAATTCCAAAAAAGGCTAAATGTACGATAATTTGACAGTTTGGTGTGGTTGTTATAGATCTACCCCAGTCTGAAGGATAGTCATTTGTGAACCCTATATGCATCTTATATCACGTGACGTTTCCAGCCAATCATAGTTTGAGTGTCACTTGTCAGAGAACGACTGACAGCCAATCATGCTCGTAGGAGCTCAGGCAGGAAGTCAATTGAGAAAAATGAGCATGGCAGGAGAGGACGAGGGTGAGCAGGAGCCGAAGCAGAGGGCTGTGGAGGATACAAGTTAGCAGCATCTCCATCAAAAATACAGAAAAGAAAGGGAAAGTGATTCTAATTTTGCTGGATGGTTGAGACCTACAACAGGCTCAGAGTCTAACAGAAAAGTTATCGTGAATACTGTTTCAAAAAAATAGCCTTGAGGTCTCATGACGGTCTGTTGTTTTTTTTAAAGGGGCGCATGAATGTAACACAGCTGAGTCAGAGCCTGGAGCTGCTGATCAAACGATGCTAATGTGGGGCGGGGCGATGAATGCCCACAAAAGTGCCTGTAGGACACTAAACAGAGTGATCAATTATGACTTTCGCGCAACAATAAGACAGTTACTTCGATCATGTCAGGTGTACGATAAATTTCCCCATAAATACGATAATTTTGGGACTCTGGTATGATAATTTTATATTTCCCATCTGGCAACGCTGCTGTTTGCTGATCTATTCGTTCCACGTGGTCATCAGAGGCAGTCAGCACAAATGCTAATAAAGAAGTCAAAAATCATGGCAGATGGAGCAGAAATCGGCAAACCTGTGGCTCAACTGTCAACAAAAAGATTTACTGTACTCGGGTGAGTATTGTCAAGAGCATCATGATACTTGAGTAACAATATGATATCACAACAAATCACAATATTGTGATGTATTGATATTCTACAGTTACCTAAGAAAAGCTAGAGGTGGTGTTTCTGTAAATCTCACAATATTACTCAAACCTGAAAGTAAAAATTAAGTGAAAACTATTTGATTGAAAACAACTTTTCCATTTTGTTGTTTTTGAAATATTTCAAATGCAGTGTTACATACACACACTTAACTTAAACACAAAGTGCCTCATGTCACTTTAACTAATGTTGCAAAGAAATGATTCTTTTTCTCTTTAATAAAGTATTTAAAGCATCCAAACCTGCAGAGTAGCTCAAACTGTTAATGAACACATGAGGAACAAGGTGCTTTGAGTTACTGATAGCACAACAGTAACTTTAAAAAAAAAATCACATATTGCTCTTGTTAATGTCTGAACTGAATAGACTGCATAAAAAACTCTGGTGCAAACATATTTATAAATGCTGTTTTATTTCCAACTCTGCTAAAATGAGTTTTTATTTCTTACAATAAAAATCGATATTAGGATTTGAAATATCGATATTTTATTGGAGGTCAAAATATCATTTTACATTGCTGTATCGATATTTGTTCACATCTCTATACATCACAACATTCGGATCACAGGAGCATCAATCAGTGCCCGACATGTCTGACATTGTTGTCATTGAAAACAAATGTTGGTAAACTTATTTCCACACAGAAAATCAGCAGGACTTAACAGAATAATTGAAGGCATTGGTGGCAATAAAAACTTACCAGTTCTCATCCTGACAACCTTTAAGAACCCATATTCTGTTTTTCTTTATTTTTACATTTTAATGAGTTTTAATCTGCTTCACATGATAAAATACTTTTATACACAAGACCAAAAGTCTGCAGCATCAGGACCTACAGGACGAGCTACCTGTGAGGGCTTTCCTCCCCTTGCCCCACAAATAGACCCCAAAATTGTAAAACAGTTTTAATTGTCTTGTTCCTGAAGTTGAGTATCCAGGCCAGTCCAGCCCTGTTCGACCCGACTGAGAAGCTAAGGAATAGCATTTATAGATAACCTATTTAGATGCTATAAAACTCATCTTAAAGTGTGTATTTCCATCAGGCATATATCTAAAAGGGAGACTTTTTTGTAATTACTTAGAAACTCCTCATAGCATCTTTAAAAAGGTTAGCCTCTTGATGCAGAATGTGACTTCCAGGAGGGTCTCCATGTCTGAATGATTATACTGATAAACAAGAATTTATGGTAGTGACGAACTCGTGGAGCCCAGACCACAAGTGCATCCCTACCATATTTGTCTCCGTTAAGTATAAATGTATTAAAAGCCTCTTGAGATGTGACATCCCATAATGTCTATGTGGTGATAAAAATAGTTACTACAGATGTATCAACCATGGATAAAGAGCTCATGCTATCTACATTAACAGATAATGAAATGATAATGAATGAAATGGGTAGGGAAGCATACAAAACAATAATTCTTAGTTGGGGTTCAGGCCTCATCAAGTTCTCCAGCAGCCACAAATGATCTCCATGTTTGTTATTTAGCTTCTTAAACATCTCCAACTGTCTTATAAGTTGCGTCGGCTCAATGTGACGTTAACATAGAACAATACAAAGCACACAAGGCCTCAGACCAGCTCGAGCTCACAGCTGATGGTAAAACATTCACAGTGGCCTTTTCCTGCCATTAGGGGCGTGAGTGTTTGGTCAGAGCATTGACAGGCAGCAGGACCATTATCTCTGAGAGCAGGAGACTCACAAAAGGCGACGGTGTAAATGCCCACCTCATGTTTCATTACCATCACCGTGAAGCACACATACATTAGAGGCCTAGTCCTTCAGCTCTCTGACATCTGAGGCTGATATCAGATGAATTTCATTGATCATTATTCATTAAAGAAGAGAGAAAAGCACTTAGAGGCGCCATTAACCACAAGAAAAGCGGCTGCAGGAAGTGCTTTAGATCACACGACTTGCATTACATGTTCTGCTGTGTGACAAACTGGAGGAAAAGAATGATATATCGTGGCTATTGCTCGACAGCTCATTTGCTCCTCAACCTGGATGTAAACAAGTGTGGTAAATGGATGGCATCAGTAGCATCTCATGGGAACAGCTGTATTTAGCTGTGTGTTGATCGAGGCTGATTAAAGTTAAACCCAAATGGTATCACATAACTGGAGTAAGCTATAACATATGTCCATGTTTCTTTAAGTCTTGATGTTCTCGAGGCTGCAGGCTTTGAGCTGAGTGGAGGTAGTCGTCAATAAGAGAGGGGAAGGATGATATTAGCATGTGACAGTAGCCGTGTGTGGGTAAGTATAACAATGTGGGAGAGCGAGCCTGTCTTTGAGAGGATGACAGTGCCTGTGAGGAGAGAATAATTGCATGTTTGACAAAGTAGGATCATCGACGAGCGGGACAATGATTGTGTGTTTGAGAAATGATGATGGTTTATGTGAGAGGGGGCCGCATTGTGTTTGAGAGGGTGTAATTAAAAAGGACGCCTGTTTGATCAGACAGGGAGACACTTTAAATCCAGCTGCTTTCATTGAACAAAAGACTCAAAAACAAAGCCTTTCTACCTGAGCCGTGCTGCACAAAGATAAATACATGCGAGCTCTTTAAGAGACGATGTTTGATTCATGAATACCCACCACTGTCTGAGACGCTCGCTCAGAGCAGGTTATTGTTTTCTGTTTGTCATCTTAAGCTTGTTGTTTTGAGAGGAATATCTTCAGAATGTAACACGTCAAATTGGTCCAATGACCTTCAAAAAAGTCTGCCGGAGTCTTGTGTTAGACTCTCCGCTGCACGAAGCAGGTAAAAGTCATGTTTTACTTACAAACACGAACAGCATAACAAACCTGAGCACAGCCAGAAACTAAGGAGAGAGCAGGATGTCCATCTGACCAAAGGTGCCTTAATGAAGGGAAGCATCGGTAAAACTTTACTTTAGAGGTCCGCAAATTTCATCGCACTTGGGTAATAATTAGACAAAGTTTTTTTCTTATCTCTTTGAAATTGCCCCTGAAATTTCATGAGAATTTGGTGAAAATTAGCACAAAACTTCTTTAAAATAATGTCCAAATTTATTGTCGTGCGTCAGAATTGGTAGGTTACTGTTTATTCCAGTTTCTTTGCAATTTACTCCAAATTGAAGGTAAGAAGGTGACGATTAGCAAATAATTGATTTGAAATTAAATCACAACCTATCACAAAATATTTTTTAGAAGTATCCCAACATTTCTGCTCTTTCCAGAGAAGCAGGTGATAAATAGCTGCTTAGTTCTTGAATACAGAAGTTTGGTTCATTGTTTCCTGTGATAATTACCTTTGAAATGTTAAGTGAATATTTCAATTTCCCAATAAGCAGTTGATAGTTAGCTATTTGTTATTTAATTTCACCAAGTTCTTTAGGACCGAGTTTGTTGATACCCTTTTGGGATACTTCTAAAAACATTTTGTGGTGGGTTGTGATAAATTTCAAATCAATTATTTGCTAATCGTCACCTTCTTACCTTCAATTTGGAGTAAATTGCAAAGAAACTGGAAAAAACAGTAACCTACCAATTGTGACTTGCAACAATACATTTTTGGCATTATTTTAAAGAAGTTTTGTGCTAATTTTCACCAAATTCTCATGAAATTTCGGGAGTAATTTCAAAGAAACAAGAAAAAACTTTGTCTAATTATTACCTAAGTGCGATAAAATTTCCCAACCTCTAAAGTAAAGTGTTACTGAAACATTTCAAGGAATGTGAGGAAGTGGCGTTCAATCAATCAAACTTTATTTATATGGCACTTTTCCTACAACATATGTAACTCAAAGTGCTTGCAGAAAAGAAAACAGGAGGAAAGAGGAGGGGAAAAAACAGTTCCAAACGAGGCACCTGTCAGGGGAGCACAGTGCTGGATTGGAAAAAAAGACACCTCAGCACATGAGCAACTTATTACAGCAAACACAGAGACGAGCACATGGGCTCAAAAGAAGGGGGGGTTCACAGTGAACACGACTGGGTCGCCCACCCATAAACACCTGATTTTCTCACTGTCGCTCAGTGACGTCACCCTTGTAACACTCTCACTTTTCCCAAGTAGGCGTCACTTAATATAGGGGTTCTTCTCAAAAATTAACAAAACATAACAAAAGACATACCTGGAAAAAAAAGATCACAGCTGAATATAGGAAAAAAAATCAGAGTTGCTTTTTAAGGGACTGTGAGGAGTTTCTAAGTAATTACAAAAAGTCTCACTTTTAGAGCAAGTTTATATTATTCAGACACGTCTTAGAGCATCGGGCTGTAAGTAGCCATATATAGCCGGTTACAAAACTACAATACTAAGTTTTCCAAAAATTGCTTGTTGTCACACATCAAAAACTACCGCTACGTAACTAGAAAGAGATACATTACCTCGTGGCTTTGTATCCTGTAAGTTGTTGAAAAAAGAAGTTGTAAAGCAATGCAGAGTTCTGAGGAAGGTCCGAGCTGCATTCATTAGCATCACAACAAACACACGCTTTGGATTGGGTCACGTCTTTACGACAGCCGCCGCGCGTGCTCATGGGTAGCAGAGTCTTTATGTCGCCGGAAATAGATTCTCCTCATAGCACCTTTAATTGAACTGAATTGAATATATTTAGTTGACAGGGATGTGGTTTAACATAATTAGACCATTGAGCATGAATTTAATGTGCCGCACAGAGAGTTTATAGCGAATGCTAATTTCCAAATCTAATAAAAGAGCATAAAATTACACAAACATTTACAGAACAGCAATAAAATACAAGTTTGCATAAAATACAAGTAATTATACAAACCAGTTCAACATAACTTAAAAAACATGACAGACTTTGGTTTGCTTTAAGGATGCACCGAATATTCGGTGGCCGAATATATTCGGCCGAATAGTGCAAAAAAAGCCATATTCGGCCTTCGGTGGAGTGAGGTAATAGCAAGGCCGAATAGTATCCCCTCTCAGTAAGGGTCAGAGACTCTCTGATCCACCCTGCTGAAAAAAACACCGTCACGCGGGGTTAAACTCTTGACGAAGCTCCGCTGCACTCGGCCGTATAACTTGGATGAAAAGCCGACGGCTGAGCCCGCAAATACGTGGAGAACGAGAGACTAAACTGTATTTTGCAGAACACAGAGCCTAGTCTTTGATTTTAAGTTTGCCATCAACGGTGTAGAACCAAAACTACTTCCACAGAGCTCTCCTCAGAACAGTTAGAGCTGTTCATGTCCGCTGTTTAAGTCCAGAGCGGAGACTCTTTGGGTCGAGAGAGCAGCGGATGTGTCTGATGGTCAAGCTGCGCTCACAGCGCCCTCTGTTGGACGGAACGGTCCACTGCTCCAGGCCTGATGTGTCGCCACACTCAATATTTTACATTCAAATATTTATTTACAATTCGATTATGAATATTTATTCCCATATTTGATCGGTTATTCAAATATTGAATATAAAGTGACAGCTTTAAAGCAGTATTGGTGGTATTATTGGTCTATTGATATATATCCATCAGTGTACACTAATATTTTTTAATGCATGTTTTGTTTTGTTTGAAGGCTTAATATGAATGAAAAACTTTGTTGGGCTTTTTTTGAAAAGCAAAGGCTACTGGAATATTAAAAAATGTCATAATATTTAATAAACAATTACTTTCTTTTAAAAACATGTCTAAAAATGTACTCTAAATTATTAATGCACCATCAAAAAATATAGTGAACTACTTTGCCTCCGCATTGGATATTCGGTATTTGGTATTCGGCCCAGCATTTATATATTATTCGGCTTCGGCCACAAATTTTTATTTCGGTGCATCTCTAATTTGCTTTTTGCACTTTACCTTTGTAGATTCAAGATTCAACATTCAAGTTTTCATGCTGCTTAACAGAAGGTTTTTTCTTGAGCCATGATGGAGGGATTCATGATTGGATATATGGGTTCTAGTTGGTGTTGGATGAAGAGTTTTATGCTCTATTGTAGTGTCTTGAGATAACACTCGTTATGAATTGGAGCTTCACAAATGAAGATTGATTGTGGAAACCCATGAGAACACATTAGACACTGCAAAAACTCAAATCTAAGGAAGTTTATTCATCCAACTTCAATTCTAATAATTTTACATGACTTATTGGATGCCAAACTACTCATCTCATTTCAGTATTTAAAAACATAAAATAAACCCTGTTTTGCTTTAATCAGTTAAGATTTCTGCCAATGTGAAAAACAACCTCTACTTGTTCGATATCTTGGAAGTAAGATCTGCTTTCAGAAGAAGTTCTTAGAACTGATTTGAAGACAGTTAAATTTTGCTTGTTTATGTAACCGTGCGCACTTGCACTTTGGCTGCAGCAGGCTGGTTCAGACAAAAGGTTTAATATCTGTACAAACAGATTGATTCTGGTCATAAACTTGGCTCATCTCAGCAAACCGAAGCACACTACAACAGGATAGCAGAGTTAGCACAAATGCTAGTTACCTTGTAATAAGTGCACAAAGTTCTTATATAGACAGTTTAGTACATAAAAACTACGGTAAACTACGCATAATACATCTCATAACCCTCTACATAAATCCCTGTATGCATAGAAGTCTATAAAAGGAGTAAATTATGTTTATACATAGTTATTGTACAAACTGCTTCGGTCTACGACTCACCTCAAGCTCATCTCTCAAACAATGGCATTGCAGCTGCCCATTGTATAAATAGACTTAACCCGAGAAGCAACCCGAGAGCCATATATGCCAAAAAGGAACATAAATCACAGAAAGCAAGTGGAATAATATATGCAATATGAATCCTGTTACATTTGGTTGGCAGATCATTTAAATAACAATTTATCCAGTGTTTTAATTTTTTGATTCCGTGTAATAAGATATCAGTTTGAGTTAGTATTGTGGATATTTTTGACTTTAAATTGGAAAAATAAACCTTCTAAGATCTTTTGCACAGGGTATGGGCCTAAATCATACAGACAAAATAATAAAAAAGGAGCAAAATCTGGTAAATAGACTCATTACCACAGCTACATTAGCTCCAGATGGATTTCCAGCTGTATTTAAGTATTTAAATGAAGAATAAAATGTGAGTGTCACAGCTGAGTTCTTCATGAGACAGTTTGACAGAGATGATGAAATCAGTCTTTAAAGAAATAAACTTTATCTCCAAACCTCAACATTCATATTTCAGTACATTTCCAGACGTCCTTCTCCTTCCCTCACACAGCAGACTGGATCTCAGCCCTGAACTTTTGTCCAACAAGTTCTGAATCTGTTCTCAAACTTTCCTGACCCGAGGTCGAAGTCCACGCCGCGCCGCGCCGCTCAGCTAGCAGAGGTGAATTTTACAGAGCGGAGGAAAGGTCACGGTAAACTCAGGCTTCTCTCTGTGCTAGCTTTTCCTCTGCTGAGCAGAAGGTGACGAGGCTTTTCTGACTGTGAGCCGGGCTGCACGAGCCATCCGTCACACCGGTGTTACAGGGAGGGTGGGCGCACTGGACTGACTGATGGGTGACTGCGGCAACGCCGAGCCGCGGAGGTGAGCCATCCATTAACGTCAGCCCTGCAGAGCGGGCCGAGGTCAGGACAGTTTAGCTCCACACTTTGATTTTAAAGCAGATTTTAAGCCCAAAGGCACATTTTTGACGAACTGGAGCTCGTTTTAAAGACAGGCTTTGAACTTTATAAGGATTCGACCAAATGTCTCATTTCGTTCTCAGTATCAACTGATTTCTGAGCCACAGGATCCCTGATTTTTAATTTAAATGATCAGCTTTCTTTTTTGGACATAACAGAACAAAAGGAAAGTAAACCAACAAGCAGGTCATCAGAGGTAGAACAATACAGTTCATTTCAACAGGTTAAGTCAGGGCTGGTTTCTCCAGTGTCCAGGTTTTTTTATTATTGATCCATCAGGTAGTCCAAATGAATGAGCATCCAGAAAGGACCCCCACAAAACATCTGCATGCAGATCCTTTAATTAACCCTTTCATGCATGAATTACTAAATCACAACGAAATACCTTTTATAGTGTTTGTTTTTCCTAGTGCTGCCAGACGATTAAAAAAAATTATTCTGATTAATTACCGGATTTATAATTAATTAATCTAATTAATCACATTTTAATCTTATATCTGCTTAAAGTCCCCAAATAAAGAATTTGAATTCTAGGATATTATAAAATTGTAGTGCAGGACTAATCAAATGAATACACTAAGAAGTGAAGATTTGTAAATCCACATTTTTATTGGTGACTAAATCAAACCAAAGTCAGGACAACTTGTCCAGAAAATTCTAAGCTCAATCAGGCAACTCAAATTACACTTTAAGTGTGTTTCATAAATCAAATTCAAAATAAGAAAAAGGTCGAGGACATCCAGCAAAACAATTAGGCCTGATGCATTATTAAAGAATGTAGTACAAATATAGATAAATAAATTCAAAAATAAAATCAGACTAAGTCTTAAATATGCCATTCCTGTTGTCACCTGGGCTTTGTTTGGTTTGACTAGAGACGCATGTGTGAAGTGACATGTGCCACTGCCATGTACGGGTCCTCCAGCTGGACAATATCAAAATGTTTGTGTGCTGTGATTAATCTGTGATTAATTTTATAACGCATTAATTTGCGTTGTAATTAATTAATCTAATTAATGCACTAAAGTGACAGCCCTAGTTTTTACTTAAAACAAAGTTAAAAATCATAGTTTGTATATAATGTGTATAATGTACATATGGTTTAAGGTACTGCTGTTCTGGCCTTGTTTCATCATGTGATTTATCATTATGCTTTATTGACACTTGTTACTGTGCACTGTCATTATTATACAAAGATATAAAATAATATATGGACTTTAATACCTCATAAGTTCTATTCCAATGTGCTGCTGACTATTTAGTATGTCATATCTATGTATATGTACAGTGAATGTGTGTGTGTGTGTGGGGGGGGGGGTATTTGTATGCATGCAGGTATGCTGTGTAGGTGTATGTATATGTAAATATGTGGCTATGTATGTATATGAATGAATGTATGTATATATGTGTATGTGTGTAATTGTATGTGTATGAGTAGGTAAATGTGTATGTTTGTATGTTTATGAACAGCACAGGCCAAAAGTTGGGACACACCTTCTCATTCAATGTGTTTTCTTTATTTTCATCACTATTAGCCTTCACTCTGCGGTCCAGCTCACCCCAAACCATCATCATCTGGAGTAGCACTCCATCACACTCCTTATTGGTCAAATAGCCCTTACACAGCCTGGAGGTGTGTTTGGGGTCATTGTCCTGTTGAAAAATAAATGATGGTCCAACTACATGCAAACCAGATGGGATAGCATGTCACTGCAGGCTGCTTTGGTAGCCATGCTGGTTCAGTATGCCTTCAATTTTGAATAAATCCCCAACAGTGTCACCAGCAAAGCAGCCCCACACCATCACACCATAGACTCCATGCTTCACAATGGGAACCAGGCATGCAAAATCCATCTGCTCACCTTTTCTGCATGGCACAAATACACGGTGGTTGGAACCAAAGATCTCAAATTTGGACTCATCAGACCAAAGCACAGATTTCCACTGGTCTAATGTCCATTCCTTGTGTTTATTGACCCAAACACATCTCTCATGCTTGTTGCCTCTCCTCAGCAGTGGTTTCCTAGCAACTGTTTGACCATGAAGGCCTGATTCACACAGTCTCCTGTTCACAGTTGTAGTAGAGATGTGTCTGCTGCTGGGGCTCTGTGTGGTATCCATCTGCTCTCTAATCTGAGCTGCTGTTAACTTGTGATTTCTGAGGCTGGTGACTCAGATGAACTCTTTCTCAGCAGCAGAGGTGACTCTTGGAGCGGTCCTCATGTGAGCCAGTTTCGTTGTAGCCCTTGATAGTTTTTGCGACTGCCCTTGGGGACTCATTCAAAAACATTATTTGTATATATGAGTGCATTGTAGGCATTTTTTGTATATGGATGCATTTTTATATGGGTTTTTATGTTCACAGTGTGTGCAATTTGTACATATATATATGATATAGTGTGACAATTTAAAACATGGGTGTCTTTCCTCCCATTGATGGGGCACCTGTGGATTATGACCCTGTAAAGTCTGAAGGGCTGTTCGGCTCCAAACGTCACTGGCTGAAATTAAAACATTTTTAAGAGAGCTATTTTTTGATGTGCATATTTTCTTGAACTTTTTCTTCCCGCTGACTGAGACATGAGTTGTCATATTGTAAAACAAAAACGTGCTGAGGGTTGGAGTTGAATCAGTCTTCTGGATGTGAATCAGCTGCGCTCGTGCATGTGAGCGAGGGGCGCCATTTTGGAGGAGGGGTGGGAGGGGCTAGGCGGAGCCCTGAGAAGAAGCTACATTCAAATTCCTGCTAGTTTTCCAAAATACAGACCCTGGCTTTAAGTAAGTAAAGATATCAGGCACAGCTGTAGCCTCCTACACGCTCTCAAAGACTCATTTACAGCACAATAACACAAACTCATGCTCAGCATTGTTAGGTCCATGAATAGATGATTACTCACACACTCTTCTCACTCAGCTCCCATTGAAGGCCGGCTGAATCACACGAGGGAGAATCTGATTTTTGAACGTTTAAAATCTTTTTAGAAATTCACTCACATTTGGAGAAAAGCCTCGAAGACACACAGCTGAGATTTGAGCTCCAACAAATCCAATTACTTGAGCTGAAAACAGTCCCCTCCTGTGATTTCCTGATCAAATGACAACCAAGCAGCTCCAACCTGAGACTAACGAGGCTTTCCAACCACTAATCAGACGAAAGCACAAAAATCAATTAGCAGGAGACGCAGAGCTTGAACATATGACAAACCGCACCAAAACTGAGGGCAAACATGGCTTCAATCTGGCTCCACATCAGGAGTTCATTTGCTCAATTTATTTTTTCAGAAAAGACAAATTCATTCTGTATTTTTCTTATTCTGTAAATATGCCTGGAGAGAATATCAGAGTGACACCTGCAGAGCGAAAGGGCCACAAACAACAGCAACGTAAGGAGGGGTGGGAAACTTTGACAAAAACACCTTTGGTAGCTTTTTATAAATGTCCTGCTGCATCAAGGTACCTTTATTATTGGGCTCCATTCACCCATTCATTCAGAAATTCATAGTGTTTAACAGAGTTGATCTAAACAGTATGACAAAAAAAGAAAGGCAGCGAAATATATGATTGAGTATAAAAATATACTTTTAATTAAAATAACAAGAGATGAAAGAACAATAAGAAGAAGAAGCTGAGCATATGAAAAGGCTTTGGAAAATCTGATGTTTGGCATTGTTAGCGTAGCATTTCCGCGTCTCTCTCTGTTTCCCAGCGGTGAACTCCGGTCAGGAGAAGAACAAAATCCTGATTCCCATAAGAAAGCTTGAAGTGACGTTCTTTTCTCCTCTTTTAAAGGAGAAATCGAGTCCATTTCTGATTAAACTGCAGATCTTTCTGCATCCACAGAGATCACTTTTACACGCCGCTGTTGTTTTCAAACATGCAGTCACTTCCTTTTGTTGTAGCTCCGCCTCTGTCTCCTGATTGGTCCATTAAAGCTGGAGAGTTTTTAAGCATTGGGCTTCTTGTGCTTCAGTTTTTGGGGGAGGAGAACAATCTTTAGATCTGCCACAATAATCAAATGAATTTAAATGAAAAAAACCCAAGTGGAGGCTTTTTCAGCAACTTTTTAACCCTATAAAGCCAATTGTACCATACTTAATACATACTTTTGTAATACCTCTTTATACTCAATATGATCAACAAATTACAAAAAAACATCTGAATACAATCAGATAAATGATAATGTCTTCAAACAGATTATCAGTTGCCAAAAACACCTAATGAATCAAATGAGATACGAAAAATCTATATGTTGAATTTTAGGGACATTTTGATTTTTATGGATTTTAGCAGAGAGTGAAAAAAACATGTCAGCTCCAAAAAATTAGAATTTTCTGGCTATAATCTATAGTCTTGGGCCTTAAAGGATTAAGTTAGATTAAAAAATAGATTCATTAGATCAATTAATTGCAGGTCAAAATTAATTAATTACTGTTTTTTTTAATCTACTGACGGCATTATGTAAGACAGGGGTGGACAACTAGCGTATGGCCCGCCAGTTATATCCAAAAATCAACAAATATGAAGAAAACCCAGATACCAAACAGAAATTATTCTGTATCACTTGATTAATTAAAGTAATTTTTTGAAGAACTTTGCTGTGACAGTGTCGCTAAATCTCTTTCATAAAGCATTAGCACATTATATCAAGTATTAATACTGTACTTAGAAAATTGCAGTGGTCAAATATTTGTGCTTTAAAAACTGAAAACACTCAGTGTCTGGTTGATTGAAAAATAGCTTGACTGTCTTTAATTATGTATAGATTGGCTAAATTACCTTGAGTCTTATGTAAAATCCATTCAACTATTCATTGTAACTTGTATTTGTGTTATAATAATACATGAATATTTGTGTACCATATGTCTGACTACTTCATATTTGAACATTTTTTTTATCAGACTTTTTTTTTTTCCCCCATCAAGAGTATCTGGAAATTTGACATAACGCGGCCCTCAGGCTGGGAAAACAGTTTTATGTGGCCCTCCAGGTAATTCAGGTTGCCCACCTCTGATGTAGGACAGCCATGACCTCAGGGTGACATGGCTGATGCAGAATGGGCTCCACAATTTTACTCGGGCTAAACATTAATTGCAAATTAGATTAAATCTCAATATGGTTTGTTGCAATTTTCAAATCGCAGAAGGTTCAATATTTTTAGCCCAAAATGTGTTGAACATTTTGGCATTGTGATGTAGTTTCTTGCAATTTCATGCCTGTTTTTTACCTCTGTTCATACACTTGTTTCCCACTTTTGGACCTTTTTTACCCTGTTTTTATCAACTTAATGCCTATTTTGCCCCCATTCATCTTTTTTGGCCACTGTCAGAACCATTTTTGGAATTTTTACATGGTTTTTGAAATTTAATTTCAAATTTAATTCCCAATTTTGCTGCCATAATCAATTTTCCTAAGCCACTTTTGGACTTTTTCTGCCAATTTTTCCCCATTTTTTTTTTACAATTTCATACCTATTTTGCTTCTGTTCTTCACTTCTCCACTTTTTCTCAAATCTTTTATCCTTAGATTAATTTAATGTCATATTGGTTTTACTATAAAAAGATCTACTGCTTATGTTTGTTTAAGAATACATGAGATGAGGAACATTAAAACAATTGCAGAGTAAATGGCAATATTGGGAAAAAAATCTCAATTAGATTTTCTCAAATCGTTCAGCCCTAGTTTTTACTAAGGAAGTGAACTTTGGATAAGGTTGGATAAGGTTGCTGAGGCTCTTTGCAATCTCTGCCCGTTGTTTCGAGGCATCAGCTGTTTTAATATAATGCTAATTGTCAGACATTAACTCATCTCATAAGTGCTTCAATGAGAGCATCCTCAAATTTAAGCAGTGCTTTAAATGAGTCGTGTAAATCAGCAGTCTGAGGACGTGCCAAAGTAATCAGTGAGTCATTGGTATCGATCAACAGCCCTATCAATCCTCTGTAGATCCATTTAGGTCACTTTGTGCGATGAGGCTGCAGAGATTACACTCATTGTTCTAAGCTGCTCTTTAAATACAAAGTCCTGAGCAGCAGCTGCAGACGACGACCAGCGCACGAGGCCGCGGTGCGAGCTGTCGGTGGGACGGCGTGAAGAGTGTGACCCCGTCCAGCGGAGACAAAACACGACAACAAGCACTTGGCAGCGACTCAGGGCTGATTGACTCGTCTCCTCGGCGGCAGGGATACGTCTCTGTCAACGGCATGTGCCAACGCGGGGCCATTAACGTTGTTGTTCTTTCCACACAGCATTAAAAGGCAATCAGAGTGACTTATGGTGGTCAGCTGTGCATTAAGACAGGATCACAACCAACTTTTCACACCATTTACTTGATGCTGAGCTCCAATTACGCTGAAGGTCACCGGGATGTTCATTAGAGCTGATGCCTGTGAGCGGAGTGAACACGACGGGCCGACAACTTCAGGTCAGAGCGAGAGGAAAAGCCCGAGAGTCCTCGTAACGACTTTTTCAACGACTCTAGAAATCATCAGTTTAAATCTGAAACCATCTCCAAATCTACAGAAAAAGAAACTTTATTCCAATCAACAATTCACTTAAAGGTGTGATGTGTAGAAATCGGCATTTTAGCTCCATCTAGTGTTCAGATGTTGGAATGAGCCCGTCTGTTTCTAAAACATCACATCACTAAGACGGTGAAGACCAAAAGGATCGTGAAAAACTTTTGTAGACTCTCCGGCTGGGATGATACACTTTTCTCCTACGATGTTTTTAGGTGCCGATTCAATTTAAATTGTGATTCTACGATATGCTCATTTTTTCAATCTTTAGTTAGCTTTTTTAACACCAGTGAAAAAGATGAACAATGATGATGCCTACAGACTATATCAGGAAAAATACACATCACATGTGAGTCTGTTTTTAGGATTTATTCATCAATATATTTTAACCAGCTGTTTATACTCTCTCTTCAAAAGACTGGACTGACTTTAAAAGTGGATTATTAACACAGACTAACATGAAGCATTTACATTTTGAAAAAAATCATCAAACAAAAAATCCTGATACTTATGTCAATCGACTTTTTTCCCACCGCTAGTTGACTCATATTCCAAAATTGTGTTTAGCTCTTTTTGCCCCTCAAACCCACCCGTAAACATCATGGTGGATCATTATGTCAGCCTCCACAGAGGGGATATAAAAAGATTTTTATAACTTAATAAAAAGAAACCCAAAGTTTATGAGGATGATTGTTCACCTATTTTGACAGACTGTCCATCCAAATAGAAACATTATATCCTATATTCACGTTTCTGTTCAGTGAAATGCAGCAAACTTCTCCACACTACACCTTTAAAGATTATTTTTTGGGCATTTTTGTGCCTTTACTGAAAAGAGAGAGAGACAGTGAGGACACAGGCTGGATACAAACTTGTTTACCACTTCACCAAAACAGCTCCACAAAAACATGCAAACATTTAAAAAGAGTACAACTACTGAGATAGACAGTTACATATGGTCTGAGCAGCAGGGGTGACCAAACTATGGCCTCGGGGCCAACTGCGGCCCTTGGAAAACTTTTAATCGGCCCACTGGAAACTTCAAAAGTAACATTTAGATATGACGTTGTTGCACGAAGCCTTTGCTTTTTGATTGATAAATACAAATGCTCACTCAGGAGGAGGAGCAGGAAGACAGAGGACGGGAGGAATAGTCGCAACATTTTTTATTTAATAATTATTTATATCTGTTAACCGTTTATTTTTGATATCCTCTGTTCTTTTTTTTACACTGTGTTCAATGCAATGCTGCTGGGATTTTAATTTCCATGAATGAGTCTCCCCATTAGATTAATAAAGTTCTATTGAATCTAAGCTAATATAATCATATTTTACATTCTACAAAGCCTATTGTGCTTATAATCAGTGTTGTGTGTAACGTGTTACAGTAACGTAACTATTTTTTCAGGTAAAAAGTAAAGTAACACACTACTACTGAAAATTTGGTCATGAAACGTAGTTCCAGATCTGACACTGAAGCTGCCTTCAGCTGCTGCATTAGACATGAGCAGCGTTACCAAGTCTGCTCGTTATAAGCTTCTAAGGGCCTCAAATCTCTTGAGTCACAGTTGTGTTTTTTTGGTCTTGTTTCTAAAAGTGAAGTTTCTTCTTGGGGCTCTTCTGTCTGTGTGAATCCCCCTGATTATCTTCCAGCTCCTAACAATAAAACAAAACATGACTGCAGTAGGCAGTTTGTCCACTTCCTCGTTTCCTGGTTATTAAACACACTCACGTACATGGAGCATGCTCCAGAGACAAAGTTGCCAGGTCTGCTTATTATAAGCGATGTTCTCTTTTTGAATAGATGCTTGGCACTGTGATATTGAAATGTAATGTAGACGAACATTAACACACTTTATGTAGATTTCTCTTTTTAAAAAGTAATATATCACATTAGGAAAGGAAACAGCTGGAGGTTGATTATTTTGAGCTTGTTTTTATCGACCTGTAAACTCTGGACAGGAGCTCTGATTCCACAGAGTGACATGATTTAGTAAAATAAAGAGCACAAAAGAAATAACTGTTCTGTTCTCTGTAGTAGAACTTTTTGTAGGCCTTCACATTTAGGAACAGATATGGAGTTCTGTCCAAAGTCGAGCAATGTAAAAGTAATGAGTAAAGTTACTTTCCATAAAGGGTAACAAAGTAAAGTAATAAGTTTCTTTTTTAGAAGTAACGAGCAAACACTACTTTTTAAAAGTAACTTCCCTGACACTGCTGATAATATTTAATCATCTTTATGAAGCTATGTTCAGTTTGCTCTTGTTTTGTGTCTGAATCTTTGTACTTTCCTGTATGTGGCCCTTGATTTAAAGAAAATGGACACCCCTGTTATACAGGATATAATTAAATGTGCAGGGGCGTGGAAACTCCTGCCTCGAGTAAAATAAGCTAAAAAAAAAAAAGCTCCTTAATCCAGTAAATCGAACATCTCACCTTTGCTTCATCCCATAAAATTCAGTTGTTAATTTGCAGCTCATGAATGTGGATGGACTTCATCAACGAAGACGTCAATGTTTATTCTTATTGGCCTGATAAATCATGCTGCCATGTTTTCTTTTATTCCTGACAAAAAATATAAAATCATCTTAACATAAAAATAAAAATCCACCGTCAGCGTGGACCAAGCAGAGACTTTGAACAGATTTTATTGATTCACCTCAGAGTGAAGCTTTTGGTTGAATTTTTCAGTAATAAAGAGTCATACTTAACAATACAGATGATTTTAGCAGCTCTCTGTTAAATCCTCCCTCTCCTGGAGAGCTGAAAAAACCTCAAACCCAGAGTCGAAAATCTCTGCAAAGACCTCCGAGGTTTTATCAAGTCTTCGTAATATGTTTGCTCATGTTCAGCCAATTAGCCTCTGGTGATATTTTAGTGAATTAGGGAGTCATTTTCATTTCTCAGAGAGCCAATGAACACAGAAAATGGCATACATATTAAAATTACACTTATTTATAAAAATAGCCTTAGGTTCTACACGAGCTGCTCCACTGTTTGTTTTTTCTCCTGTCAGAGGATTAATACGACGGCCTTTCAATGAAGCCCATCGTAATTTAAATAATGCTCCTCTCACATAACTGTAATTATGTTAATTATGCAAACACATATTTGCCCACAATGGCTCCGACATGGCTCATATCTGTCCGGCCTGTGTGAATATTAATAGGCGACATTGTTCCAGGATTTAAGTTCATTACAGCGAAGCAGAGCAGCTGATGTTTCTTTACACTGAGACGTGTTGGAGGGTCTCTGAGGGGCTTTAAAGGTGGAACAGATTTTCAGAATCAATAGTTCTGTGGCTTCTTTTCCTTTGGAGCTTCAGACTCATTGATTTACCAACCAAACATGCTGCTTTGAGCCGTCTACTCCTCAAGATCTGAGATGAAATTGATTCTGAAGAGGAAGTTCTCCTTTCAGAAATTAGACAAAAATCTGCTGGGTTAGAAGAAATGGATTTCATTTCATCTTAAATAAGACACTTTAAAGGTCTACCTGCAAATCCATGATAAACAGGTGGGTTGGGCAATATGGCCTAAAAATAAACCCCACATTTTTTGTCCCACAAAACTCGATTTATGGTTTTAATCGATTTTTTTCCCCTCAAAACAAAAAAACTCCAAGTGAACCAAAAATGACATGAATCAAGTTCTGCCTTTATGTTGTCAAAATATATTCCTAAACCAATCAGAATGACCCTCCCTCCAGTAACGGGTAATCTACTTAATTACTTTTTCATGCGTTACAACGCCATTACCATTACTAACAGTGAAATGTGGCGCGTTACTTTGCACCAATGTCCAGCAGCTGTTATCCGACCAGCCTCACCCCCAAATTCCACGGCACACAGAAGCACGGCGCCGCGGTCTTGCCCTGGCAGACAAACCCCACTGAAAGTGGTGCACCAAGCTGCGCCGTGGCGTGCAGCCCTGTAGGGGGAGGGCTGATCCCCGGAGAGCCACAGGCTCTTATGAGACTAGCGACGTCACACGTTTGTTAAACATGTTAAAGATGGAGAAAAGAAATAAACACCTCACTTCTCTAAGGTCCCTTTGCTGATCCCAACCACACAGCCTCATGATTTATTCAACTTCTATCCATCTATATCCATTTATAGGTTATGTATCATCACTTGGTAGCCTTAATTTTCTCCAGGCTGGATGATTGTAATTCCCTCCTCTCCGGTTTAAATCAAAAATCTTTTTTCTCGCCTCAGAATGCAGCAGCTCGGCTTCCATCCAGTTTTAGTAGACAACATCACATCTCTCCAGTTTTAGCCTCCCTTCACTGGCTTCATGTCTGTTTTAGGATTTATTTTAAAGATTTTATTGACTTTGGAACGACCTGCCGAAGGAGAAGAGGCATGAGGAGTCTGTCATTTTTAAAAACTCTCTTTTACAGACTTTCATTTGTGTGATGTCGTCTGTTATTTCTGTCTTATTTTGGCTTTACCGTCTTTTTAGTTTTTTATGTCCGCATTGCTCTCATCTTTTATTTTATTTATATCACATTTTTCTTTGTGACGTTAACAGATTAATGCAGTCACTTTAATTCAGATATGATCTTATCTATGATTCACCTTTGTTACATTTTTAATCTTTACACAGATAAACTTTTAGGCTTTTTAATTGTTTTATCTCTTGCTCATGCCTGTTATTCTATTTCATCATTGTTATTATTCTTTTTAGCTTTTATTACTTTATCATAATTACAAATTCACCTTTTTATATTTGCTGTCCTGTTTTTTGCTTTAAGTCACCTTTTATTTTCTTTGAGTTTACGTTTTTAGCTTTTATTTCAGTCCTTGTGGTCTCATTTTATGCTGCATGTTTCTTGTATTGTCTGGGTTTCTATGACATAAGAGGATTTAAGTTTTATTTGGAATTAAAGCAGAATTAAAGTTCTGATGTAAACCTGATAATCGCTTAGGGCTGGACAATATATCGATGAAATCGATTAATTTGAATTATTTTCTGCAGAAGATTTAAAAATTAAAAAGAGATTTTTTCATTCACTTACTTAAATTGTAAGTAGTGGCAAAGTTTGGAGAAAATATAAATACTAAAACTTCACAGTTTTCATGGTGATGGCCCTGTCAGATTTTGCACAAGCACTTTTATAGTGCAGCAGATAATTGCATGTTTCGGAAGAATCGTTCACATGAGGATGCAAGCATGAAATTTGGCACAAATACTCTCTAAGGGCAAGTCCTTTGAAAAGAGAGATTAGACGCTTGAAAATGTAAGATGGCAGTATTTCTTCACGATGGCTGCCACCTAAATTTACGACAGCGGCAGTTTTTGAAAAAAACTGCTGCCACCTTGAATTTTGGAGTGTCTAATGTTATCTTTCAAATGAGTGGCCCTTAGAGAGTATTTGTGCCAAATTTCATGCTTGCATCGTTATGTGAAAGATTTTTTCACTTATCTGCTGCACCAATAGGCTTCAATTAATTTTTTTAATTAGATTAAATATTGATCAGAGAGAAACATGTTGACAAGCTGTGAAAATCCCTCAGCTTTCAGTGTTTATGTAGGCAAACCTGCCTGTGTTAGAACTACATAATCAACATTTTATGACACACACTTTAATTTAAGAGGGAAATTCTGATTGATTTAGGAATATATTTGACAACATAAAGGTAGAACTTGATTCATGTTATTTTTGTGTCACTTGGGGGTTTTTTGCTTTGAGAGGAAAAAAATCCATTAAAATCGTAAATCGAGTTTTGTGGGGAAAAAAATCTGTGATTTTATTTTAAGGTCATATCTCCCAGCCCTATAATCTGCCAAACCCTGATGATGACGATCAATTATTAGTCAAAGGCTAAATTCCTGCAGTCCTCCATCTTTGCTGTTATAATTCTCACAAACAGACGATGCGTTCGACTTTGTGTCTGCAGCTCGAGCACATTTGTGTCCACTGAAGACAAAGACAGCTCGTATATATCCTTTTCTCGTCTTTGTAATTTCCCAAAACAGCCTGGTGCTGAATTTTTTAGCCAACGTTACTCAGAAAAGAGGAAGTGGTGTTTTTTTGGAGCCTCTGATTCGTGGAAGAAAAACAGTGTTCATTTAAACTCTAATGTTCTGACTCATCTCCTCTGATTCCTGATGTGTTGTAATCAAAACTTTATTACGCCGTTTCGTAATAAGGGGAGATGCTCGTTAATGTCTGGATGAGGCACTGCAGCCTCCTCAAACATTTGTTTCCTGTGAGCAGAAGACATTTTAGCCGAGCAGCAATAATAAAGAAAATCTGATGTTATTGATGGTTCGTCACTCGTGTTATTTCACTGTACACCGAGGCTGCTGGCTTTAATCATCTTCTAATCATCATATTCTGGGATTAATGGCAGCTACCTGAAGTTATTTCGATCCATTCCTCTGTTAAAGATGGCGGTATGCAACGGTGTGACATCTCATCATTTTCCTTCAGTCAGGTTTGTTCATCCATATAAGACTGCTTTAGCATGAATTTTACATCATGTATCATTTATTTAAGTCATGGACCAATTCATGTTTCATGAGTCATTATTTGATTACTCCATTCGTAGTTTAGTTTGCTTTCCATGCAGAGAGTGTGGCAACCTACCAAAAATAGCCTGACCATGTAAAGAGCAGATATACAGTAACTTACACATAACCAAACACATAGAAGCATACCACAGATACAACATGTAGTACAGATCCTCACTCACAGACACTGACTCACTTACTCACTATGTATCTATGTCTATTTGTACCAACAACACACTAAAAACAGCTGGATTATTTTATCTACTCAGCTGGGGGGTAATGAAATGTTTTACCCATTATGGGTATTTTGTATGGTATTTTGGTTAGTTTTGTGCAACTCAGGTGCTGAGTCAAAATCCATCAACCCAACATACATTGGTTGACTCAGCACCTGAGTTGTTTGTCCTTCGTATGTCATCACCTCATCATGTCGACAGACGTGCTCCAACACGAATCCACACACCACGCCAGGCTCTGAATACCCATCTGTGAGCCCGAATCAGTGGTGGCAGCCTGATCTCCGGCAATCGGAACCGTTTCCTGCTCTGAAAAACAAAAGTTTCGGCCGGAATCGCTCACTATCACGGATATAGTGCACTATATAGTGTGTTCGCCATTTTGTAGTGTTGTTCGAATTCTCAGCAGTTAATTTCATTCACTAGTGAGTCCAAATCTGCTTCACTTTATAAACTCTGAGTGGCAATATGAGTGTGTGGCTCCTGCGTGGCCAAGTGGACAACGTAACCGTCTTAAGTTACAAGGACCCTGTGTTCAATCCCCACTCTCTAGTCAACTGTACCTGTGTCTGTTCTGCTAAATCTGTCTCTCTTCTGGGTCCTAACTGCCCCTGTGTCAGATCCAGCATTTGGTAGAGTATATAACAAACATGTGTGGTTGAATTTACCCAGGTTTGCAGTTAATTTGACCATGAATTTGGGTAGAATATTTAACTCATCTGTTGGGTTAAATTGGACCAACCCATCTTGCTGGGTCAAATTAACTACTGCTGGGTTGGTGCTATAATGACCCAGTGGTTGGGTTATGAAACAGCGCAAATTGGGTTATTTTAACCCAACAGTTTTTAGTGTAATTTTTGTATGCATGCAAAAATCTTTTCCTGCTTAAACAGTGTGTCTCCGTTAGGACATAATGGACTCTTCACATGTGTGTTCTTGACTTTTACTTCTTTTACTTCCATCCTGAAAACTCCAGTTTTAACTCCACAGACGCTCCAGACTCACCGCTGCTGCAGCTAGCTGTGTTGCCAGATTTTGGGATTGAAATAAGCATTTTTAAAGAGAGGAACCTACATGAAGCATGTTTTAATTTTTATCCATGTTACATTTCAATTTCAAACTCAATACTTCTTTCTTGTCTCTTGATTTACTTATTAAACATCCTTTTGTTTGGAGGTGGAACATCCTTTTCTTTATACAGAAGTGAAGGGAGGGGCTGCTGTTATTTATAACTTATTATTATTATATTACTTATGTTATTGCTAAACAGTCTAACATTGATTTTTGTAACCAAAAAAACATGACAGGCTTTTATCTAAATTGTATCTTAATCCTCTACAGCTTTATCACGGTGTAAACAGCAGTAGCCACATTAGAAATCAATTTAAATCTGGCTATAAGGATTTATTTTAGGTGGAAACACTTTTTACCGTAATTTTAAATTTGTGTGAGGGTGTGTTAAAATAATTTTAATAACTTCTGAATTGGGTTTATATTGATGGATTGTGGGCACAACAAGTCCAAATGAACAACTGCACTATTGGAACAAGCCCAAAAAACTGCAACCTACAACTCCCAATATACACATGTAAGTTAGAAAAAGAAGAAGCCGAAAGTTGCTTATAATAAACAGACCTGGCAACTCTGACATTGAGTTTTCTCATCCGTCAGTTAGCGGTGCAGCTCCTGTCTGAGTGAGGCAGGTCAGACATCAGCTGATAGACACTGATGCAAAGTCACTGTGAGGAGCAATTCGACTCTTGTATAAATTGTAGTTTTTTCTTATGTATTTGAACTATTCTGATTTCCTGTAAAATCATTGCTTGGTGACATGACCTTACATAACCCGTACATGACCTAACATAGCCCTCTCCCTGCTAGAGACTGCTTTCCCACACATACACACACACTACATGACCGTGCATAGCCCTCTTAGCCCTCTCGTTGCTCTTTCTTCCCAGAAACTGAAGTTATTTCCATGAACTTGCTGAACTTGCTGCACCTGCAAGGCCATCTGCCTCACCAAAAACAACCTCATGTGACCACATACAATGCTATAAAAGGAGAAGACACTGTACTAGTTTTCAGTTCAACTCTCAGACTGCTTTGACACTCTGTGGTTGTAACTCCTTGTCCGGGCAAGAAGAAGTAAAGCTCCATTTGATTGCATCCAGCTGCTTCTCGTCATCTTTATTCTGCTGGTGCAAACCAACTGAGCTATCTTAAGACTTTAAAGGTAAACATCCTGATAGTAACGCACCACATTTCACTGTCGGTAACAGTAACAGCGTTGTAACATTTGAAAAATTAATTAATTAGATTACCTGTTACTGGGAATTACTCCTGACACTGGAAAACACAGCCATAAACTCCAGAAAACCAGATAAACATCTTACACCAAAAACTATAATAAAAAAAATAAAACAGGTGGGCCGAGGAGCCCTGAGCAGATTTATAACAAACACATAAAAAGGGTCTTGACTCAGACAGACTCTGATGTCAGGCCAGCTCTCTGATTATTTTTCACGTCTAAATCAACTCCTGCATCAGCGCCGCGCTCAGATTTACCCACAGAGTTAGCCTTGTCCATCATGTCTCCCTGAGAATAAACATTTTCATATTAGTGCTGTCTCCCACACCCTCACATCACATATTTATTTCCAGGAGATTACAATTCCTCTGAAGAAACGCTCCAATAGACTCCTGTGAAATTACGTGCCGCCGCCGCCGCGCTGCTTTGCTATTCCCGGTTGTTTTCCCTCCTTAATGGGATGCCTCACACGCGCCTCGTCTTCCGCGACACCGGCACGCCGCTCTCTCCCTCCCTCCCGCTGCACCGCTGATTCATTGGCTGGTGGATTGAGAGGCTTCACTTGCAATTTGTGAAAATAATGTAATCTCAGGATGGGCAGAATTGTTGAACCCTCTGTGAGATTACTCTGCTCTGTCTGCCTCAGTGATTACTGATCACAGGCGAGAGAAAAGAAACCAAAGTCCTTCCTCTATTGTACGCTTCTGTTTTCATTCTCACCTCATCCGTCTGGCCAGAGTTATTCTCAACAGCTTTGGAGAATTGCTTCTTTCTCTCCTTATTCTCAAAGCCTCGCCGTGTGGCAGTGTTTTAAAGTCGAACAGGATAACTTCTCTTCTGTCTCAGGTTTTTCTCCACCAGCAGCAGCCTGAACCGCTGTCTTAGCTGACAGGAGTGGCACCTGGTGTGGTCGTCTGCTGCTGTAGCCCATTTGATTTGTTATATGCTCAGAAATTGTCTTTCAAATGGTTGTGATGGAACGACTGAATGCCAGTGTTTGTTGAAGGTGCTATGAGGAGAATCTATTTCCGGCGACATAAAGACTCTGTTACCCATGAGCACGCGCGCGACTGTCGTTAAGACATGACCCAAGCCAAAGCGTGTGTTTGTTGTGATGCTAATGAATGCAGCTCAGACCTTCCTCAGAACTCTGCATTGCTTTACAACTTCTTTTCTCAACAACTTACAGGATGCAAAGCCACGAGGTAATGTATCTCTTTCTAGTTACGTAGCGGTAGTTTTTGATGTGTGACAACAAGCAATTTTTGGAAAACATAGTATCGTGGTTTTGTAGCCGGCTATATATGGCTACTTACAGCCCGGTGCTCTAAGATGTGTCTGAATAATATAAATTTGCTCTAGTTTTAATTGTCTTGTTCCTGAAGTTGAGTATCCAGGCCAGTCCAGCCCTGTCCGACCCGACCGTGAAGCTAAGGAATAGCATTTATAGATAACCTATTTAGATGCTATAAAACTCATCTTAAAGTGTGTATTTCCATCAGGCATATATCTAAAAGGGAGACTTTTTTGTAATTACTTAGAAACTCCTCATAGCACCTTTAAGAAAGCAAGTTCAATTTAACCAGATGAAAGCCTATTATCACCGAAACAATCGCCACTCATTTACTGCACTGGTGCTGCACTGGGTCAAGAAGCAGGTGTTAAAGTTACCTACCTACCTCACTACATGACATCGAACACTGAGAAAAGACATATTAAGAAAAAGCACAAGAGGTCTGGCTGCAAAACAGTAAACAGCCTGCACCAAACAATGATAGGCAAAGTACATTATAAAATAGGAGAAAAGTCTATTTATCCATTTAGACCTGGGAAGGAGTCGGCTTTTAGAGTATAAATCCAAAATGTTCCACATTGTAAGAGATGTTTAAATCTGTCACCTCTTCTTAAAGATCTAGGGATTACTTCAACAGTCATGATTTTGATAGAATGTGGATTGGTATGTCCTGCAAACCACGTAAAAGAGAAATGTTGGAGAGGAACATGGTGGAAGCAAACTAACATCAACAGTAAATAAAATAAATGAAAAATAAATTAGGAGACCCTGAAAAGTGACCTCAAGTAATGCAGTAAAAGCAAAACCACATATTTTAAAATGGAAAAATAACCAGTGTTTAACATTAGCATGATCTACAACTAAATTAAATAGTTAAAAATAAATAAATTCTAATGGACTACTTGTATCAGAGTGCTTATATCAGAGATTTTAGATGCAGGTCGATATAATCTGATATTTGTTTTTTGCTGATATTGGACCATATAATATACAGTATATAAGGAGACAGACAGACAGACAGACAGACAGATACGGCCCTTTTCCACTAGCACGCCTTGGCCCTACTCTACTCGGCCCTACTCGATTAGCAGCGTGTTTCCACTAGCCTGGTACCTCCTAAAACAAGCTAGTTTTAGTACCTACTCTGCTCTGGTTCCAAGCGAGCTGAGTCGGTACTAAAAGATGACGTCAACGACTGCCGGCTACTGATTGGTCAGACAATGTTGTCATTGATGAGTCATGAGCGCGACAACCTAGCATGTTAGTGGTAGCTACCATTAGCTTACCCTCATACGTCTTTTCTTTGCAGCTGGATTGCTCTCGTCCTCGGCTTCATTCTGTTGTATAGCTTCCAAAACTCTCCTGTGCTTCTCAAGGGGTATTTCTTCTTACCACCTGCAGCCTTCTTCTGCTTTCCTTTTTTACTCGGTTTGTGACAAAAAGCCACAGATTGTTGTGTCACGCTCAAAATGACGTCACCACAGAGCCGCTCAGCTGTTTACAGCGACACTGCACCCCGTTGGGCAGGTGACTGGGGCTAATGGAAAAGCAGCACAGGGCGAGTCGAGTAGAGCTGAGTAGAGTCGAGTAGGGCTGGTGGAAAAGGCCCAATAGATAGACAGATAGATAGATAGATAGATGACGTGCTGCTGACCTCAGTGGGTCTCTATCTGGTTAAATAAAGTTTAAAAGAAAGATAGATTGATAGAGGTAGATATAGGTATTGATAGATGTATGTAATTTATATAATTACAGTATATGTATATATATATAGCCTATATTTTAGGGCTGGGACGATACGCTTTTCTCTTAATTATTGTTTTTTACAATTTTTAGGTGCCAATTCGATTAAAATTGTGATTCTACAATATTGCTGATTTTTTCAATCTTTAGTTAGCTTTTTTAACACCAGTGAGAAAGATGAACAATGATGATGCCTACAGACTATATCAGGAAAAATACACATCACATGTGAGTCTGTTTTTAGGATTTATTCAGCAATATATTTTAACCAGCTGTTTATACTCTCTCTTCAAAAGACTGGACTGACTTTAAAAAGTGGATTTTTAACACAGACTAAAATGAAGCATTTACATTTGGAAAAAAAAAATTTTTTTGAACAAAAAAATCGATTTTAAAAATCGTCAAACAAAAAATCCTGATACTTATGTGAACCGATTTTTTCTCCCAGCCCTAATATATATATATATATATATATATATATATATATACATATACTTATAATAAATACATGTTCCCTTTTCTTTCATCTGTTTTCTGCCTCTTGGTTGTTGATAATTGATGTTTTCCAGCTGAGTTTTGTTGCTTGTATATTTGTCTTTACTTTAAATGGCGACTCACTGACTCTTGTGTCTGAGGAGGAGTTCTATGGCTTGAAACATCACCGTTTGTTAAATAAATTCTTGCAGGGAGCTCCTTTTGGTGTGCAGATTTTTGTACTTTATCGTGTAAAGCTGCAGACGCTCATGAACGTGTAAATGATATTTTGACAAAGTTCCCATTTTTCATAATTATGTTCCACCAACATGAGAGACTGAGGCCTGTTTTTTTCAGGCTGACTTTTAAAAAGCACGAGCACACACGACGGGATCAGAGCAGGGATTGTAAGAGGTGCAGTCCTCAGCATTGTCCTCCTCTCACAATAATCTTCACCAATCTTCTCTCATCTCTTTTATTGAGCCACAGAGGCTGAAAGGGGGGCGGCGTGCCATGCTCCTGGGAGATGAACAAGTCTCAGACGGTAATGGGTGGAAATGGTGCGTATGAAGATGTTGTCAGGGGTGTGTAAAGGACCCAGCTTGGGTTTTAGATAGGAGAAGAAAAATGGTTCATCAAGATGTCTGGGAGAGTCTCTCCAAAGTTAATGGACCAATTAAAATGTCCGTCCAAGTGACAGAGGCCTGTTGGCACTGGGCTGTGATTCAGGAGTCCTTTGTATTCACTTTACCTAAAACCACGACAAAGATTATCAAGAAGACAAGGAGCCACAGGGCTGAAGAGAGAGCCAAGGTGAAAAGGAGGCAGACAGACAGACGGACCATCAAATGGATGAAGGGATGGGCAAATCATCAGATAAATGAATTAACATTTAGACTTCATAATAAATGAAACTAGAATGGTTGAATGTACTGTAAGAAGAATAACAGGGGTGTCAAACTGATCCAGTAAAGGGCCACTGTGGCTGCAGGTTTTCTTTCCAACCAAGCAAAAACACACCTGACGCAAATTATTCAATCAACTAGATTGTCTTTACATGGTTGATTTGTTGGATCAGGTGTGTTCTTGCTTGGTTGGAATGAAAACCTGCAGCCACAGTGGCCCTTTACTGGATCAGTTTGACACCTGTGGAATAGAGGCTAGGCTTTGATAAAAGGATGGATGGATGGATGGATGAATGGATGGAAGGACGACAGACGGACTGACAATTTATGGATGGATGGATGGCTTCTTAATAATGGGAAAATGCACACAGAGGAAGATGAGCCATCAGACAAATGCATGGATGGATGGACGGATGGATGGATGGACAGAATGTGAACTAAGAATGTAGATTAAATTGGACAGAGATTGTTAAATTTTATCAGTGGACAGATGAACCGATGGATGGATGGATGGCTCTATAGAAATACTATCTATTGAATTGATAGATTGATTTATGGTTGATGGATGGATGGCAGATGGGCAGACAACTAAATGAATTGATGGATGGGTGCTAAATAATGGGGAAATGCACAAATTGAAAGGTGAGCCATCAGGTAAATGGATGGATGGATGGACGGATGGAATGATAGACTGTGAGAATGTAGATTAAATTGGAAAGAGATTGTTAAAGATTATCTGTGAACAGATTGATCGATGGATGGATGAATAGACGGACGGACGGACGGATGGATGGATAGACTGTGAGAATGTAGCTTAAACTGGACAGAGATTGTTAAAGATTGTAAACAGATGGACCAATTGATGGAATGATGGATGGCTGTATAGAAATGCTGTCTAATGAATTGATTGATTAATAGATGGTTGATGGATGGATGGTTGAATGGATTAAAATTAAGTCGGAAAAATGGACCAATATATGAATAGATAGATGAGTTGATGGATAGGTGCAATACTGGTTGGATGGGTAAATAAATGATTTGATGGAAAGATGGATGTTTCCATATGTTACCAGGGGAAGTGCTTATAGAGACAAGAACTGGGCCTAGAACAGAACCTTGAGGGACTCCGTAGGTCAATTTGGTGTGCACTGAAGACAGGAGTGGGCAACGTGAGGCCCTCCACCTCACTAAATGTGGGTATAGTGAGGTGGAGGGTATAATAGGAAGAAAACTCAGATATCTAATAGAAATAATTCCATATAATCTAGATTGATATTTTTATTGGCTTTTGTAAGTTACTGAAGAACGTATTTGCCATAACAATGTCTCTATATCTATTTCATTTAGCTTTAAAACATTATATAAAGTATTACTCATTACTATATTCAAGAAATGGCAGTGGCAAAATATTACCACTTTCAAAATGGGAAAACATTGATCTAAAAATAACTTAATCGGCTTGAATTCCATGTATGTTAGTTAAATTAATTTTAACTCTATGTCAAGTTCATTTACCTTTTTTGTGTGTTGTAATGTATGAATATTGATACACTGTTTTTATGACTACTTTATTTTCATGAAGGTTTTCTGAAAATTGGAAAAAATGTGGCCCCTTAGCTTGCATGAGACATTTTTTAAGTATTTCCTCTAATCTATATTGAAAAATGTGATCAATGGTGTCAAAATCTGCGCTGAGATCAAGCATGTCAAGCGCAAAGAGAACTTGACTGTCTGATGCTCATTGTAAATCATTTGTTATTTTAAAAGCTGCAGTTCCTGACTGGAAAAGAAAAGCATAAGCAGTGACCACAGTTGTAAACTTCTTTATCACCTACAGTAGAGCGAAGCGTCTTTTGCTAAAGTGTTACAGGTGAGTACTATCAAATCACGAGAGGCAAACAATGTGGACCAAAGACGCTGTTTGTGATGTTTTCTCCTCCTTTCTTTGGCAAAGGACGGTTCGGTGTATTGTATGCTAGAGTAGATACCAAAGGAACTAGAGGAGCCTTGTGCCTTATGTTTGTAACATTGTGGCTCTTTGGTTGCAAGAAACGGTTTAATGTGGCTCTCTTGGTAATTAAAGTTGCCCACCGCTGACTTAAGTCATACTATTTATATGTACCAAGTAATTAGATAAACAGAACTCAAACAGAATCATAGCTGTCCCTGACATCCTAAGTATTTCCTCTAATCTATGTTGAAAAATGTGGTGATCAGTAGTGTCAAAATCTGCGCTTAGGGGTGCTGGTTTGGCGGAGTGGTTAGCAACCAGGCACCCTATATACTTTCTTCTGCCGGTCCAGGTTCGAATCCCGCCTGTGACCAGTTTGCAGAGTGTCTTTCCCTACTTTCTCACCCCCTTTCACAAGCCTATCTACTGTCTCTCTCCTATCAATAAAGGCACAAAATGCCCAAAAAATCCATTAAAAAATATCTGCACTGAGATCAAGCAAGTCAAGCGCAAAGAGAACCTGACTGTCTGAGGCTCATTGTAAATCATCTGTCATTTTAAAAGCTGCAGTTCCTGACTCAAAAAGAAAAACATTAGTAGTAACCACAGTTGTAAACTTCTTTATCACCCACAGTAGAGGAAAGCGTCTTTTGCTAAAGTGTGACGGATGAGTACTATCAAATCACGAGAGGCAAACGGCGTGGACCAAAGACGTTGTTTGTGATGTTTTCTCCTCCTTTCTTTGGCAAAGGACGGTTCGGTGTATTGTATGCTAGAGTAGATACCAAAGGAAGCAGAGGAGCCTCGTGCCTTATCTTTGGTGAACTCAAACAGCTCTTATCGCAGCTGACACTCAAATACTTCCAGGTCATTCCACTCAGGCTGGAACTCCCTCACCGAAAAGATCTATTCAAACAAACCGAAGACAGCAGAGGGATCCTTTCTTTACTCACACCCACTGCTGCACAGTCTCATCTGCTGGGACTTCCTGTGATGAATGGAGAGAGTGACTGAGGGATAAGATGGGAGGGGAATCTGAATGGCTGCCTCGCATCAATGTGGACCAAAGAGAGAAGAGGAAGCGCCGCCATTACTGCTCCTGACGTGCCGAGATGGATGTCACCCTTATTTGCCATCAGATTAGGGAAGCCAGGCGAGGTGTAGCTCTCAGCCAGTACATCACATGGGCATAATTAAATGAACCAGAGCACAGACTGCTCCTCTGAGCCCAGCGTTTGGAGCCCGAACAAAAAGATGTGTAACATGGAGCTGAAACAATGTCCACTCGCACGAGGAGGGGAAACAAATCCAGTGACATGAGCTGAACTACAGAGAGCTTGGGGAGTTTCAGCACTGCCAGGGAGCTGCTCGGGCCTTTAGAGGAAAAGAGAAAATATGAAATATAGTGCAAAATGACTGCACTTAGCAGGAGAAATGTTATTAAAGTTATAAAAAGGAATTCAAAGAAAGGAAAGGAAGTCATTTTAGAGTTTCCATGCACATAAACACTCTTATAACTTCATTTCCGTGGCCCAAGGTTGAGAACATGATGTGCAAAGGAAAAGGCTTCAGTTGTAATGAAATACTATTAAAAGAACTGTATGCTCCAAGTGAAGCTGATTTTTACACTAACCATGTTTGTGGAGATGTTAGGGTTGAAGCACATTAAGTCAAGAGAGGTAAATAGTTCTGCATTTTCAGCACTAGCCAGGTTTACAAGGAGCCTAATATTCCGAATAGAATCAAGTTTGAAGCTCAAACCAATAAAAATGCTCCATATAAACACCTCAATCAGAATAAACAGGCCAAATCTGAATGTAATCTCATTCAGTTGAACAGGGGTAGTATATTCCTTTGCCCAAACTGATTAAAAGTAAAATCCTGTCATGTAAACGGTGAAACAAACCTGGCTATTGTTAATAAAAGGGATGCAAAACACCATCAAAATCATATCTGTGTCTGCAGATCTATAATCTTTGCCAATAGGTTATCTATAAATGCTATTCCTTAGCTTCATGGTCGGGTTGGACAGGGCTGGACTGGCCTGGATACTCAACTTCAGGAACAAGACAATTAAAACTAGAGCAAATTTATATTATTCAGACACGTCTTAGAGCACCGGGCTGTAAGTAGCCATATATAGCCGGCTACAAAACTACGATACAAAGTTTTCCAAAAACTGCTTGTTGTCACACATCAAAAACTACCGCTACGTAACTAGAAAGAGATACATTACCTCGTGGCTTTGCATCCTGTAAGTTGTTGAAAAAAGAAGTTGTAAAGCAATGCAGAGTTCTGAGGAAGGTCCGAGCTGCATTCATTAGCATCACAACAAACACACGCTTTGGCTTGGGTCACATCTTTACGACAGTCACCGTGTGTGCTCATGGGTAGCTGAGTCTTTATGTCGCTGGAAATAGATTCTCCTCATAGCTCCTTTAACCTTTATTTAACCAGGAAGTCCCATTGAGATTCAACAATCTCTTTTACAAAAGATTCTGGCCAAAATGGCAGCCGTTCAGAGTCACATGGAAAAAGTACATCGAAAAGAGCAAAGTAACACGCCACATTTCACTGTCAGTAACGGTAACGGTGTTGTAACACATGAAAAATTAACTAATTAGATTACCCGCTACTGGGAAAAGATACCAGCATTCGTATCATCGTTATTTCTTACACCATTACTCCCAACACTGGTTGTGGCCACACGTAGCAGCTAATGGCTAACAACAGTTAGCCATTAATCTGCCTTGGACTATCATCTTGTTTTAAATTATCCCACACAGACGTATCATTTAACACTTATATGTGACATGAACCTCGCCAAAGACAATCACTACTAAATTTTGCTGGCAAATTTCTGAGTAGAGCAGATTCACCAAGTATCACTGAGTAACCACGGCGACCACAGGCTAACCGTCATGTCCGTCGAGGACTTCCTCGTTCTCTTCAAGTGTCCCAGCAGTGGTCCCAGTCAGGAGAAGAACGAAAACATCATTTCCTGTAAGACCACCTTCAAGAGATGTTCTTTGCTCCTCTTTTAAAAAAAACAATCGAGTCCATTAATGATAAAAAAAAAGGTGCAGATATTGAGACGCTTCAGAAGCCGCCATTGTTTTCAAACCTGCAGTCACTTCCTGTTGTCGTCACCTCCGCTGCTCCGCCTCTCTTTCCTGATTGGCCGTTAAGAATTTAGCCGAGTGAAGTCATTGGACATGGAGGCAGAGACGGACATATAACCATGACCAACATTTCCTGAGAAGTTCATTCCTTTCATTTTGATTTTTATTTCAGTGTTAGAGAAACAGCTACGATCGAAGATTCAGGGTTTCTCTAAAGTCTGCTTCCTTTTGGCTGCCTTAAACAACATTAAATCAGCCTCAGCAGAGTGGACATGTCCTTTAAACATATTATTATATTACTACATGATCCCGTCCTGATTGTGTTTCCTGATCTCGTCTTCAGAGCCTGCTCCCGTCATCTGTGACGCTCCACCAGCTCTGCTTATCCTGGATTTTCTTGCAGCTGTGGTGTATGATCGGGGGCTCTTGTGTGGTCGATGACATTGGTCCAAATCCTTGAGATGGTGTTCTTTAATCCCTGGTTCCCCTGTTTGTGCCAGCCCACAGTAATCCCAGAGGTGGTGCTCTGCCAAGGTCCTGCAGAGGCTGAAGAAAAGGCAGCAGCAGAGCGAGAGCGAGGTGAGGCCCAGATATGCTCTGATTGAGACCTCGGAAAATCAGTTTGGATATCTGAGAGCCGATTGCCTTTTTTGTCCTCATTTAAATGTTTTTTCTTGTCCTGGTGGTTCATGGTCGGCAGTACCTGATCCCTGCTGAATTATACATGTTTACTTTCACACTGGAGCTCCAATTTTTGACTGTAGCTGACTTTTGTAAACTTAACCCTGTCATGCATGGTCTTCACTACAGTGGACAGATATTTGGAATAAGCTGTAAACCCATTAGGTTGCAGTACCATGTCAAACTACCAGGTGGTAAATTCAAAAACCTGTGTCCTAAGTTTCATAAAAATATAATCTTTGCATATTTTTAAAATATCAATATTTTGCATCATTAATCCATAACCAGGGTATATGCAGGAATCCTGAAGTCAATATCACAACCTTTTCAAGACTTTTCAATGCCATGTAAATATTTTTTAATACTAATAACTCACGAGTCACGACTACTTTGTGCGTAACAGTTTACCTCAATGCTAACTTATCTCAGCGGTTTCAGTTTGCGATGGAATAATTAGACCATCATACCACACAATTCAGATTCAAATGGGCTGCTGTGGGAATGAATCAAATGGAAGTTTATTAAAACACACAAACAATGGTTTACTGGTTAGTATAAGTGCCTATGCTCATATGTATGGACAGTTAATTTTAATGCTTTCTTTGCTGTTGAGTGACTGTGTTTTTCCACCATGTTGAGACACCATATCACTTCAGCAGCAGTGTTAGCGTGCCACCCATACCTGCCCTGATGTCGACTGGCGTGGACGCAGGTCTGGCCACGCTTGTTGGTGTAGCTGCGGCTTCGACACGAGATGTTTCGAGCGGTGCTGTAGCGTTGCCAGTACAGAAAGCAGCGATTGAGCGCTGCTGCTCTCTGCGGCTAACGGCGGCGTTATGGCTAGCGCCTCATTTGTGGGACTTGAGAGAGCCGATTCCCATCGACATAACACTTAAACTGTTTTTTGTATAGTTTACAACATGCATCATAGACGTTACCTGAGACAGGCTTCAGCCATGTTTTGAATTCGGGCATATCCAGCCACGACTCACAAACTTACACTTCCCCATTTTTGATTAGGCTCCCCCCTTGTTCTTGGACTGCCGGATGGGTGGATCAATACTGCAGTATTAGTTATTAATTTACAATCCAAATTATGAGATACCATTTGCTCATGCGCCCCACGTCCATAGACATTCCCACAGCCACACACCTTTCTCATAATTATGACTTTTTAATCTCCTAATTATGGCTTTATCTCTTAATTATGACTTTTTCCCCCATACTTTGACTTTATATCTCATAATTTTGACTTTTTCTCATAATTATGACTTTTTAATCTCATAATTATGACTAGGTATTTATTTTTTTATTTTGTTAGTTCCTTAAAATCCTTTTTTTGAAGTCGTCAGACTGGCCTTCCATAGGCTACATTAGCTTGTGTTACTGAGGTAAAAGAAAATGCTCATGTGCAGTTGGAGGTGCGTTTTTCTAGAAACACAAGTACTTACCATCGCCAATGCCCAAAGCCCACACCTACACCCCTCCGCCCAACAACAACAATTGTTGCCAGTCAAAAAAATGCTATTTTCTTTAAAACAAAGTACAAAATGAAAAAAAGAAATACATATCATGATTCAGAGGGACTCAACTGATAAACTTATATTCCTTACAACTCAGGAAAAAAAATGGGCATAAATAGGTTAAAATTAGCCTCACAGAGCAGACAGACCTGCCTGATCCTGAAATCCTGCAGGTCTTTCTTGCCAGCCTCCGTTGTCCAACAAATTCACGCGGCTGAATTCTTAACGGCCCAATCAGGGAAGAGAGGCGGGAGCTGCAGAATGAGGACATGACGACAACCAGAGGTTGTGAACGGACATGCCGATTAGCCTATTGTCCTCATGGCTACTCAGTGAAACTTGGTTAAATCTGCCCTCCTCAGAAGTTTACTTGTAGGGATTGTCTTTGACAAGGTTCATGTTACATAGAAGTGTTAAATGAATCATCTGTGTGGGATAATTTAGTGTAAGACCATAGTATAAGGCCGTTAGCTGTTAGCAGCTATGTTAGCGGCTAATGGTCATTACTGTTGTTAGCTGTTAGGAGCTAAGTTAGCCGCTATGGCTAACATCCATGAACTGTTAACTGTTGTTAGCTATTAGCCACTACGTTAGCCGCTATATGCTACATCATAGGAGGCAACCCTGCTTGATGTGGATTGGTCTGTGATGAATGTGACGAGCCAAACGATTGTCCAATCACAAGCTTGTGGGTTTTTTTTAACGTTCTGCCCCTGAAAACAAAATCAAAGGGCTCCTACCCAGATGGACTAGTGAAATATTTCTGTGGCAGAGACATGGAGCTGTCCATCTGGCCTGTCAGGTGAGGTTAAAATGTCCAGACACTGAAAACGATCTGGAGAAAAATCCACTTTTCCCAGAAAAACTGACCAATAGAAAGAAACATGTTTTAGGTGATGTTTCACATATTTGGGTGAAACCATTGTTTGAGTAAATGTATTTTATTACATAAAAATGATGTACGAGATTTTTCTTTTTTTACAAAATTATATCTTGCTAATACATGGTCAGAAAAATAGTTAAAGTCATTGTGATCGGAATTAAAATACATTAAAAAGTCGTAGAAGAATAATAGTGTAAATGGAAAAACAGTATTTTTATAACACAGTCATAATGCTGTAAGTTGAACAGTGACAGTAATGACTCCTTGAATGAAAGTACAGAACTAAAACAGTTATAGAAAATACAATAATATTCCTGTTAATGTAATTGGGTATTGCTATATTGCAAAGACATTTACAGTAAATTAACTGGCATCTTGTTGCCAGTTAATTACTGTAAATTAACAACAACCCTTTTACAGTGCACGGCTCCTGTTTGAGTCCATCTTGAAATAATAATTCAAAGGTAGCACTGCCAGGAATAAAAGCTTAAACCTCAATTAAATGGACCTCTTTCATCCTGCTTTGTTTACTGGACAATGTGAAAAGGGTTCTTCTATATGCCATCACATCTCCAGGGTCGGCTAACACGACCTTGTTTCATTTCTCACAAAGGGGGCACAACCTCCAAGCACAAGAGCATGAAACCAAAGAGCAGGACGTGGCCTTGGTCTGTCTTCAAAAAAAAAAAAAGAAAAACTTAATTCTGGAGTGGCATGGAGATGCTTCATCACCTCATCATCATCAACACCTAAGCAGCATTGGTAAGAACAGCCAAGCTAAAGACCTCACATACACTGTAAAAACTGAACTCTCAAAGGTCTGACAGCTGCACATCTTATTTCAGCATTTAGAAACAAAAAATAAACCCTGGACTGCTTGTAAAAGGTCAAAATATCTGCCAATGTGGACAAAATATGTTTTGGAAGTAAGAAGTTTCTAAACCTGATTTTAAGACCCTCACAGAATACATTTTTCTACTTTAATTTTCAGATATTTTCTCATAATTACAAGTTATTCAGTGCTTTATTTTATTTTTAATTCCTTATAATAAGATATACATCTGGACTTGTCTAATTAATATGAAGTTTTAGTAATTATTGTGGATATTTTTGACTAAAAATATGACAAATGCACTCGCTAAGATCAGAGTTTTTGCAGTGTAGCTTATTTTGCCTACCCTTTAAACTTAGGGAAAGGGGCAAAATTGTCAAATTATGCATCATCCCATTCACTTACAGTTTTTTATTCCATGCAACATCTGAATGCACGTTTTGGTGTGAACACAAGCGTCTCTGACAGAGTGTGAATACTCGTGGATCAGGGCACTCATGATGTGAAAACTAAAATGTTTTTCTACAATTAAAATCTAAATGTGTGCAGTTTAGATCAAACTGAGCTTGTCTATAGTTGAAGATGTAGATTCTCATTCATCCAGGTCATGGTCAGTGTGGGGAAGTTACTTTTAGTGTTTGCTTGTTACTTCATAAAAAAGTAACTTGTTACTTTACTTAGTTAACCTCTATGAAAAACAACATTTCAGGTTACCCATTACTTTTACATCGAACTCCATATCTGTTCCTAAATGTGAAGGCCGACAAAAAGTTCTACCACAGAGAACATAACAGTTTTTTCTTTTGTGCTCTTTATTTTACTAAATCATGTCACATACCCTGTGGAATCAGAGCTCCTGTCCAGAGTTTACAGGTCGATAAAAACAAACCTAAAATAATCAACCTCCAGCTGTTTCCTTTCCTAATGTGATATATTACTGTTTAAAAAGAGAAATCTACATAAAGTGTGTTAATGTTTGTCTACATTACATTTCAATATCACAGTGCCAAGCATCTATTCACGAAAAGAGCGTCGCTTATAATAAGCAGACCTGGCAACTTTGGCTCTGGAGCATGCTCCATGTGCGTGAGTGTGTTTGATAACCAGGAAACGAGGAAGTGGACAAACTGCCTACTGCAGTCGTGTTTTCCTTTATTTTTAGGAGCTGGAAGATAATCAGGAGGATTCACACGGACAGAAGAGCCCCAAGAAGAAACTTCATGTTTAGAAACAAGACCAAAAAAACACAACCGTGGCTCATGAGATTTGCGGCCCTCAGACGCTTATAACAAGCAGACTTGGCAACGCTGCTCCTGTCTAATGCAGCAGCTGAGAAGGCAGCTTCAGTGTCAGATCTGTCTGTGGGAAAAGTAACGTGCCGCATTAAAAAAGGAACTACATTTAGTTACCAAATTTTCAGTAGTAGTGCGTTACTTTACTTTTTACCAGAAAAAGTAGTTACATTACTGTAACACGTTACACACAACTCTGGTCATGGTTATCTTGAAGATTAAAAAATGAGGCAACTGAACTGTCCTGAGTTTTAGGAAGATGTTTCACTTCTGGAACTGAAGAAGACGAAGACGAAGACGAAGACGAAGACGACGACGACGAAGAAGAAGAAGAAGAAGACGAAGAAGAAGACGAAGACGAAGACGAAGAAGAAGAAGAAGAAGAAGAAGAAGACGAAGAAGACGAAGAAGAAGAAGAAGAAGAAGAAGAAGAAGAAGAAGAAGAAGACGAAGAAGAAGAAGAAGACGAAGAAGAAGACGAAGACGAAGACGAAGACGAAGAAGAAGAAGACGAAGAAGAAGAAGAAGAAGAAGAAGAAAAAGAAGAAGAAGAAGAAGAAGAAACTGTTGCCAGTAACTCTCTAGTTTTATCTCTTTTTATATAATGTAATTTTTATCCATTTCTACCTTTTTTTTAAACACTAACTTTTTCTGATCCTTCGACCTTTTTTTCACCTTCTTATGCTGTGTTCACGCCGCAAGGGACCCAGCTACCAAAATCGCGTCGCCCACTGACGTAGCGTCGCGTGTCCATAAATACCTCATTTTGGTCACCGTTGCCGTCAGCCGTCGCTTGGTGACGTCACGTCCACTCGAGTTTCACGGTGATCATATCATATATCATATAATAGGATGTATAAGCGACATTATTCCAGCTGTTTCCTTTTCATTCACTTATCAAACACAAAACACTGCAGCTGATGATGCAGCAGCATTATCTGTGAGTTTACCGCGGTCTGTCTAGGAGGAACTAATGTCCTCACTGACTAATGTTTCCACACGGACATGGATTGTTACTCTGTAGTCCAGATGAATAACTGTCTGTCTAGGGTACCGTCACACGTGCACACACCTGCTGATTGATCAACTTTTTTTACTTTCACAGCGCGCAACAAGCTATGTGGTAGTGTGAAAAGTAGCTGTTGCATCGCAGGAGGGTTAGCCCCGCCCCATCGCGGCTGTACATTGACTTTGCATGGAGAGTGATCGCAGAGGTAGTACAAGTAGCATCCAGTGTGAACGCACCTTTATGAACACATGTTTTGTTTTATTTATATACTATGGATATTTTTTCTTAACTCCCCTAAGAGAGTTTCCGACAGGGGTTAATAAAGTGCTATCTAATCTGGAAATAGACACGAGTGCCCAGCGTCTGTTTGCAGGAGGGTTGAGACATTTAGGATTGTAGCTGGGTGTTTTTAATGTTGTTTCTTTTGTATTGAGGCATTTTTGAGTCCACTGCAGGGTGAAGCTCACGTCCACAGGTGTGTTTGAGCTTTAAATGCCCTCCTGTGTAAGAAGCTCTTCTGGTGAGCAGTGTCTGCAGACTCTATCAGATTGGCTCAGCTGTGGTCACACTGCAGACGGACCTGCTCCATTTTCCTCCCTCAGACTGGGCTAAAGGCGAGCTCAGCGTGTCCGGCTGCTGCTCAGGAGTTTTTATTCTTCTTCATGTGTGAGAGAGGCTGGAGACAGTGGAGCCAGCTCTTCACAGCCCAGTGTGATAGCGTCTGTTGTAGCCGAGTCCGTCACCCTGGGTGGCTGATTAGGCATTAAGCAGGCCAGTGTGAGGGCACACAGACCCTCCAACCGTCTGCTTTCTCTGCCTTTCTGCCACCGTCCAGCCTGCAGAGAGTCCTGCACTATGAGGTGCCTGGCACTTTATTCAGAGTCCTGAACTTTTGAGTTATGTGTGCCAGCTCCTTTCACTCGGCTGTTAGCTTGATGGCATTAGCAAAATAAGAGTGAAGGTGGGACAGCAGCTTTAAGAACAAGCATAAACATCTCCCTTTGGTGTTAGGCAGTATATTTGATAAATGAAACATCGACCAACGTGTTGATGAAAACAAATGATCATTGAACCCGGACAAACAAAGTTCAGGATATTTGAAATCATCACATTAAGCAAAGAGGCATGTTTGGAAATTGAAAATGTGGAAATTAAAGAGTTTATGAAATGAAGTTTCTTGGTGTTTTAATTGATCATAAGCTGTCCTGGAAACCTCAGACTAAATATTTGTGCACCAAAGTTTCCAGAAGTTTTGGAGTTCTGAGTAAAAGTAAAACTGTTTTAGATCAGATTTTGTACGATGCACTTATCGATCCATATCTGTCCTACTGCGCTGAGGTATATAAAAGTACTTTACAAAGATTTACACTTTACAAAAAAAGAGTTATAAGTATTGTTCACCATGCTGGGGACCTTGCTCATACAATATCAAACAGGTCAGATTTAGTTCAAAGCAGGAATTAGTTGTTACCAAGTAACATCCAAATGATGTTCATGGTTAGAGAGGGGGTGTATAAGTTAAGAGAGAATTATAATTTTAAACAACTGACCACCTATTCAACTCTGAAAAGTTTGTGCATCTCTTTTTGTGCTGTAAAATTGGGGAATAAACTAGATGAAGACTTATAAATATGTGTTAACTTAAAATGATTTAAAAGTAACTACAAAAAACTCTCTTGTTCAGCTATAAAGAACTGGACAGCTGATGCTATGCTCTGTTTTTAAAAGCTTTAATATATTCACCATTTTTTAATCACAGTTCTATTTTGATGATAGTTGAATGTTTTAATCTTCTCAGATCTGAACTGATCAGCTTTGCTCTCTTCTCAAACTTACACTTTGTCACAGTGAGCCATTTTTCCCATTACACATACTGTTTGTTTTTATGCATGTGCTTATTTAAGACAAATAAATATCAAATCAAATCAAGCCGTGGATATCTCAGATAGAAGAATATACACACAAGATGGTCTTCTTTACCTTTAACATGCTAGTCTAGGATTTCTTTCTTATCTCCTGAAACAACTGTCTTCTTTGCTACTTTGACAACTTTTCAGCCTTTAAAGATGCTATGAGGAGTTTCTAAGTAATTACAAAAAAGTCTCCCTTTTAGATATATGCCTGATGGAAATACACACTTTAAGATGAGTTTTATAGCATCTAAATAGATTAGCTATAAATGCTATTCCTTAGCTTCACAGTCGGGTTGGACGGGGCTGGACTGGCCTGGATACTCAACTTCAGGAACAAGACAATTAAAACTAGAGCAAATTTATATTATTCAGACACGTCTTAGAGCACCGGGCTGTAAGTAGCCATATATAGCCGGCTACAAAACTACGATACTAAGTTTTCCAAAAACTGCTTGTTGTCACACATCAAAAACTACCGCTACGTAACTAGAAAGAGAAACATTACCTCGTGGCTTTGCATCCTGTAAGTTGTTGAAAAAAGAAGTTGTAAAGCAATGCAGAGTTCTGAGGAAGGTCTGAGCTGCATTCATTAGCATCACAACAAACACACGCTTTGGTTTGGGTCACGTCTTTATGACAGTCGCCGCGCGTGCTCATGGGTAGCAGAGTCTTTATGTCACCGGAAATAGATTCTCCTCATTGCACCTTTAAATAGGCAAACTGACTGATTACAAGCTTGAAGGCACCTGTGATGCCAGGCTGTTGTTAGCACGCCCTGTGTTGTTGTTCACAAATATCACATGAAGAATGTAAATATCACTATGGCAGCATTTTTGTAAATATAAGTCTAACAATACTATGTATGCGGCTGATTAAGTGCAACACACTAGTTAGAAGTGCAAATAAATGGATTATTACAGGAGCTAAATAACTGTTCACACTGGGGGCATCCATCTTCGTTTGTCAACTTGGGGATGGCCAGGAAAATTGAGGAAATTCCGACATCCAACTACACCTTTGCTCAGAATTCAAAATGGTGTCACCAAGCTGGCCTCGCCCCGATCAGATGTTACATTCAAAGTTTAAAGTTCACGCTGCAGGGTTAGTTTAGCTGAGGAGGGTCCAGACTTCAGTTCAGCAGCAGTTTTTAGTCTTGGTTTCCTCCACATGTGCTCCATCATGTGATGGACGTGATGCTGAAGGACGCTCTGATCTGACGGCATTATAGATCCTCATTAAAGTTAAACAGTAACATCATCATGAAGAATCTCCTCATGCTGATCCACCCTGCACACGCTCACAAAGTTTAACATTTCTGTTTCATTCTTCCTAAATCAATACGCCTGCAAGTGAACAGTGGATAATAAAAAGGCCTGGTTCAATCTGGAGATTAAAATGTACTGTGTTAAACTTATGCTTCATTGTTAAAGTGAATACTGTGAGGAGGCCGGGGGGGTCTGCACCACGTCAAACCCCCCAAAGCCAGATCCCAGATGTGTAACCAAATCTAACTGTGCTCCGTCTGCTTTTGTCCGGGCGGGTATTAGTAAAAAAGTAATTTCCTCTGCTCAGTCACGGCTCCACGCTGCCTGGGAGGTATTTTTCTCTTTTCCTGCAGCTGTCAAACTGAATCCAGGCTTTTCTACCAGAGAACACGACCTTAAAGCCGGGAGCGTTTGACGGCACATGACGGCAAATGAACAGTAATTAGCTACCTGTGATATTAACCCATTCATGCATGGATCACTAAGTAAATTTTTAAAATGTTTGTTATATCAATCAATCAATCAAACTTGATTTATAAAGCACTTTTTATACAAAAAAATGTAGCACAAAGTGCTTTACAAACAGACAAATGAATAAATAAAGGATTTATGACCCAAACCACCCACACAGCAACCCATACAGTGTTGATAAAAAGCATCATAAATAAAAGACAATAATAAAGCACACTGCTGTACCCAGTACAAACTGAGGAAACGCCATCTTAAAGGTTTAAAAATGAGAAAACACTGGAGGTTAGGTTAAAAGTATAAAATTAAATATATCATGAAATAAATAAGAAAATGAATTTTAAAAAATAAGAATAAAAAATTACTTGAAATTAAGTTAAAATATACATATATATTATAGTAATAAATAAATGAAGAATAAAATAGGAAAACTAGAAAATAAAATAAGGAAAAATAGAAAAGATTTAAAAAGAAAAGATAAAAAATAAAACAGATAAAATAAAGAGGGCTGTAATTAGAATAAATAAAAACACTAAATGGTAATTCAGGTAAAAGCTCGACTAAAAAGGTAGGTTTAGAGTTTGTTTTTAAAGACATTTTACTTGTATTCATTTTTATTTTTTTCAATGTTATACTTTGAGAGAGTAATGCATCTGCCCACCACATGCATCAACATTATAAAAGTAATTAATGGAACTTAAGATTCACAAATGTCTTTGACAAACATTAACAGTAAATAAAAATGAAAAAAAAAAATCTCAGTAAATCAGTTGCTCAATGAATCAATACTTAAAACTTTTACTTAACTTCAGAATCAATCAAATCAATTGGACATTACTTGATGTCTCATAAGGAGTGGGTCTGGTCTGGAGTGGTGGACAATCAAATAGGACTAAAAAGCACCGTACCTAATTTATATAAAAGAATCTGTACTTCTGATGTGGAAGGTAAACGTGAGATTGAAGCCACTACCATAATATCAGGTGATGACTGGGACACACTGGTGCACGTAGAAAAAATGTTAGGCGCACAATTTACCGATTTAAGTGGACAAAATTAAATGAGGTGGCAGAAAAATCTTTCCTCTTTTTTCTGTCCCTGCGTTGTATCTTCACAGACTGCAGGCAGTAGGACCAACCAACACATGCACACACGCACACAGCCTTCAGTAACCATCCAATCAGCCGTGGGTATGCAAATGAGCCCATACTGTGGTGTCAGGTTTCAGCACGGAGCGGTAACTCTGAAGAAGCAGCAAAGCTCTGCCAAATTCATTAGTGACTGTCAGATAATCAACAAGTAAAACAAAGAAACATTAAGTATAACATCTATTTTTCTTCTGTCCTTTCTCCTGTTAAGGGGGAGTTTCTTAGTCACACAGGCACAGAGATGAGTGTTCAGTAACAAGACAAAAGCCACAAAAAGACAAAAAAAAATAAAGAAAAAAGTCATGAAATGTTCTGCAGTTTTGTATGAATTAGTTTGAGATTGTTTTTTATTATTATTATTTAGGCCTACCTTGGTTTCAGGGTTGTAAATGCTGACTATAGTGTGTGAAGTCTTATTACAGGTTCAAATTTATTGGAGAATAAGACCATCCAGTTAAATGTTATGTTTTTGGTTGGCAAAATCTGGGTATTTATCTTTTTTTTTGTTCAAAAATTAAAAAAAATATATTGTGAAATATTTTATTTAACTTGCGATTAATTTTTATAACGCATTAATTTGCGGTGTAATTAATTAATCTAATTAATGCACTAAAGTGACAGCCCTAGTTTGCAAATAAAGTAGCAACAAAAACTAGACTAACAAACTATAGTTGCTAAATTATCTCATTAAAGTTAAGTATTAAAAATAATTGTGATTGTGATAATAATAAAGCATTTTAAACCTTTAAAACCCGCACAAAGGAGATATTTGTTCTTTTAAATATTTCTGAATTAACTGACCTCTGCCTAACAGAAGAGCTGGGAGTTAAAGGGTATATTTATTTAAAATATCCGTCTATTGTAGGACACCATGCATGAAAGTGTTAAAGTGCTGTGTTCTGGATGTTTTTAACTACAGAGAACTATAAACTAAAGCTTTCTGTCTGCAGTAGGTGTCCTTCTGAATCCTAACATACATCTTCCCCCCTCACAGACATACAGTATTTCTCTCTGACACATGATACGCTCTTACAATCAGGCATAAATATATGAAAATGTGATATCCTCAGGCTAAAAATGTGCGGTTGACTTTCCTGAATTGTACAAGTGACCACCATATATAGCAAAACGCCGCAGCAGTTCAGTTAAATATCCTATTTAAATGCATGGGCTGCAGTAGATGGAAATGCTATAGAGTTGAGTTGAGGTCTGCAGAAACGAGAGCTGAGGATCTGAACGCCGCTCTGACTCATGGATAACTTCACGTCACATAACTCGATCGTTCTGCCTGCTGTTGGTGAGTTTGTGTCCTGTGGGGTCACTGTAGCACAAATGTTTGTAACTATGGGACTGCGAGCCTTCGTCTATTTAATATGATGTGAGGAGAGTCTCATGATAAAGAGTTAAACCTCTTAAAGGTGCAGTGTGGAGAAGCTGGCAGCATTTATATAAAGGATGTAATCTTTCTATTTATGTGTAAAGTAACTGATTTTGTAAATGTAACCATATGTTAACATCTACAGCTGCCTGTTAACGTCTACAAATTATATTAACCTATCACCAGCAACATCTGAATTACTCTTTTGTATTAATTTTCTGCTGAAATGCAGTTGTCCCCTCATATATTTTAAAGGGCTTGACAATCAAAATGTTACTTTCGAGTTGTTGTTGCTTAATGATCCAACTCAACTTTTATAAAGTTTAATAAAATCCTCATTTAAAAATTTCAGAATCTTTGCATATATTTTTCAAACATTTGCCATAGGAACAATAACAAAAGCATATTTTTGTCTTTAACTGTCAGTGTTGATCATGAGTATTAATTTCCACAGACTTATTTTGGATTTATTTTTAATATTTCCAGACATTTCTCAAACCAGAGCTGCAGGTCCTGCGCAACCCGTCCTGAAGACCTTCCCTCGCACCCAGCACGGACAGGGTAGGACCAGAGCGTTCAGGGCTTCGTGGTACAAAACCTATACCTGGGTGGAATACTCCCAGTGCCAGGACTGTGCTTTTTGTTTTGCATGTAGGCATTTTTCACTGCCCTGTGTTTCAGAGACAACGTTCACCTCAGCTACTGGCTTTTCAAACTGGAAAAAGGCCACGTATAAAGATGGAGGTTTCCGCTTACATGCAAGAGCAGAGCACCATCTGAATGCAATGGCGGCATGGACAGAATATCAGCGGGGTGTTGAGAACAATACATCTTTACTCCAGGCAATGGACAAACGGTACCAAAAAAAAGTAGAGGACAACAGGGAGTATATCAAAACAGTTGCTGATGTTTTGCTATGCACAGCCACTCAGAACATAGCACAGCATGGCCATCGGCAATCAGAAGACTCAGGAAACAAAGGCAACTTTTTGGCCATTTTGGAGCTCATAGCCAAGCATGACCCCTTAGTAAAACAGAAAATGGGACATAGCAATGCCAAGTACCATACTCAGAATGAGATTTTAGAGGTTTTAGCAGACATGGTGAGAAAGGACATTGTTGAAGAGGTAAAAGAAAGTGGGGTGTTCAGTATTCTAGCTGATGAAACAAAAGACTTAAAAAAACAGGAGCAAATTTCATTAGTACTCAGGTACTACTACAGAGGTACAGTGCATGAAAGCTTCATGCATTTTGAGCATGCAGACAAACTTGATACTGCTGGGCTAACTGAAAAAATTGTTAATAGCCTGCAAAAGTATGGTTTAGAATACAGAGAACAGCTGGTGGGGCAGGGCTATGATGGTGCCTCTGTGATGAGTGGCAAGCACAGTGGTGTGTCTGCAAGAATACAGTCCCTGGCCAAGCATGCCTTTTATGTGCACTGCAATGCACATTGCTTAAATTTGGTTACTGTGGACACAGTCAGAGCAGTACCAGAAGCGTCATGTTTTTTTTCCTTGTTGCAGCGTCTTTATGTTGTTTCTGTCAGGATCTTATGTCCACCAGAAGTGGCAGGACATACAGCGCTTAATGTATCCAGAGGATCAGCCACGAGAGTTGCCCAGACTCAGTGATGTTAGGTGGGCTTGCAGGTATTATGCCTGTCGAAACCTAATGGACCGGCTTCCAGCTGTGCTACGCGTCCTTCATGATATTGATGAGGAGAATAGTGGAGACAGAAGTGTTGAGGCACGTGGACTGCGAGGGCAGCTAAACCTAGATTTCATTGGCCTTCTAGCAACCTTTAGAAAAATACTTGGAGATACAAAGTTTCTGGACCTTGCCAGAGCAACTGACCTCATTGAGGCGCTGCAGGATTCAATATTAAAATATAGAGATGATTCATCTTTTGACCAGTTGTGGACTGAAGTGCTAAGCACGGCTCAGCGGTGTAACATCAGCACAGAGAGGATGTCTAAAAGGCAACCTAAAACAAGCTCTACTCTTAACGACACTGTTGTCATGTCCACAGTTGGTCAGCATTACAGTGACAGCAGCAAGGATTATTTTTGTAAGACTGTTTACTATCCGATCCTAGACCGTGTAAACACTGAGCTAGAGACGCGGTTTTCAAAAACCAACTGTGATATCACGCGAGGGATTCACGCATTAAATCCTAAAAGCAACATATTTTTGGAGGAGGCTCCTTTGTTTTTGTTTGGAACCTTTTATGACACAAACCTGGAGGATCTGAAGCATGAGCTCCACCAAGCTAAGCAGATCTTGAAGAGAAAGGAGGCAGCTGGAATGAAGACTCTAACCAGTTTGCTTGAGTTTACAGGGTTCCTGGAACCTTTTAAAGAGGTCTTCTATGAACTGTTCAAGTTGTGCAAAACTGCTTTGGCCCTACCTGTAAGCACAGCTGCCTGTGAGCGCAGTTTTTCTGCATTGAAACTGATCAAAAATCACTTGCGCACCACCATGAACAATGAAAGACTGAGTGATCTTGGTGTGTTAAGTGTGGAGTCCAAGAGAGCCAAGGCCTTGGATATGGACGAGTTTGTAAGGTTGTTCAGCAGCAAACACGGCAATCGCAAAATACAGTTATTTTGAAGTGTCAGCACCTTCAAATAAGTAATACATTGGGTGGTACTTAGTCTGATTGTGATACAGAACACATAATTGTTTAAAATACACAGTGTAAAGAGCTGAGCACTAGTGATTTGAATATTGTTGTTGTTGTCCATTCCACTGTGAGAATTTGAATGTCAGTGGGGAATTATTTTTCTAAAGAGTAACATGGAGCAACCTGTTCTTTGCTGAGCCTTTTTTCCTCTGCTTGAAAATTGCATATAATTAATAAAATGAGTATATCTGGAACCACAAGGTCTGTTTGAATGATTTTGGTGTCATAGGGAACACTTTGAGGATTTGTTGAGATGGTTAATTATTAGTATATGTGTTACTGGTGAATAGTAAATGAAGATGACACACAGTAAAAATTAAATAAATGTAATGACCCTCCCACCAAAAAAAGAAAAGCACCAACTTCTGACTAACTGTAGGCTACAGCAAACATCATAGTGTTCTGTGTGTTAGCCACTTGGTAAAAGTATACCTAGCAGATTTAATGTGGCCAAGAAAAGCAAGATGAAAACATAAGCAATGTCATATTGAAGTGGGCAGCCTTCATTTTTGTTACTTTTTGGCGCACCCCTACATTTATTGTTGTCACCCCCTGTGCCCCCCACCAGAAAATTCTCTGGACCTGCCCCTGCTCACAAAGGCAGCGTTTGGTTCAAGATCCTTCATTTTTCATCTTTTTTCATTCTTGTGGGAGGATATCACGTGCCTCTATTTTGCATGGACTGCCATCTCTTCACACTAACCAAACAGAGGTGCTAATTAAATGCTAATTATTATCACCTGTTTCTACAGAGAGGTGTTTGTTATGTGTTCAATGAGCAGGTATTCAGATAAAGCGACGTGTTTTTTAGTTTTTTTGGAACAACTTCTCAATTGCAGGACTTTTTATTCAATGTTTGAGCATGAATGATCTGCAGAGTCGGATAAAAAAGAGCAGACGTTACTGAAGTGTGTGGTGTTGTGGCAGCCTCGGCTTATTTAGTGCTGCTAATTTAATATTATGAATACAGAGCTGTTCAGTATGTATCAACTGATAAAAGGTTATCACAGCCACAGTTACTTTTAGAGTCCTTAAAGCCTTGTAATAATAATAACAGTAATACATTTAATTTTTTAAGGGTTTTTCATGACACCCAAGGACGCTGTACAAATTAAAAACAACACCAACACCCCCAGATGCACTTTTGGTTTCAGTTTAAATGCAGCTAATTGGGTGTAAAAGGAAATATTTCCCTCGCTAGCATCCCCACATGCAGGTATTTTGGTTTCTGACTAAACTTTTCTTTTCTGTTCCATCTCAAGTGCAGCATCTTTTACTTCATAAATTTGAGAAGTTGAACATTTTCCTTGATTTGGGTCACAGCTTATGGACGCTGCCTTAGTGCACGTGCCATGTCAGATGAACTTTCTTGTCGCCATGTCAGATGAACTTTCTTGTCTCAGAAAGAAAAGCTGCATTAAGGGCAGACTTGAAGCCATCTGACTGATAACAAAACCACATTTTCAGAACTGGATATCCCTGATAAAAATGCAGCAAAGGTGTGTTTTAAGGCTGTAAAAAGAAGATCTTTGCCCTGTATTCAATCATTCAGGTGTCAGGTTCCTGCAGCCAGCCTCAAGTGGACACTCGGGGTACTGCAGGTTTTTACATGGGCCTCTATTTACATTTATCATCATGTTAAAAAAGACAATAAACAAGCTCTCTTAAAGTAGTAAAATAAAACAGAAAAGTAAGTATTAAAGAGGAAAACAAATGCCATCAGTGTTTAAAGTTCAGATTTGAGATTAAAAAGGTTTCAGTTTGTGTTTTAAATCCTTGGGTAATATCGATGTGTTCATGTTCTAACCTTTAGTCCACGTCAGATATCCTCTGTGCAGGTCTGCTAGCTGGTCACACGTCCAGATTCTCCGGCAGGTCGATGAAAGCAAACAGCAACCTGCAGAAAAGACAAAGATATAAATCAGTGTTAGAAGTTACCAACTCCGTCTTTACCTGTCTTCAAGTGCTTAGTGAGGGCTGACTATGACCGCACTACAAACTAGATATTAAGGAAGAGAATTGTTTCATATGTAAGAGTAAAACAATAAGCTGTATCTTTAGTAAGACACTTTGGCTGTGTTCGAAATGGCGTACTACTCGTACTACTCATACTAACCCCGCCCCCATATTGAGTATGCAGTGCGTTCACACTGTACAGTATGTGAATTTTGTGTATGCGAGAAATGCCCGGATGTATACTCGATCAGCTTCGATTTCTGAGTATGGAGCGGAGCTTGCTTCACATACTGCTTCTGCCCCACAATGCATTGCACACTTCTGACATGGGAAGACGAAATACTAAATGGAGACAGCCGGCAGCAGCTTCCAGCGCCAACCACAAAGTGCTTATAAATGTAAGTTATTTAACTTTTGTATTGACGTTTGAGTTTATGCGCTGCTCGACGGCCAGTCTGCCTACCAATTGGTTAGCATGTTAGCTTACGCCGTCGCCGCAGCGAAACTGTAATGTGGACCCGCTTCGATCTCCGAAAACGGCGAGACAAATTAAAAACAGTCGCTATTTCAAACAACTGGGCTCATAATCGTGATGTAAATACTTACTTTCTCGCTAGAAAATATATTATTACTGAATGAATTTGTAGTTTTTCCTGAATGCAGTCGATTTCTGTTGCTTGTAGTCGGACTTTTTTAATTTTCTGGCGCTGCTTCCCGGCACGAAATGCATTCTGGGTTATTAAGTATGCATCTGTGTGTAAACGCTCGGGCAGCCGCAGCATACTCAGTTCATCTTTGAGTATTCAGTATGCAGTATATACTGATTGAGTAGGTAAGTAGACAGTAGGCAGTACGCCATTTCGAACACAGCCTTTAATTTAGGATGTTGCAGTGTTGTTTGTAGCTCTCAAAAGGCAGCTGACGCTTAGTTGGACTGAGCAAAAATGAGTTTGCTTGTCAATTAAGCTAAAGTTTTTATCACTAAAGAAGTTTAGTTCAAACATGCTGGTAGGGTAAAAACCTAATATTGTGCAACACTAAGACTGTACTAATACAACATTTAGATCAAAAATAAATCAAACTGTTTAACACTGCATCACGCAAACATGACATTAAAGCTTCCACTCCTCTCCAGACTAATGGACTTAAAAATACTCGAGATTCATAAAGATTGTAGATTAATGATGTTCATGAATTAAACTTATTAACTTAAGACTTAACAACTTTTTTAGGTAAAAAGTAAAGTAACGCGCTACTACTGAAAATTTGGTACCTAAATGTAGTTCCTTTTTAATGCGACACAGCGTTTCTTTTCCCACGAACAGATCCGACACTGAAGCTGCCTTCTCAGCTGCTGCATTAGACATGAGCAGCGTTGCCAAGTTGGCTCGTTATAAGCGTCTAAGGGCCGCCTGTCGTGTTTTTTTGGGCTTGTTTCTAAAAGTGAAGTTTCTTCTTGGGGCTCTTCTGTCCGTGTGAATCCCCCTGATTATCTTCCAGCTCCTAACAATAAAGCAAAACACGACTGCAGTAGGCAGTTTGTCCACTTCCTCTTTTTTTGGTTATCAAACACACTCACACACATGGAGCATGCTCCAGAGCCAAAGTTGCCAGGTCTGCTTATTATAAGTGACAGTCTTTTTTTGAATAGATGCTTGGCACTGTGATATTGAAATGTAATGTAGACAAAAATTAACACACTTTATGTAGATTTCTCTTTTTAAAAAGTAATATATCACATTAGGAAAGGAAACAGCTGGACGTTGATTATTTTAGGTTTGTTTTTATCAACATGGAAACTCTGGACAGGAGCTCTGATTCCACAGTGACATGATTTAGTAAAATAAAGAGCACAAAAGAAATAACTTATGTTCTCTATAGTCGAAATTTTTGAAGGCCTTCACATTTAGGAACAGATATGGGGTTCTGTCCAAAGTCGAGCAATGTAAAAGTAACGTTAAAAGTTACTTTTCATAGAGAAAAACTATGTAAAGTAACAAGTTACTTTTTTTTAAGAAGTAACGAGCAAACACTACTGAACACGACCCAGTAGTGTGGTGACACTTTTACTTCATTTTAGTTTAATTTATTGTATTTTGTTGCTCTGATTGGGTTAATTGCTTTTAAAATTTTTTATGTATTGCTTTTTACTTACTACCTGTTGTAAAGCACTTTGGTTCATCAGGCCTGTAAAGGTTTGTATAAATAAAGAACTTTTTACATTTGTACTCGGGACAGTTTTCTGTAGTTAACTCCTGCTTTACTGCAAGTCCACCAAATCAAACTCTCATCAACAAACTTTACACATAAATAAGTTGTTTAGGCCAACACTGCCTGGTCTGGAGTCCAATTTATTTGTACCTGAGTATGTTTCTTTGACGCTTTTTGTGTTCGCTTATTGTGACGACCCCTCCAGAACACTAGGTGTTCCTGTTTGGTCGTGTTTTGCTGTTTGGTTTTCTGGTTTCAGGTGCAGGTGAAAGCTGCTAATCAGGAGAATGAGCTGCACCTGGGCCCGGTGCAGCTTCCCCTTTAAGAGCCGCCTCCTGGATCAGTACCTCGCTCTCGCACTCTGGGATCAGATCACGCTGTGCATCGCCAAGCCAAAATTGTTTATGTTGTATTGATTGTTTAACTTGTCAACTTCCTATTAAATTGTTGACTAAACGGCTTATACCTCGTCTCGCCTCCCGTTCTTGTTGCAGCCTTAGAGCCGGGTTCTAACAATTGGGGGCTCGTCCGGGATGTTAACATTATAGAGATAAAGTGTTAAAAGAGACGACGAACAGAAAAAGAGAGACTCTGCCTCTGGTTGGCTTTATTTCTTAAATAATAGCTAAAGCTAGCCATACCAAGTTTTAATCAATCAGAGGCTGAGTAGGGTGCATGCACTAAAATAGGAAATAAATCACATCCCTCAATGACTCTGAATGGGATGGGTCCAGCACGATCAACTATGTTCCTGAATGTTATCGACAGGCAGCTGGTTAAAACAGAGTGGGTCCTCATGAAGCTCTGTTTTGGTTAATAAACAAGCTCATGGCTACTCCATTCCTTGCCATGGCCTGCTTGTTTTGTCAATATGGATTGGCTGCAGTGGTTGGTTTGCTAAGATCATTATTCATCCTTCAGTCTGTTATCCACGTTATAATTCAAGATCACCTTCGAACTGATCACAAATGTCCACCCTTACCTCTGAAAAGACTTAGATCCTGGACTTCGGCCTCATGTTCAACCCTTTTCTCCTGTTTTTTCTGTGATGCACACTAATACAATACCTACCCTCTGTTGTATCAAAGTAAAGGCAGCCATTATCCACAGAGGAAGCACTCAGAACAGGAACAAATGACGAAGTTGAAGCATAAAAACGAAGTTTCCTGAACAATCTCGAGGCTTAATTATGAGCTTTAACTTTGTTACTCATGCAGTAAAAGCTGAGATTAAACCTTAAATTAATAAAACTGGAAGTCCTGAGGAATGCAAATACTGTTGCATAAACCGTGGACCATCTGACGTCAGTGAGTTTTTACATTCTCAAAAAGAAAAAGCACTTTGAAGCTCCTGGTTTCAGATCAGCAGAGCGGCTCTCATTTCAATAATAAATCCAAAACCAAAGATCGTAGATACATCTCTGTGCACTCACTCAACTCCCAAATCAAGACATTAAACAGGATCCTTTTTAAATGTTCAGAAAAGACTTGAAGATGTTTGCGTCATGATGCTAAAGCTACATTTCAGAGAAAGATTATTCACAATCAGCTATGAACATTCAATGATTTATCACATTTAAAGTAAATAAGGACTTGGAAGTGAAGTAACTGTGACGAATCCATAAGTTAATAAAACTTTTTAAAAACAGCATGGTTTTTATTTGTCCTGATATCAAATGTTTTTTGGCAGGTTATTTTACTACCATGTATATCTCCAATCTTGCCCTTTGATTGATATATTGCACTTAACTCTAAAACAATGTCATAGCTTTATAGCTTTATAGCAAGACTTTTATTATTGTTGAATTGGAATTCTGCTTTAATTAAATATCTTCGTCTCCCGCTGACTTAAAGAAATCATGATTTTTCTAAAACTCAAGAAAAATTAAATGCACGTTAAGAGGATGTACAGCCAAATTTTTCCAGAAATGGAAACCTTTATTTCATATTTCACTAAATCAGAGTTTGAACATGTGCCTGTTACTGTTGTATCTTTTTATACTGCAGGAGTAACAAACAGCACTTCTGTTGGTCATGTTGACCTGTGTTACTGTTTTACTGCTTTTTAAGGTTTTGTTTAGTTTTTTCATCTCCATGTGTGTATATGTGTTGGGTTAATACGCATTTATGTGTTAAAAAAGAAAAGGGGAACTGTGTACTGTGATTGGACGTATTGCATTGTCCTTTTAACCCTTTAAAGGGCAACTTCGGTATTTTTCAACCTGGGTCCTATTGCCCCAAGTGTATGTGTGTATACGATTGACGGGTACAACTCGTTTTAAAATTGGCTCAGTATCAAGGGAGCGGATGCAGCCATAAGTTTGAGCATTAAAAGTGTTTATTTTCTCTAATTAGCATTGTAAGCATTGTGTTTTCCTTCACGTCCTCTGACCTGTGTCATCTCCTGTGAGCTTGTTGCCGGAAGAAAACAGAGGAGCCATGCAGCGGGCCGCTCATAGTGGAGCTGCTTATCCCGGAGGACAGTTGAAAGTTTTACTGCATCGGTATCATGGCTGAATATTTACCAGATTCCGAGAGTGAAGACGAGCCTTTTCATTACAACGGCCACCCGTATTTATTTGAGCCAGAGTATCTACGGACGAGAGCTGCTACAAACTCAAGAGCTAACGAGGATAGCAACAGAGGGCCAACGAGCAGGCGAGGGTGAAGCAGCTGTCTCTGACACACACATTTACTGTTGCCCTAAATCCTCTTCACTTTTTTCCTCTCGTTTCCCTCTCGTGTTACAATGCTAATTAGAGAGCTAGCACCCGATTGCAACCGGTCTGTGGCGAAATAAACACTTACACAATACATACAGTACTTATCGTGTGTATGCATAAAAATATTAGTTATACTTACTTTATGGATAGTTGACCACTTGGTCCCTGTGGTTTTGGTCGCCTCCTCCAATTTATTTTGGGTACATGAAAAAAGGTATCCAGCACTGCCCTGTTGATCAGAGGGGGGAGATCCTCTAATGTAGTTACACAGCGTCGGGTCCTTTCTGTATCATCCCACGACACATCGAGACCACGAATATTGGGCAACAGGTCCCACTCATTACACAGACATTCTTCCTCTGTGGGCATAGAGTCACAGCAACCACAGGAGCACCACCAGTCCTCAGAAATTCGCGTTCGTGCAGCCGCTGCTTCACCCTCGTCTGCTCGTTGGCCCTCTGTTGCTATCCTCGTTAGCTCTTGAGTTTGTAGCAGCTCCTCGTCTGTATACTCTGGCTCAAATAAATACGGGTGGCCGTCGTAATGAAAAGGCTCGTCTTCACTCTCGAAATCTGGTAAATATTCAGCCATGATACCGATGCAGTAAAACTTCCAACTGTCCTCCGGGATAAGCAGCTCCACTATGACTCCTCTGTTTTCTTCCGCAACAAGCTCACAGGAGATGGCGTCACACAGGTCAGAGGACGTGAAGGAAAACACTATGATTACAATGCTAATTAGAGAGCTAGCACCGGCGATCGCAACCGGTCTGTGGCGAAATAAACACTTTTAATGCTCAAACTTATACGGGATGCAGTTGCCCCCCTATCTAGCTTCGCGGCTGCCGGCTGCATCCGCTCCCTTGATACTGAGCCAATTTTAAAACGAGTTGTACCCGTCAATCGTATACACATATACACTTGGGGCAATAGGACCCAGGTTGAAAAATACCGAAGTTGCCCTTTAACTACCAGCTCAGCTGTTTGACAGATGTCATCATTACATTCAGGGATATTTAATTTTTTAAGAAACAGAACAAATCAAATCATTGTTTGGTTCCATTAACACTCCAATGAACAGAGGAAACCACAAACAAACAAAAAAAACAGATATTTTCCTGGTGTGGGATAGCAAGGTTTTAAAAGCCAACAGCTGATTGTGTGGTGACATAAAAAAAATCACAAGTATTTGGAACAAAATTAATTATAAAAGGCAGAAATATCTGTGGAAATGCAAAATAACTTCAAAAAATCAATCAAACTTTATTTGTATAGCACTTTTCATACAAAAAAACATAGCACAAAGTGCTTTCCAAACAGACAGATGTAATAAAATAAAGGATTTATGACCCAAATCTATCCACGCCGCAATCCATACACAGTGTTGATAAAAAGCATCATTAAAAAAAACAGTAATAAAACACACAGCTGTACCAGTGTGTACTGAGGAAATGCCGTCTTAAAGGTTTAAAAAGGAGAAAACACTGGAGGTTAGGTTAAGGTGCAAAATTAAATACATCATAAAATAAAATAAGAGAAAAAGTAAAAATACAATAATAATAATAAAATAGAAAAACTAGAAAGTAAAATAAGGAAAGATAGAAAAGATAAAAAATAAGATAAGATAATAAAAGTGGGCTGTAATTAGAATAAATAAAAACGCTTAATTCAGGTAAAAGCTCGACTAAAAAGGCAGGGTTTGAGTTTAAACTTAAATGAAACTGAGTTGGACTAACACAAAAAATGATGACTAACAGATGTTCTATGTTTATATATCATCATATCAGTAAATGGTTCTGTATTTAAAGTAATAATGACTGTAATAATACTGGCAGCTTTTAACTTTTTAAACCTTTAAATCCCAAAAACAGAATATCAAGTTTTTGGTTTGCAGTTTTTTCTGTTTCATAATTAAAGGATTAATAAAATATTCTGCAGTTTTAAATGTAACCTGATGACAAACTGAGCCTGAAGTCCACGCTGCCATCACAGAGCTCATCCATCGACCTGGTCACAGCTCTTCTTTGTTTAATGCAGCGCTGCAGCTGTTTAACATCACAGAGCAGGTCAATGGCATTAAGAACGACTAATTAAACCAATAAAGTGGAGTCGACTTTCTGCACTGAGCTCCTCTCTGTAAGACTTTAGTTAACATGCGTTTGACCTAAATGTCTAAGCGGCTGCTCTCAGCCTGAGAGTGACTCTGCTTAATCATCTGAGCATGTGCTGCACCACAGGCTGCAGACACAACGCCGACTTTAAACTGCTCTTAATCTCACACTGCACCATCTACATGCAAACACTCAGGCTGGAAGATTAGCAACGGATGAAACTAAACTTACTTTATCAACAACATAAACTTTACCAACCAAATATTCTCCTGTGAGTCTGCAGGAAAACCAACTGATAACAGAAACATCAGCCACAGTCCAACTGTACATGTGCTCAGATTAAGAGTACAGGTACTTAACTTTGGAAAACTCGTGCACAAGTAAACTTTTCGCGCGAAGCAAAAAGTGTTATAGTAGTAAGTCTTATATGCCGATATAAGAGGCAGGAAAAAGAAAATTCAGGCTTCAAACTGGCTTTCAAAATATAACAACGTATCAGAGAGCTGAATTTGTTTCCTACAGAAGTTCTCGTTTTTCAATTTATTATTGCTAATTTTATTATTTTGTTATTGTTAATTTTTTTTCTTATTATTTTATTTTATTTCATTATTTTATAAATATACACTCAACAAAAATATAAACGCAACACTTTTGTTTTTGCTCCCATTTTTCATGAGATGGACTTAAAGATCTAAAATTCATTCCAGATACACAATATTACCATTTCTTTCAAATGTTGTTCACAAATCTGTCTAAATGTGTGATAGTGAGCACTTCTGCTTTGCTGAGATAATCCATCCCACCTCACAGGTGTGCCACATCAAGATGCTGATCTGACATCATGATTAGTGCACAGGTGTACCTTAGACTGTCCACAATAAAAGGCCACTCTGAAATGTGCAGTTTTGTCTCACAGCAAAATGCCACAGATGTCGCAACCATTGAGGGAGCGTGCAACTGGCATGCTGACAGCAGGAATGTCAACCAGATCTGTTGCTCGTGCATTGAATGTTCATTTCTCCACCATAAGCCGTCTCCAAAGGCGTTTCAGAGAATATGGCAGTACATCCAACCGGCCTCACAACCGCAGACCACGTGTAACCACACCAGCCCAGGACCTCCACATCCAGCAGGTTCACCTCCAAGATCGTCTGAGACCAGCCACTCAGACAGCTGCTGAAACAATTGGTTTGCATAACCAAAGAATTTCTGCACAAACTGTCAGAAACCGTCTCAGGGAAGCTCAACTGCATGCTCGTCGTCCTCATCGGGGTCTTAACCTGACTCCAGATCGTCGGGATGTGCTTGACCGGCGTATACGACAGCATGTACCAGTTCCCACCAATATCCATCAACTTCGCACAGCCATTGAAGAGGAGTGGACCAACATTCCACAGGCCACAATTGACAATCTGATAAACTCTATGCGAAGAAGATGTGTTGCACTGCATGAGGCAAATGGTGGTCACACCAGATACTGACTGGTTCTGAGTCCCCAGACCCCCAATAAAGCAAAAAAAATGCACATTTCAGGGTGGCCTTTTATTGTGGACAGTCTAAGGCACACCTGTGCACTAATCATGGTGTCTGATGAGCATCTTGATGTGGCACACCTGTGAGGTGGGATGGATTATCTCAGCAAAGTAGAAGTGCTCACTATCAAACATTTAGACAGATTTGTGAACAATGTTTGAGAGAAATGGTAATATTGTTTATCTGGAATGAATTTTAGATCTTTAAGTCCATCTCATGAAAAATGGGAGCAAAAACAAAAGTGTTGCGTTTATATTTTTGTTGAGTGTATTATTTGATTTTATTTAACTTTGCTACACTGGAACAAATTGTAGTAATGACCTCTACTTTAAGAGCATAATGATATTAAAGTATACAAAAAGGCAAAGTTATATTATTTCTAATTCTGAGGGAAAGATTGAAGAAGGATGACTGATGTAAAAGGAAATATGCATTATTGTGGTGGCATGATCATTGTTTCACATGTATGCAAAATGATACTAAAATGTTCAATGAAAAGAAAATTAAAAAAAAAGAGAGAGCTGGATTTGGTTATAAATATTTTATTTTTAATCATAAATTTGATGAAGAACATGAACACAAATGACACCTGTGGGACATAGACAAAGGGGTTTAAATCACCAGTTTCATGACGATACGATATTTGCCGATATCACAAAGTCTGCCACGATTCAGTAAGATTCAGGAGTCTTCAATAGATTTAAAACATATTATCTATTGATTGAACATAACCAGTTACATTTTATAGTAGGAGAAATATCAGGTGTGGTGTGTCAGAGAGTAAAAAGGTTCAAATGTGTCTCATAGGCTGAATGTTTTAGACTTGAGAGTCTGGAAACTTCAGAATGACGCAAATTTGGGCTGAAACTGCGATATGCATGTCTGGTCAGGATTTTTTTAAAAAAGGCAAATATTAAAGATGATGTTCGATGTTTTCAGTTTCCATCGATGTGATTGGATCATTTCCTAAACCAATCAATCCAGAACGATGGATCATTACACCTGTAGTAGAAAACAATATATTTTTAAAAGCAAACTTTAAACCAACCCTTTATGGTCCGGCTTTTAGCAGATTTTATTCATTATTACTGATTTTTCAAAATGTTATTCTCTTTATCAAATTTCTTTTCATTAGCATATTTTATTAAGCATTTGGTGCTTGGCTGTCTCATTTTACCACATTATTACTTTTAATTTGATTTATTTTACCCTATAGTGTTTTTATCTTGTTTCGTATGATTTTTTTCTCAATGTCAATTCTATTCTCCATTCTCTTAGTCTGTTTTCTGTTTGAATCTCCTCTTAATGTCTTTGTGTTTGTGCTTTTTGTGGAAAGCAAATGTTGTTATGGTCTGATTTTTCATCGTGTTCAATCTTGTACTTTCTCTTTTTTCATTGAAGAGTGCCATATTAATAAAGTTTGATTGATGATTTTGTCACGCTGAGGTAAATAAATGAGATTTATTTCCTGTATCACCCAGCCCTACCTTGAATTATCTTTTAATCCAGCTGTGTGACACGTAAACAGCGGTCCATGTCGGCTCTTGACTTCACTCCCCGTGGCAGTGCCCTGAATAAATACCTGCTTCGTTCAGCCATTTTGATATTCATGAAAATGTCCAGTTATAATTACATATGTCTAATCCTCATTATCTGTGGCTTTGAGTCCGTCTGTGCGGCCTCTGAATGTAGGACTGAACCAAAGGTGAATAATGAAGCAGCTGTTTGCATTATTCTCTCTCAGACTTCATGATGGAAACAACTGGAACGTGGCAGCTGTTTAATGTCTGAGAGCGTTTTATTAGCTGTAAGGCACATAAGGTCAAAATCACTGCTGTAGTCCCCTTAGGGAATAAAAATACACTTTTATATTTGTGTTTATATATTTCTGTTTAGCACAGTGATGTTTTTGTCAGCTAAGGTGTACGGGAAAATGGGCATTTAATAAAAAAAAAAGGGTTTTATATCAATTCTGTTCATGTTTTAGTCACTTTTTCTGTCACCCTGTGTATTTACTTTAAGGGTATGGGGATGGAGGTGGATTATACAGTGGCGTATTGCATTCACTTGAAAATAAAAAAAAATCTGCCTGTTTTAATGAGATACTAAATCGTAAAAACAGGAATTTATTTATTTTTGATTTTCCTGTTTTGAAGAGATACTATCTCGTAAAAACAGGATTCCCCCTGACGCTTTGCTTCGAGACTGGCTGCTGCATTTATCAGCCAGGTACGTGGTCAACACAGGTAAGGTCGGCCCGCCGTACTGGTCCAACTGATCATGAACAAAAAACGCAATGTCGAGCAGATCCGAGTGGGCTTTGCGTCGGAACAACCACAAATTCCTCAAGTGTCTGCGCAATGTGGACAAACTAATAACAATACCATCTACACTGCTCAAAGACACAAGTATGTCCCAATGTTTCAAACCGAGTGAGAAACAAAAGTGAATAAGGTCTAACATGCGCGACATGTTCATTACTTTAAGATTCCTTAGTATCTCATAAAAACAGGAAAATCAAAAATAAATAAATTCCTGTTTTTATGAGACAGTAGCTGTGTTTCGAAATCGCTCACTTTCACGGATATAGTTACTATATAGTGTGTTCGCCATTTTGTAATCTTGTTCAAATTCTCAGCAGTTAATTTCATCCACTATATAGTGCATTACAAAATACCCACAATTCACAGCAAAAATGAGTGTACATACGATGTACCCTATATTGTACTCCCGTATACCACAATGCAATGCGGTCGTGTTTTTCCATAGAAGAAGAGAAGGAAGGCCGTTAGGTGCTGCTTTCATTCATAAATGTAAAAAAAAAACGTTAAAGTATCTGTAGCACGTTCGTAGCGTAGCTCTTTAACATCTTTTAGCGGCTGTAAACAGCTTCAACATTTGCTACTTATCCTCCTCAGTGCCCGGTTTGTTTACATTATTTATGGCACATCCACTACCGTCACAGAAATAACTGGCTCATCTGCTGACACTACAATGTTTAGAAAATTTCATTGTAGTGTCCGAAATGTCGTTTGGTCACTCCCTATGTAGTCCACTATTTCATTTACACTACATAGGGGATAGTGAGTTAGTGAATTAGTGGACGATTGCGAACACAGATAGTATCTCATAAAAACAGGAAAATCGAAAATAAATAAATTCCTATTTTTACGAGAAAGTATCTCATAAAAACAGGTGGATTTTATTTATTTTCAAGTGAATGCAATACGCCACCGTAGGATTAAACCTCTACAGGGACAGAAAAACTTTTCAAAGATGACGGCGAGACCTGCCGCGGACTCGTCCACCATTTTTATTCCTTCTTTTGTGTTTGTTTGGACAGAGATGAGACTCGTTTGTCATGGGATTACCATGGACCCCAAAAAACGTCCTTTTCATCTCTGGGATTTTTTTTTAATTTATTTATTTGTAAAGGTGTGTGTTATTGTGCATACAGGTGGAGGAATTTTGTGTTTTCATTTTTTTTCTTGGAAATATATTTGAGCTAAACAGTCAAAATAAATGTTTATTTTTTTAACTGCTCATTCATACAGAAGAGGACTAGGGCCACTGGGAAAAAAATGAAGTCCAATTTTTTTTATATATTTCTCTAAAGAAAAGAAAGTCAGAATTCTGTGTTTAATATAATTCTGACTTTTTTTCTTTAGGGAAATAAAAATAACAAAAAAATTGGACTCCATTTTTTTTCTCAGTTGCCCTAATCCTCTTCCGTACATTTACCATCTAAGTGTAAGACGTATTTTAGACCTGGAGAGTCTTATTTATTCATGGTTTATTTAAATATAAATCCACCCGCCCTGGTGTATCAGTTCTCCTTTTAGTTCTGATAAGGACAGATTTATAAACACTGCGTTTCATTATTTGAGTGATATTTTTCTAAAAGTCCTGCACAATTTTTAAGTCTTAGACAAACTTATGATTTCCTTTTGCTCCATTCCCAAAAACAAAATGTCTCTCATCATTTCCAAGGCCATTCTCTGATTTCTTGTGATCCAAAGTCTCAGTCCAAGCTCCTGTCCAATCATGGTTATTAATGTCCCATCTGAACATCAGGACTTTCTCCACGTTATTTATGCACTTCCTATTTTTATCAAGTGTGGTGCAGATGTAATGAGATATAATGAACACTGAGGGCTCCATTAGTTTAAAATTTCATCTTGTTAAAAGTTAATGTGGCTGATGTTTGAGGGGAGGCTCTGGGCTAAAACATCCTCTCTGGACTTTGAGTCTACGTTTTACGGCGGAGCTGCGAGTTTTGCTGGAGGACAGGAAGCTCTCATCCCAAATACAAATGTTCTCCCCGTGATTACAGGGAGGCTGAACAAATAAAGAACGGTTTTAGTGGTGAATTCAGAGGAAAGGAGGAACCTGGAAGATGCTCTGATTTAGTGTGCAGCAGTGGGGTTAAACATCAGCAGTTGTACAAAGTTATAATAAAGATCAATTTACACCAGCACTCAGGATCAAATGGTAAATGGACTTGAGCTTATATAGCGCTTTTCTTGTCTTTGACTACTCAAAGCTGCTTTACACCGCAGATCACACCTACCCATTCACCCTAACATTCATGGAGTTTCTATGTTATTTATCCATCAGTATCTCGAACACATTCACGCCCTTTCGTGCTCATTTACACGCCACTGACGCAGCAGTGGGAGCAACTTGGGGTTGAGTGTCTTGCTCAAGGACACATCGCCAGAGCTGGGCTTGAACCTGCAACCTCCAGATCACTGACAAAGCGCACTGTTAGGGTTGCCAATACCCAGAGATTAAAATAATGGACACCTCCCATGGGCGGCTGAAAAAATGGGGGTTTTGGGGGGTCAAAAACGCATATAAAACAGAATTTTGGCACAGTTACACCTATTACAGACTATACAAACACATTAGGCCACTGCATTACACTTATGCTACGGCCACACTGGACGCGAATTGGCAAATTTAAACGTGCGTAAAGCCTGTGACGCGCCGCGCTTAACACCCGAGGCTGGACGCTGGACATTTTGACAAGCTGAGGGACGACGCGCGTCCCGGCGCAGGCGCAGTAGAGAGATGGAGCTTGTCGAACTCAGTGATGACCCAGCTGGGTATTATAAGAAGTGGATAGCGTGGCTCCGCCTTCTACCATGTAACGGATTTGAAGCCAAATTATCCCCCGTCAGGGCGCCGCCATTGTGCAGCCAGTAGAGAATCTGAACCATATTTGGACGCAGCTGTCGTAAACGGTCGCAACACTCCACAGCCTACGCCGTACACAATCATTGTCAAGCTGCCGTAAACCGCGGTTATTTTTTAAAATCAATAACTGATTAAAAAGAAACTTTTCAGAAAAAAGAGGACTTGGAAAAGCGCAGCCCAATAATACTTTCATATCACCACAGCATACGGATGGGAGAAATATTTCTACGAGGTGTATTAATTATTTGAAGTTTCACTACGGCCCGTTCAGATGAATTGGGGAGATGGAGATTTGACCTATACTGCAGCCAGTCACCAGGGGGAGCAGTTTTCGTGGCGGCTTCAATTTGAGCCCAGCGACATGGCATGGAACATGAGCAAATTCCTTGTAAGTGTAAAAACCTACTTGGCAGTAAATCTGATTCTGGTTTTGAAAAAATGGATGTACCAATATGATCCGAAGAACAGACTGTTAAAGTTATGTCTACTTTATCCTTTCTCCTGTTTAAGGGGAAGTTTCTTAGTCACACAGGCACAGAGATGAGTGTCCACGTCCACTGAGGACAAATGACCAGACTGACAGACACCGACTGAATATAAGCTGTAAAGAGAAATAAGCCACAAAAAGAGAAAAGAAATACAGAAAAACGTCATGAAATGTTCAGCCCTAAATGTGTTTTTTTATGAATTAGAGTATTTTTTTATTATTATTTAGGCCTACCTTAGTTTCAGTTTTGTAAATATCGACTATAGTGTGTGAAGTCTTATTCTAGGTTCAAATTTACTGGAGAATAAGACCATCCAGGTAAATGTTTTGTTGGTTGTTAAAATCTGGATATTTATTTCATTTTGCAGTTCAGTATAGCACCTTAAACATTAGTTCTTTTTATTCTGAAATATTTTAGTTAACTTGAGATGTTTGAGTTTGAAACGTTGCATTTCCATTCAGTAAAGCACTTTAAGCACTTTTATTTGGAAATGTTTTATTTTGCTTAATGTTTTAGTTTGAATTTGTAAATTTCATTCAGTGAAGCACTTTAAAGACTTTTTCTTTTAATATATAAGTCTACTTCGAATAAAGACAAGTATTTCTTTACATCTTATTCTTGTTTAAAAAGTATTTACATTATATAAAAGTTATGGAGAGGGATAAAATGGTGACCTTATGATGTTAAATGTGACACTGAAAAATTTTGGTGCACCTTAATTTTGTGCTGGTGCATCTTAAATTATTCTTAGGTGCAGCGTTGCAACTACGGCTGAACGATTTGAGAAAATAATCTAATTGCAATTTTTTTCCCCAGTATTGCGATTTACTCTGCGATTGTTTTAATGTTCCTCATCTTATGTATTCTTAAACAAACATAAGCAGTAGATCTTTTTATAGTAAAACCAATATGACATTAAATTAATCTAAGGATAAAAGATTTGAGAGAAAGTGGAGAATTGAAGAACAGAAGCAAAATAGGTATGAAATTGTAAAAAAAAGTGGGGAAAAATTGGCAAAAAAATCCAGAAGTGGCTTAGGAAAACTGATTATGGCTGCAAAATTGGAAATTAAATTTGAAATTAAATTTAAAAAAAACATGTAAAAAATCCAAAAATGGTCAAAAATAGATGAATGGGGGCAAAATATGCATGAAGTTGTAAAAACTGGGTTAAAAAAAAAGGTAAAAAATGGTCCAAAAGTGGGACAAAAATATGTATGAATAGAGGTTAAAAAAAAAAAAAAGGCATGAAATTGCAAAAAACTACATCACAATGCCAAAATGTTCAACACATTTTGGGCTAAAAATATTGAACCTTCTGTGATTTGAAAATTGCAACAAACCATATTGAGATTTAACCTAATTTGTAATTAATTGTTCAGCCCTAGTTGCAGAAAGTTAGTTTCGAGCCCTGCTATGTTTACAGTTCAGACAACAGTAAGAAAATCAATGATCAAAAGCACATAACATTATTCATCATCTAAAATGGATGATAAATAATCTGTTCTCATTATTTAAACGATACTCCAACTTCTACTCCTAATCAGAGGCTTTGTGTTACTGACACCACTTCAGTAACATAGTCGACACAACATATCCTGAGTCAGTCAGGAGCGCTGCAGAAGACCATTTCTGAACACACAGCCACACCTGGTGACACTCCTGCCAGCCAAGAACTGGAAACTGAGCTATAAAATCCCAAAACTGGACAAAAGAGGATTGCAATGTTTTGTAGCTCTGAAGGAGAAGGAGGTCAGTCTGGTTCTTGGAGGTTTAAGAGGAACTGAATATTTTCCTGGAGAATCTTCTGATGAAACCGGACGGATAACATCCCTGCTGACCGACGGGAAATGAACCCGATTGTCTTTTCTAACACTCAGAATTATTTACAGCAGTTTTCACTCTGCATTGTCTGTGATGGGGAGATGAATGAGCAGCAGTTCTGCCTTGTGAATAAATGAAGAGGCTCCTTCTGCGTCTGCTGCATGATTTAGGAAGAGCCCACCGAGCCCCTGATGTGCACGATTCTGGCCTTCAGACTTATTATGGCAAAATAATGGATTTAGCTTCCAACTGTGTAAAAGCCTACTGTACTGCAGCGCTGCCTAATGTTGGAGTAAATGAGTCGCTCCAAGGGGATTATGGGTAAAAATGGGATTATTAAGGAGCCCGGTACTGTACTCAGGTGCTCCTAATTGAAGGTTTGTTTGTTTCGTTGTGGAACCAGGAGGATTAATAAAGCATATAAATAGAAAAGTGCATAAATATGGTGAAGTTTGGTCCTTGCCCTACTTTGTGCACACCTGAATATTTCCACAGTGAGCAGGGAATCATCCAACAAGGTCAGAGCAGAGCACTCGTGTGGTTTGTTCAGTGTGTGCAGGATCAGGAGCCGAGCTGAAGAGCTCTGAGCTAAAACATGCAGCTGATCCAGGAGATGTTGTGCCTCTCATACATGCTCATCGTTTGTTTTACTGAAGAGCTCCTGTTGGAGAAGGTCAAGTGGGGCGAGTGGACGGAGTCTGCATGTTCAATCCGGCTGCAGAGAATATTCACTCCGACATACACAAGCACAGGCTGGAGACATCCCCATGTTTCCTTTACAGTGTTTGCACATAATACTGATGCTAACAAATTTTGCTGGACGAAAGATGTTCAAAAAATTATTGCCGATATTGTTCTGAAACATCATTTTCTTAAATTAATCTAATTAAAATACATGTCATAATAAAGTGAGTTCACTTATCGAAGTGTCAAAAGCAATAAACTTTAATTTTTGTGTTTAGTAAAATAGGTTAAATTCTTTTTTGTCATCTCAAAACTTTAAACATGTTCATTTACAATTGTTTATAAAGAGAATCCTGTTAAAAGTAAAAATCTGTTCTTTTCTTGTAATTACACACAGTTTAAGCATTTATAACATAACTAGAAAAGCACTCGGAGAGCGCAGACCTCCACCAGCGCCACAGTCCTCTCCCATATTGTGATTTTTACCATAAATATTACTCCTACCTTTATTTCATCTAAATATTTAGATTCCTTGACCATGAAAACATACCATTAGCAACTGGATTCATAATGATATCTATTTTAGTTTAGTAGTTTTTCACCAAAATTACATTTTTCGTCATGGCGACCAGACGCTGATCCAGATCAACACCAAAATTGAATCAGTTCTTCCTTTTCCCATGCTGAACACTTCCTGAAAATTTCATCAAAATCCATCCATAACTTTTTGAGTTATTTTGTTCACAGACGGACGGACAAACAAACTCTCCCGAAAACATAACCTCCTTAGCGGAGGTCATTATGTGAAATCTAAATACCAAATTTGCCCTTAGTCAGCTGTTTTGGATTTTGGATGCTTTATCACAATATGTTTAAAAAAAAAAGTGCAAAGATAATATTATATGAAACTTGAGACAAGGGTTTTGGAGTTTACCAACTGGTAGTTGGACGTGCAACATCAATCAATCAATCAAAATGTATTTATAGAGCATTTACAACACTCGAGGTGACCAAAGTGCTTTCAAGATAAAAATAAAGAAGATAAGAAATAAAAGCAGATTAAAAGAAAGCAACAATGGAACACGTCAGGAAAATAAAAACAGATAAAACAAGATAAATAAAATAACATGTCACCACATTACTGTGTATTAAAAGCCAGTCTGAATAAATATGTTTTAAGCTTTGAAAAGGCCAAAGTCTGTAATGGTGCGCATGTGGGGGGGGAGTTTTTTCCAGAGTCTGGGTCCAGCAACTGAAAAAACCCGATCACCCCAGTGCTTATACCTGGTGCTGGGAACTTCTAAAAGCAGCTGATGAGAAGACCTTAACTCCCTGTTGGGGTTTCGAACAGAGAGAAGCTCACTCAAATAAATAGGCACAAGGCCATTAAGGGCTTTAAAAACAAAAACTAAAATTTTAAAATCTATCCTTGCAGAAAGTGGAAGCCAGTGGAGGGAGGAGGGGACTGGGGTGATGTGTTGGCGACACAAAGAGTATAAAAATTATTCAAAATATCTGTCTGCTGTAGTGGACACCATGCATGAAAGGGTTAAAAGTGACTTATTAACACAGACTAAAATGAAGCATTTAAATTTGGAAAAAAAAGAAAAAAGATTTTTGACCAAAAAAAAAAGAATTTAAAAATCGTCAAACAAAAATCCCAATACTTATGTGAACTGATTTTTTCTCCCACCCCTAAATACTCCATCTGGAGCTCAACCTTCTCCTGAAAAAGGCTCCAGCAGAAACATCTCTGGTGTCTGATCCTCGGCTGAAGGTGGATGTTTGGATTCTGTTTCCTTCAGCCTGTCAAATGTCTTTTAATGAGATCCTGAAACGAGGAACACTCCTGTCACGTACAGGACGTTTAAGATGAAAACACTTTGTGTCACTGATGGGATGTCCGTGTTGGACAGAAGAGGCGCTGTAATTAAAGTTGAATTAATTAGGAGGTGAGCTCCGTCAGGCCTGACAGGCTGCTTCTGCGTTTACAGACGAAGCCTGAGAGCTCATTAGAGCTCCAGTCCAAACCTCAGAGTTTGGCTGCCACTGACGTTTTGTTAAAAAAAAACAGGCCGGTGAGCAAGACAGCACCGAGCAGAGCGACCATCGTGTCATCGGTGTTGATCACCATCTGATGGTTCACTCTGTGCAGCTCTGTAACTCTGGTCTTATCAGCAGCTGCACCAAGTGAGTCCACCTGTAGATCTGCCTAAGACTCAGGATCAGGTGGTTTTATTTAAGCTGTCCAGGTGTGGCAGACAGGGAAGATGCATGCACCCTGCTGCACAGTGGGTGTGGTCCTGCAGAGTGACCTGGGCTGATTGAAGGCACCTGGGGACTGAGAGTGTGTGAGGTCGTCTAAAGGTGCGTTCACACCGCAAGCGACCCAGCTACCAAAGTCGCGTCGCCCACTGATGTAGCGTCGCGCGTCTATAAATACCTGTTTGGTCGCCGTTGGCGTCGGCCGTCGGTCGGTGACGTCACGTCCGCTCGAGTTTTACCGCGATCATATCATATATCACATAATAGGATGTATAAGCGGACATTATTCCAGCTGTGTCCTTTTCACTCACTTATCAGACACAAAACTCTGCAGCTGATGATGCAGCAGCATCCTCTGTGAGTTTACTGCGGTCCGTCTGCAAATGTCCTCACTGAGATTAGTTCCGCCTAGAAGGAACTCATCCGCCCTGTAGTCCGGATGAATAACTGCACCGTCACACGGACACACACAGCTGATTGGCTGATGCTGCACAGCCACACACGACATCGCCTGAATAGATCAACTTTTTTTTAACTTTGACATTGTGCGACGACTGAAGTGATCGTCTTGTCGCCGGCTGTCGCATCGCGGGAGGGTTAGCCCCGCCCCATCGCGGCTGTACATTGACTTTGAATGGAGAGTGATTGCCGAGGTACTACAGGTAGCGTCCAGTGTGAACGCACCTTAAGACTCAGGATCAGGTGGTTTTATTTAAGCTGTCCAGGTGTGGCAGACAGGGAAGATGCATGCACCCTGCTGCACAGTGGGTGTGGTCCTGCAGAGTGACCTGGGCTGATTGAAGGCACCTGGGGACTGAGAGTGTGTGAGGTCGTCTAAAGAGGAGCTGTTGCATGGAGAAGGGTAGAGCAAGTGGCAAAAAGTGGGTTTCATTGTCCAAAAATAACCGAGAAAATCAATAACTTGACTGGATTAAGGAAGAGAAAGGAAAATCTTGGATTGGGTGAAGGTTTTTTGCCTTTTCATTTTTTACCCAAAGGATTTTTTTCCCTGCTTTCCGTGACCCTCTGGGTGTTGGATCATCCTAATCATCTCCAGCCATGTTTCCCTGCCCGGATAAACCACAAGTTTTGCACTTCTGACACTCACACAGACACTCATACACTCCTATAGAGATTTTGGTTGTTTTTTATTGGGTTATGATTTTGGGACTGGGAGCACTGGAATTAGTTTTTTTTTGGAGACTTTGATGAACTGAGAAGAACTGCTTGCGATATTCTGTTTTTTTTACCTAAATGGACTGATTACTTGTTTTGTTTTTGATGAACTTTAATCCCACACATTCACTTTTGGACTTTATTTTATTTGTGGGAATTCTAAGTTTTGAATTATATTGAACTGATTTAAATTTTCTTACATGTTCTTTATTTGTAATTTGTTAACAGACTGAACAATTGAACTATGCCGGATAAATTTAATTTAAATTTCATTTCTGTAGTGTGGGTTCTTGGATGGGTGGGACCACACCCTGAGACTGTTTTTTTTTTGATTGACAGATTTAGTCATCTGTCTGGCACCCATAAAGATCAATTTGTCTTCTAGCCTTAAGTCACGCTACACAGGTGTTTGACCTTTTTACACTTCACAGAGTAAAACCAGGAGACCACAGAGAGCTTCACTTTGTCAGAAGACACAGGAGCAGCTGGAGCAAGAAGAAAATCAGGAGGCTGTAACTCCATCTCCTGTGGATTATTTTAAAAATAAATATTCTCTGTAAAAATGAGGCTGAACATCATGTTGGACAAGCATGAATGTGAAAATGTAGAAAATTTTAAACGCACTCTAAAAACTCACCTATTCAGCCTGGCTTTTATGTAGAACTTCATTATTTTAATGACTCATAATTATTTATTTATGAGTAGCAGTTCTTATTTTTAGTTTAATATTTTATTGTCTGATATTTTATTCCATTTTTACTATTTGCTTATATATATATTGATATAGTTCTTATCTTTTTACATTTAATTATTTTAGGTTTAATTTTAGTCTTTTAACATACTTTTATTTATTTTAAATATATATTTAGTGTCTTATTTGGATGTCTCTTAGTTTTATTCTTTATTCTTTACTCTCTTAGATGTTTCTTTGTTTTATTGCTTTGCTTTTTCTTGTATCTGTTGTTAATAATTTTATCATTTTAATTGAGCTTCTGTGGTGTGCGTTAGTCTCCAAATCCTCTTAACATCCTGCAAACTATTCATTACAGTTACAGCGGCATAATACTGAGTAGATGGGCCTCTGAGTATTTATTTGCTAGGTGGTTAAATGAAGGTTATTGTCTTCATTTATGTATGTGTGTGTATATTTATATATATACATATATATGTCCTTTGTCAATCTTTGTCTTGATGTGAAGCACTTTGAGCTGCCAGTGAATTTGTATGAACTGTGCTGTATAACTAAACTTTGATTGATTGATTGAACTGTAAAAACACTTTACACATTTAACTATCAACCAGCAGGCACAGAAGAAAAAAACACATCATCACGGGGGTAAGGAAAGAAAACACTTTTGAATCTTAAATAAAAGATAATTGATAATAATAATATTTTAACAATGACCAATATTGCTTTAAATAGGACTCATAAATAAAAGAAATTGTGAAAATAATGGGAAGAAAAGTGAATATAAATGACGAAAAAATAAAATAAATTAGCATAAAGGAAGAACAGTTAATAAATATGAATGTATGTGTAACATAAAAATAAATAAAAGCATGAAAACGATGTTGATATTTAGTGCAATCTCCACTGTGTCTGCCAGTTATAACTGTTTCCACTGTTTTTGTAAAGAGATAATTGGGTTATCAGTGGTTTTAACATTCAGAATGTCAATTTCACTGGATTTGTACAGTTATATTTGGGTTGTTTAAAGATAATCTTGTACAAGTTAAACTTTGTAGTGAAATGTAAAGCTATTAAACTGTTTTTTTTACTTATTTATGTTAAATGACATTCACAGGTCAAACAGAACAACAGTTAAACTCACAGGCAAAGAAAATAAAGATCTTTTAGATCAAAACAAACAATTGCCAACTACAGTATGTTGTCTGAGTGGCAACTTTAAAAATGTATATATTTATTCCCTTAGTTATTCAACCTGAACTAGGGCTGGGCGATATGGCCTGAATATTAAATCCCTGACTTTTTTTTCCCCACAAAACTCGATTTACAATTGAAACCATTTTTTTTTTTTTACAATTTTAGTCGACTTTTTTACAATTTTAATCTTTTTTTTTTTTTTTCTTTTTTTTTTTTTTTTTACAATTTTAGTCATTTTTTTTGGCTGGGCAATGTATTGATTAAATCGATTCGTTTGAATTATTTTCTGCAGAAGATTTAAAAATTAAAAATCAAGATTCTTTTCATTCTCTTACTAAAATTGTAAGTAGTTACAAAGTTTGAAAAAATATAAATAACTTGTTTTGTGTCTTTTTTTTTACATTCACTATTGGGTTTCAACTGGTTTTGTAAAGTTCAGAGATAATCTTGTATAAGTTAAACTTTGTATTAAAATGTAAAGCTTTTGAACCGTTCTGCAGAGAAATTTGTTACTTGGAAATAAGCCATTGCCAACTTTGTCATCTGCTTGGCAAGTTTAAAGAAAATATATATATATACAGTCATGGAAAAAATTATTAGACCACACTTGTTTTCTTCAATTTCTTGTTAATTTTAATGCCTGGCTCAACTAAAGGTACATTTGTTTGGACAATTATAATGATAACAACAAAAATAGCTCATGAGAGTTTAATTTAAGAACTAAGAACTATTCATTTTCCATGGTTTTCTTGATAATAACCAAAATTACTTAAATTCTTACATCAATAGCTATGGCATTGTACCGCCAAAAACACTACTTTTAAGCATTCCATGTTTTCTTTTCTGTTTGCTTTAAACACATGATACACACAAGAGTTAATACTTGATTGCATAACCATTGTTTTTGATGACTGCAGCCATGCGTCTTGGCATGCTCTCCACCAGCTTCTGACATTGTTCTGCTGTCACAGCAGCCCATTCCTGTTGGACAAATTCAAACAAATTTTCTTTGTTTTTGGGCTTGTGGTTCTCCATTTTGAGTTTGATGATTTTCCACAGGTTTTCAATTGGATTAAGATCTGGTGATTGAGCAGGCCAAGGCATGGTGCCAATGTTGTGGTTCTCCATCCAGGCTTTAACTGACCTTGCCGTGTGGCAAGGGGCATTGTCTTGTTGGAAAATCCAGACATTCGAGGCAGGAAAGAGTTTTCCAGCTGATGGAAGAAGACTGTTTTCAAGGGTAGTCCTGTACATGACCTGGTTCATTCGGCCTTCACATAATTGCATTTGCCCTGTTCCACTCAGACTGAAACAACCCCAGATCATGACTGATCCACCCCCATGTTTTACTGTAGGGGCAAGACAGTCTGGGTTGTAAGCTTCTCCAGGCTTCCTCCTAACCAGTAAGTTGGCTGGAGTGGGCATCAATTCAAAATTGGATTCATCACTGAAGAGAACCTTAGCCCAATCATCAACAGTCCAATCCTTGTGGTCTCGAGCAAAGAGTAACCGGCCTTCCTCTGCCTTTCATTGATGAAGGGCTTCTTGCGTGCTCTGTGTGACTTCAAACCAGCTTCAACAAGTCGGTTTCGAACTGTCCTTGCTGAACAAGTCACATTTCTCGACAGTGCCCACTCATTTTTAAGGTCCCTGGAGGTCTGACGACGATTCCTGACACAGGAACGGATGAGTGCACGGTCATCTCGTGGGGTAGAAAGACGTTTCCTGCCACGGCCAGGTAGCAATTTGGTAGTGCCATGTTCAGCTTGTTCTTTTTTGTTGTAATGAACGGCTGTCTTGGAGATCTTCAGTTTTTCGCTACCTGTCTCTCACTCATGCCAATTTCCAGCAGTGCCAAGATGGCTGCCTTTGTGGCTTCACATAATTCTTTTGTTTTAGGCATTATGTGAGAGCTGACAACTTCTGAGTTGTGCTACGGCTTGAATGTAAGCAGGAAACCACTCTAGGCCTTTGCATGTGCAGTGCTGCTTGTGACATGAAATGGCCTTTTATATACCCTGGGAATCAATTAAGCTTAAGAATGTCAAATAGGACATAAAGTATTATGTGACCAGCTGCATTTTTTGTTGTGTTCATTGTATTATACGTTTAGTGGTACCAGATATTAGAATGAACAAGAAATTGAAGAAAACAAGGGTGGTCTAATAATTTTTTCCATGACTGTAGAGATATATATATATATATATATATATATATATATATATATATTCAGGATGCACGGAATATTCGAATATTGCAAAAAAAAAAAAAAAAACATATTCGGCCTTCAGTGGAGTGAGGTAATAGCAAGGCTGAATAGTACCATATGACGCAGTGATGAAATTAAATACGTCATTGTGTGTGACTGTGGCTAAGCAGACTTCAATTATTCAATTTGTTGCAGGTTTATCCACTTTAATGCACTTTAGTTTCTTTTTTTAATGCATGTTTTGTTTTGTTTGAAGGCCTAATAGGAAAGGAAAACTTTATTTTTAAAGCAAAGGCTACTGAAATATTTAAAAATGTCATAATATTCAATAAACAATTACTTTCTTTTAAAAACATGTCTAAAAATGCATTCTAAGCTATTTTTGCACTATTAAAAAACATAGTGAACTACTTAGCCTCTGCATTGGATATTTGGTATTCAGCCAAGCATTTATGTTTTATTTGGCTTCGGCCACAATTTTTCATTCCGGTGCCTCCCTAATATTTATACTTACTTATTCAACCTGAACCTTAAACTCACTTGAAACAACTGAAACAAACGTTTACTTCCATAATGACACGCAGAGCTCTCTGTTTTCATGTCCTCCCTCTTTTCAAACCATCACGCAGCAGAATCACACAAACACGTCGAGCTCCTCGTTCAGGAGGAAGAAAACCAGTTCACAGCAGAAATAATAATCCTGTTTGGTCTGCGGCGTTGTTTACCTGTGTGAGAGGATATTATTTACAGAGCCATCACAGGATGGAGGCGTCAGCCGTGACTGATGCAGGCAGGTGAGGAAAAACAGAAGAAAGTGATGTGAGAGCTCTGATGTCGCTGTTTTTGGACTCTGCTGCCATCAAACACGCATCAGTCACGCGATGCATCGACTCCTGACGTGATGGAGGCTGAATGATGGAGCAGCACAAAGACGGAAAAGGAGGAAGAGGTTTTATCTTACTCGCCCTACAGCTGATTTATTCTGCTCCCAGCCCCGGCATCTCCTCTTTGTCTTATATTTATCACCATTTGCATAATACCATTTGGATTTTAGATTATTCCTCACAGCAATTTCAGCGGCTCAGTCGTGTCCCTCGCTTATGCAGTCATAATGGTCATCCAACTGTGTAATTGGACATTTTAAACTGTTAAGCAAGTTAGCGAAGGCGGCACAGAAGAGCAGGCCCGGGCATTAAAGTTGACTGACGGCTGAATGGCGGAGGAATATGGCCGTCACTGTCCACCACTTAACCGCGGCGTACGTTTAAAATCCTCGGTTAATGCAGATTATGTCAACACGTCCATTAAAGACGCGGCGGGATGATGAATGCCGTTACAGTGGAGAGCCTTAACCCTTCAGGATGAGCCACAATGACTGTCAAATGACCTCCGTGTTGAATTTGTTATGAAATCGTTCCACGAGATCCGTCCTCTCCGTCTTTATCTGGGTGTCCTTTCGGGATATCTGCTAAGGAGATTAGCGGCTGAGAATCAGTTAGAGTTAACGATGACAAGAGAATGACAGTTCATTTAGATGCTGGAAATTGCTGGTGGGATTTCTGCAGGAGTGCCACCAGGCCGGGTTAATACTGTTTGTGATAGCGGCTGACAGCGAGCCTTTGGGGAGCCGGCGTTTGGGAGTCTGACCTTTCCTTTAAACCGAGGTCGACGTTGACTTTTTTTTTTTTTCCAGCTGATACAGCCGGAGTTTTAAAAGCTCCTGAAGGGAGCAGCTGCCACTTATGCTCCAAAATCACACAGTCAAAGTTATAAAAGCTTTTAAAAGCCAGCGTGGCATCACTTAGCAGCTGAGGACTTCAGACGTGTGGCTGTTCTTAGACGAGGCTGCAGGTGGAATGACAGAGCAGGTGATAGGTTCACCTCACGAGGACCAGGTCGGACCAACTTTAGTTCATCAGGGAGCAGAAACAAAGCTGCCTACATACTGCATATGAATGTAGTCTGTAGTAGGACTGCATACTACCTACCAGTGTTGGGGAAGGTACTTTTAAAAAGTAGTGTTTGCTCGTTACTTCTGAAAAAGTAACTCGTTACTTAACTCAGTTACCCTCAATGAAAAGTAACTTTTCACGTTACTTTTACATTGCTCGACTTTGGACAGAACCCCATATCTGTTCCTAAATGTGAAGACCTACAAAAAGTTCTACTACAGAGAACATAACAGTTATTTCTTTTGTGCTCTTTATTTTACTAAATCATGTCACTGTGGAATCAGAGCTCCTGTCCAGAGTTTACAGGTCGATAAAAACAAGTCAAAAATAATCAACCTCCAGCTGTTTCCTTTCCTAATGTGATATATTACTTTTTAAAAAGAGAAATCTACATAAAGTGTGTTAATTTTCGTCTACATTACATTTCAATATCACAGTGCCAAGCATCTATTCACGAAAAGAACGTCAACTTCAAATTGTTTTTCAGCAGCAGGCATCAGTACACAAGTACACGATAACACATAAATCATACAGACATTAAAAAAATTCTGGAAAAATCCTGAACTCAAGTGAAAAAGGACAGCTTTTAAACCACAAAACCCATAAAGTGCATTCAGTCACCAAAGTGCTCTGCAGGAGGTAAATAAACAGTAATGATGAACATACAAGATAAGGAGATAAAAAGAGATTCAATAAAAAGTCAATAAATAGTCAAGGATTAAAATCTAAAAGTCAACATTCAATTCTGTCCACAAGATGCACAAAGCACAAGACAAGAAAACCTGGTCAGGCCAATGAATTAAGGTTTTCAATACCAACTGGAATAAAAGAAGTTCTGGCCCACCAAGTTTTGGTTTTTGGCATTCTGTAACGTCGTCCATAATGGAGAAAATCAAACTCAGCAAACAGAGGGTGGTCAGGGCAGTTCAGAATTTGTTGGGCTCTGCTAAGAACACGTCTGCTGTAGATATCCTGCAGCTGAGATTGCTGCACTCCGATCACCTTGCTCGCTAGGTCTCAGTAGTAGCGCATTATAATAAGCAGACCTGGCAACTTTACCAGTAAGTTAAGATAACCAGGAAACGAGGAAGTGGACAAACTGCCTACTGCAGTCGTGTTTTGCTTTATTGTTAGGAGCTGGAAGATAATCAGGGGGATTCTCACAGACAGAAGAGCCCCAAGAAGAAACTTCAGGTTTAGAAACAAGACCAAAAAAACACGACCGTGACTCACGAGACTTGCGGCCCTTACAAGCTTATAACGAGCAGACTTCTCAGCAGCTGAGAAGGCAGCTTCAGTGTCAGATCTATCTGTGGGAAAAGTAACGTCACGCCGCATTAAAAAAGGAACTATGTTTAGGTAACAAATTTTCAGTAGTAGCCTGTTACTTTACTTTTTACCCCAAAAAGTAGTTACATTACTTTGTAACGTGTTACACACAACACTGCTGCCTACTACACTGAAATGTAGTCTGACTCTTCTGTTAGGTTCATTTTGTTTTCAGTTTGAGGAATGCAAAAGTAGGCTACAGCTGATTTTTGTTTTTTTCCCCCAAACTATTTTGAATGTAAAAAACAAACCATTAGGTGTGCAATGATCGATACACCAATTGGTTTGGCAATGATCCAATCACATCGATGGAAACTCAAAACATCGATCAACATCGTCTTCTTTAATATACGCCTTTATTTTGAAATCCCGACCAAACGTGTGTAAGTTTCCACCCAACCAATCATCGTTCTGTTGTTTCCAGACTCTAAAGTCTCACACATTCAGCCTATGAGACACATTTGAACCTTTTCACTCTCTGACACACCACACCTGATATTTCTCCTGCTGTAAAATGTGTTGTGTAGCTCCCACCGAGTAACACCGCTGTATGCGAAAGTGTAGCAAGATGCTGTTTGCATCACAGAGCTAAATGGAAGTTTGACATATCAGCCAATCAGAAAACAGCTCTGCTGTATCCGGGTAAGATACGGTCGATCTGACAGCAGAGGATGCAAACAGGAGAGCAGTGAGTTATCTCATCATTTGAGTTTGTAGCACACTGATTAATGAAATTTCATAAAGTTAGAAAGTAAAGCAGCGAGAGCTTAGAGTCATTCCTCCTCCACACTGACCATTAAACAGAGAAACAAAGTCTGATCACACTGACATACAAACTGTGGTTACCAGGCATCAAAACTAAATCATCAACGGTGAGTTAGTTAATAGTTATAATTTTAAACATGAGAAATGTTTTGATTTAAATTAAAACTACTCATTTTAGTTTGATAGAGCATGGTCAAATATTGGAGGTCAATAATAATAATTAAATTTAAAAAATAATTCTATAATCTGTACTATAATACTGAATCATTACTTGATATAATATACAAACATTACAGTGTAACAATCAGACCTATCAGGTGACTGTGGAGGTGAAAAAGCTCCTTACTTGAATTAAACCCATTTAATTTTGAAACATGATTATATCATACAGATGGTTATAAGTAAGGGATAATGCCCTCCAAGGTGTCCATTATCAGAAATTAATGGACTTTGCGGAAGCAACCGTCCTCCGCTTCGTGTCGGACGGTTGCTTCCGCAAAGTCCATTAATTTCTGATAATGGACACCTCGGAGGGCATTATACCGCTTATACCATGGTCACTTATGAAAAAAATACACATTTAATCAATTAATAACACGTTAATGTTGTTTTTATACCGTTAAAATCATTCGTATTAAACAAGAAGCGGCTGAGCGGACTATTTAATATTGCTCGTTGTGACACGTTGCTAAGGTAACCTCCTCTGGCCACAGAACCTGCAGCTCGGTCGGCCGCAGTTGTTGTATTAGGCCTAATCAGTGGAGGGATTAGGGTGGAGCTTTCAAAGTTGATATCCATGTTTTTCTGAGCTAGGAAGTCTCTTAATGTTTTAACTGCCCATTTCGTGGTTTTCTTTGTGTTCACCTCGTCTTTGTCCTCCTCTAAATTGTTCAATTCCCCCGGTGTCACCTCCTTATTCTCATATTCTTTTCTTTTCTCTTCTTCTTCTGCTGCATCCCAGTCTTCAAAATTATCAAATTCACCAAACAGGTTCAAGGAAACCATGAAACCGTTCATTTTGTCTACTGTCTATGAGCTAGGCGATGTTAAGAGTTTCCGTTGCCACGGTTACCAACTACTGTTTGATCCAGCGCAGTAATTTAGAAGAATCAGGCTATTTGACCGAAACTTCTTTTCTAGGTGTCCATTATCACCTTTAAACGGACGCCCTGCAGCCAATCAGAATCAAGTATTCACCCAGACCATGGTATAATCCTCTATAAATTATCAAACCCACAGGTCAGCACATCGTTTCACATTTTAATAAACTATCAAAACTGTTTTGTATTTCTTTTTTGCTTCAGGTGAAATGTTGCTGATTGTGTTGAATCAGTAGATAATATCGTCTTAAATCGATTGAAGACTCCGGAATCTTATCAAATTGAAATTGAATCATGGCAGACATTGTAATATCACCAAATGTCCAAAGAATTGATATTGTATCGTCATGAAACTGATGATACACACCCCTGCAAACCATGAGTACATGTTGACATTTCAGTTATTAATCTACAAAGATGTTGCCAGAAGCAGCTTTTTATATGAACCAGTCAATGTGGAGAACAGTTATTATTTCAGGAAGGAATTATTTTGTATGACGGTGTATTAGAGCCACTTAAAGAAAAAAAACAACACATCAAGAATAAACATCACACACAGGAGAGTATAAAGACTGAGGAGGAGCAGGAAAACTTGAGATGGTGGAAATTTAGAGGAGAAAAAAAGAATGCAACGGTAAAATGTCGTAGTTGTCAGTAGGTGAAGCAGACTGATCGATGCATACGTGAAATTTTACGTCATCCGAGTATTTTTTTGCATACTGCAACTTTTGCATTTGTTTGCATATACTGTATACTGCAGACTACACTTTGGGCGAATATGTACGCACTGCTAGTGTAGTAGTAGAATTTGAAAACGGCCATACACTGCCTGGCCAAAAAAAAGATTCATCACCTGGATTTAACTAAACAAACACAAGCCTCCTGTTGGATAATTACTGCATGGGTGATTATCAAGTTATTTAACTCCAGCTGATGACATGAGCAGCTTCTCATTTCTTATTTTTTGGCAAAACGACTCAATTTCCTGCTTTCTGGTGCATTTTAAAGGTTTAATGTGTTTGATCTGCAAGTCCATATCTTACCTGCCTACAGGTCTGTCTATCCTCAACCAGCAACTCCAACAACGGTACTGGATGGTTCTTGTCAATCACACCATATGTGACCAAACAGAATGACTTTGCTAACCATGAACACCACTACAGCAGCTTTACAAGAACTGAAAGCTCAATACAAGCTCTAAAACTAAAACTATACATTTCTGTACTAAGACATCCATCTGGAATAGTCAAATGAAACATAATTTAAGTATTGTGGAAATGTTTTACTTGAGCCCCATCCACACAAAGACAAACCGAGGTCTAAACGCATCTGTTTTTTGACGTATCATCCATATGAAGACGGCGTTTTGGGGGTCTGTAAACGATCATTTTTGAAACCAGGTTCCAGAGTGGAAAAATTTTGAAATGCCGTATACACAGCTCTGTGATTACTGACTCTCTGCAACTTTTCAGATACGCTTACATCATAGTTTCATTTCTTCATTGACACACATGCACCACATGTGGCAACGACAACAACAATGGCAGCGTACGGTGTAGCATATGTGCTGATGAAGTTAGTGACCCTACTATCCCTGTTGCAGCAAAATCTCCTTCTTCTCAATCACCACCGAGTTGAAAAAACAATTATCGAGGACACATTACAGCACTTTATGATCACTTTATCACAATCTCTGCTTACAACTTTTGCCGCAAGTGCACATGCCCACTGTTTTTCCGTCTGTTTCCTCTTGTTTCTGTCATATTGTTACAGCGCCCCTAGAGGTCTGGCATGTGTTTTACAGCGTCTTCATGCGTATCGAGTGCATTCATGTAGACGCACACATTTTCTGAGACGCCTTCGTCTTTATGACGATCGTTTTTGATGGGCCCTTGAATTGGACAAATCCCCTTGCTAGCATCAGAGTTTTGCAGTGTAATATCCGCCTATATTTGCCATCAGATTGAGTTTGTTGCAGCTCCTGGTTGTTCTTAATGTTTATAAAAAAGCTAATGCTCTAATGTCTGTCTCCACTCTCCCTGCACTCTAAGAAGATGAAGTCTAACGACCATCAGTCTAACCACATCACAGCACTTACAGAACAAGGATCATATCGCTGCTCTTCTGTCTGACTGTTTACACCGGTCAATACTTCTGTAGGCTCCATCACATCGTTCTCAGGAGCTCCTGAGGCGTGAGGACTTTTAGACGTGAGAGCGAAGGGCAACAACGCTGCCTACACATCCTCCTCAGGCGAGCCGGAGGCACATCTGCAGGCCGAAGGTCAGCGAATGTAGAGGAGAGTGAACTCTGATGACCTCAATCAGATGAAAAAACTGTTATATATACAGCTTTCTATAGATGTTTCCAACTCTGTGTCTATTTATGTCTACATACAGGGTTGCCAGATACCACGAGAGAAAGAAGCAGGTAGAAAATGAGCCAACAAAAGATAGATAGATAGATAGATAGATAGATAGATAGATAGATAGATAGATAGACAGATAGACAGATAGACAGATAGATAGATAGATAGATAGATAGATAGATAGATAGATAGATAGATAGATTTACATTAACTATATAAAAGAACAAAAATCAGGCTCCATGGGATCCATGTTTCACAGTTACAGGATGTGCACACTTGTCCTTTATTTTCAGATCTCGTCTTTTCATTGGAGCCGTATTCTGTCATTATTCATGGATCACCAACTGCATTTATACAAGGACCAGACTCTTTCTAAGCATTAAGAAAACAGCGGTAAATAAATAAAAATCAATTAACTGGTCCAGTTAAAATGTGGTTATCAGACCCTATCACCAGTCCTGGAGTCACATGGGGTTTTACAAACATATGCGGGAATTTAAAGAAATATGGATTCATGTTGGTGTTGGATGGATATATTTGTACATATACATGTATATGTGTATCTTTATATGGACATATGTATCTATGTATATATGTGTATCCATAAAATGAAGAGCTTTATGCTCTATTGTAAAGTGTCTTCAGGTAACACTTGTTATGAATTGGTGCTATACAAATAAAGATTGATTGATTGTGGGCGAAGGAAGGGAGGTAAGATAAGACAAGTGGACTAAAGAAAGAACTAGGGCTAAACGATATGGACAAAATCTCGATATTCATGCCAGATATCTTGATATCGATGCTATATAACTAAAAAAATGTGACTGAAATCCAAGCATTTTACAGAAAAATAAAAACATCATAATACTAAGTAAATGTCAAAAGTGCAGTTTCGTTTATAAGAAATTGACATTGTTTATGTTGTTGCTTTTTTTCAATATTAATATCTTGAATGTGCGTATCTCGATATAGATACAATAACAATATATCTTTCAGCCCTAGTAAGAACTAAAGTTAGTAACAGATCCATGAACCATAGACCCCCTTTACCCTCCGACAGCCATTTCGGATTTATGATGCAATATCTCAATATGAAAAGTGTGCAAAGATCATATTTTTATGAAACTTAAGAGAAAGGTTTGGGGATGCTCCTGGTAGTTGGGGATTGTACTGCAAGCTAAAGTGCATAAAATGTATTCCATATATCTGTCTCCTGTTGTGGACATGAAAGGGTTAAACCTTCTAACAGAAAATAAATTAATCAATATACTGCCCAGCCCTACCATTAAGTATAAAAGTGTTAAAGGTGAAAGGATTTACTTTCCTGTATCATAAAGGGTTTATATAAGGAGCAACAGGAGTCCACCAAGCAGCTAAACTCCAGAGTTAAGACAGAAATGTCCAAACTCAGGAGTGAAGACAGTCTGGCTTCATTAAAAGTGGAGCCTAAAGTCTCTGCGCTCATCCTTTGAGTCTCTTCTGCTTGGTGCACCAGTGGATCCTGGTGGAGATGAAAAGCTCATCAGTCAGTGTTTGAGTGAGCAGAATACATTATATAAATCATATATATCTGAATTATTCCCATTTCAGTGGTTCAATATTTAATTTTGGCCGTACTTGGCAGGAGGCTGGTCTTTCCCTTGACGGTCCTTTGTGATGAAGGACACGCACACTCTTTGAAATCGTTGTTTCACAGTCGCACGTCGGACACGGCGAGGATTCAAAGAGGAGAAATAATTACATGACCCTTAAACTTTGACTTCATAGAAAGTTGGAGGAGATTAATGCGCCCGGCTCCCTTTTCTAAGACACATTATGCGTGGGAATAATTGCTGCTGGATGGTGGCTGCAGCTTATGTTTCTGTCCGTTTCAAACAGCACGTCTGTAATTAGCCCTTATTTAAAATGAGCTGCAGTCTGTCTGTTTAAAGGCTAACGGAGCAGCTGGTCTGGCAGATATTAGCTCCTTTAGCGCGCTGACCACTTCACCAGGCCTGATAATACAAGTCTGAAAATTGGATATGGTCACCGAGGGACACGCGGGCTGAGAAATTCTGAATTACTCCTCATTTGTATGTGATTTACATTTTTTCAATTGGTCTTTAAGAAGTGGGGCGTCAGACTCAATAAGAAGATTAAAAGCAAATATAGTTTGGTCAAAGCGCGTTCACTTTCACGTCAGCTTTAAGTCCAAGATCTGCTGTCAGGCCCGGCTGCTACTGTAGCTTATTCAGGGCGGATTTAAGAGACTTCACGGCCCGGGATCTTTCTGTTATTTCAGATCAGGAGAACGAGGGGAAGCTGTGACCGCCATTCTGTGGCTGCACTGAAGGCGGATATGTATGACGAGGCTAAAAAAAAAAACAAGACTAGGGCTGGGAAATATGTTGATTAAATCCATTAATTCAAATTCTTTTCTGCAGAAGTTTTAAAATTAAAAATCCAGATTTTTTTTTTTACTTATTTAAATTGTAAGTAGTTGTATTACCTAGGCTCTGGTAGAGGCTACCTTCAGGCTAACATGGTAATTCAAATTAATCGTCATTCAGTTATTAAAAATGTATCAACAGAACGAGAAGGCGTTTCTCCAGGATCACAACAAATCACATACATTACCATATCCCATAGAAAAAAAATAAAAAAATGAAATATTTAAAAAAATAAAAAAAATGAATAAATAATAATAATAATAACAATAATAATAATAATAATAATAATAATAACAAAGTAAAGTTATTAATAATAATAATAATAATGATAAAATGAAAATTAACAAGAAGAAGAAAATAAAAATTAATAATAGTAATAATAATAATAATAATAATAATAATATTAAAGTAATAATAATAATAATACTTAAATTGAAAATAATAATTCAAGACTGTTGCAGAGATTTAAAGCCATGCTATGTTAAACAGCCAAAGGGCTTGTAGCAGGAAGCTGTGCAGCAGCCTGGTGGTGGAGTTATGCTGCAGTAGCCCCTCTTAGAGAGAATCACATACATTATTTTATACATCCTACTGAAAAAAGTAAAAATAAACAAATAGATAAATAAATAAATAAATAAATAAAATCAATAAATAATAAACTAAAAAAAAATTATGATAATGATTATGATAATAATAAAAATAACAATATTTAATTTAAAAATAATAATTCAAGACCGCTGCATCGATTTAAGGCTGCATGCTTTGAGGGTAGGAGCTGAAGGAAGCTGTTCACAGGGTGTGAGGGCTCTGTTCCTGCAACAGCACCAGAATATGTCCTGGACAGAGGGAAGTGAGGCTCCAGTGACCCTCTCTGCAGATCTCACCCCTCTCTGCAGGGCCTTAATAATCGGCCCGTTCATAAAATATCAATGCAGCAAAATATCGTCATGCACTCCTTGGGGATATGTGCATCAGTGCAGGTTCTACAGCATTGATACGGCCTCAGTGTTTGACTGGTGTTGTATCTTTGGCTAACAGTGGCACAGTTCAAAGTAGAGCTCACTCCAATCTCTAATCATTCTCCAAAAAAGAGCAGCTCATCGAGATCGCACACATTGACTGTTTCTGCAGTCAAAACTGTTAAACATAAACAATCAAATAGGAGATTGTAAGACTGTAAAAGTGAGAACTACCAGGAAAAGTTTTTGTGTGTTAACTTTGGACAGTCTGAGTGATGAATTAAAACAATGTCCAAACATCAAGCAGTTCAAGAAAAAGTATAAAACCATGATCTGGAAAAGGTTCATGGATGAGACTAAAGATCACTGCAGGTGCCCCTTTTTACAACAGCAGCATCAACATGATCAGACCAGGTCAAGAGCTCATCAGCTGTGACTCCCAGTAACTTCATTTTATTGACTTGCTGTGTTGGGATACCTGTGCATGGTGGCATCATAACTGTGAAGCCATGAAGGACTGCAGCAGTTCTAAAGGCTAAAGGGACCAAAACCAGAGCTAACAAGGTGTACCTAATGAAGTGGACAGTGAGTGCACATGCTCAGTTGTTCACAGTGTTTTTGGGTACATACTAACAAGCCAAAGTCTGATTGATAAATGCAAAAGGATCAGGAATCATGAATGAATGAATTCATAAGCCAGAGTCCAGCTGTAGACCAACATGGAGTCAGACCACATTCACGTCAGACCACATTCACGTCAGACCACATTCACGTCAGACCACATTCACGTCAGACCACATTCACATCAGACCACATTCACATCAGACCACATTCACATCAGACCACATTCACATCAGACCACATTCACATCAGACCACTGTCTATTTTAAACACAATCAACCCAACAAACAGCACAGACCCACAAAAAAAACTTCAACTGATGTCAAATGATGAGACAACAAATCAGAAGACTCACGGCTGGTGACTCTGCGTCCAAACAAAAGTCTTAAACCTCCTCCCTGCTCCAAGCTGTGTGAAGACAAAATGGCCGCCTCTTCCTCTTCTCCTTCTTTTCTCTGATGATGGTTGGCTAAGAGCTCTCAGGCGCACTACCGCCCCCTTTAGGCCTGGAGTGTGGGCCAGAACAGAGTCTCTGAACCTGGTCTGCTCCACATATCTAAACTCTTTCCCTCTTCTAAACCAGACTGAACAGTTAAGCTAATATTATGTGGGATTGATTTGGATTTGGGAGCAAAGAATGTGACCTCCAATCTGTTACAGTGTTGCACAGGTAAGTAAAATAAAAGTATGGATTGTGTATTTATTGACATGCAGATATTTAAATAATGATTGTGCAGTTAATAAGCTTTTAAATGACTTTATTTAGCAAATATACAAGTTTAAATCAGCAAAACAAAGAAGTTATAGTAGTGACCATTAACGCAGACTTTAAAAGTGTCAACAGAAGGACTGTTAAACTGTTTTAGGTCCATTATGACTTCTAGTAAACCTAAAATCTGCATTCTTATGATTTATATGCAAATAAGGGGGCGGGGAAAAGCAAATCAGGCTTCCCATTGGCTTTTGAGAGCAGCCAATCAGGGTGCTGGATTTGGTGAAATCCTCCTGCCTCATTTGCATAAAGGCTTTTAATTATTATTAATGAACCTTTTTCTTTTACTGGCACGACTGTCAGAGTAAAACCAGAGCACTAGAACTACAAGTGAGATAATTTGACATTTAAAGATTGATTGACTTGTAAAGGAGCAGAACAGCACAAATAAATTAAACGCAATTAAAACATTTTACTGCAAAAGGCTGCCTTATTATGTTAAGTTTTCTTAGATATTCTTTTATTACTGTGTACATAAAGGCAGACACACTTACAAAATTAAATTTGGAAGATTTAAATTCACAAGAGTTAATTTTACTCTGGATGGCATCAAATCCATCAAACTTTACCCTCAGATTAAAAAGAGTTAGTGTCAAAAACAAAGCCTGGTATCTTTATTCTAGTGATTTCCCCTGTTGAGATACAAAACAAAATACAGCAATGTTTACAGTTTAGTGTCACTGTAGGATTAAAACTTAAGTAGTGATATAATTATTAACTAAAATTTAAATTATTGATCAAAACTCACACTGCTCGGTTAGTATTAACTCTGATCGTGTTAATTTGTCTCTGCAGGTTTATCTGGAAACTGAGTGACATAGACTATGATTTAATTTATTTTTTATTCAATATTCCATTTAGAATTTAAACAGATTTGTTGAACTTCTTAAAGAAAGAACCACAAGTAGCATTAAAATTATAGAAATACATTTCCATGAAAATTATAATTTTATTTTATTTTATTTTAAATAAATGCAAGACTTAAATGTGCCTGTGCAAATCTTTTATTAGATCCAACTGTTGTGAAAAATAGTAATATTTTCACTTTTGTCCAACAGTGATGCATCTTTAAAGTTGTTTGTGTCTGAGAAGGGGTAAAACACGGGGAGGATTTATTCCAAAACAAGAAAAGCAAATTAATATATTTAACATTTCACCCTCGTCATCACACCATCAGCAGAATAACTGTTGTGTGCTCTTGTTTTTATAGTTACTCTGTAGTTTTCATCAGTCAACAGTCGTACTGCATCATATCTGCAGATGATGTTGTGAGCTGCAGTCCTCCTGATGCTCCTCCTGTTTGAGCTTCATAGCTGCACCCATCTGTCCTGTTTCCTGTTATTTAGACATTAAGGGGCCCTTCATATTCATGTACTGTGCTGATTAAAGTTTATTATTATTTTAATCTTGTACTGGGTAACATCACAAAACTAAATACATTTCTTCTAATTCTGAAATTTAGTTCAGTTTTGACAGTGAGGTTGTTCACTCGGCCCCTCGTCCTGTTTTTGAAATCTGTTGGCTTTCTGAAAGCTTAAGTTGCTCGTTACATAACCAAGTTTATATGCCTCTCCATCCAAGGAATAATATTTATGATCAAAATAATATTTTTAATATTAATATTTATGATTACAGAGCCCCTGAAGGGACATAAGTAAGAAGTTTTTTGTAAAACTATCCTGTGCAGAGGCCTTATGCTTTTTATAATAGGTGTCATATAGTTTGTAAAGTTATGTTTAACCCTTTATCAACGGTTTGGTCGAGGTCATCAGTAAATTCAGGGATATTTCATGTCTTACAAAACAGAAATAATCAAATCCTTGTTTGATTTTGTACACATTTAAGGGAACAAAGAAACCTAAAAACAAACCAAAAAACAGACATTTTCTTGGTGCAGGGGTTAAAGGTTTTCAAAGCTAATGGCTGATTAGGTAATGACATATAATTGCACAAAAAATTGGGACAGAATAAATTAGAACAGGCAGAAATATATGTAAATAAAATAGCAAACACAACTTAACATAGATGACACTGAGTTTGAAAAACAAAATACAAAAGTTTTTTATGAATAACAGATTATTTATATATAAATCATATTTGTAAATGTTTTAGATAAGTATTTAAAAAAATATAATGATTATAATAATAATAACTTTTAGCTTTTAAAATCCAACACAAAGAAAATATTAGTACTTTTGGTTTGTTTGCAGTTATTTCTGTGTCCTAAATCATTGATAGAAACAAACAATGATGAATTAAGTTCTTTTAACAGATGAAATATTCCTGCATTAATTGACCTCTGCCAAACAGTTGAGCGAGCAAGTATGTTACAGGATATGATGATTGAAAATAAAGCCAATGCCATCAAATGTATGAGGTCTACTGACAAAATGATAACATATGGATGTTGATCTACTTCATACAACAGCATGTAAATTCAGATTTAAATATTAATAATTGCTTTGAACCAAGAAAACTGTATTCATACATCTTTAGGAGATGTTTGGGGGCTCCTGGATAACTGCCTGTGTTTGCAGTGGTAAGTCCGCCCCTGCTTGTAAATAAACAGTTCTGTGTTTTCTCGACTTTGTCTATGTCGTCGAGTTAAATGATTCCTTCTCTGCGTGTCCTCCTGTTTTTCTCTAAAGCTCGGCGCAGCTCGTCTGAACTCTCAGGGAGTTTATAAAAGACAAAAAAATGAGAGCTTCAAATATCAGTCTTTTACCAAAGTAAAAAAAAAAAGATATTCTATGTTTTTTAAGGAGCTCAGAGGAGCTGAGACATACAGAAGCTCAGAGTAAATAAATGCAGTCAGAAGATAAGAAGAAGGAGAGATGAGAGGGGAGGCTATGGAAAAACAAAGCTCCCCTCCTCTCTGCAGGTAGATCCACCTTCTCCTGTCCTCTTTCATCCACACTGCTGTGATATCTGAGGAAACACCTCCACAGCCTCACACACTGCTGACTAATCAGTTTGATAACTGTACGATGGTCCTTCTTCATCTTAATCGTCCGTTCTGAGGTGGTAATTCTGATTTAACGTCCTAAAACAGCTTCATATTGACGTTACATGCTCTGTGTTTCCACGGTTTAATTGGCCGTACTTGACGAGGACAATGGGCCTAAGCCAGAGTTGACTCAGAAGATTATAAGCTGCAATCCAGCAGACGTAATTGGGTGCTTAAAAAGTTAATAACTTCTGCATAAAAATGCTCGTCAGCTTTTTTAGCTCATCACATGTAATCTGTGACCAGGGCTCCAGCAGGCTGCATGCTAATGACAGCTACAGGGATTTAATTAAAGCTTCGTCCTCCTTTACGGTCCACATGACGGCCACGCTTTCATTTCAGCTTCATGCTGCTGCAAGTATGTCTACCTCTGGTTTGTTGGTTTAGTTTTGTTCTGTTTGGTTGTTTATGCACTGCAGAAACTCAAAGTTAAGTCAGTTTATTCATCCAGTTTTCATTTCTGAAAATCTCACATCAATTAATTAATCAATCAAATTTTATTTGTAAAGCACTTTTCATACAAAATTCTGCAGCACAAAGTGTTTCACACAGAAATGAAGAAAATAAATTAAAATTATAAAAGGTAGAAAATTGAATGCAATGGAAAATACAACCCATACACCCCCATCCCTCACCCACACACTCGCTCATATAAAGACATGAAGAAGAGATTCTAACAGAAAACAGAATAACAGGAAATGCCATCTTTAATTAAAATGAGGAAACACTGGAGCTAAGACTAAAATAACAAGGAAAATCCTGATAATAAATAAGATTTAAATAAAAAAATAATAAGCTTACTATTTAAAAAAAATACATAGGTAAATAAAATGTAATCCTAAATGGTAATATGACAAAATGAGATAAATGCACTGAAGAAAGAAAATCATAAAACAGATAATACAATTCTAAACAATAAATCTGAATGTATAAATAAGATTAAAATATAATAATAATAATAATAACAACAATAATAATAATAATGATAATAAAAGTAATAATAAATAAAAGTAATAATAATGCTAATAATAAATATAATCATCTAAAAGCCAGACTAAATAGGTAGGTCTTGAGTTTGCTTATTGACATAATTTATTTAGAGCCAAAACTGCCTGACATGTATATTTACACGTCCTATTTAAGTACTTAAAAACACACCAAAAAACATGAACTGCTTGTAATGAGTTAAAACAACTGTCATTGTGGTGAAACAAATTTACCTGAATAATGTCGTGAGTGGAAGGCGTAATATCTTAAGTAGTTTCTTTTCCTGATTTTCAGACCCTCAGATAGTAAAATTTAGCTCGTTCCATTGGCAGATATTTCACATTATTATTAGCTTTTCAGTGTTTTATTTTTGTTTTTAATTCCTTGTAATAATAAATCCAGCTGGACTCATCAAATGAGTATGAGATTGTAGAAAGTATTGTGGATATTTTTGACTAAAATAGGACAAAATAAACTTGCTAATATTTGAGTTTTTGCAGTGTAAAAGGTAAATGCTGTTTTTTGAATTTCCTTTTGTGGTTAAACGTTTAGAAGATTCAAGTTTGTTGCATTCTGAATTTGTTGTTTTGATTTCTAAGTTTTGATTTCATTCATTTGCATGTTTGTTGTAGTGAACTGAAATGTTTTCTTACTTGTCACTAGTCCATTAAAGCTGGGGTTGATCTGATTTAGATACACTTTTTGTAATTCTCGTTAAAATGGTCTTTATGACCCGATGGTAATCAACTCATAATGTGTTCTTAAAACAGAGAGAAAAATATCCGCTATCTACAGCAGGAGTAAAACAGGGAAAACACCAACCAATAATCATGCAGGGACACCTGTTTTTAAACCAATCAAATCCCGGCGCCATTCTGCCCACCTACTGCGCGTGCATTTTCCCGGCGTGCACAGACTCGGTGCGTGTAGCCAAGCTCATACATATCAGAGTCCGCTGGAGAATGCTTACCTTTCAAGTTTAGTCTTTGAAAATAAGGGAAGTCCGCTGTGAGCCGTCCCACAACCCCAACCAAGCTCCAGTATCCCTCACATTTTAAGACAGGTGTACAGAAATCTAAAATAAACTCTTTGTTTTTCTAAGTTTGTTCACCACAGCTGCCACCCAGGCTACTGCAGGTGGACGTTCTCACGAGGCTTTTTCTTCTTCTTTGGTTTTACGGTGGTTGGCATCCATCATTTTGGAGCATTACCGCAGCTTTCCAAAATCGCCAACCTCAGCTTTAAAGCAGAAGTCTGGGTGTGAGTGTAAAAACCTAACCCTCACCATCGTGCAGAAGTTTTGATCCGACTGACCGTTTGGCGAGCACGACACCAACTTCTGCACAAGCAGAAACAAACGGGTCCAGTCAACAAGTCACAGACCCTCTGCTGACACGGTCTCTCTATTGGATTAAATTTATATCAACAACAATCACACTTCTTGCAGACTGACATTTTTCATTCCACAGTGTGTATAAATAAATAAATGACTATAATGTTGGGTGTAAATCACAGTTTAGTGGTGAAACTGAGCTGATTTGCAAAAGTCTTTCTTTTTTCTTTTATTTATTTAATCTTGAGATGCCATTGAGAGCGTGCTCTCATTTCCAATGACGTCAAGAGCACACAAAAACAGTAATGGCAAGACAATAAAGAAACAACAGTGGAGTAAAATAAAAAACAGTTACAGACATGAACATCATGGTTCTTTATCATATGTTGAAACTGTCCTGTGCTCATAAGTGAACAGAGTTTTAGTGTTTCCCGTAAAGTGCTCCAGCTGTGGGACAAAAGCTGAAAGATGTTTTTTGATCCTGCTGTGGAGGCATTCACCAGAACGAGTTTGATTTGGTCTGTGGTCATATTTAACCCTTTCATGCATGAATTATTAAATCACAGAAGAAATACTTTTTTACTTCTTAAACTTTTACTTTCAAACAAATTACAAATCATGTTGTTCCTAATATATATCATTAAATTAGAAGATACATGTTTTCTGATTCTTTGTAAATAGAGGGATTCAACACTTATCCCTGAAGGTCATGATGCAATTCGCTCTTTGTCGGCCTTTTATGATGCAACATCTCGATGAAACAAAAACATGCAAAGACAATATTCTTCTGCAACCTGAGACAAGGGCTTGGGAGTAAAGCCCCGAGTAGATGAACACCATATTACAAACTGAGTGGAGCGAGGTTAGATACTCTGGCAGATGTCCATGAAGAGTTTTGTAGATAGATTTTTTCTGAATGAAATAGGAAGTTTTTTTAGTGTCTGTATAAAGTGAACTGAGCAGGTCTGAGCTTTCTAAGTCATTTCTAATGTTTTTGTTGTGTGTATGTTTATTTTGTGGTTGCTTTTTACATCTTTTTTGGTGTTTATCTGCCTTGTGCTTGGCAGTTCAGGGCCACTGTTTGACTACGGAGTCCCTCAGGGGTCAATATTGGACCCAAACATGTTTCTAACTAACATCAGTGATATATGCAGGGTATCAGAATATATAAAAAGATCTCATTGACTTCAGTTTATGTTCAAAACAAACCAAAATAAAGAGTGAGTCAGAGTGTCCATAAATCTAAACCTGTAACCTTTGGCACATTTTCTCCTTCAGTGATAAATACATAATTACATATCTGAGTGATTGGACGGGGGGAAATCCAGAGCATGGCTCTTCCAGGAGAGCAGCTAGCATACTGATGACGGACGAGCCCGAGGTTACGTTTCAGAGGAGAGATGAAAACCCAAATCTGATTTCTGCAAAATGAAAAAATGGATTTTCCTACATGTGCACGGAGGTTTGGGAGCTGTAAGCACATCAAGTCAGTTCAGGGCCGGCTGGATTTATTTATGAAGTGCTTTTTACAAACAGTCGTTGAGAAATTGTTAACAGGAGAATAAGGAAGCAGAGCACAGACATAAAGACCTATAGGAAAAAAAAAACGCTCTTAAATCGTGTTTGACCTTCAGAATAAATCATGCACTTTATATGAACTAAATCTTCAACTGCAGAGATAAAAGATTGAAGGATTAAATGTACATATATGTATGTACTCATGTTTAAGTTTATTTGATGGTCAGGTAGAATTCTTTGCTTTATGTATTATTTTGCATTTGCATTGATTTTTAAATGTTTTTTAAGTTCAAGATCAATACATAAAAAGAAAGACAGAACATGTGCAAACAGAGTTTTCGACCTTCATGTTCATAAATGAAGTTTACTGAACCCTCAGCCCCTTACTCCTTAAATCCTTCCCCTTTGCTCTTCCACACTTCCCTCATCCCTTCAACCCTTCATTCAAGTATCTTATAAAGTTTTTAAAAAACATTTAGGGTGCTTTCCCACTTGAGGCCCTGTCCCGGATCCAGGTGCACTTGAGCTCAAAGTTCAGCTCGTTTTGGTAGTGTGAATTAGGGGTGTAACGAAATGGTCAACTCACGAAACAATACGAAATACTAAACAGGGCTCACGATACAAAAGAAAGATCATAGAAAATCCCCAACAGTAGGAAGTTGAGCTAAAATCTCATTTTCTTTATTTTCTTCCTAATGCAGACATACAAAAATATTGCTGCATCAGTACAAAATAAATGCTCTTTAATTTGTAGTTTTTTCTCCTTATTTAGACTACAGTGCAAATACAAACATAAAATCTCAATAAAAAGTGCTTTGTTGTTGTAACAATCAGGATAAGTACATTCTTGAATGAAAAGGAAAACAAACAGCAGTCCTCAGAGCTGCAGTTTAGACCTATAAATGTCTGAACTGTGAACTATAATATTTAGCCTATAACAGTGCATATACTTCTGATCTTCAAGTATGATCAAATTCTGTCAACTCAACAGCAGATGCAAAAATCAAATATTGTTTTTTATGCAGACTTACACAAACATACAGTTGCTGCCTGTCTCCAGTTCAAAGTAGTTGGTAGTTGTAGTCACCGCAGTATACAGAGAACTGTAGCGGCATATTTTACACACGGTTGTTGTTTTGTCCACAATCTTCTCACCGTTCTCTCGTCTTTTACATGGGAAGCCAAAATAGGTCCACATAACCGATTTATTTGACGAAGGAGCGTCGGCTAATTCCTCGACCTCGTCTTCCTCCATTCTGAAGCGAGTGTTTTGCTACAGTAGGCGAGGAGGGTAAAAAATCACCAGTCATGCGTGCACCCCTTCGTGTTTTTTATTTTGTGCTTTTGTTTCGTGCATCTTTGAATTGTATTTCATCAATTTTTTATTTTGCCAAATTTTGTGGCACGAAATTTCGTTTCACTCCTAGTGTGAATGCAAACAATCCACGCGATTGAAGAGGACTCGGTCACGGTTCACAGGTCACAGCTGAGAAGGAAAAAAAAGTAGAAGAGAGTGAAACATAAACATTGGTTGTTTGGTGTAGGAAATGGTTACCATGGTAGCCTCTTCTTCGTTCTCCTCCGTAGCAGGTTTGGTAACGTGCATATCGCTGTTTCAAACTGAGTAAAAACGCAAGTGTACCCTTAGGTTCTTTTGTGCTCTTTATTAGTATATGAGATTTGTTCAATCCTTCCTTTTGTCTCTTCGTCTACTTTCAGCGAATCGTTTTAACCATATCCACATGCCTCAGTGTTTTGAGTTGCTGCCATGTAATTGGCTGGTTTTCTATCTGCCTTGACAAGCAGTAAGTCTTTATATTAACTAAATATCAAACCGCTGAGTTAAAAGATTCACGAATTAAACGTATGTATATAAATGTATTCATGTTTAAGTTCACTTGTTGGTCATGTAGAGTTGTTTGGGGTATGTATTATTTGCATTTGCATGGATTTGTTTGGTTTTAAAATTCAAGATAAATAAATTAAAAGAAAGAAAGAACATTTGCAAAAAGAGTTTTCTACCCTCATGCTCATAAATGAAGTTTATTAAACCCTCAAACCCTTACTCCTTCAATCCTTCATTCACGTATCTTAGAAAATTTGCAAAAAACTTTTAGCTGCCTTTGTGCTGTTTGCTGGTAAACGAAGTTTGTTGAACCCTTAGCTCTTTATCTCTTCAAACCTTCCTTTGGTCTTTCCTTCTACTTTCAGCGGGTCGTTTTAACCATATCCACATGCCTAAGTGTTTTGAGTTGCTGCCATGTGATTGGTTGATTTCTATCTGCCTTTATAAGCAGTTAGGCCTTTAAAAAGCAGTTTGAAATGAAGTTTAAGAGCCTGTTAATGTTCAGATTGTTCAGAAATGTCCTGAGCACATTTCTGGAGGCAGTTTCAGTGCCACATGTGAGCAGGAAGCTTTGGGCTAAAGCCTCGGCTCACGGCGGGATGAAGGTAAAACAGTAAGCCGCTCTAAATCAAGGCTGTTTACATCTCATTGTCCGATCCGAGCCTCACTCCTGATCGGCCTCCTCGTTCACTCCGTGACAAAACCGACAAACACAAAAAGCAGAACAAAGCCTCTCGTGAGCGGGCCAGCGCTTTGTTGTGCTGATAAACAGTAATAATGACCGTAATGATGTCTGTTCAAGGGCGGCGGGAGCGAGGAGGCGGTGACGGGAGGAGACGCTGCTGCTAATCTGAGAGGCTTGTGTGGAGTTCAGGCGGATAGGGAGGGAGCCGGGGCTGCTCACGCCGAGATAAGGCCGCCTCCTGCCACCGGTTAGCTCGCCTCTCCCAACAACGCTGGCCTCCTCGCTCCCCTCCTCGGGCCAGGGATTTTTTTTTTGCCCGTGAGCGATAAGATGCTCCTGAGCATTGCAGAATAGCACAGGTATTAGCCTGCCCTCATCTTCACAAAAGGAATGCCGAGGAGGAGCGCGAGGGGACGGTGAGGATGAACCCGAGCAGGAGCCAGCCTCCACTCTGGGCGAGCAGATAAGTGGATCTCTGACGAGCTTCAGAGGATGAGGAAGGACGGCCAGCGGCCCCCCTGCTGGGCCAGATGAAGACCAGCTCACCATGAGGTCCCATCATCCAAAGCCCATTCTCCCTCTGAAGCAGCAGATTGCTGTTTATCTGCCGGCCTGTGAATAGACATATATATAGAATATTTGTGTTATTATTGCTCCAATAGGCTGCTCTTTTGTTCAGAATGCATTCAGCTGATGTTCAGGGTTTGTTTGATGATTTAACAATGCACATTACACTGAGCCGATGAATAATCAGCTATTTAAGGCTCTGGGATTTGGTCTGCATATTTTAACATCACATTATTATTATTACTGCTGTTGTTTACTGTCATCATCTGATGCTCCAATATTCAAAGTTCAAGATTCAAAGACATCTCCATAATCAAAGTAAGACTGGAAACAGGAAAGGATACACAGATGTAAGAACAGAATGTGAACCCTTTGGGATTACTTTGATTTCTGCTTAAATTGGTCATAAATATGTTCTGATCTTCATCTAAGTCACATCACTGGACAAACACAGTGTACTTAAACTAATACAGCACAAAAAATTATAAGTTTTCATGTTTTTATTTGACACACTTTTTAAACAGTCACAGTGCAGGGTGGAAAAAGTATGTTACCCTTTGGATTTAATAAGTGGTTGACCCTCCTTTGGCAGCAATAACCTCAACCAAACGTTTCCTGTAGTTGTAGATCAGACCTGCACAACGGTCAGGAGGAGTTTTGGACCATTCTTCTGTACAAAACTGTTTCAGTTCAGCAATATTCCAGAAGTCGTATTTTCTTCTGTTGAAGCCATTCCATTGTTGATTTACTTCTATGCTTTGGGTCGTTGTCCTGTTGCATCACCCATCCTCTGTTGAGCTTCAGTTGGTGGACAGATGGTCTGAAGTTTTCCTGCAAAATGTCTTGATAAACTTGGGAATTCATTTTTCTGTTGATGACAGTAATCCGCCCAGGCCCTGAGGCAGCAAAGCAGCCCCAAACCATAATGCTCCCTCCACCATATTTCACAGTTGGGATGAGGTTTTGATGTTGGTGTGCTGTGCCTTTTTTTCTCCACACATAGCGTTGCGTGTTCCTTCCAAACAAGTCAGTTTTGGTTTCATCTGTCCACAGAATATTTTGACAGTAGTGCTGTGGAACATCCAGGTGCTCTTTTGCAAACTTAAAACGTGCAGCAATGTTTTTTTGGACAGCAATGGCTTCCTTAGTGGTGTCTTAAATCTTGAACTAAAGTTAGTGACAGATCCATGAACCATAGACCTGTTGTCTGATTTATTAGAGGTTAGCCTCTTGAGATGCTACATCTCATTTTCAGGAGGGTCCTCATGTCTGAATGGTTGTGGTGATCATTTTATAGAAGTATAATCATAGATATTCTTACTGAAAATAAGAATTTATGGTAGTGACGACTAACATTAACAATATTTACATTATACTGTATATTAAGTTTGTTTATTTTCAAGTATGAACACACATCAGTACGGTGGCCCTGAAGGTCAATGCAAATAAACATTTCAAAATACGCAAAAACATTTATGAGTGTGCAAAAACATTTAAGAGTGCGCAAAAACATTTATGAGTGTGCAAAAACATTTAAGAATGTGAAAAAACATTTAAGAGTGCGCAAAAACATTTCACAATACACACGTAATTTGGAATGTTTTTCGTTTTGTTGAATGTTTTTGTGCATTCATAACTGTTTTTGGGTGAAAACAGGGTGAAAAACTGCAGAAACTTTGGTAGAAGTTGTCCGACTATGAAAGGACATTCAGGTTTGATTTGATAAAGTATTAAAAAGCAGCATCCTGTGATTTTCCACCCGAGGCTGTGACTCCTGTTGAAGTGAATCTAGCATCTAAAATCTCAGACATATTGCCGTCTCCTGATTAAAGGCTGATTATGTATGCTGTAGAGCTCAGGCTCACTGGTATGTGAATCTTTCAGAGCCTCCTCCTGCTTCATGAGGAACTTCTGAATGAACAGATGTCTGCTCCGAGTCCAGGCTGACTTTAATTACAATGTGCACAGCAGCACACGCTAACCTGGCTGATTGAAGTAAACACTGTGATTGTCAGCACATCATTCCCCCCCACATGTGACGCCGTGTTTAATGAAGGTCTGTAACTTCTGCTTCACAACGCCACCGTCAGCGTGGACACTTCTCAGTTTAAGTCAGGAAACTGCAATTATTCCCAGTTTATGAGCTGTAAACACTAAAACTGAGCCCTCTGCTGCTCCTGCACAAATAACACAGGCCCATATATTCCTCCTGATATCACCAAATAACACCTGCCATGAAACTGTGCTTGAAGCGAGAGGGGGGAGCTGCCAAAGCACTTGAGTCAGGCAGAGGAGAATGTGGACCAGTGTTTTATCAGCTCAACACAAACTCCAGTGCAGCACTTATCGCTCTATTTTTAAATGAAGGTTCCTCTCCGGAGCCGAGGGTTGTTTAGGCCTCTAAATAAACATTACTGTTTGGGGAGAAGATGTTTACGGTCAACAGACATACATTTCTTTTTATTTTATTTTCCCAAATATCCATAGATAGAGAAGACTCACACAGCAGCAACACTTTCCTAAAAGGAGCACACCTGAAGTTTATTTTATTAAGTATACTCGAGTACAAGTAAAACAAGAATACTACAGACATGTACGAGGGAGTTTACTCATTTAATACTTCTTTAAACTAAACTGGAACATTTTCAAGTTTATAAAAGTATACTTTAAAGGGACTATGAGGAGTTTCTAAGTAATTACAAAAAGTCTCCCTTTTAGATATCTGCCTGATGGAAATACACACTTTAAGATGAGTTTTATAGCATCAAAATAGGTTATCTATAAATGCTATTCCTTAGCTTCACAGTCAGGTCGGACAGGGCTGGACTGGCCTGGATACTCAACTTCAGGAACAAGACAATTAAAACTAGAGCAAATTTATATTATTCAGACACGTCTTAGAGCACCGGGCTGCAAGTAGTCATATATAGCCGGCTACAAAACTACGATACTAAGTTTTCCAGAAATTGCTTGTTGTCACACATCAAAAACTACCACTACGTAACTAGAAAGAGATACATTACCTCGTGGCTTTGCATCCTGTAAGTTGTTGGAAAAAGAAGTTATAAAGCAATGCAGAGTTCTGAGGAAGGTCTGAGCTGCATTCATTAGCATCACAACAATGATGCTACCAGGCTATTGTTAGGAAAAGCATTTATAGATAACCTATTTAGATGCTATGAAACTCATCTTAAAGTGTGTATTTCCATCAGGCATATATCTAAAAGGGAGACTTTTTTGTAATTACTTAGAAACTCCTCATAGCATCTTTAATTAAGTAAGTAAATGACAGGCTTTGTTAAGAAATATTTGTAAGTAATAACTTCTTTAAAGTAACGTGCCCAACACTGGTTATGAGTGTGTCTGTCTCTCTATGTGGCCCTGTGATTGTGGGATGAGTCATAGAGAACAAAACAAAATCAAGCCACAGGATTACCCACCCCTGCCATGAGGTCTGGGTCTACATGTCCTCCTCTGTCACCTCCACAAGAAAAACCAAAACCACCTCCAGGACTTCTTTAGAGCAGAAGAGCAGGTTTTTAGTTTCAGACTCCTTTAGAAAATTTAGAGCAAATGTTTATTTCTGGTCCACTCTGTGCTCCAGGCTCAAGGACCGACCTGTAACCCAAAGCTCTGCAGAACATCCTGGTCTCCATCCTCATTTAAAAACACATTATTTGTTCTCCATGAACAGACTGTGAGATGCTGTGGTCTATTAAAGCCACTGTACTGATAGTGAGAGCCTACAGTGAGCCTGTTAGGGAGGCTCACCCTCTGATTAATCAGAGTTAGAAAGAGATGATGACAATAACAAATCCACCACCGACACACAAACACACACTTGGCCTCATTGACTGGCTGCATTAATGCTGTAATCAAAATTCAGAGCTGATGTTGGTTTTACGGCTTCATTATTATCCTCAAACTGCTCCGGCACATCACGCAGACTGTAAACAACTTCAGGAACATTTGGAGCATCATCAGGAGCTTTTAGATTTCACATGATGTCAGCTCTGTGCTGTCATCCCACAGTCAAAACAAAGACATTATAGAGTTAAATACTGAGGGGAGATTACAGAGTAAAAAGGAAAACTAGACGACTGCCACAGTGGTTGGTGTTTGACTCGAGGCTTCCCCCTTTAGCGATCTATTGAGCACCTCCATGGGCAGCAGTTCAGACTGAAGTTAGTGTTTTCAGGTGGTCCATCAGATTTCATTAGATTACTTTGATTATAGAGACATGAAAAAGTCTGTGAACCCTTTGGGATTACTTTGATTTCTGCTTAAATTGGTCATAAATATGTTCTGATCTTCATCTAAGTCACATCACTAGACAAACACAGTGTACTTAAACTAATACAGCACAAAAAATTATAAGTTTTCATGTTTTTATTTGACACACTTTTTAAACAGTCACAGTGCAGGGTGGAAAAAGTATGTGAACCTTTGGATTTAATAACTGGTTGACCCTCCTTTGGCAACAATGACCTCAACCAATCGTTTCCTGTAGTTGTAGATCAGACCTGCACAACGGTCAGGAGGAGTTTTGGACCATTCTTCTGTACAAAACTGTTTCAGTTCAGCAATATTCCAGAAGCCGTATTTTCTTCTGTTGAAGCCGTTCCATTTTTGATTTACTTCTATGCTTTGGGTCGTTGTCCTGTTGCATCACCCATCCTCTGTTGAGCTTCAGTTGGTGGACAGATGGTCTGAAGTTTTCCTGCAAAATGTCTTGATAAACTTGGGAATTCATTTTTCCATTCATGACAGCAATCCGTCCAGGCCCTGAGGCAGCAAAGCAGCCCCAAACCATAATGCTCCCTCCACCATATTTCACAGTTGAGATGAGGTCTTGATGTTGGTGTGTTGTGCCTTTTTTTTCTCCACACATAGCATTGTGTGTTCCTTCCAAACAACTCAATTTTGGTTTCATCTGTCCACAGAATATTTTGACAGTAGTGCTGTGGAACATCCAGGTGCTCTTTTGCGAACTTCAAACATGCAGCAATGTTTTTTTGGACAGCAATGGCTTCCTCGGTGGTGTCTTAAATCTTGAACTAAAGTTAGTGACAGAGGCTTTCCCCTTTTATGATCTATTGAGTGTAAATATCTGTTGTATGTGTCCATTTTACAGTAAACACAATAACAATTCAAGGAATATTCTTTAAACTTTGCCCAAATGTCCTCTTCAAATCAAAGCTATACGTTTTACATTATAGAGATCATACGTCAAACGTAAAGGTGCTGGAGCCCCATGTTCATCCTCTGCTCATTAACTTACACTTTAACCTGTTCAGCCCCTTTTTTAAGCCTTCTGCTCTAAAATGACATACTCATAAAGAAAAGAGTGAATCTCTGCAACCAGTAGGTCAATTTGAATAATAAAAGGAATAATAAAGAGATTTGTCCAGATGTGGAACTATCAGTATATGTGTTACTGGGACAGAGTAAATGAAGATAGAAGTCAGAACCATTAGAAAACTTCTTTCTCGCCTAAAAAAACACAAGTTTTTATTGTGAATATCTCTTTGGAATGATGCAGCTGCAGCTTTAGAACTCTATGAATGAATGTGAAAATATGTGAACATTACTTCTGCCATGTTTGAGTCTGAGTTTACCATTTTACCGGTAACCGTTACATCACTCTGTGGCCGAGGTTTGTTTCAAGCCGTCCAGGAGAATCAGATCGACGAAGATGAACAAAAGAGGAAATCAGAAAAAGACCCTGTGATGGGGAAAAGTCTCTGTCCACTTCGAGCAGGGCTCCAGAGTGCAACCATTTTGGTCACGCATGCGCCCAAAATTTGTAAGAGTCTTACTAACATTTTTTGTTGGTCGCACCGGTGCACCTGGCGCTCCCAGGGTGAAAACATTGACTTCTGTCATAAGTGCATCATCTCTCTCTCAAATCAAAAGTTTAGAAGATGAGAAAGCACATTTCAATATACCTGCAAACATAATAAAAGCTGACAAAAGTAACTGCCAAAAACGGACAAAAAAGCCTGCTTCTTTGTATTTCTCTGTCTCTCCATTTACAGCAGGGCCAGGTCCGACTCAACACATGCACACAGCCCTCAGTAATCATCCAATCAGCTGTGAGTATGCAAATGAGCCCAGACTGTGGTGTCAGGTTTCAGCACAGAGCGGTAACTCTGAAGAAGCAGTGAAGCTCTGCCAAATTTATCATAGCGACTGTCAGAAAATTAATAATTAACAATGAAAAAAGTAAAATAAAACAACACTAACTATAACATCTATATTTGTTCAGTCCTTTCTCCTGTTAAAGGGGAGTTTCTCAATCACACAGGCACAGAGGGGAGTGTCCACGCTCAATGCCTGTTATTAGTCTGACGACAAGTAACCTCTCTGACGGACCCCTGCAGCACATAAAGGTGGGCAGTAAAGTAAAAAAAAATACAATAATAATGAAATAAGTCATAAAATGTTCTGCTCTATATGTTGTTTTTTATAAATTAGTTTGAGAATTGTTATTTTTATTATTTACCTTAGTTTCAGTTTTGTAGATATTGACTATAGTGTGTGAAGTCTTATTCTAGGTTCAAATTTATTGGAGAATAAGACCATCCAGGTAAATGTTATGTTGTCGGTTGTTAAAATCTGGATATTAATTTTATTTTTCAGTTCAGTATAGCACCTTAAACATTAGTTCTATTTATTACCTCCGCCAGGGAGGTTATGTTTTCGGGAGAGTTTGTTTGTCCGTCTGTCAGTCTGTGAACAAAATAACTCAAAAAGTTATGGATGGATTTGGATGAAATTTTCAGGAAATGTTCAGCATGGGAAAAGGAAGAACTGATTTGATTTTGGTGTTGATCTGGATCAGCGTCTGGCCGCCATGATGAAAAATGTGATTTTCATGAATAACTACTGAACTAAAATAGATGTCATTATGAATCCAGTTGCTAATGGTATGTTTTCATGGTCAAGGAATCTAAATATTTACATGAAATAAAGGTAGGACCAATATTTATGGTCAAAATCACAATATGGGAGAGGACTGTGGCGCTGGTGGAGGTCTGCGCTCTCCAAGTGCTTTTCTAGTTTTGATATGTTTTATTTAACTTGAGATGTTTGAGTTTGAAATGTTAAATTTCCGTTCAGTAAAGCACTTTAAGCACTTTCATTTGGAAATGTTTTAGTTTGCATTTGTCAATTTCATTCAGTGAAGCACTTTAAACGCTCTGTTTTTCTTTAATATATAATGTTGCTTCAAATAAAGATAAGAATTTCTTTACATCTTACTCTTGTTTAAAAAGCATTTACTTTATATAAAAGTTATGGAGAGTGATAAAATGGTGACCTCATGGCGTTAAAGGTGACACTGAAAAATTTGGGTGTACCTAATTTTCTTAAAAAAAATCTTTTTAAGGTGCACCGTTGAAACCAATGAAAAAAAGTTAGTCTGCAGCCCTGACTTAGGGAGTTTGAACGATTGTGAAATGATCTGGAGGTTGTTCGTTTGTACCAGTGTGCTGTGGTCTGTTCATCAGTCTCCTGAGAAGCTTCAGCTGAGGAGGCTTATAAAGGAAAAAGCTCAGATATGCAGATCTGAGGGCAGGAGCTGAAGAGCGAGGGTGGACAGTAAGGGTTTGTCCGGTGAAGTGGGGTGCAGAGGGTTCACAGCGAGGTCAACTGCTTCATTAAAAACTTTGGTGGACAAGGACGGAGTCAGAGGAAGCTCTCAGTCTGTGGATCTGAATGAGGAGGAACATTACAGACCGGGGCAAAGACTGGAGGAGACATAAGTGCTCATATTTATGCTTTACATTTTGAAATTTTCACATGACTATTTTTTTGCTGATGCTGTCGTGTCTCAAAAAGTCACCAAGATGAGATATCTATGAAAAAAAAAATACTTTGAGTCCACAATCCAATACACAACTTAAAGAAAGATGGGAAAATTATTTAGGGACAAATATTTCTGAGAGCCAGTGGAGAGAAATACTGAAGTTTGTCCATTAATCCTCGTTATGTGCCAGACATGGCCTTCTTAACCAATGCTGAACTGGCTAGCATATATAATCATAGTGATGTATGTAATCGTTGTAAACAATCCTCCCACTTCTGCTCTGACATATCTGATGACCAAATTCTTTATCTTCTCCCTTTGGTCTTTCCCCAACAGGTAATTTATCCATGAAAGTAGGCCGGTTATGGCCTTTACCACCTTACTAGTCAGGCGCATTATTCTTCTAAAATAGAAACACAATTCAAACCCAACATCCAACCCACAACATGTGGATTCAGGAGGTCTTAATAAAGGACACGTGGAACACAATTGTTTGTTAATTATTCATCCACATTGTTGGCAGGTATGGAGAAAAGGTAATGCTTAAAATGAGGTGCTTTCATAAATTACAACATTTAACTGTTTTGACTGATTAACCCTTTGACTTCCAAACTAATAAATACATTGCAACAAATTATTTTTTGGTAAAACTGTTTTCCTTCCTCTTCATTTAGCAACATTTCAGATTGTGTTTTTCAAATTACCCAATCAGGAAGTAGATACTATATGTGGGTCAACCTGGATTTTTTTTATTTCTGAAAAAATGACAGTGTGAATATAATCCACAGACTCTGGCACCGATGATTCGAGCTCTGGGAACCTTTTACAGTATTTGTCCTGCGTAAACTAGCCACTACGATGACCATAATCTCTGAAAAATGTTAGCTGTTGCAGAGTTTGGCGATGTACCATACACTCTGGCTTTACTGTAGTCCAATGAAAACATCACAGAGACTAAACGTATATCCTTCAGCTAAATCATGATTGTTAGAGGATCTGGAAATGTATGAAAAGTTTTTTTTCTTACTACGATGTTTGCTCTTGCTTTTAGATTTCTGAGGAGCTTTGCAGCCACGATTCACCTACCATTTTTCTAGTTTTGAAACAGTTATATTCTTATACAGGAGCGCCACCCAGTGGTTGTATAGTGGTGTTACAAACACTCCACAGAGTGGTGAATAAGGAATCACAGACAAAGATGAACTTTCAAAATTTGAAATACAGTGGTGACAAAAAGTCAACCGCACGGTTGCAATGCCAGTCAAAGGGTTAGTAAAGAAATTAACTAAGGTCCGTCTTGCCAGCCTCCGTTGTCCAATGAATTCACTCGGCTGAATTCTTAACGGCCCAATCAGTGAAGAGAGGCGGGAGCTGCAGAATGAGGACGTGACAAACAACCGGAAGTTGAGAGCCAGAAGTTGGGAACGGACATGCCGATTAGCCTATTGTCCTCATGGCTACTCAGTAAAACTTGGTGAAATCTGTCCTCCTCAGAAGTTTACTTGTAGGGATTGTCTTTGACGAGGTTCATGTCACATATAAGTGTTTAATGAATCATCTGTGTGCTACAGTTTAGTGTAAGACGATAGTAAAGGCCGTTAGCTGTTAGCAGCTAAGTTAGCGTCTAACGGTCATTAACTGTTGTTAGCCATTAGCTGCTACATTGGCCGCTATGTATGCTACATTATAGGAGGCAACCCTGCTTGATGTGGATTGGTCTGTGATGAATGTGACGAGCCAAACGATTGTCCAATCACAAGCTTGTGTTTTTTTTAACGTTCTGCCCCTGAAAACAAATTTAAAGGGCTCCTACCCAGATGGACTAGTGAAACATTTCTGTGGCAGATATATGGAGCTGTCCATCTGGGTTGTCAGGTTAGATATTTTTCTCTTTACCTGCAAAAGGTGTTTACTTAGCATTATATAGCCTACATATCTTGATAGTCCCACAAAACTCGTCCCTTCTCCTTAGCAAGTTTTCGTAAACTTTAGGCAGATGCTGATTTAATATACGTCACTTCTCTTTTCCTTCTGTAAAGGATGGTCCGGTGTATCCTAAGCTAAAGGAGATAATTAAGGAAGCACTGACCCTCCTTTCTTAAACTTTTAGAGAATTCAAAGAGCTCTAATGGGTTCGGGTGGCTGATGTTCAAATGTTTGAACGCAGCCAAAGGCTCAGACAGTCTGATGTTCTTTAAAACAGCAGACTGATTATTGAGTGAAGTTTGATAAAATGACAGCTTCCATGTCCTTGCATATTTAAGCACATGGAGCTGAGAGCTTCACCGTGTGCTGATCAGATGTACAGCAGGGACTGTGATCGCCTCGAGCAGCAGCAGTTTAATCCTCTGTTTGAGCCATATGAAGCTTTTTTATTGGAAAACCAGGCGGGCGGGGAATCAGAATGCTGTCATGCAATATTAATTACTCTATTTTTATAGAATTGAAAGAAATGTCCTGGGCTGCAGCGCGTCATAAACAAAAAGTAATTCAAGGGCTTTTGTGGGAGTTGAAAATAAATATAACTGAATGAATCTCACAGACGTGAGATATCAGATAACAGAGAGTCTTTAGAGAAATAAACATGTACATTGTTTCTGTTGGAATATATGCAGATCTAAGTTTTATTAAACAGGATGTTTTATTGATGTGTGTCATATCTGCAGTTTATCTACTTTGTTCATATCCTCAGAGAGAGCACAGAAATATGAGAGGCATCATATTTTCACTAAGGCGGCATGTATGAGCGGAGCCGGCGTGTGTTTAACCACAGAAACATGACCGTCATCAGCTTTGACAGAACTCACTTCAGCCCCATGAGGAATATTCTGCTTCTTTTTACCTTCAGATAAAAACGATCACAGTGAAGATGAAAGAGCATCATCAAAATCTATTAATGAACAGATATTTATAACAACATTAAAGCAAATTAAATTAGAATTTTTTTGTCAAGCCCAGCAAGACAGTTGATCTTTTTTATGTGAAGTTATGAGATTTAGTGTAGTTTTGAAATGATAAAATATTTACGACAATCCTATGAAGTTCATGTACATCAACAGAAAGTGCAAATCATTTTAGAGATGTCCTTGTTAAGGATTTTAAAATGTAGCTGCATGGACATAACCTGATACACCAGATGGACAGCTCCATATTGGAAACAATTCAATAATCCATCTGGGAGGAGCCCTGGAAAAATGTTTTCACCTTCAAAAACAACAGCAGTTTGTGATTGGACGATGGTTTGGCTCATCACAGACCAATCCATATCAAGCAGCGCTGCTATGACGTACCATTTGTAGCGGCTAAACGTAGCAGCTAACGGCTACCGACTTACAAGGGCAAACAACAGTTAGTGGAGCTTTAAGCAGAATTTCGGGAGCAGGACCACACATCAACCACGCCTCTTCCTGTGTTCCTATAAACTCTAACTGACCATTCCCTCTTTAGTTTCACACACTCGACGCACCGCTCCCTCCCCTTTCTTTAAACTTCTTTCTTCCTTCTTTCCTCAGGGCCTTATGGAGGGGGTTCGTCGTGCCCGGGAGCTACGGCGAATTCCCCATGAAGTTTCCCCAAACCGTTGTCCGCTTCACTTACCTACTATGTTGCTTGTTATCCACTGTACGCAATAAACAATTGTCAAATTCATCCTGTTGATGGTGTGGTCCTTGCTCGTGAAATGGCCGTTAGCCATTGTTTGCCCTTGTTAGCTGTTATCCATAGCTTAACTACCTTAAGTCTATCATTTCACATTTAATTCTACCACACAGATGTATCATATAACACTTATATGTGACATGAACCTCGTCAAAGACAATCTCTATGAAGTAAACTTATGAGGAGAGCAGATTTCGCCAAGTATAACTGAGTAACCATGATGACCACAGGCTAACCAACATTAGCCGCCATTATTTGTACAACAGGAAGTGACTTCACTTCCTGTCAAGTTACTTCCTGTTGTTGTCACTCCTGCTGCTAGCATGGACAGACTGTGATTAATCAAAACCCCAGACTCTTTCAGAATATCACAAATATTCAGTGTCAAGAATACACATCAGTTCATCATTAGTTTTTTCATAGAGCTGAATCATTTCAAAATGTGAAGAGAGTTTAAGGGAATATTTTGAGTTTTAATATTTGACCAGCAGACTTTTCTTCCTCTCTTCAAGTTACACTTTATTGGTATTTAAAATTAACTTTTGGGCCACGTAGAGGTCGAGGAAGAGTCACATTAGATACTTAACGATGAGTCCTTTATGTCCACAGCAAAGTGTGTCCACCTAACCTGAAAAGCCAGATGGACAGCTCCATATATCTGCCACAGAAATATTTCACTAGTCCATCTGGGCAGGAGCCCTTTAAATTTGTTTTCAGGAGCAGAACGTTAAAAAAAAACACAAGCTTGTGATTGGACAGTTGTTTGGCTCGTCACATTCATCACAGACCAATCCACATCAAGCAGGGTTGCCTCCTGTAATGTAGCGTACATAGTGGCTAACTTAGCGGCTAACAGCTAACAACAGTTAATGACTGTTAGCGGATAGCTGCTAACTTAGCGGCTAACAGCTAACAACAGTTAATGACTGTTAGCGGATAGCTGCTAACTTAGCCGCTAACAGCTAACAACAGTTAATGACCATTAGCCGCTAGCCGCTAACGTAGCCGCTAACAGCTAACGGCCTTTTACTATCGTCTTACACTAAATTATACCACACAGATGATTCATTTAACACTTACATGTGACATGAACCTCGTCAAAGACAATCCCTACAAGTAAACTTCTGAGGAGGGCAGATTTCACCAAGTTTTACTGAATAGCCATGAGGACAATAGGCTAATCGGCATGTCCGTCCTCAACTTCCAGTTCTCAACTTCCGGTTCTCAACTTCCGGTTGTCGTCACGTCTGCATTCTGCAGCTCCCGCCTCTCTTCCCTGATTGGGCCGTTAAGAATTCAGCCGAGTGAATTCATTGGACAACAGAGGCTGGCAAGATGGACCTGCAGGATTTCAGAATCAGGCAGGTCTGTCTGCTCTGCAGGGCTAGTGTCCACCTATCACCTCATGATCCCTGCTGTAGAAGGTCAAAAGCTCAAATTAACAAACTCAAACATGACAGATGGCTAAAGTTAATTCTTACCCACATGCCAGTTTTGCACCAGTCCTCAGAAATGCCACAGATATTTAATTTTTCTCTTTTGTTTCTCAAAAGCATCCTCAGTTTGGCAAACGTCTCCATGGCTAAAGGCATTCTGCTCACTCGTTCATCTCATCCAAAGACTCGTGACGAGCTGCCGCCCACGCACACATCAGCTGCTTCCACTTTAAAAACACCCTGACATCTGACAGGCTGCACAAACTTCACGAGCCGCCGTGTATTGGAAAGAAGACGACGTCGCAGCGTGGGCTCGTTTTGTTAAAGCAAACTGGGCTCTGCAACAAGTCGGAGCCGGTGTCAAGCTGGGAGAGCCATAAATATGCTAAAGTGCTGTTCTTCATTCGCCACGATGGGAGTAATTGATCCACGGATTCAGCTGCGGTAAAGCGCTGTCATGTCTGACTCCTCTGGAGAGAGAAAGGAAAGGCTCCGGTGACTCTGTGGTTCAGCAGCAGCCAATTTATTTACAGGCCTCCACTTGTGGCCGTGTAAATATTCTTCATGAGGGAGGAGGCTGTCACCAAAGAGCCGCACTCCATCAAAAACACGTCACAGCCTAATGTATTGGAGTATATCACCGCTTTGTTACGACTGATGGCGCTCCCAGAGGAGGTCCACATGCCTGGATGTGGATCATCTTCTCCTGGTCTGTCTTTACTCAGGGAGGTTTCTGTGACCTACCTTTTTATTCTGGCTCTTACCTGAATGGCCTTTTAGTGTTTTTATTCTTAGTACAGCTTCACTTTATCACTGTTTTATTTTATTTTATCTTTAACTTCATTTTAACTTATTTTTGTCTTTCATGATATATATACTTTTACACTTTAACCTCCAGTGTTTACTCATTTTAAACCTTCACTATGCCGTTTCCTCGGTACATACTGGGCAAAACAATGCTTCATTATTGTCTTTTATTTATGACGCATTTTACCAACACTGGGCCAGATCCTCAAAAGGATTGCTCTGCTTTTGCAACTGCTAAACCTGCACAAAAGACAGAAAAAAATAGCAAGTTACTGTTTTTTTTTTTTTATTTACTTTTTATTGAACATTTTAATATATTTTGCATACATCTGGTACACAATGATCATGCCACTACAATAATGCATATTTCTTTTACATCAGTCATCCTTCTTCAGTCTTTCCCTTAGAATCAGAAATAATATAACATTGCCTTTTGTATACTCTAACATCATTATGCTCTTAAAGTACAGGTCTTTTACTGTCACCCAAACATTCTAACCAGTTAAACTACAATTTGTTCCAGTGTAGCAAAGCTAAATAATAAAATAAAATCATATATATATATTTATAAAAGAATGAAATAAAACAAAATAATAGTAATAAAAAAATAAATTAACAAAAAATAATAATAAAATTGGCAATAATAAATTGAAAAACGAGAAATTTTCAACTTCTGTAGCTATAAACCAGGGTACTTTTCCTAATGAAGGAAACATCTCAAATAAAGTCTGACCTAAGTGGTCTTTTCCATTGTCTTATAAATCTGTCTCATCAAGAAGGTTAACTTTTCCATCACATAAATATCATGTATAACCTCAACCCAACCCTCCATCTTAGGTACCTCTTTCTTCTCTTCGATCTTCTGGTAATTGCTTTTTTGCTTGCAGTCAACATTATTTTATACATGCATTTGTCTCCTAATCTTATAAGATTCATGTCTGATTTCCCCAAATATAAAACCTCAAATGTAGGTGGAAGGTCTACCCTCAGTATTTTATTAGTTACTGTTTTTTTTTAATAAATGGAATGAGAGACCCCATTGTGCTGTCATGTTATTGGCATGATTTACTTCATAATTAAGACAGATGGAAATGTGGTAAATATATGTCATATTAATGTAGGACACAAGAACTACAATTGTTTGTTTATTATTCATCAACATTGTAGGCAGGTACAGAGAAAAAGTAATGCTTGAAGTTAGGTGCTTTATAAATTATGATGTCATTGTTTATCCGTCCACCATTTCAAAAACGATTAATAAAGAAATAAACTGAAGATTATATTTTACTTGATACCTGCAAAAAATGTTTACTTGGCGTTATATAACCTACATATCTTGATAGTTCCACAAAACTCATCCTTTCTCCTTTGTAAGTTTCCGTAAACTTGAGGTGGATGCCGATTTTATATACGTCACATGCTGCACAGACAAAAAAATAGCATGTAACCCTCAAAATGTACGCAAAGGGTGAAATGCATGCAAGTTGCATTCAGCCTTTTATTATATTTAATTCAGCACAAAACTGCCCCCTTCCTATGCAAATGAGCCTCTGTGCAAATACCACCTCATCCACAAAGACTAGTGGTAACTGCCACAGGCAGTGAAGCGGTGCTATTTAACGCCAGTCAGACCCATGTATTAATTACTAAAAACTGCTCTGAGTTGGTGGTAACTGTGGAGCAGAGCCTATGTAAGGGCTGTCATGCCAGGACTCTCAATCATGGCAGCAGTAATTGTAGTCAGGCAAAGCACCGTGGCACAAGAAAGGATTTATCCTAGGAGAGAATCACTTTTGATTTAAGTGATAATGAAATTATTTGCAGATAGCGTTTAACAGGCCACACGATCTTTGCACTACGAGATGACATCAGGACGACAGTAATGTAGCCAACTGTGTCTTCTCTCTGCAAATATTCCACCTTTTAAAGGTGCTATGAGAAGAATTTATTTCCGGTGACATAAAGACTCTGCTACCCATGAGCACGCGCGGCGACTGTCGTAAAGACCAGTGTTGGTAATAACGGCGTTAGAGTATAACGGCGTTACTAACGGCGTTATTTTTTTCAGTAACTGGTAATCTGATTAGTTACTTTTTCATGCGTTACAACGCCGTTACCATTACTAACAAGGAAATGTGGCACGATACTTTGCACCGATGTCAAGCAGCTGTTATCCGACCTGCCTCACCTCCAAATTCCACGGCACACAGAAGCGCCGTGCCATGGTCTTGCCCTGACAGACAAAACCCACTGAAAGTGCGCACCGAGCAGCGCTGCGGCGTGCAGGGGGAGGGCCGATGAGCACAGCGATGTCACACACTCATGAAGCATGTTATAGACTGAGAAAAGAAATAAGCAACACCTCACTTCGCTTCTCTGAGGTCCCTTTGCTGGTCCCAACCACACAGCTTCGTGATTTATTTTACTTCTCCGCGCAAAAAATAGATCTGAAGCGAATCTCCAGCGCCATACAAGAAGCGCTGCATTGGCGGGCCTACATCATGAGCACTTCGCTCCCATTCTAGTCTATCAGGCAAATTCCACTGCACGCACTGTTGGAGAACTGATGATGTCAGAGCTGCTGCAGCAGGAAACAACAAGGAAGGACACAGAGACAGAGACACACAGTTCAAGAGGAAAAGATTTTTCAGAAAAGTAACGCATCAATTACTTTACCTGGTAACTAATTACATTTATGAAGGAGTAATTCCGTTAGTAATTCAATTACTTTTTTGGGAAAGTAACTAGTAACTATAACTAATTACTTTTTTGAAGTAATGTGCCCAACACTGGTAAAGACGTGACCCAAGCCAAAGCGTGTGTTTGTTGTGATGCTAATGAATGCAGCTCGGACCTTCCTCAGAACTCTGCATTGCTTTACAACTTCTTTTTTCAACAACTTACAGGATGCAAAGCCACGAGGTAATGTATCTCTTTCTAGTTACGTAGTGGTAGTTTTTGATGTGTGACAAGCAATTTTTGGAAAACTTAGTATCGTAGTTTTGTAGCCGGCTATATATGTCTACTTACAGCCCGGTGCTCTAAGACGTGTCTGAATAATATAAATTTACTCTAGTTTTAATTGTCTTGTTCCTGAAGTTGAGTATCCAGGCCAGTCCAGCCCTGTCCGACCCGACTGTGAAGCTAAGGAATAGCATTTATAGATAACCTATTTAGATGCTATAAAACTCATCTTAAAGTGTGTATTTCCATCAGGCATATATCTAAAAGGGAGACTTTTTTTTTTTGTAATTGCTTAGAAACTCCTCATAGCACCTTTAAGTAATATTTTGCACAGCTGTGTGGGTGTGTTAGCATCCTGCGGGCTACCTATTTCACCTGCAACCATCTCTAGGGTTTTACAGAATGGTCCAAAAAAAGAGAAAACACCCAGTTAATGGTACTCCTTTGGGGAAAAGTGCTCAAGGTCAGAGGAGAAAGACGAGTGGTTCAAGATGACAGGACAAAGGTAAAAGTAACTCAGCGGAGCATTTCTTATTGCACAAACATGTCAGATGGTCCAAAGCAGCAGAAGACCCCACTGGGTGCCACTCCTGTCAGCCCAGAACAGGAAACCTCACTAAAACTGAACAAAAAAAGACTGAAAAGCTGTTCTGATGAGACTGGATTTTGTGGCCACATGCAGATTTAACAGACTTTGGAGTGATCATCATAAACTTGGTTGGTGCTAAATCAGAATAACTCCCATGAAGAAGAACACAACGACCCTGCACACCAAAAAGGCTCATGGGAAGGATTTTAATCAACCAGTGACTCTTCAAGCTGCCCTGCTTCACCTCAGAGGTTGTTTTTATGTCTTTGTTAGAGGCTCTGATCAGGGGAAGAATCGTCTCCTTTTCTCTCGCCAACATTTAAATAGATGCAAAATGGCATGTGTTGTTATTTTCCAGAAATCGTCACATACTGAGCAGAAATTTGAGGCAATAACTAAAAACTGCACCACTTTCTCTGGTAATTCTGCAAAAGAGAGCAGTAAGAAGCATTAACAAGGCTGATATAAGATTTTACAGTCACAATTACTCAACTTTATGGATTAATTTTTAAAGCTAAGGACAACCTGCTGCCAGAGAACAGGCACAAATGTTGATAGACAAGGAAGAAAATGTAACTTTAAGAAAAGTTTGATTAGGAGCTCAAACACGAGTTAGACAGAGAAAACAAAAAAACAAGAAAACAAGTTTAGAAAAACGAGGCAGCTGATTTAGCAGCAATGATTTATTTCCATGTTCTGTTCACTGCTTTTCCATTATGTTTTTTTCTTTTATGTTGGTTTGTACTCCACATTTATGTCCGCTTTTGGTTATATGATTTTTTTTTCTTGTATGTTTAAAATAAATACATTCATTCAGAGTTTGGGGAGGGGGGGGACTTTATTGAGGATAAGAAGTGTTTCAGGAGACATTTTATGACATTTTGTTGGAAAATGATGTATTTAAATAGCAAGTTTTGATAACCAGGCACTGAATGAGGCTGTATTTTCTTTTAAGGGTGTAGAACTAAGATAATCACCACATAAAACCTGCATTTTATGGCTGTATGCTCTATAGTAGGGCCCATCAGCTAAACTTGGGGCTAGATCAAACTTTCTTTTGGGCCTTTTGTCTTTTTAAGGCTTCTGCTGGTTAATTTGCTACTATAGCTGTAATCATTGTAATTATACTGAAGTGTTTGATAATGCCATGATCATATTTACACAGATCAGGCCTAACATTATGAACACTGACAGGTGAACACACCAGTTCATGGAGCAGCAACAGAACTTTTTGTCCTCAAAGATGACGCTTGAAGCAGGAAAAATGGGCAAACGTGAGGACCTGTGATTTAAGGGGCCAAAGAGTGATGGCTGGACGACTGGGTCAGAACATCTCCAGTTCTTATAGGAGCTCCTGGTCTGTAGTGGTCCATATAAAATGGTCCAGCATCAGGGTCATGGGCCACCACGCTCCCTGATGATGGGTATGACGGCTGGTCCCTGTGGTAGATGGTTGAATATATTCTCATGGGTCTCCTCTTAATGTCCATGCTGTCCACTCCTCCTCTGGGCTCCAGCTGGATGCTCTTCTGTTCTTCAGTTTGTCTGCAGCGCTGCTTTCCTGAGCAGCAGGACTCCATTCCGGCCCAGAACAACCAGCAAAGAAGATCTTTGACTGGTCTGGGTCTCGACAGCAGCTGGCAGAGGCAAGACCAGCCTGGACTGTCCACCTCCACTGTTCACCACCACTTTCCACTCCCAATGTCCACGTCAACAGTCAACCACCATTGTCCACCTCCTTTGTCCACCTCCACTGTCCACAACCACTGTCCACCTTCACTGTCCACCTCTACAGATCAACACCACTGTCCACCTGTACTGTCCACCCCCACTGATCACTTCCACTGTCCTTCTCCACTGTCCCCCCCACTGATCGCCACCACTGTCCACCTCCGCTGTTCACCAGCACTGTCCACCTCAACTGTCCTCCTTCACTGTCTAACATCGCTATCCCCCTCCACTGTCCACTTCTACAGAACACTACCACTGTCCACCTCTACAGATCACCACCACTGTCAACCTCCACTGTCCACCACCACTGTCCGACTCTGCTGTTCACCACCACTGTCCACCTCCACTGTCAACCACCATTATCCACCTCCACCTTCCCCTCCCAGTGTCGACCTCCAATGTCCACCACCACTGTCCACCTACGCAGTCAACCACCATTGTCCACCTCCTTTGTCCACCTCCACCTTCCACTCCCACTATCCACCTCCACCTTCCACTCCCACTATCCACCACCATTGATCACCACCACTGTCCACCTCCACTGTCCATCACCACTGTCCACATCCAGTCTAACACCACTGTCCACCTCCACTGTCCACCTCCACAGTCAACCACCATTGTCCACCCCCTTTGTCCACCTTCCACTCAAACTGTCCACCTCCACTGTCAACCACCATTGTCCACCTCCTTTGTCCACCTCCACCTTCCACTCCCACTATCCACCTCCACCTTCCACTCCCACTATCCACCACCATTGATCACCACCACTGTCCACCTCCACTGTTCACCACCATTGTCCACGTCCACTGTCTAACACCACTGTCCACCTCTACGGTCCACCTCCACTGTCCGCCTCCACTGTCAACCACCATTGTCCACCTCCTTTGTCCACCTTCCACTCCAACTGTCCACCTCTACTGTCAACCACCACTGTCCACCTCCTTTGTCCACCTCCACCTTCCACTACCACTATCCACCACCACTGATCACCTCCACTGTCCACCTTCACTGTCCACTGTTCAACTCTAACAGAAGATTGAGGTGAGAAAATGATTACTTTATATATTTAAGATATATATATATGATGATGTAAAAACTCATCAAACTGCAAACATTTGCCCAATTTCAAGAAAAAAAATCTCACTATTCTTATTTTATGCCACAGTTTCCAGACCTGCCTTAACATCTGATTTGGAGATTAAACTTTAGGCCTGATCTGCTTGTTAACAAAATAAAACAATCTGCCAATGAGACAAGACAAATGTATCTTGGAGGCGGCTTAAATTAAATGTTCTATCCAGAGTAGATATTAAACCTCAATCCAAGACCCTCATCGAACAAGAATTTAATTGTTCCATTGGCAAAGCAATTCAGTGCTCGTTTTCAGCCTGTTATTCCTTGTAGGGAGATATTTATCTGAACTCTTTGAGTGATTGTTGTTTAGACGAAGTGTTGTAAATATTTCTGACTTGAATATCAGATAAACTTGGCTGAATTTGTTGAGTGTGCAGACTTTCAGAGCTAAATTTAGTTAAGCTAGAGGAGTACTGCTTCACTCAGGCCTGTTTCTCCTGTTTTAGCTAAAAAATGATAATTTTGTGCCATTTGTTTGGATCTCTTGGTGTGTAAAGGCCTGTAAAGCACTTAATCATCAAAATATATAAAGAAGTAAAAGATAAGCTCAACTCCATCTCATCTGAAGATACCTGTTTAAATGTGATTTGAAATAATTTTAATGAGTGAAAATGTGTCGTGTTTTTGAACTGTCTTTCATAATGTACAATTTATTTGATATATGACATTAATTAAAGGGATTGATATTAATTTAATAACGCAATTCTGGACTTGTAAATAAGGGCTTCATCAAGGTTTTCTTTATTTTTTTATGTGATGTCTAATAGATTGAATGTTAATTATTAGACTTTAAAGGTGCTATGAGGAGAATCTATTTCTGGTGACATAAAGACTCTGCTACCCATGAGCACGCGCGGCGACTGTGGTAAAGACGTGACCCAAGCTAAAGCGTGTTTGTTGTGATGCTAATGAATGCAGCTCGGACCTTCCTCAGAACTCTGCATTGCTGTTCAACTTCTTTTTTCAACAACTTACAGGATGCAAAGCCACGAGGTAATGTATCTCTTTCTAGTTACATAGCGGTAGTTTTTACGGAGCCCCAGACATGACATGAGGGAAAAATAAATGAACTGCGGCCACAATATAGATATAACGTTCCCACGGAATATTAATTAGTTCCCTCAATTTACTAATTAGTTCCCACCAGACATCAATTTGTTCCCTCGAAATACTAATTCATTCCCGTGAATTGTTCATCACTCCTGGAAGCTATAGTACTATACGGCCACTTTGTCAAGAGGCAAACCACTTTTTTGGGGACATTTTAGGGGAAGCTGAGCTTCCCTTGCAGTCTTAAAGCAATCACCACTGGTACGGTAGTACAGAGCCCTGGAGGATTTGCTGTACTGCAGTAGCCTATGGGATGTCTTGTCTCTCGCTGATAATAAATCCATGCACTGCCAGGCTTTTTATAATGTCTTTATAACTCATCCCCAGCCTAAAGCAAAACTCAATCAGTGTTTCCCTGTCCATCGTGTTATATAGTTCAGCACCTCTAACTCCATACCCTACCGAAGTATTCAACTGTTCAGGAATGACGAATAATTCCTGGAAGCAAATTAATATCTCGTGGGAACAAATTAGTTTTTTGTGCGCATGAGATAATTTTTTTTTTACCACGTCATGTCTGGGGCTCTGTACATTTTTGATGTGTGACAACAAGCAATTTTTGGAAAACTTAGTATCGTAGTTTTGTAGCCAGCTATATATGGCTACTTACAGCCCGGTGCTCTAAGACGTGTCTGAATAATATAAATTTGCTCTAGTTTTAATTGTCTTGTTCCTGAAGTTGAGTATCCAGGCCAGTCCAGCCCTGTCCGACCCGACCGTGAAGCTAAGGAATAGCATTTATAGATAACCTATTTAGATGCTATGAAACTCATCTTAAAGTGTGTATTTCCATCAGGCAGTGAATTCTCCCTGAATGTTCACCTAATGAAAAACTCAAAAATGATCTCTTGATTTGTATAAATTAAAAAAAAAAAAGACAGGACAATATATCTATATATATGTGTATATATAGATATATTGTCCTCAAACAGTTGAGCTGGAAGTTCAAGGGTTAAAACTAAATTAAAAGGTCTCAAAATTAACGGTGTTAATAGGTAAATATGATGGATGGCTACATTATTGGCTATTTCCATGGTGTCACAGTGGGAAATCAAACTGAAACTCTTGTTTTTGTTGTTTAATTTTTGTTTTTTGAAGCTTTTAGAAATATGAAGGTAAGTGAGATGAGGGGCCCACCAGTTACCAAAGCCTGAGTTAGAGACTCATCTCTTCATGGACTTTCCCAGCTGAACAGAAACATTAGGAACAGTATTCACCGCAGCAGAGCTGTGGATCGCTGCTGTTTATTAAATCATGTGGATGGTTTGTGTCAGCAGAGCCCCCTCCCCAAAGGCAGGTCATGCTCTTCATCTGGTGATTAAATCCAGTCCAGTTATGGAGTGACAAATCCCCCCCCCACACCGTAACAGTAGTCAGAACTGTAATGTGAGTCGGGGAATAACCGTTCATAATTTCTCTGTGTTGTCGGCATGTACCGCCCCGAGTTTCCCGGCATGACCTCCTGGAGGAGCTCTTATTGGATTAGCCTGTCATGCCACCGGACGGATGCGTGATCAAACACTTTTATTCTCCTCCGGTCTTTATTACACACCATCTTTGGGGGCTGACTCATGAAGAGCCGTTATGAATCACTCGCAGACCGATGCTTAGCCTGCAGTTTGAGGCGGACGCTACAATACGAGACGGAGGGCTCTAATTTGATTTCATTACCGGACTATTGTGCCATTATCAGGCTCCTTTCGTCAGGTTCTGACCCATTAGCAAGGTCTCCAAAGCTATTTCCTTTCAATAGTCTCTAAATGGACGCCCGTGGACGATTTAGAGGGACCACCCGGGGCTAATGAGATCACCACTAGAGGATGCATAATTTAAGCATGTGCCTCGTTCACGGCCTCGACGTGAGACTATATTTTAAATATTCATAGGTTGTTTAAGCTGCTGCATTTATAGATCAGCTCACTCCTCAGCGAGGTCGACAGAGTTCAACAGATGTAATGACAAGGAAACAACTTTTATAGCCTGAATGTGTTATTGTAGTACGTGAAGCTTTATTAAAGCTTAATGATTATTGGCTCAGGCTGTTTACAGTTTGTATGGAGGACTGAGTGATGCCGCCTTTAACTGCCTGTGATGTGCAGAAGACTGAAGGAGACTTGGTGACACTAGCTGGGTTTCCATGACAGTTTTTCACAAAATAAAAGTGATATTCCTAAAATTTCAACAAAGCATATTTGCACTTTGAACTAGGGCTGCAGTTATCGATTCTTTTTGTAATCGATTACTCTATCAAATATTTGGCGATGAATCAAGTAATCGGTAACAGTTACATTGCACTCACTGCTATTTTTTTTTTTTTTACATTGAATCACTACACATTATTATTACTAGAAAAGCACTCGGAGAGCGCAGACCTCCACCAGCGCCACAGTCCTCACCCATATTGTGATTTTTACCATAAATATTAGTCCTACCTTTATTTCATCTAAATATTTAGATTCCTTGACCATGAAAACATACCATTAGCAACTGGATTCATAATGATATCTATTTTAGTTCAGTAGTTATTCACAAAAATCACATTTTTTGTCATGGCGGCCAGACGCTGATCTGGATCAACACCAAAATCGAATCAGTTCTTCCTTTTCCCATGCTGATCATTTCCTGAAAATTTCATCAAAATCCATCCATAACTTTTTGAGTTATTTTGTTCACAGACAGACAGACAAACAAACTCTCTTGAAAACATAACCTCCTTGGCAGAGGTAATTAGTAACACACAAAACAGAAAAGCCAGGTCACTTAAATTAACAACTTATTTTTCTTATTCTGATCATTCTGAGCATAAATGGGATCTCAAAATCAAAATCTATACTTTTATTTTTACTCTGGGCCATATCTTGCTGTTTTCAGTATTTTTTTTTAAGTTTGGTTATTTTTATTTTATTTGTATTCATGCTTGTCTCTTTCTGCTAAATTATTGCCTTTACTACTGTACCATATTGATGATCTTATTTTGCTTACTTTATTTCTAGGACCAAATAATCTCATACTTAGATACTAAGATCATTTAACTAGCTAATGTACATTTCTATAACATATGAAAGCATTCCCTACACCTGCTTCCTCTACTCACTGTCAGTGTTTCCTCTTCTACTCTCTGCAATCAAATTCAATGTAAAGTTATTGGATGTGAAAAGTATGTGAACAAAATACACATGATTCTGGGCAAGTAGCCTCCGCATAGATTTACGTTCTGAACCAGCCTTTACACGGAGCCATAATCAAAGTAGGTTATTTACTAGCCCATATCTCAGTTATTGATCACATTAGCTGCTTCTGTTGATGTATCATGAGTGTCACCCTGTTGAGTCGCTCTGACGCACAGACCGGATGTTTACTGTTGACGTGCTGCAGCAGTGACGACGTGCTATCATGCTAAGCTACGTGCTAAGCTAACTCCGTTTGACATCAGACACACTGCACTGTGTTTTCTTTTCGTCCCTTCTTGTAGTGACCACACACTTGGGACACTCTCTGCCATTTCTTCTGTGGACTCTCTCCTTTCTGTCCCTCTCTTTTCTCTTCCTTCATGATTTTACAAGCCGCGCAGCAGCGGAGGTAGCAGGCGCCATGCCACTACAGAAATGACCGTCCGTGTCAAACACCGTGCACTGTATAGTAGTCCAGATATATATTTCATATGTATAATTATATATTAAACGAGGCTTCAAGGCACACAGTTTGCCTCAAGGATATTTTGTAAACGAATTATCAGCCGCAACATGCCCACTAATAGTGTGTACATTTTTTTTTGTTTGCACATGCAATTTAGCACCAGTTATTTTGGACCTTAGCAAGTCATACAGCGGAGGCATAAGTAATTTTGCTCAAGGATATTTTGTAAAATAATTATCAGCCGCAACACTCCACCCCTTTATATGTATAATTTTTTATTTGTTGAAGTGCTGGTGGCACATGAATTATTATTTGGATATTTTGTAAACGAAAGAGCCAGCCAGCAACACTCCCACTCACATTGTGTAAAATTTTTTGTTTGCACATGCAATTTAGCACTAAAGGTTTTGGACCTTAGTATTATTTCGCTTACTCCTACTCTCGCCTCTCACTTACCACTTCCATGTCAGTGTTCCGCTACTGCATCACCAGCCCATTAGTTGCCTGCCAAACGGGTAGTGGTTAGCCATTACCAAACTGTAGCTTTGTCCTCAAACTGAGTCAGTATAGCGTTGACGCTTATTATTCCGGTGAGTTACCAAGAAAGCAGCGTTTGTCACAAACTGACAAAAAGGAAGCAGAGAAGGCTGCAGGTGGTAAGTTGACGCTTTTGAACAAGCACATGAAGCCGAGACGGTGATACAGTGTAAAAAAGGAAAAAGCAGAAGAGGCTGCAGGTAATGGCTACTACAAAAGACCCTTGAATAAGCGAGTTGTGGACCCATAACTAACGAGAATGAAGCGGTAGTCTTGTTAGCCGCAATGAGCTAAGCTGGCTGTGGCAGGACCAGGCTTAAAAACGATTAATCTGCTCGTGACCAGATCATTGCAGTAGGGTCCAACGTTGAAATGGGAGGTACTGACTAGTGGATCACATGCGTCGGTGCAAAACCAGTATGGACTGAGCGAGAGCACCGAGTGGAAACTACGACGAGTGGTCGAGGGCTAAGCCGATGTGAGTAGGGCACGTGCAAGTGGTTTTAAAGAGAGTGCCAATGATGAGGCAACTGGGCACCATTTTGGATCCCACTTAAGCCTGAAGAAGGGTAAATTAACCCTATAACGCCAGTTGTATCATATTTGATGCTTTTATAATACCTCTATCTACTCAATATGAACAACAAATTACAAACATCTGAATACAATCAGATAAATGATAAAAATGTCCTCTAATGGATTATCAGTTGCCAAAAACACCTAATGTATCAAATGAGATACAAAAAAATCTATATGTTGAATTTTATGGACATTTTGATTTTTATGGATTTTAGCAGAAAGTGAAACAAACATTTCAGCTCCAAAAAATTAGAATTTTCTGGCTATAATCTATGGTCTTGGGTCTTAAAGGGTTAAATCTGTATTTAACGAGACAAACATCACTCAGTAGAGTCTCAGTCATAATCTCATAAACTCTGGATTTGTGTTGACACCTGCGGTCACAGAGCAGAATGTCAGGAGTCAGAGCATCTCCAATCTGAAACATTTCCCTCCTTAAATCTAAAAAGATTCAGAGTCCAGCTCCTCAGGACATAAATTCACCTGCAGCAGGATCGCGGCTGCAGGAGCCGTAAATCTGGAAGAACTTTTAGCTAATCCATCTGAGTTTAGAGGAAAAGACTGAAGGCTCCAGAACTTTCCACATGAACTCAGTTAACAAGCATGAAGGGAGAGGTTTTGATTTTAATAAGGATTAACTGTTTTATTAGTTTTATGACAAGGGTTTAAACCCGTTTTTCACACATTTTTTGCCCATTTATTTTCAGAGTTACTGTTAAACTTTAGTCTTTTGTGCACTGACGCAACATCAAGAGCCACTCGTTAAATATTAATTATGTGAGGAAGCATAAAAACGACAAAGAAACAGGTCAGTCTGTTAATGACACTGATTTCAGATATTTCATTTAAATGTCTTAATTTTTATGACTTTATCTTTAGCATTTATTGAGTCTTAAATGGTACAGTAACTTATTTTCTCTTACAATTCTATTTTTCATGTATTTTGTTTAATTGCAGCTATTTTATTACTTTAATATTCAATATCAGAAAACTCTCTCTATCATAAACGTCTTTTGTTTCTTTGTTATTTTTGGTTTTGATCCATTTTACACTTATTGTAGATTGAGAAAGTCAGGTTTTCTTTTGTTATAATACACATTTTATTACCTGTTTGTCCTCTTCTACTGTATATAAATCACTTTGTTCTGCTTTATTTCATATAAAAAAAGACAAACACATTAAATCTGACTGGTTGATCCACAATTTCTGACATGTAATGTTTATTTTATTGCTGATTAGCCATTCTGCACAGTGGAAAATGTTCTCATGAGGAGAGTGTCATTTGATTCCTCATTTTAACAAAAGCATTCCCTGATTCTGTTTTATTGTTTTTGTTTATTTAGAGCAAGTTTGAACTGTGTCTTTAGAGGACTTATTTTCTTTTATTGACTTTATAACCTGCCTGTTCTGTTGTTTTAAGCTGTTTTAATATTTCTGTCCTTGTGTTTTTATTATTATGATGTAAAAAGCTCCAGTGAAGTTCAGTACTTGTCGATAAATCTCTTTCCTTTTCTGATTTGATGCTAACAGCCCGCTGTGATCCCACCTCTGTCTTTAAATGATGTACTTTTGAACTCTAACAGGTTCAATGAGAGAGCAGCTTCTAATCTTGTAAAGCACATTATTCTTCTTTGTGCTTAACAAAGAAAAAGAGAGTATCATGAATGCTAAAGAGGGACAACACCCCTCATTACCTGAGCTGCAGGATCAGAAGGATCATCCTCGCCTCTCATGATGCAAATGAAACAAAACGATAAGTGCTCGGGAAAAGCGCGGACCTCGCTGAGCATCTGCAGCCTCTTTTATGCATATTCATCGAGCAAAGCCGTGGGCGGATGAGTCAGAATTTTGGTAGATACAATAACAAACAGCAGAGAAAATAAATCACAAGAACTCTGGGTATGAACACGAGGGCCTGGACCAAACGCTCATTCATGACAGCAGCAGCCACAGAAGAAGCTCACCTAAGTTTCTCTCCTAATCTTCAGTCTGAAGCTCCTGAACTTCAAGACTTTTGATTTATCTCTCACTTCATGTTCTTTTTTGTCGAGAATCAGTGATTTATTCCCCAAACTGCACACCCTGGATCAAAATCTTTGTATTTTTGGTGCAGCTTCAGAAAAAGATGATGTACAAGGATTTGATTTGATGACACTTCATGTTGGATTAGAAGCAAAGAGGATGTAAGCCTAAAATAAAGTCTGGTGTATTGGCAGAAATGACTTTGCAGTATTTTCTTCCTTTTGGAAAATTAAAAGCTTCTTTTAGCTTTAGAAGTAAGCTACGAAGATGAGAAACAAAATTCTAACAGATGATAGTTATCCTACAAGTTTGGGTCAATAAAAAATGTGCCAAGTCTCCTGTGATTGGTTGATCTGTAGAGTAAAGACTCAGTAGTTAAGGAGTGTATGCTGTTAAATCCAGCCTTAAAGTGCAGCAAAGCATCCTTAATTCATGTTGCTGTCTGCAAACATGGGACACAGTAGTGAGGCCGATCACAGGATAGGGCAGCTCTGGGCTGTTCAGGCATTGGGGCCATTTTTAAGCTTCCCAAAGTGAAAGTGGCCACCAGAGCCAAGGACGTTAAATTTACCTATTCATGTTCCCAGATGACCAGAAACAGATTTAAAGAGTTAACGCTCTCTTATACACCAGGTTTGCATCAACGTAATGAGGCTTTCCTCCCGTTCGGAGAGCAGAGCAACACAGTATATGAAGGAGTGTGTTGTATAAGAAAGTTGGATTGTTTGGTAAGGTAACATTCTCAAATTAATTATGATATTTTGTGGAGCAGCATGTTACGTCAGGAAGAGATGGGTTTGGAACATAATTGGTCACTTGTAAAAGTTTGCACCCTTGGCAGGCGAAAGGAGCTACGTTGTTCTGAAGTTTTTTATGTGTCGGGACGTGTCAATATTTTGGATGTCAGGGTAGTGCAATATTTGTATCTTGGGGTTGATCAATGTTTTGGATGTCGGAATTGTGCAATATTTTGAATGTCAGTTTGTTGCAATATCTGTATACTGGAGTGGTTTAATATTTGTATCTTGGGTGGTGCAATAATTGTATGTCGGGTCAGTGCAGTATTTGTATATTGGGATGGTTTAATATTTGTTTGTAAGGGTGGTGCAATATTTGTATGCCAAGGTGGTGCAATATTTGTATGTCGGGATGGTGCAAATTCAGGATGGTGCAATATATGTACGTAAGGATGGTGCAATATTTTTATGTCAGGATGGTGCAAATTTGTATGTCCGGATGGTGCATATTTTGTATGTTGGGATGGTGCAATATTTTTAGAAGTCAGGGTGGTGCAATGTCAGAATCGGGTTTTATTGCCAAGTATGCAACACATACAAGGAATTTGACTCCGGCAGTTGTTTTCTCTGGTACAAGGAGGTAGACACAAACAAGACACAATAAAATAAAATAAATGTAAGTGTAAAAAGAGAGGCTGGGATCAAATAAAATGTGCATCAGGAATATTTACAGCATACTGGGATATTTACAATTAAAGGGAGGAAAGTGCAACTGTGCGGTCCATAGTGCAGTTAACTGTTTAAAAAGGTGCCATTATTAATAACAGTTTTTGTTATTTAATATGGAGACTGCAGATGGATAGAAACTACTCCTGTGCCGGCTTGTCCTGGTCCGCAGAGCTCTGAGGCGCTTGCCGGATGGGAGCAGTTCAAAGAGTCCGTGAGCAGGGTGAGTGGAGTCCCTCACAATGTTTTCTGCTCTCCTCTGAGTCCTAGAGCAGTAAAGGTCCTGGATGGAGGGCAGGGGGACACCAATGATGCGCTCAGCAGTCCTCACAGTGCGCTGCAGTCTGAATCGGTCCTGCCTGGTGGCAGCTCCAAACCACACAGTGATGGGGGAGCACAGGACGGACTCAATGACTGCAGTGTAGAACTGCAGCAGCAGCTCAGGGGGCAGTCCATGTTTCCTCAGGAGGCGCAGGAAGTACATGTTTGTATTTCGGGATGGTGCAATATTTGTATGTCAGGGTGGTGCAATATTTGTATGTCAGGGTGGTGCAATATTTGTATGTCAGGGTGGTGCAATATTTGTGTGTCAGGGTGGTGCAATATTTGTATCCTGAGTTGGTGCAATATTTGTTTGTTGGAATGATGCAAGTATTATGGGATGGTGCAATATTTGTCTGTTGGGTTGGTGCAAGTATTTGGGATGTAATGATGGTGAAAAATCATGTACGCCTGGGTGGTGCAATATTTGGATGTAAGAGTCGTGTAACATTTTGTGTACTTTTTTATAGTATTTCTAATGTTTTAAAAATACAATATTGAGAAATTTTAAAGTCCCAGACTATATAAATAATTTATTTGTGGTTTCGCGATAGGAAGCTTATAGAAATTTAAACCATTACATGAACACAAATGCAGAATTTCTTTCAACTTACGTAACAGGCTTTATAAAGGAAGCCTGGATGATTTTCAGCATTCAAAACAAATAAAAATCACTGTAGATCCAATTTATGGAAAATAAATTCTCCTTTTTTAACATATTTTCCATCAGGCGTGGGCCATGAGAATTGTCCTAGTTTGCCTCCCACACTTGAGGCTGCAGGATGAGCTGCACAGTCTGACTTTTTAAAAATACTGGAAACATTTTGTGAACTTTTTCCAGAGAAGATTTTCACAGACTCGGTTTAGAGCATCTCCATGTGGACAGAGTATCAGATTAGAGCTGTGTGGGTGTTTCTAATCACTTTGGTTGATCACACTGCAGAAACTCTGACCATAGCACATTAATTTATTTGTTTGATTTCAAGTCAAAAATATCCACAGTATTTTCTAAAATTTCATTTTCAAGCCCAGATGGATGTTATCAGGAATTAAAACAAAAATAAAGCTCTGGATAATTTATAATTACCACAAAATATCTGCCAGTGGACAGAATCAGATATAGAAACTACTCAAGACTGCAAATATTTCTTCCAAGACAAATTAAATTCATCTCGCTACATTGGCAGATATTTAAGCTTATTAAAGCCGTCCAAGGTTTATTTTCTGTTTTTAAACACTGAAGTAAGACGTGTACCCAGACATGTCAGGCAATACTGGCTTACAGTAGATTTTTAGAATAGAAATCTGATGAATAAACTTCCTGATGTTTGAGTTTTTGCAGTGTAGACCTAGAGCCAATCAAAACAAAAACAGGTCAACGAGTCCTACAACGGCAACAAACGCCAACATCGAGTGCTTTGATTGGTCAATTATGAGCTTGCAGTAATTAAGAATTTAGAAAAAACAACCATGCTTAAAATTAATAAAACTATTCTACTACAGTGCTGATGTGAAAGCTTAGAAAATAAGTGCATATTTATTGCATGTTCACTGCAAAAACTCAGATCTTGGCAACATTAGTTTGTCTAAATTCAAGTTAGAAATATTTAAAACACGTATTCTCATCCTCATTCACTTGTTCATGTGTTTTACTACAAAGAGTAAAAGAAAGAAAAAGGCACTTTACTGTTTGTAATGATGATTCAGGTTTAATATCTACTCTGGAAAGAACTTTTTATTTTAGGACACTCTTGAATTTGGCTCGTCTCACTGGCAGATTATTAAACTTCTTTCGAGCAGTTCAGACCTTACTTTGACTTTTTAAGGTTTACAATTTAAGTTAAATAATTCAAAAAGTTACAACCAAGCTCTCCTTAAAACTCAAATTCTCACATTTACCATCAAACATTTTTTCAAGAGCTCAGTAAATTAAAGCCCTTTTCAAAACCGAAACCCTTTTTCCTAAAATCTAACAGGCCTTTTTCAATTTTATAATAATAATAATTATAATTACATGTTTTACTTAAAGCCCCTTTCATGACACTCAAGGACACTGTACAGGATAAAACAACAACTTACAAAGTCAGCAAAACACAACAGACAGTGTCGGAGAAGTGAAAGAGAATGTGTGTATTTGTGTATAGTATTGGTTTTACTATAAAAAGATCTACTGCTCATGTTTGTTTAAGAATACATAAGATGAGGAACATTAAAACAATTGCAGAGTAAATTGCAATATTGGGGGAAAAATCACAATTAGATTATTCTCTCAAATCGTTCAGCCGTAGTGCATATGTGACAAAAAGCTTTTGTATCATTACAGCAATTACTGCCATTTTCTAGTTATTATAATCTCTCAGATTTTTACCCATTTTATTTCTAATCATTTATTTTTATTTAATTATTTTTTATTTATTTCTTTAAATGTATTTGTTTATTTCATTTTTTGTTATCATTATTACTACTATTATTATTATATTATCTACTTTGTTTTTTATTATTATTATCATCATTATTATTTTTCTCTTTTTGATGATAAGACAACAATATGTCTACAAAGTCTGTACACAAAAGTAAATGATACATGTATGTGCTGTCTTAAAATATAAAAAGTTTAATAAAAAATCTCTACGCTCTGGAATCTGGTTTCAAAAATGATCAGACCCCCAAATCGCCGTCTTCGTATGAATGATACGCAGATTAAAAAAACGGTATGTGTTTAGACCTGGGTTTGTCTTCCTGTGGGTGGGGCCTGACTCTCTGTGGTGTGCTTTACTCCACTTTGTTGATGTTGATTAAATTCACAGAGTTTGGACAGAAACATTTCACAGAGCAGCAGTCCCGTTTTGCAAAGACACCAAAACCCGGCGAGCCGTGCTTCCAGAGCCGAGGAGGTTCCAGCACGTCGGAGAGCTGATCCAAGCGTTTCCATCTCAGCCATAGTTGTAGTAATTTAAATGATGTGACAGGTACATCCTCACTCCTGACAGAGCCTGTGATTCACATATGGGCTGAGTAAAGGCTGTTTTCACCTGCTGCAGGAGCTTACTGCTCTTCTATCAGGATTATTCTCCATGAAGCTGGAGGCTCGTGTGCATCCTGTTCATGTTACAAACACAAAGACGCGAGAACAGATGCTACGCTAACACAGCGCTTCCACATCCAGCCAGCTGCTTAATGAAAATACCACTCTGACCCCAGATTTACAGAACATACTGCACCTGTCAGGTAGAAATCTGTCATCTATAAGGCATCAAACACTGGAGGAAGGTTCTGGTTTGTGCTTAGACCATGCAAAGTTTGCCTCTTTGTTAAACCTGATGATAAAGACGGAGATACGCTGCATCTAAAAGACGTTTACTCCACACAACAAAGGCAACAACAATGCTTAAGGTATTACAGAATATACACTGTAACTGATTTTTACAAACTTTGTAATATCTACAACTACCTACTGCAAACAGCTACACCAGGGGTGGGCAACTAGCGGCCCCGGAGCCACATGCGGCCCTCCACCTCACTAAATGTGGCCCGCCAGTCATACCCGAATTTCAACAAATATGCAGAAAACCTGGATATGAAAAATATTCCGTTTAATCGATATTATTTTAAGTAAGTTTTTGAAGAACTTTGCTGTAATAGTGTCTCTAAATCTCTTTGATAAAGCGTAAGAACATTAAATCAAGTATTCGTGTTTATTAGTAGTATCAGTGTTTGGTTGATTTAAAGTTGCTTAATTGGCTTTAATTCTGTGTACATTAGCTAAATTAGTTTGAATCCTATGTCAAATCCATTTAACTTTTCATTTTAACTTGTGTTAAAATACATGAATACTTGTGTACTATGTCTATGACTACTTTATATTTGCATATTTTGTTTATCAGACATTATTTTCCCCCATCAAGAGTATCTGTAAATTTGACATAATGTGGCCCGCAGGCTGGGAAAAATCATATATTTCTAATTAATGATGCGTAAAAGTTCAAGATGTCCTTAAACACATGAAATATGACAAGTTTGCTGTAATTTAAAACGCATTGAAAAGTTGCAGAATCATGATACTGTAAATGGAAAACAGCTTGTAAATTGAAACACTGTTATGATACCTTGATACCTACAGTTATAAAAAAATAAAATAATATTCCTGTTAGTTCAAATAGAGTAATGCTACTGCAAGAACATTTACGGTAATTTATTGGCATCTTGTTGCCAGTAAATTACTGTAAAATCCACGACAACATTTTTACAGTGTACTGTGTCAAAGTAAATAAAGACAGTTCAAGAATTTTTCCAAGTATGCAACAGTTTAAGGTTTTAAAATAAAGGCCTAGCTGAACATGAGGTATCAAACAAACAAGGCGGAGCACAAGAGCACAAACTTACACGAAGACATTTCAACATTGTTGATCAACACATCCTAAAAAAGTTCCTCATTTAGTACCAGTCAGATGGACTGGTCCTTGGCTGATTCTGATTAATCCTGCAAAGGTCTTTAAATTCTGTTTACCCCTTTTTTAATAGTTTAGATTTGTGCCACTAGAAACTGAATTTGAATTTAAATATTGGATTTAAAAAGCATGACCTGTAATCCAACTTAATGTTTTGAAATTGTAATTATTTGTGATGAAATCTTATTTTACCTATAAAAGTTCAATTCTTTTATATCTTAGATTCTTAAATTTTGTTTTTACTTTATTTTAGTTATTCTACTGTCTTCATCTGTTATCTCCAACTCTTATACTGTGTATAAGAGCAACTGGGGATTAATAAAGTATTTCTGATTCTGAAATTCAAAACAATACAATTTCAATTCACAAAATTCAGATTTACAATTTAATTTCAATCCAGAGACACGACCATTACAGATTCAATATTTTAACCCAAATTCAGTTTCTCGTGGCACAAATTTAACCTCATCCTATTTGACTTATTCTGATCACAAACTAACGATGCTTTAGTTGATTTAATGTTTTTAAAGAATCTAAATACCAACTTTGGGCATCTTTTCATGATATTGATCAATAACAAACTGGATAATAAGAAATATTTGTCTTAACCATTTTAATCCCAGCCCAACTGTTGGCAGGGGTCTGTAAAATCAGGAACATTAAATGTGTTAAAAAAACAACAGGCCCTTTTGTTTGTTTTTTTATCTGTTTTTTTTTTGTAATTTTAATTATTTTGTTGATGCTGTTTTGCCATCCTATTCATTTATAAGTATTGAAATGTACAAACAGAAATAATGTTTCTTTTCACTTATCCTGCAGAGACATGTTTTTTTTTGTATTCATCACTTATCTAAATTGTTTAATTGTTGGTCAGTGTCCTTTTTTTGTTTCTGCGTGAATATTTGTCACTGTTAAAAAGAAAAAAAACTAATAAAATATAAATCATAAAACACAACATGTCTTGTTTCTGTCAGTGTTAGGGATTCAGAAAAAAAACTGCAAAGAAACCAGAAGAACTGATATTGTCTTTGTGTGGGATTTAAAGGTTAAAAAACTAAAAGCTGTAATTTTTAAAAATACTTAACCATTTACTGACATATGTCAATCTCAGTATCATCTATTTTGAGTTAACATTTCTACCTTTTTTTTTTTATAGATTTTGTCCCTTATATTTGTGCATTTTTATATCATCACATAATCAACTGTTGGCTATAAAAAAAACTTTAAATTCCACACCAAAAAAAATCTGTTTTTTTGGTTTTGTATGTAGTTTTCTTTCGTCCCTGAAATGTTAACAGAGGCTGTATTCAGACCAGAAAAGTCCTTTGGTCCACTTGTTTGGTCCGGACCAAAAGCGGACTTTATTTTTTTTGTTTGGTGCGGTTCGTATTCAGATTGTACTTTTTGCAAGTGGACTATATTCTGTAAACACATCCTCGTGTGTGACGATCGGTGCTCTCATTGGACAGCACTGACAAAGGGCGGCACACAGAGTACAGACCCGGAAATGGAGGTAAACATGGAAGTCCTACATGCCGCTCTCCTGGTCTGTGTGTTTGTGCTCTTAATAGAGCTGCAAAATCATTTTCAGTTTCAAGAGCAGCTCCTTCAAAGCAGGCTTAACAACGCTCCGTTTCAAATTTTGGAACAGCGAAGACGAATGCGCGCAGCAAGGAGACGCTATGCTCTGTGTGTCCTGAAGTTTTTTCACTTTGACGTGGCATTGTTCGGGCGACCGCTCGAAGCCCCTCTCCTTCATTTTCTCATTAAACATTGTGAATACGACCTCATTTTTGTGTGTCTTTTCAAGAAGTTGGACAATGTGGGCTTCTGCCCAAATATCCTGGAGGCACAGTGTCTCCTCGTTGCCCCATGTATGTCCACGGCTCATTGTAGCATGTAGCTTGTAGCATTAGCAGCAGGGATAATTTTTCCCACAATGCTTGGCTACGGTGGCTTTATAGGCCCAAAAGGCGCATGTATCCTGTAGTTAGTTCGGATGGACTTTGGTTTGTATTCAGACCTGCACCGGAGAACCACGAACCGCACCAGAGTTCGTTTGGAAGCGGACCGAGACCACCTCAAAAAGTGGGTCTCGGTCCAGTTGTGTGGTCCGCACCAGGGTTCGTTTGTGTCTATTCACACCTGCATGGAAAGTCCGGACCAGAGTGGGAAACGAACCCTGGTCCGTTTAAAGTGGACCAAACAGTCCAGGTCTGAATACCACCAGAATCAAACAATAATATGTTTTGTTCTGTTTTTTAAAATATTAAATTTTACTGAATTTATGAACCTCTACCAAATAGTTCAGGTTGTAGTTTAAGGGTTAATTTTTAAGCCCCTACTTAAAAGAGGTCCATTTTCAGGGAGGGTGGTGCTCAATAATTGATATGAAGAGCACTTTCATTAAAGGCCCGGACCATTTTTCATACCTGCAAACTCAGGAGGAGCGTGACATTAGTGCGAGTTCTAATGGTGCATTTTAATGTCGTTTCTGTGTGTGAGCTCCTATAGTTAATGGCCTCCTGCAGCCTCCTGACTGTTCATAAATCAGAAGTTCAGCTCTGCCGCTGTTACAAATTGAGTGATCTCGCCAAAGCTGCTGTATCCATGAATCTGTGGAGAGAGAGAGTGGAACACAAACAGGAGCAGAGCTGTAGATCAGCGTCATTACTCCACGTCGCTCTGCGTGACGTGATACAGAGACGTTTGATCGGTGGGTTAAAAACACAGACTGTAGGAATAATGGACCGGGCCATCGTGACGTCAGCGGATCGGCCTTCAGCTGCTTTGGACGACGCCATGTTTGTTTGGAGCTGAAGTCTTTTGGCGATACGATGGAGCTGGACTGAAGCATTTGGTAGGCGAGTTATGACAAATGTAGACACGCGAGTTTCCAGAACTTAAAAATCGTCTTACTGAGTCATCTGTCAGATTCTTTAGTCCAAAAGATGCTCAGAAAGTTTATTGGCACGGAGCAAACTTCCTACCAGGAAGGAAGTGAGAGCATAAACAAAACTGTGAGCTTCCAGGGAAAAGCACCAACGCAGGAAGAATTAGCATTTTACCTCTAAATCTACCGGCCACTTCATTAGGTACACAGGTTGGTTTTGCCTTCAGAGCTGCCTTATCCTTGAGATGTCACGTATTTGGTCCAAATCTCTGACAGCATCACAAAGTTGCTGCAGATTTGTTAGTTGAAAGTCCAAGGTGCTCTATTGGATTGAGATCTGGTTGTTGTAAAGTTTACAGTAATTTACTGGCAACAAGATACCTGTAAGTTACTGTAAACATCTTTACAGTAGCATTACTCTATTTAAATTAACAGGAATATTATTGTAATTTCTATAACTGTTTAACTTCTGTATTTTCATTCAAAGTCTCATTATAGTCTGTAAATTTACAGAATTATTATTGTATTATCCAAAACGGCATCCTTGCTGTTTTTCCATTTACAGAATCATTATTCTACAACTCTTTAATGCATTTTAAATTAAAGCAAACTTGCATTATTTAAATGCATTTAAGACATCTTTAACTAATTTAAGGAGTAGTTATTAGAAAGATTTAATTTTGAAAATAAAATAACTAATTACCTCCACCAAGGAGGTTATGTTTTCGGGAGAATTTGTCCGTCCGTCTGTCTGTCCGTCTGTGAACAAAATAACTCAAAAAGTTATGGATGGATTTGGATGAAATTTTCAGGAAATGTTCAGCATGAGAAAAGGAAGAACTGATTCAATTTTGGTGTTGATCCGGATCAGCGTCTGGCTGCCATGGTGAAAAATGTGATTTCTGTGAATAACTACTGAACTAAAATAGATATCATTATGAATCCAGTTGCTAATGGTATGTTTTCATGGTCAAGGAATCTAAATATTAGATGAAATAAAGGTAGGAGTAATGTTTATGGTCAAAATGACAATATAGCTGAGGACTGTGGCGCTGGAGGAGGTCTGCGCTCTCCGAGTGCTTTCTTACATACATTCTTTTTTTTATACAATAAAAGACATTAACTCAAACAATGGTTGGAAAAGTGATTTTTCTCCTGATCCATTTCCATTTTCAGTGTTTACTGTATGGGCATATTATCTGTAAATAACTTCAGATTTTACTGTAAATGCTGTAAATTTTTACAAAAATCTGATTCTTTTTCTCAATGTTTTGCCATTTACAGTAATTTACTGTATAGCTGTTTACAGTAGGTAGCTGTAGATAATACAGTAAAATGCTGTTGAGTTTACAAAAATCAGTTACAGTGTGATTTAAGCTTTTTGACCAGAAGTTATCTTGTGGTTCAGGGACGGACATGGTCAGCAACAGTCCTCAGGTAGGCTGTGGGGTCTGGACCATGCTCAGGTGGGACTGAGATGTGATGAGGACAGATTTACGATTAATTCAATCTGTTCATTGGTCCATACAACTCTTAAAAGTCTGTGCATTTCTGTTTGTGGTGTCAAACTCTGGAACAGCCTGGATGTAATTTTAAAAATGCGCAATAAAAGGCAAATACTTAAATTACATAATAGACAAGTATTATTGGATTCATACCAGTAATTGAACAATAACTTAGTTTTATACCTTAATAATAAAAAAAATGTTTTCAAGATGCTGTTGTTGCTACTTTTACTAAAAGATTGTATGATATTCTTGAATATGCTGCGAGGAAGAACATATTTCTGGGGACGAAAGGGACGATTTATGCAAAAAATATGGACTAACCATCTGACCGACCATGGATGAAGACCTCGTAGGAAAAGAGAAGGAAAACCTAAAAACTATGAACAGTACCATTATTGTTTTTCACATTTGTATACTCTGTCCGTGATGACTGTGCAGACCATTGTTTGTCCGAGATGTTAATTGTTGTTGTGAAAAAAAAGAGTAAAATTAATAAATATATATATTTTAAAAAGAAAATGGCAATGGTGGTCCTTCAGTCGTGTTCAATAGGCATTTATTTTGGCTAGCAGAACATTTTACAAGCTTTTAACTCCATAGGTTCTATTAGCAGGTCAATGCATTCAGTAGGTTCAAGTCATTAGGTTGTGTAAATTCATTGTGGCAACAACATGACAATGCTTTGACATTAAAACAAAAATATACTTTAATTCTCACCTGTTTTAAAAAGTAGGTACTCTTGTACTTTAACTTAACATGAAACAACTTTCACTTGTATTGGAGTAATATTTGACCAGGAGGATTTGAAGAGCTCTTTTCCAAAACGCTATAAATCCATTTTCAATTAGAAAAAGAACATTTTACTCAGACCCACCATTGGGATGGCTGGGGACCCGAACTTTGAAATACAGTTTAAACAGGGATATAGAGCTTTCTGGCATTAAATACTGATGTTTCAATGTTCTTCTATTAAAGGTGTAGTCAGCGATCTTCTAATCTTCTAATCTAATGCACTATTTGTCAAATCACCGTATTTCTCCTCTCCATCCACAAGATGTCCCCACTGACAGCATGTTGAAAAAAAAGTCCGGTTTCAATACACAGCCTTGGCTCTGAATTTCAGCAGGTAAATACTGTGGCTCGGGCCGAGTCACCAAAACAGAGTACACCCCCCCACATCCAGGGGGCAATCATGCTCATATGCAGATCAGACAGAGGGGGGAGGGGGAGTCGTAGGTTGCGTAGTGTGTGCAGTTAGCGTAAGAGAGAGATACAATATGTGCAGTAGCAATGGCTGAAAAACAGCCCAAAAGAAAAAGGTCAGAGGAGTGAAAAGTGAAAAAGAAGGGCTATGACCATGAAAGAGCGAAGACCCAGGTCAACATTGGTGTTGCTTTCCAACGGTGGAGGGAACTCCGTGAATTGAAAGATCTGAAAACGGACGCGGATGTCTCCGTCTGTCTGCTGGATAGGTTAGCAACATTAGCTTTGTGGTGCTTCACATAACAGTAACAGCCGTCGGGCATTCATCTTATTGTCTAATCTGACAGAATGTTCTGTTGTTGTGATGTTATCAATAATGGCAGTCGAGTTGTCTGACGAGTCGGGGTTATCTTAGCTACGTTGGTCAGCTACGCAGTTTCTATGGCCGTTTCCATGACGATGCACGTCCATCAGCTTTTGGGGGTGGGGCCAGGGGTGAGGTATGAAGGGAGAGGCGGGTCTAAATTCGTTTATCAACAACATCTCCACTCGTTTTCTCCCACATCGCTGACTACACCTTTAAGGCACAAGGTGTGGTTACCTTGACATGTTTCCAGGTAACCACATCTTTTGTCTTAATAGAAGAACAGTAAAACATTTGTATTCTAAGAAGACAAGATGAATCTAATCAGTAACTGGCATTAAATACTGATAGGGCAGGTACTACAATCGGTACATAAAAGAATAGCACTGAGTAATATATATTTTTTGAATTTTGGCTTTTATAGCATTTTGAAAAAGAACCCATTTATACTTTCACTCAGTAACGGAGTTGACTACTGTGTCCATCACTGGATTTTAGGGCCGTCCCTGCTGCATGATCTCTCCGTTTCCTTCTTTTCCAAAGTCAGGATGAATGTTTAATGAGTGGCAGAGCGGAGCGTCTGGATCTACAGTGAAATCGGAGTGATTTAAATGTGATGCTGCTGATCCTGAAGCTCCTGCAGGGAGAAATCCTATTGCACCTTTTAAAGAAGTGCCGCTGCCACAGCCTCGGAAAGAGACATATGAGGCTGTGGACATCCAATTGATTTCCAGTCAACACATCCCTCACGTAGTCTTTTATGTGCTAAATTATTTAAGCAGCGCAGCCTGAGGGGAGAGAGTTTATATCCTCCCTCAGGAGCGACTAACTTACCTGTGTCACGGGCTATTCGGCGTCAGGTATTTCACACTGATTCAAATGTATTAGTTAAATGGCTCCCCCGGATTGGCCTTTCCACCCGCGGTTGAGAAGGTTTAAAGCACTCGCCTCGGGGCCGCGGAGCATTATCATCACAGAGAGCGTCCCCGTCCTCGGAGCATCGTTTTATCATCGCACAACGGACTCCTGCAGCGCTCCTGCTAAATGACCAGATTCATTATTCATCAAGGATTAGTGTCATAATCGATTTGGTCCAAACGGCCTGCATTCCACAACTGGTCTTAATCCGTCCCCCCCAGAGATGCTGAACTTTGTCACGTCTAATTAGGTCACACGAGTCGGGCTTTTACACCCCCTCCATTACATGGCTGATTATTGGTGGGCCATTCTGGGCTCTAATTAGCATCTCTATGCATTTCCTGGCTGCTTTGACATCTTATTAAAGCAAACAGGTGCAGGCTTGTTCAGTGGATGCAGGGAAAGTAGGTCAGACTGTAGGTCCATGACGGGGCTTCCTCACCTTGGAAAGTTCTGTTGGATCCACAAGAAAACAAGCAGCACACCTGTCCTAAGCAGTTTTGCAACTTTAAAGAGAATGTGAGGAGTTTCTAAGTAATCACAAAAAAGTCTCCCTGTTAGATATCTGCCTGATGGAAATACACACTTTAAGATGGGTTTATAGCATCAAAATAGGTTAGCTATAAATGCTATTCCTTAGCTTCGTGGTCAGGTCGGACAGGGCTGGACTGGCCTGGATACTCAACTTCAGGAACAAGACAATTAAAACTAGAGCAAATTTATATTATTCAGACACGTCTTAGAGCACCGGGCTGTAAGTAGCCATATATAGCCAGCTACAAAACTACGATACTAAGTTTTCCAAAAATTGCTTTTTGTCACACATCAAAAACTACCGCTACGTAACTAGAAAGAGATACATTACCTCGTGGCTTTGCATCCTGTAAGTTGTTGAAAAAAGAAGTTGTAAAGCAATGCAGAGTTCTGAGGAAGGTCTGAGCTGCATTCATTAGCATCACAACAAACACACGCTTTGGCTTGGGTCACGTCTTTACGATGGTCAGCGCGCGTGCTCATGGGTAGCAGAGTCTTTATGTAGTCAGAAATAGATTCTCCTTATAGCACCTTTAAAGGGATACACCAACATTTTATGTCTTTTCCTCTCCTGCCTCACTCTAAACATGACCAGCAGATAGACTTGTCCACCGCTAATTAGCTTAGCTCAAACACTGGGAGTCAATGGGAAGTGTTAGCCTGCTTCTGCCTTCAGTCATCAGATAAACTCTTCTTTAACTCTAAATAGGCTTGTGTGCTTGTTGTGACTGTTCTTTAATCACTATATGTTATATTATCTTCAATCAAATCAATCAAATTTTATTTATATAGCACTTTTCCGATGACATATGTAACTCAAAGTGCTTACAGGAAAGAAAACAGGAGGAGGGGAGAGGGGTAAAAAAAAAAACAATTCCAAACTAGGCACCTGTCAGGGGAGCACAGTTGCAAAACATTCCAGGAGAGTAGATACGCCCGCTCAAGGACAGACAGGAAGCCAAAACAGATAAAGATAAGAATTACCTTTTTCTGCTTTAAAAAAAGACGCTGTACTTTGCTGACCTCCTTACATCCACGTCTGCAGTGGTTTGCCCTTGAGATGTGACGTTCGAGAATGAGTCGATTCTTTTGAACAGCTCTTTTAGGTAAACTATGAAAACGATTCACAGTTGTGAATGAGCCGTTCGTTTTGATATGTGTATATGTGTGTACATAGAGACACACATATATATACAGTCATGGAAAAAATTATTAGACCACCCTTGTTGTCTTCAATTTCTTGTTCATTCTAATATCTGGTACCACTAAACGTATAATACAATGAACACAACAAAAAATGCAGCTGGTCACATAATACTTTATGTCCTATTTGACATTCTTAAGCTTAATTGATTCCCAGGGTATATAAGAGGCCATTTCATGTCACAAGCAGCACTGCACATGCAAAGGCCTAGAGTGGTTTCCTGCTTACATTCAAGCCGTAGCACAACTCAGAAGTTGTCAGCTCTCACATAATGCCTAAAACAAAAGAATTATGTGAAGCCACAAAGGCAGCCATCTTGGCACTGCTGGAAATTGGCATGAGTGAGAGAGAGGTAGAGAAAACTGAAGATCTCCAAGACAGCCGCTCATTACAACAAAAAAAAACAAGCTGAACATGGCACTACAAAATTGCTACCTGGCCGTGGCAGGAAACGCTTTTCTACCCCACGAGATGACTGCACTCATCCGCTCCTGTGTCAGGAATCGCCAGACCTCCAGGGACCTTAAAAATGAGTGGGCACTGTCGAGAAATGTGACTTGTTCAGCAAGGACAGTTCGAAACCGACTTGTTGAAGCTGGTTTGAAGTCACACAGAGCACGCAAGAAGCCCTTCATCAATGAAAGGCAGAGGAAGGCCCGTTACTCTTGCTCGAGACCACAAGGATTGGACTGTTGATGATTGGGCTAAGGTTCTCTTCAGTGATGAATCCAATTTTGAATTGATGCCCACTCCAGCCAACTTACTGGTTAGGAGGAAGCCTGGAGAAGCTTACAACCCAGACTGTCTTGCCCCTACAGTAAAACATGGGGTGGATCAGTCATGATCTGGGGTTGTTTCAGTCTGAGGAACAGGGCAAATGCAATTGTGTGAAGGCCGAATGAACCAGGTCATGTACAGGACTACCCTTGAAAACAGTCTTTCCATCAGCTGGAAAAACTCTTTCCTGCCTCAATGACTGGATTTTCCAACAAGACAATGCCCCTTGCCACACGGCAAGGTCAGTTAAAGCCTGGATGGAGAACCACAACATTCGCACCATGCCTTGGCCTGCTCAATCACCAGATCTTAATCCAATTGAAAACCTGTGGAAAATCATCAAACTCAAAATGGAGAACCACAAGCCCAAAAACAAAGAAAATTTGTTTGAATTTGTCCAACAGGAATGGGCTGCTGTGACAGCAGAACAATGTCAGAAGCTGGTGGAGAGCATGCCAAGACGCATGGCTGCAGTCATCAAAAACAATGGTTATGCAATCAAGTATTAACTCTTGTGTGTATCATGTGTTTAAAGCAAACAGAAAAGAAAACATGGAATGCTTAAAAGTAGTGTTTTTATGTACAATGCCATAGCTATTGATGTAAGAATTTAAGTAATTTTGGTTATTATCAAGAAAACCATGGAAAATGAATAGTTCTTAGTTCTTAAATTAAACTCTCATGAGCTATTTTTGTTGTTATCATTATAATTGTCCAAACAAATGTACCTTTAGTTGAGCCAGGCATTAAAATTAACAAGAAATTGAAGAAAACAAGGGTGGTCTAATAATTTTTTCCATGACTGTATATACAGGCTATATTAAAAATCCCATATAATACATTTAAATGAATATTTGATGTTAATTATTAGAATTATTAGCTTTTTAGCCTGTATAATTTCTATAAGCCTTTTAGATGGGTCCATGTTTGACAGCAAAACTGATTTTACTCTGTTGTTCTTTTTTCAGACAGCGTTGCTGAAGACAGGAATGCATGCAACATTTACGTCATGCTTTGAATCAGAAAAAAATAGTGCTATCTAATGGACAAATAAATTAAAAACTGAACACAAAAAGTTCAAAATAAAATCTTAATCTAATAGCTAATAAATGTCTTATAAATGATGGTTATTCTAAAGCACACTCTTACGGCTCTCTCTTCCATCACGCTGCAGTGTTTCTATCTCATCCATCTTGCTGTCATGTTGATGCACTTTTGCTCATTTCCAAATATTTACTCCGTCTGGTTTTATGTTTCATTTCTTCATCTTTCACTTTGAGGACAGCGAGTCCTGAGCTGTCAGCCCGACATGCCGACTGTGGCCTGACTCGACTCCGACGGAGTGTTTGGGTGTTTTGGTTCAGCTGCCCCTCTGGTGATGACCGTCCTGCTCTCCGTCCTGCAGCTGTGAGACGGACCTGCGGTGCATGTGACATCTGTATCTGCCAATGGACGCGCCCGGCCTGTCAGCTCGCCGCCACTCGGCCTGTCAGTCAGCCCGGCCGTGAACAGCCCGGGACCACAGCTGTCATGATGATCCGAGCAAAGAAAAGCACAATCTGCTGATCTTCTGCGGCCTCTGCTCCGACTGTGGGCGATCTGGAGACTGCAGCTGATGAGCAGGAAACACCAAAATGAAGTTTGACTGTAGTGTGATTTATCTCTCTGTTTGTTTGGATATCGAGATCAAATTAAAGTTATGAAATACTTCAGATTTTGACCTCTAAGGTTGTTGTATATTTTACAGTAACTTACTGTAAATGTCTCTTTTTAAATTAACAGGAATATGATTGTATTTTCAATAACTGTTTATAACAGTCTTCCAATTTACAAGCATTATTATCTTATTTATAAAACAGCATCATCTCTGTTTTCCATTTACTGTATCATTATTCTGAAACTTTTTAATGCATTTTAAATTACAGCAAACTTGTCATATTTAATGTGTATAAGAATATCTTTAAGTATTTTACAGACCATTAAATAGGAAGACATTATTGTGTAAATTAAAGGTGCTATGAGGAGAATCTATTCCCGGTGACATAAAGACTCTGCTACCCATGAGCACGCGCGGCGACTGTGGTAAAGACGTGACCCAAGCCAAAGTGTGTGTTTGTTGTGATGCTAATGAATGCAGCTCAGACCTTCCTCAGAACTCTGCATTGCTTTACAACTTCTTTTTTCAACAACTTACAGGATGCAAAGCCACGAGGTAATGTATCTCTTTCTAGTTACGTAGCGGTAGTTTTTGATGTGTGACAACAAGCAATTTTTGGAAAACTTATTATCATAGTTTTGTAGTCGGCTATATATGGCTACTTACAGCCCGGTGCTCTAAGACGTCTCCTCTAAATGACTTTAAATCACATCTTAAAACACTTTTCTAGACTTGCTCTTACATGATCCTTTTATTATTTATCGAAGTTATTTAATGTATCTACATAGCGGTAATTATTTTACAATTTACTATTGAACTATTTTTAAACGCTCCTGTTCTTACTCTCCTCTCCGGTCTCTCATCTGTTTTTTCCCTTTTTGATTATCATCTCTCCTGTTTTGTTTCATGTCTTTATTCATCTTTTCTCTTTTACTCATCCTTTATCTACCTCCTCCTTTTCCAGCTCCCTGATGTGATGCCGTCATCCATCATCGATCAGCTGTGATCAAGTTAAACCCATTATCCATTGATTGTCTTCCTGTCTCATCATTATGTGTAAAACAAATCCATCAGCTGTCTCCCTCTCACCAGTTTGCCATTTATTTCCTTTTGTTGTTTTAAAAAGAAGCTCCCTTGGTGACACATATCTTTATTAGTGCAAATACACGCCAGATTTAAATCACCAACGAGCCTACTCAACAGCGATATAAGGCAACTGGACGTACAGGAGGCGAAACCGAAATAAACATTGTTAGATGATCAGAAATAAACTGGTTGCTTGAGCTTGACGAAGCCGCAGAGCCACAGAAGCCGCGCTTTTACTTCTGGCATGACATCACCACCATGATGCCCTGGTGGAGCGGACGCCATCGCTAGTGGTGCGTTAACTGTTGAAGCGGGAAACGTCAATTCTTACAGTGTGGCTGTAACAATCTGGTGTAGTTTTTGCTCTTCTACTGCCATTGATCCGAAGAATGGTCTGAAACAGCTTGCTAAACTTAATTTTGCCACTGGTGTCCCTTTGTTTTCTCTGCCAATCCGTGAATATGATCTATGGAAAGTGAACAGTCATAGTTCTTGCAGTACCTACGTTTCCTGAAGGCAACATAATTATGGGAGCTCCTCAGCCTTCTCTGTTATGCTGTCACTCATGATCTCATGCCAGACCAGGACCAAACGATTTGAAACTGTAAAAATCTGGACCTGAAACTGAAACATGAAATCTGCAACTGAAAAAAATAAGACCTCACATATTAAAGCACATATGAAAGTGAAAATTGAAAATAAATAATTTATTCAGAAGCACTTACAGGGACCGTGAGGAGTTTCTAAGTAATTAAAAAAAGTCTCACTATTAGATATCTGCCTGATGGACATACACACTTTAAGATGAGTCTTATAGCATCTAAATAGGATAGCTACAAATGCTATTCCTTAGCTTCACGGTCGGGTCGGACAGGACTGGTCAAAATCAAAAACTACCGCTACGTAACTAGAAAGAGATACATTACCTCGTGGCTTTGCATCCTGTAAGTTATTGAAAAAAGAAGTTGTAAAGCAATGCAGAGTTCTGAGGAAGGTCTGAGCCGCATTCATTAGCATCACAACAAACACACGCTTCGGCTTGGGCCACGTCTTTAGACGTTCCAGTCAGAGGTAGGAATTTCCGAGTTCCGAGCAGGAAACTGCAACTGGAACGTCCCCTGAAGTCTGAATTTCCTACTGGAAACTTGGTGAAACCTCGCCACCTCCGAGTTGACAATGGAAGATGGATGCCCCCAGTGTGAACAGTTATTTAGCTCCTGTAATAATCCATTTATTTACACTTCTGACTGGGGTGTGTCGCTCTAGATCAGCTGTATACATAGTATTGTTAGACTTATATTTACAAAAATGCTGCCATAGTGATAATCACATTCTTCATGTGATATTTGTGAACAACAACACAGGGCGTGCTAACAACAGCTAACTATAGCCTGGTAGATCGGCATGATTTTTTCAGAGTTCAACTGGAACGCTGATAAGTCGGAGATGATGTCACTCCCAGTTCCGAGGTTACTGGATCGCAGCATTACGACAGTCGCCGCGTGTGCTCATGGGTAGCAGAGTCTTTATGTCACCGGTAACAGATTCTCCTCATAGCACCTTTAAGAATTGAATCAAAAATCAAATTTAACTCTAAAAAACTTTTCACATATTTATTTTTATTTTGATTGCACAGGTGAATTTTTTGAGTTCAAAACTTGAACTTTCAGTTTTAATTTTGTTTTTCAAATGATCAAAACTTTTGGCCCTAGTTTAACACCAGAAGAGTTCTGCCTTTTCTGCCTTTGTTTAGTCTATTAAAGCACTTTTTAAACTTTTGTTTTTAAGTTGCTATATAAATAAAGACATTGTTATAAGTCTCCATCTTTGTTCCCAGTCGCTCTGATGGTTTAACAGCCTTGCACGTGGATCTGAGGAGAATCTACTGCTGATAATCCTGAGCAGCTTCTCCTAATTCAGATTATTTCCTCCCTCGGTTTACAGAATAACAGCATGGTTTCATCCCTGTTGTGCTGAGTCACTGGTCTGGATTAGCCCAACACTCTGGAGCAGCTCTGCCCCTCTTTTAGTCTTGGATTTGGAGACAAACAGACCTGACAGTCCTGTGTTAACAGCCTAACACACTGTCAGATCGTTTACAAAGCACTGTCAAATCAGAAGGGTTTGCTTTAACAAACAGAAGACTGCTTACACCATTAGGCTCCATATTTCCCCGAGGTGGTGTCCTGACACTTTTTCATTACAAACACTACAGCTCCACTGGGTCCATCAGGTTTATTTTCAGTCACAGTTAAATTGGTTTTCTTGTAATTAAATACAACATTTAGTCTATTACTTCTATTTCAGACGCACTGATTAAGCTCGGCTCTCCTGGTTTGACTGTATCGTGGTCTGAAATGGATTCAGGGATCTACTCTCTGGATGGAAATAGAAATCAGATCCAGGGGTGGATTGCTCGCTGGCTCCTTCAATTTTCTGATCTTTTGCCATTTAGAGACGATGCTGAAAAGGTTAGTGTGTCAGGCTCTCTGGGAGGCCACGGGCACTGCGGCGAGTGTATGAACAGAGCGGGACAAGAATAGCCAATTATATTTTAACAAGGCTGCAAAGAGACGGCTGATTCCTCGCTGATGTATACACGTCTTTAATCCACGGGGAAGATTGGAAAGGTATAACGAGACAGTTATTCTAACACGATAAGGTCTGACGGCTGATCAAGCACGATGACTTTACCTGTCAGGTGGATTTAATTTGAGCACGATGACGATTGTGATCTCTCTTAGTAAACTGAGTTAACAGGATGGTGCAGATGGCCTTTTACTGAAGTGTGAGCATCACACTGAGTAAATCTGCATGATTACATTATTTTTACTCTCTCTCTCTCTATCTCACATTACTGTGCTGGAGCTCTTCTACCATCACAGTATATTGCCAAAAGTAAGTGAGTAAACATAAATAACAAAAATAATGATAAAATTATCCGTTGTTTTTGTCTTCAGCTTTACGTTCATACAGAAGGTCGTCACAGTTTGCTTTTCCTGCTGCAACAAAAACAATGCCAAGCCTGCTGGTCACACTCTACACTGTGCAGCACCCATTAATCCACCGAAGTGTCCCAAATCTGGCATGTAAACATACAAGCACTGGCCACTTTATTAGGTACACCTTACTATGTTGTTCAGATAAGTTTCTGGAAACATCCCTCAGAGATTTTGCTCCACATCTCCATGATAAATCACAGCTGCTGCAGATTTGTCAGCTAAATATCCATGATGAGGAACTCCTGCTCCACCACATCCAAAAGGTGACCATGGAGGCCACTGGAGTCCTCATACTACACCTGCACAACTTCATCCTCCACTTTTGCTCTGTCAGCCTGCACTGGACACAACCAAACTGACCCCAGGAACAAAGTGCAGTGATCTCCTGGAGCCTCACCCTGCCACTTTTGAATATATCCCCTCACTCACATTGTGCACTGGATTCACTTTCCCCTCAAATTGTGACTTTTTGGAGCTGTAAATAAAACCTGTAAACCTGTTCTGCTTCAGCTTTGAGTCCAACTTTAACAACTTTTTGGGACTGTAACCTAAAAACTACACTTTAATGTGTACAACAGATACACTCATCCATGTTCTATTTGTGTATTTTATATAAACACTACACTGCCTAAAGTATTCGCTCACCCATCTAAATAATCAGACTCAGGTGTTTCAGTCTCTTCCATGTCCACAGGTGTATAAAATCATCACCTAGGCATGCAGACTGCTTTAACAAACATTAGTGAAAGAATGGGTCGCTCTCAGGAGCTCAGTGAATTCCAGCGTGGAACTGTGATAGGATGCCACCTGAGCAACAAATCCAGTGGTGACATTTCCTCACTCCTAAATATTCCACAGTCAACTGTCAGCTGGATTATAAGAACGTGGAAGTGTTTGGGAACCACAGCAACTCAGCCACCAAGTGGTAGGCCATGTAAACTGACGGAGCGGGGTCAGCGGATGCTGAGGCGCATAGTGAGAAGAGGTCACCAACTTTCTGCAGAGTCAATCGCTACAGACCTCCAAACTTCATGTGGCCTTCAGATTAGCTCAAGAACAGAGCAGAGAGCTTCATGGATGGGTTTCCATGGCCGAGCAGCTGCATCCAAGCCTCACATCACCAAGTGCAATGCAAAGCGTGGATGCAGTGGTGTAAAGCACGCCGCCACTGGACTCTAGAGCAGTGGAGACGCGTTCTCTGGAGTGACCAATCACACTTCTCCATCTGACAATCTGATGGACCAGTCTGGGTTTGGAGGTTGCCAGGAGAACCATACTTGTGGGACTGCATTGTGCCAAGTGTAAAGTTTGGTGGAGGGGGATTATGGTGTGGGGGTGTTTTTCAGGAGCTGGGCTTGGCCCTTAGTTCCAGTCAAAGGAACTCTGAATGCTTCAGCACACCAAGACATTTTGGACAATTCCATGCTCCAACTTTGTGGGAACAGTTTGGAGCTGGCCCCTTCCTCTTCCAACATGACTGTGCACCAGAGCACAAAGCAGGTCCATAAAGACATGGAGGACAGAGTCTGCTGTGGATCAACTTGACTGGCCTGCACAGAGTCCTGACCTCAACCCCAAAGAACACCTTTGGGATGAATTAGAGCAGAGACTGAGAGCCAGGCCTTCTGGTCCAACATCAGTGTGTGAGCTCACAAATGCTCTTCTGGAAGAATGGTCAAAAATTCCCATAAACACTCCTAAACCTTGTGGACAGCCTTCCCAGAAGAGTTGAAGCTGTTATAGCTGCAAAGGGTGGACCCATGTCAGATTGAACCCTATGGATTAGGAATGGGATGAAACTCAAGTTCATATGAGAGTCAAGGCAGGTGAGTGAATACTTTTGGCTATATTATGTAGTTCCTGAATTCTGTGAAAAAAAAATAAAAAATGTGAATATACACATCATGGAGCGATCACTCGTGGATGTCTTCTTTCCAAAAGATCAGACTGGCAGATCTTGAATAAATTCCTCTGACTGAAAGATGCCCTCCCAGTAATAATTTTATTTAATTTCATTCAGTGCTAACAGCTTTATCAGTCCCTCTTGTGGCCATTTTTCTGGTGCACATACAGAAAATCTCTGTACAAACAAATGATAAAGCTCCAAGAACATGAAAACAAGACTGAAAGTAAGCACTGCTAAATAGAAAGATCCATAAACAATCATGTGTCAACAAAGATACAAAATAACTGAACAAAGAAATGACATTAAATAACAATAAAGTGCTTTTTGCCCACATTGTAACTGATTTTTGTAACTTAACAGCATTTTACTGTAATATTCACAGCTACCTACTGTAAAATTCTATGCAGTTAATAACGACAAATGGAAAAACCATGTGAGAAAACAGTGGTTTCTGTAAAATAAACAACATTTTAATCTAAAATCTACAGCTGCACACTGTTCATACTGTTAAATGTGTATACTGAGAGCGGAAACTGACCAATGGTAGGCTGTATTTTATTGGCTAAAACAATTGAGTATGTATTTTTTTATTTTGTACAATTGTATGTCTTGTGAATAAATTAAAAGTCAAATAGTGTAAGATGTAGTAAAACACAGTAAGTTCAAATTAAATAACTGTAAAATGCATGAAAAAAATAAGGCAATGATGCTGTAAATGAAAAATCAGTAAGAACACTGGTATGAAGGCAGTTACTTGTTGTAAAATGAAAGACGGTAAAGATACCTTGAATAAAAGTATTGTAGTAAAACAATAACAGCAAATACAGACAGTATACTGTAACTTTAAATCCAGTAATGTTACTGTAAAAACAAACTTAAAGGCCTCTTGTTGCCAGCAAGTTCCTGCAAAATTTAAGACCTTTTTACAGTGAATTATCAAGCCAAATTAGCTTTTAAAATAGTTTTAACCTATAAGTAGGTTAATTACATCTTACAATTACAATCTCTTTGTTAAGGTGTGTCTTAAATGTATCATTTGTGTTGCAGTATATGTGTCCTTTAATTCAATGTAAATTTCATGTAAAGATTATCAAACATCCTGCTGCTGTTTTATGTGCTTTATGTGTTTTAAGATTGTTCATACTTGTGCAAATGCATTACATCAACCTGCTGGGACTACAGATGGAAATTAGCCTGTAGCTATAATCTTGCATATTTACATGTCAGTGTTCATTATTGTTCATTTTTCTCTATTGAAATACATCTTTTCTAGAAACTTATATTAAACTTTAATGTGCGAGTCAGCCTTGAAGACATAAAACTGTTGGGAAAGGCAGATTCCTCCCTGAGCTTAAATCAATAAAAATACATGTACCAATTAGGAACCAATAATTAGAACTTGAACTAACGGGTCTGAAAATAATCCCAAAAAAATCTACAGATGGAGCTTCTTCATTTTCATTTATCCATATTTAGGCTGGTCCATGACAGGAAAGTGATCCAACATGCCCAACTTAACAATGAAATAAAAAACATCTCATCCTCACACTGCAGACTCTGATCTAGATGAGTGTTTGTCTAATTTCAGGTCAGAAAATTCTACAACACTTATTTTAAACCACTGTCAAGTTCTGTGTGTTTTGTGACCACAACTCTGCCCAAACTTAAAAACTGCTCAATCAATTGCTGAAGGATGCAAAGAACAACTCCCCTCTTTGGTTTTATTTCCTTGAGCAGGATCTCAAACAGTTAATGATTAACTAAAGTACCTTAAAGTTACATCAACTATTAAGCTCCCATAAAGTACATCAGTTTAAATCAGCACAACTAAATTATTCAACTTCATTTGCATTTTACTCACCAAACTAACCAAACAGTCGCAGAGAAAACATCCTCCACATTCAGAGTCATTTTTCCTACCAGTTAACTCTTCTGATCCATCAGGAGCAGGTGAGGGCTGAGCTACATCCAAACATCTCATGCCATGCTCTCCCAGTGGGTGTGCAGGTGAAAATGGCCCCTCTTGGAGCACTTCCTGTCACTTTTGGTTCCACTTCCTGTTTTGCATGTGGTTGCCCTCTGCTGGCCTGGAGTGCACCTGAGTGTCTCATGTGAATGTTTCAACTCAACAAGCACGTTCACGCAACAAGTCTGCACTGTAAGTGACTTTTGTAAACTTCACAGTGTTTTACTGTAACATCCACAGCTACCTACTGTAAACAGCTGTGCACTAAATTAATGTAAATGGCAAAATATTGTGGGAAAAACATTCTTTTTTTTTTTTTTAGAAAATATTATATATAATATTTTTACAATGGCGTATTGCATTCACTTGAAAATAAATAAAATCTGCCTATTTTTATAAGATTCTATCTCGTAAAAACAGGAATTTGTTTATTTTTGAATTTCCTGTTCTTACGAGATACTATCTCGTAAGAACAGGAAATGATTTATTTTTGAGTTTCCTGTTTTTATGAGATACTAAGGAATCTTAAAAGTAACGAACATTTCGCACATGTCAGACCTTATTCAGTTTTATTTCTCGCTCGGTTTGAAACATGAGGAGATACTTGTGTCTTTGAGCGGTGTAGAAGGTATTGTTATTAGTTTGTCCACATTACGCAGACTCCTGAGGAATTTGCGGTTGTTCGGATGCACTCAGATCTGCTCCACATTGCGGTTAATCCTGTTTTTACGAGATAGTATCTCATAAAAACAGGAAAATCAAAAATAAATAAATTTCTGTCTTTACGAGATAGTATCTTGTAAAAACAGGCAGATTTTTATTTTCAAGTGAATGCAATACGCCACCGTAGTTTTTTTTTTTTTTACCATAAAATCTGCAGTGTTTTACTGTAAAATGTCCATGCAGAAAAAAACTATAATTGGTAATGGATCAGGAGGAAAAATCCACTTTTCCCAAGAAAACTGACCAATAGCAGGTAGGTAGCAGCAAGTTCGCTGTAATTTAAAATGCTTTAAAATGTCATAGAATAATGGCAGTGGAAATGGAAAAACAGGATGCAGTTTTTTTAAAAAACAATAATAATGCTGTAAATTAAAAGACAGTAATGATTACTTGAATGAAAATACAGAACTAAAACAGTTAGGCTATAGAAAGTACAAGAATATTCCTGTTCATAAACATACAGCAATGCTACAGTAAAGACATTTACAGTAATTTACTGGCATCTTGTTGCCAGTAAGTTAATGTAAAATTTACAACAACCCTTACACAGTGTAGATAAATATCTTTATAAAAGATTTTAAAGAAAAGGCCTTGAATTGCCTGTAATGTTAAAATATCTGCTAATAAAAAAAACAGTTAAACTCAGTGAGGGTAAATTCAGGTCTGATATCTTCTCTGGATAAAACATTTTACTTTAAGAAATCCCTTTAACTACCAGCTCAACTGTTTGGCAGAGGTAATCGATAAATTCAGGGATGTTTAATGTTTTAAAACACAGAACAAATCAAATCGTTGATATAATTCTGTCAACATTTCAGGGAAAACTACAAACCAAACATCAGCTATGTTCTTTGTGTGGGATTTAAAGTTTTAAACAGTTAATATTTGATAATGTGATGACATAAAAATGTACAAATATTTGGGACAAAATCCATCAGAAAGGCAAAAATGTTTGGAAAATAAAGTAGCAATCAAAATAAGTTAAAACAGATGATACTGTGTTTGGAAAAACAAACAAACTGTTTTTGATGAATAACAGATTTTACATATATAAACTAGTGGTTAAGCATTTAAAATGATAATTATGGTAAAAGTAATAACAGTTTTTAGCTTTTTGAACCTTTAACCTTCTGTATCCTAAAAAAATGACAGAAACAATGACTTGTTCTTTTTTAATATGTCAAATATTCCGATTTTATTGACCTTTGCCCAAACAATTAAGCTGGGAGTTAAAGGGTTAAACAAGATCTTAATCCATCTTTTTGAAGTGTTACTATGTACTGTTTATTTAAATGGATATATGAATGAACATTTGCTCAGAAACTTAGAGCAAAGACAAACAGAAAAAGTCCTTCTCCTGGTGGCTTGAAGTTGGCTGGTATTTGGCTGGAAGGGGAAGTTAAAGTGGCTGCATGTGTGCACCTGATGAGAGTTCATGTAGTTGCCCACCCCTAACCTAAGCTGTTGTTTGGAGTCACTAAGTTTGTATTTCTATGTGTGAAGATGGAGAAGCTGTGATTCATGAAGAATTCACCTTCATGAGGGCAGACCTACAGATTCTTTTGCACAGTCAAGGTCAAACATCAGAAATAAATCTGGTGTCAGTCTGTGTCTCTCTGCAGACTGATGCACACCTCCTCCATATCCCATAATGCACTGCACACACAGTCGCTCTCCTGATGTGTACCGTAGAGTTACAGCAGAGGATTTATCACCTGACTCCCGTCTCTGCATTATTCATGTAGCGGAGAGTGAGACTGCGATCTGAATGCAGACGCCGTGGCGTTGGCTCGGTGTGACAGCGCCGTCTTCTCCACGCCCTTGTTAAGGCCGCGCTTTGGCAAAGACAAGCCGCTGCCTCATTACAGCCGCCGCTGCATTTGTTCAGCAGTAACAGAGGAGAAATGTGAAGTGTCAGTTTAATGCCCTGTGCAGGAGTTTCTCATTTACACCAGCAGTCGGCCTCCTTTTTGGGAATGAAAACATGCTCCATTACAGGAACGTCCAGACCATGATTCACACTCACACGATAAATATGACTGTTCACTGGGACCACAGAGCTCCGGTTATCATCCACAGCCTGGTAAAAATAAGTAGGGATGTATGAATTTACTTTTCATACACACTCACTTTGATTCAGCTGTTTAATCTGACTGCTGTTCTTGCCCCACATATCAGGGGAAACTACATTTGTTGACTTATGGCCCTTTTTCCACTAGCTCGCCTTGGCCCTACTCTACTCAGCTCTACTCGATTAGCAGCGTGTTTCCACTAGCCTGGTACCTCCTAAAACAAGCTAGTTTTAGTACCTACTCCACTCTGGTTCCAAGCGAGCTGAGTCCATACTAAAAGATGACGTCACCGACTGCCGGCTACTGATTGGTCAGACAATGTCGTCATCGATGAGTCATGAGCACGACGACCTAGCATGCTAGCGGTAGCTACCATTAGCTTACCCTCATCCGTCTTTTCTTTGCAGCTGGATTGCTCTCGTCCTCGGCTTCATTCTGTTGTATAGCTTCCAAAACTCTCCTGTGCTTCTCAAGGGGTATTTCTTCTTACCACCTGCAGCCTTCTTCTGCTTTCCTTTTTTACTCAGTTTGTGACAAAAAGACACAGATTGTTGTGTCGCGCTCAAAATGACGTCACCACAGTGCCGCTCAGCTGTTTACAGCGACACAGCACCCCGTTGGGCAGGCGACTGGGGCTAATGGACAAGCAGCACAAGGCGAGTAGAGCAGAGCCGGGTAGAGTAGAGTAGAGTAGGGCTAATGGAAAAGGGCCATTAAATGAGTCTTAGCTTCACAAATGCTCTTTCAGCTAGTTGACCACACTAACAAACTGGCAAACAGGCTTCATGTTAGAAGAAGAATCACTTTATTAATCCCTTGTGGGAAATTCAATTCTTTACACTCTGTTGTTGAACATGCTTTTCTACATACATAGGTTTTTGAAGTATACATGCACATGCACAAACAAGTCCTATGATCATGCACTAATGGAGAGATGTCAGAGTGATGGCTTGCTGCCTCCTGAAGAAGCGCTTCCGAGCAGTTTTGGGGTTCAGTGCCTTGCTCAAGGGAACTTTGGCAGTGCTCAGGAAGTCCGATGGCACCTCTCCAGCTACCAAACCAACTTCCAAGCATGGTTTGGTCGGGATTCGAACCGGCCCCTCTTCGGTCCCCAGACCAAGTCCTTATGGAGTGAGCTACTGCCGCCCCTGTTAAACAACAACAATATGGCTGACAGCTCTGCACATTTCATTCATACTCTTTGCTTACTGTCGTAAGAAAAAAAAGAAGCTACAGTATGTTCATGTGAGACGTTCTAGAACAGGAGTGGGCAACTTTCAATACCAAGAGGGCCACATTAAACCATTTTTTCCAGCCTGAGGGCCACATTGTTACACATTTTCAGAGATTCTCCAGGGGAAGAAGGATGTTGGATAAATACCAGTAGAGAATATTAATTAATCCTAAAATTACAGACCAATATTCACATGTTACATGACAAATAAAAGTTATTATACATAATTAAATGAACTTGACACAGAATTCAAGCAATTTTAGCTAAAATATATGGAATTAAAGTACTTTCAAATCAATGAAATGATGAGTGTTCCCAAATTTTTAAAGCTCAAAGATTTTACTGCTGCCATATTTTGACTATATTGTTGAGTAATACTTGATATAATGTTCCAGTGCTTCATGAAAGAGATTTAGAGACACTATTATAGCAAAGTAAGGTCATAAATGACTTACAAAAGCCAACAAAAAAATGTCAAGATTATATAGAATTATTTTGATTAGATATTTGAGTTTTCTTCATATTTACAATTGCTGATTTGAAAATGACTGGCGGGCCATATTTAGTGAGGCGGAGGGCCGTACGTGGCCCCCAGGCCGCCAGTTGCCCACCCCTGTTCTGGAAGCTTCAGCCTTTGTTCTGTGACTCAGTCACTAACTCTTCTTTATCTCTCTGTCCCTAAAGCTCTTCTTGAAATGGGTAAAGGAGCTTCAGATCTGCTCCTGCAGACTGGAATCTGCTGCAGGAAAAGCAGTGTGTTGGAGAGCTGGTCTCTTTAAATCTTTTTAAATGCAGATTAAAGTCTTTAGAGGAAGATAAAGCAGCTGTGGATGCTCTGACTGAAAATGTTCTGCGCCTGAAATTGTTTTATGTCTGTAACTCTGCTGCCTGTCTTGGCCAGGACACTTTGTAAATAAGATTTTTTAATCTCAATGAAGTTCTTCTGGTTAAATAAAGTTTTATTTCTTCTCTTAAACACAGGCTTTGTTTGTTGACCCACTGCACCCAAGGTTCCAGCTACAAATGTGACGTTCATGGACGAGTTGGTTCTTTTTAACAGGTTTTTTTAACAATAACAACTGATTCACAGTTTAAATGCAAATTGTCTGCAAATTAAAGCAACAAACAGCTAACTTGCATTTTTTTGTAATAAACATTTTATTGAAATTTTTAACTTTCAACACAACACGCAATACCCCTCCCCATGACCAGTTAGGGCTGCAAAACAAACATATACAGAATGTACACGATACCACACAAACTATCACATCCACAAAGGGAGAAACACAAAAGGAGGTATAACAAAACAAATTAAAATTAAATTTACAGTTTTGGCTCCACTCACATTAGAGCTGAAGAAGCCTGTTGGCTGATTCATCAGCTCTTTGGCAGAGGTAATACAGGACATTGGTTTACTTTAAAAAAAAAACAGAGACCTGATTTTTTTCTGTAAATCACTCATACTTTAAAAGCTCCTTAAATCAAATGTAATTCAAGCTCCTGTTAAACTTTGCATAATTTCCAGACTTAAAGTGCACAGCTGTCTGTAGCAGTGAGCAGCTCGTTAATCCGATTAAAACACTGTAATCACGGAGCTTTACGATGAACTGAGGAAGTTTACAGACACTCCGACCGCTCTTTTGTTTGGGAGCTTAGAAACATCTGCACTTTTCATTTGGCAGGAGATGTTTGAGGATCAGGGGGGCAGGACCTGGTGGTTTAGTGGGAAAGACAGTCGGGGTTTGACCCCAGCTCGTACAGTCTTAACCTTCAAGTGTATGAAAAGCTGCTGAGCCAAAAACTGATATCAGAGATTTAAACCATAGTTCAGATCTAGTGCTCACGTTTGGAGTAAACGTACTCAGAGTTGGTCAACTAGTGCACGAGTGGACTTTCCTAGTGGAGTCAAAAGTGTCATTAGTGATCAAAAAATGTGTTTCGGGTCTAGTAGAACTTCTAGTGAGCCTTATATGGTAAAAGGGGGCGGGGTAAAGCAAAGTTAGGCTTCTAATTGGCTTTCCAAATATTACTACCAATCACAAAGATGATTGGATTATAATCCCTCCTGATTAATTTGCATTAGGTCTACTTGTACTTCGAGTAAATCTTTTGGCTAGTACAACTACTAAACTAAAAACAGTCTACTAGTGCTACTTGTTAGCTATTTTGAGTTAACTGGTAGTACTGTTAAACAAAACTTTTTTTACTAGTAAAGGTTTCTGGTGTTTTTTTTAGTGTGTTAGTGTTACTTGTAGTTTAGTTTAGTTTATTTGTTTACTAGTTCGTGGACAGTCCTCTTTAATGTACTGCAAAGTAAAAGAAGCAGCTTTAGCCTTTACAGCTAATATCCAGCTGTAGTCTCCGGTCAGATGTCAATAGGCAACCTAAAAAAAAAAAGTAAAAAGTAAAGTAGTTTTGAGTTTTTTACTAGTAACATTTTAAGTAGTATTAAAACAAACAAAATGGTCGACTAGTAACCGTTTTGTGTCTAATTGCACTGTAGTGTGCAATAAAATTTTACTCTGAAAACAAAATACTTGTTACCTAGTACTACCAGTAAACCCAAAATACAGTTTATCATTAGTAGCACCAATAGTGCTAATGCAAATGAAGTAGGAGGAGTTATTAGATAATCCAGCGCCCTGATTGGTTGTAAAATTTTTGAAAGTCAGTGGGAAGCCTGAATTTTTTTTTCTCCGTAAACTGACTGGATTTATCATAATTTAGTGATGGTGAAGCTGTGGAAATTAAAAAGTTTTACTTCATTGCAATGTGAAACAAGTTAAACAGTGGCTTTAACAGTTTGTTTATATTTTGTTTTTGGATTGTTTGCTAGAACTGCAGAATTTCCATCGTGCTGATTTTCTGTTTTTCTGAAGTCTTTTCATTTTTAATTTTCAAAATAAATATTCATTCATTTCATTTCTACTCAAAACATCTACTAGTAGTACGAGTGGACCTTTTTAGACTTACTAGTGGTACTAATGAAATACATCAGTAATAAAACACCAAGGCTGAAAGATAAAGCTCCATATGAGCACTGTTTTTACAACATCCACCTTCATACTCAGAAGGTGTAGCAGTTTAATTCGTTACAGTGTCAACTGGTGACTTCAGCTCACTGCTAAATGTCATTGTAAAACAGCTGATAAAAACAGAGTGAGTTCACATGCACGTCTTTTTGTTGTGGTTTAGAAACAAGCTCATGGTTCCTGCTGAGTCTGTGTTATAGTGAGATATCTCGTCTTAAAGGTGAAGTGTGTAGAATTTGGCATTTTAGCAACATCTAGCATTCAAATTCTAGAATGAACCCAATTTTAACCAAAACGTCACGTCGCTGAGCAACGGAATGCTGTGGAGACCAAAAGGGGTTGTGAACATGGCACAAAATTTATGTTGTGTGTGTGTTTATACACACAGTTTGAATCCCAAGGACAGAGTAACAACTTTCTATGCATCCACTGCCATCCTCTCCTCTTCTTCACCTGCATTCAGGTAGATTTCAGAACCGGCGGACAGATTCAGGTTCCGTTCTTTTTGTCCCTAAAAACCACCCGTAGACAACACGGTGGATTATTATGTCAGCCTCCACAGAGGGGAGACCCACGGTACAGAGATATAAAAAGATTTTTCTAACTTAATAAAAAGAAAACCAAAGTTTATGAAGATGATTGTTCACCTATTTTGATGGACTTTACATACAAATAGAGACATTATAGTGCAGCAGATAATTGCACATTTCGGAAGAATCGTTCACGAGGATGCAAGCATGAAATTTGGCACAAATACTCTGTAAGGGCCACTCTTTTAAAAAATAACATTAGAAAACTCCATAATTCAAGATGGCGTCCATTTTTCAGGATGGCCGCCCACAGTATCAAACACTTTTCATTTTTTCAATTATTTCAACAGTTCAAACGGTGATGCAAGCATGACAGTTGGCACAAATACTCTCTATGGGCAGCTCTTTTGAAAAATGGCGGCCATTTTCAAGATGGCTGTATTTCTTCACGATGGCTGCCACTCAAATTTAAGATGGCAGCAGTTTTTGAAAAACTGCTGCAATCTTGAATTTTGGAGTGTCTAATGTTATTTTTCTAAAGAGTGGCCCTTAGAAAGTATTTGTGCCAAATTTCATGGCTGCATCCTCATGTGAACGATTTTTTCACTTATCTGCTGCACTATTATATCCTTTAATTCACTGTTGCTGTTTGGTGAAATGTTGCAAACTTCTACAGACTACACCTTTAAATCAAACCAGGCTACGGCAGCACTGGTCCACATTAACAGGACTTTCTTTCTGCAGCTCTGAGTCAGATTCTTTTGGTTTTTGTGCCTAAAAAGACAAAACCACAGAGAACATCTGCAGCAGCTGCCGGCGTTTCCATTTGTATTTAGATCTCCATAGATCAGGGTGTTAATGTTCAGCTCCCAGCATGCATTTCTCATCGCTGTGAATGTCTGATCACACAAAGCTGTGGTGGTGAGGAGTGAACAAGGTCCCTCTGTGTGTGAGCTGTCTGTGGTCATCACACCTGGAGCACAGGTGTACTCACATGTTCACATGTCGCGGACCGAGACCACGGATGTTTCCCCGTCTCTCTTCACGCCTCATTCCTGCACACGCGTGTTCGTCTGCATCATGTTTGATTTGGGCCTTCTCCAAACCCAAACGCGCCCGAGTGGTTTCTAATTATCGCAGCACATGAAGAGGTGAGCCGGCTGCGGCGGGAGAGCAGCGGGAGAGCGCCGACTCTCAGAAAGAGCTATTTAATGTTGCTGCCCCTGCAGACTCTTCTCTTTTCCACCAGTTTACATCATTACGGCTCAAAGGGGCTTCGCTGCGCCTGTGGGAGCCTAACGCAGAGTCCTCGCAGCCATCGCCTCGTTCAAAAGCTCGTCTGAATGTGACCTGATTGCTCGCACGTTTTTGGAGCAGGTGCACATAAACATGTAAAAAAATCCCCAGTTTCTACGTCGCAGTTGAAAATCTTTCTGTGCAATGTGTCATTAAAACATTGAGTGTCAGCTGCACACCTTTCACAGCGAGGGGGAGGCTATTTTTAACGGCGCCGCAGTGGAGTGAACTCGCTTATCAGATTCATTAATGAGTGTTTGTGGAGACGTGATGGGAGAGCATGTGCAGGAAACTGCTGCAGCTTCAAGAGCATGTCTCAATCGTCTGAGCATTCAGTTTGATTTCATTCATAATTTAATAATTAAAGGGAAACAGAGAATGGAGTGCTCATGATAACATCACCTGGTTTAACCCCTATCCTGAGCCTCGAGAGCTCAAACTTCACCTTAAACTCTGGTTCATATGTTCAACTCAACCTTCTCGTCTTCATATCCTGAGCTCCCCTGATCCTCCGTTAATCCCACTCTGCTCTGCTCGGCCTCTTTAAGTTTTAGCTCTTCTAGTTCCCCCGTCCCAATGTCTACAGATTTTTAAAAAAGATAAACAATAAATGCTTCAAAGAAGGTCAATGAATCTCTATTTGTAAAGTCCTAATTCATAGCAGTGTTATCTCACGGCACTTTACAACAGAGTCCAAACTCTTCATTTGTGGATACACATATAGGACATATAAAAATATATAGACACAAACACACATCCAAAACCAACATGAATCAAACAACACAAAGAAAAAACCTTCTGTTAAGCAGCAGGAAATCTTGAATGTGGATCCCAGTCTCATGATGAACAGCAAATCCACACCATGCTGTGTTGGTGTGAGGGTGAAGGAAGGGAGGTAAGAGGAGACAAGTGGACTAAAGTAAGAACTAAAGTTAGAGACAGATCCATGAACTAATCATAGACTATTTAAATATCCATGTTAAAAGCTGTAAACTAGTGTATCAGTCAATCTCTTTATATAACAAGTTTTTCTCGACACTTTGCCAGAGAGCACAAAACTCTTCTTGACAAAATAAAATTCAAAGACGCACAAAGTAAAAAAAACACAAAGGGGCCCTGTGCACCACTGAGACTGGTGATTTTTTACCCTCCTCGCCTACCGAAGCAAAACACTCGCTTCAATATGGAGGAAGACGAGGTCGAGGAATTAGCTGACGCTCCTTTGTCAAATAATGTTGTGTGGACCTATTTTGGCTTCCCATGTAAAAGACGAGAGAACGGTGAGAAGATTGCGGACAAAACAACAACCGTGTGCAAAATATGCCGCTACAGTTCGCCATATACTGCGGCGAGTACAACTATATATATATAGCACTGTTCTAGGCTAAATATTATATTATAGAAACTCCTCATAGCACCTTTAAAGCGTAAAATTAAATAACATAACATAAGATAAGAACCAGAGCTTTACAGATAAAGACTGATTGATAGATTTTAAATAGTTGGCTGTGCCCAAATGACTTCAGTCACCTGTCTGTGTTCCTAAATGTCGTTGTCCATCAGCTGAGGTGAGTCCTCGTGGTTCAGAATCGACAGCTCGCTCTGATTCTGCCTGAAGAGTTAAACTTTACACACATGCTTTCTGCTCTAACTGACCATCTGAGCTGCTCAGCTTTAGCCTTAAATCCACATTTCAGCTCTGAATTTCTATCATTTCTCCCTTCAGAGTCTTTTGGTGGATTATCAGCTCACTAAAATAAAGTAACGGCTGAATCTCTGACCATCGCTCTGTTTTATAAGAGTGCACTTTATTGTCTCCTGAGTGTGAAGTTTCAGGCCTTAGAGTTTGAACTTTGAATAAAAATCTAATAGTGGCTCAGTTAGTCTCAGGCTGAGCTCCTGGATCGATCATCAAACCCTCTCTACACTCTGAAACAGTCCCTCTCACACCTCCACTCATCTCTGTGGATGTTGGTCAAAATGGCCGTTGTTTACTCACAATGACGGTCGTTTACCTGTGAGGCCGAGCAGTGACGGGAGATCACACTGACAGTTTATCTGGAATCAGGTGATAAAATTATTGGTCGTTTTTGTCTTCAGCTTCATGTTCATACAGAAGGTCATCACAATTTGCTTTTTCCTGCTGCAACAAAAACAATGCCAAGCCTGCTGGTCACACTGTAACGCTCAGACTATGTCCCCCGCGTACAAAACTCAAGGGGGGAAACTCTTTGGGCTAAAGTTAATTGTTGGGTGAACACCAAAAAATAAACACAAGAAAAATGCTCTTATTAAACGTTGAAACATCCTGAATAATACTCAAATGAAACAACTGCGGGTGCGATCATTAAAGTTCATTTATTATGATGTTCAAAGATAACACAAAATATCACCCAAAACAGCTTCTTTGTAATTTCTAAATAAACTTAAATCTTTCTTCTAACGAAAAACACAATTTCGGTCAAAATTGTCCATAATAAAGAGTCATTTTACACAAAACAAAGTCTGGTGGCGTGTCCAGTATCCTCCGATCACTGAGATTCTTCCACTAAATAGTCTCGTTAAATCCACCAGAAAACCCCAAAAATAGTCCAAAAAAGATAAAAAGATTGACCATCAAAAAAAAAAAATCACTGGTATACCAGAAAAATATAAAAAGAAAAAGAAACAATCTCACCGGGATCAAGACAGCAGGGAAAGTCTTGAAGGCAGCCCTTTGTTCACCTCCGTGTGTTGGCCAAACAGCTGCAGGAGCACCGGTGGTCCGGCCCAAAACCACAGCATACCTTTGGTTTGTACTTTTCTTTATACTTTTGATTTTCTTTCAGTTCCTTGTATTAGCCAGTTCGTAGTCCGTGGCATGAGTCCCACATCTATCCCTCCGCATTCAGCTGTTGTTCCTGGTAAGAATCTTCCCTTCCCTTACGCCACATCCTCCCTTAAACAAACTTTTGCATTCCCTTCTAATGTTTTTTAGCAACACCCATTAGATTTTATTAGCACAGGGAAATACACATTATCGTATGAGAACAAATAAAACTTTTTGTTAATAAGGTGACACTGTCACAACACTTAACGCTGTGCAGCACAAGTCAATCCACCGAAGTGTCCCAAATCTGGCATGTAAACATAGAAGCACTGGCCACTTTATTAGGTACACTTTACTATCTTGTCTCTGGAAACATCCCTCGGACATTTTGCTCCACGTCTCCATGATAAATCACAGCTGCACAGATTTGTCAGCTAATCCATGATGAGAATTTCCTGCTCCACCACATCCAAAAGGTGACCATGGAGGCCACTGGAGTCCTCATACTACACCTGCACAACGTCATCCTCCACTTTTGATCCATCAACCTGCACCGGACACAACCAAACTGACCCCAGGAACCAACTGAAGATGTATCAACACTGGTTAACATCAGCAATGTGTGGATGAGCCCTGACCTCTGGCGTCAACTAAAGCATTTTAACTCTGGGATCAGTCACTCGCTGGTTATTCCTCTTTTTCAGACCTTTCTCTGCAAACCTTAGAGCTGGTTGTTTGTGAAAATTCCAGTTGTTTAGCAGTTTCTGTCTTACAGCTTGTCTAGCACCAACAACCATGCCATGTGCAGGGCCTGTCGACATGCCTGAAGGCATTGAGTTGCTGCCCTGTGACTTGATAATGAGCTATTTGCATTAAAATAGGTGAATGGGTGGTCCCAAGAAAGTCTGCTCTTAGCAGAAAGCAGCACACTTGAGGCTCATTTTAATTAGTATGCTTTAGTAAAGCAGGTAACCCACAGACCATGTACCTGTAGTGCACCTGAAAGTTTACTAATTTAATGCTTCTTCAGACTGAACTGGAACTTTTTTAAGTTTAAAAAAAGTATACTTGAGGATTCATCCTCCCTGCAGCCAGCTCTCTCTCCTACCTGCAGTGGGCGTGGTCTGCTCCCTCACCTGTTGGAGATCATGCCAGGAGTCGCCTGCTCTCCGCTGATGGATTGTTTCAGCGGTCATCCTCTCCGCCTTTTCAGGCTCTCTACACTGTAACGGATTTTTATAAACTTAACAGTATATTCCTGTAATATCTACTAGGGATGGGACGATACACTTAAACTCACGATACGCTGCACCTCGATATGCCCGGGTCACGATACGATACGTCACGATACAATATCAAAAAAGTAAAAAAGAAAAAATATTACTGTGTAATTACAACTTATTTGTTTTAGTTTGAGTTGCACACAGGAAAACACAAGGCCTAACAGGCCAAACACAAACAATAACACTCTCTCTAACCCTAGAGAGGTTAGAGAGAGTGTATGCTAACGAGTGGTAGGCTCGTTTTCGCCGTCTTCGTCTTTTTTAATGAGAAAGCCAAAATACTGCCAGACAGATGACTTGTATCCAGGCGGAGCGTCCTCAATTTCGACCTCATTCGACTCCATCATTCGGCTTTTTGGAGGCAAGCTAGTTGGTGCTAATGTTTGTTGTCGTCACTTCTGGTCACATGTGCTGTTACCGGACGTGACGTCTTTATTTCGCGATCCATTTTTTACAAACTCAACACGTTTCATCATGTACTGTATCGCAATATATTGCCAAACGATTTTCCACCCATCCCTAATATCTACAGCTACCTACTGTAAACAGCTCTGCAGTGAATTACTGTAAATGACAAAATATGGTGGAAAAACATTCTGATTTTTGTAAGAAAAAAAAAAAAGCATTTATCATAAATCTACACTTATTTACAGTAAAATACCCACAGAGTAAATACTGAAAATGATAATGGATCAGAAGAAAAATCCACTTTTCCCAGCAAAAAGGACAAATAGCAGGTAAGATTTTTCTGTAATGTTTCACATATTTGAGTGAAACCATTGTTTGAGTAAATATGTTTTATTAAATAAAATGAAGTATGTGATTTTTTTTTTACAGGATTATATCTTGCTAATACGTGGTCAGTAAAATAGCTATAGACAATGTTATATGAATTGAAATACAGCAAGTTCACTGTTATTTAAAATGCATTAAAAACTAATAGGATCATGATAGTGCAAATGGAAAAACAGGAAGCAGTTTCTTCATAATACAGTAATAATGCTGTAAATTGAAAGACAGTAATGATTCCTTGAATGAAAATACAGGACTAAAACAATAATAGAAAAAATTACAACAACGTTCCTGTTAATTAAAATGGAGTAAAGCGACTGTAAAGACATTTACAGCAAGTTTCTGGCATCTTGTTGCCAGTAACTTACTGTAGATTTTACAACAACCCTTTTACAGTGTAGCCTTTTTGGCCTTATTGGATTGTTGCCTGTTTTTTGTGCTACTTTTGGATATCTTTTTGGTACTAATCTCTGCTTTTCTGCTCTTTCTCTCGCAGTGATCTCCTGGAGCCTCACCCTTCCACTTTTTATATGTCCCCTGAAATTGTGACTTTTTGGAGCTGTAAATAAAACCTGTAAACATATCCTCTGTCGCCTGCTTCACAATTTTTTGGGACTGTAACTGAACAGGTACACTTTCATGTATACCACAGATCCACTTTTCCATGTTCTATTCGTGTTATTTGATAGTTTTCGTCTACATTTTAGTTTGTTGAAGTATACCTTAGGCATACTTTTATGAGCTACTTCTTCCTGCTAAGTGGGAGGCCTCTCTGCTGTCTTATCTGACTGAGAACATTATGTACAGTTTTTATACTTCATAGAAAAGTCCAATTTTCCGATAGCCCAACTTAAGAACTTTCTTTCCATCAGAATATCGATCAGCTCAAATGTTGACAATCTAAAGCCCAAACATCAAGACTGTTCCCTCGCAGCAGGATGTCAGAAAATCTCCCCACAGAGACATAATCCATCCTCTGATTAGCTGACTGCAATCTATAACTCAGATCTACATTGACTTATTTTTCAGCACAAACATACAATAATTCATAAAGCTCCGCAGGCCCAGCATCAGCACCTCCTCAGTAATTTATCCCCAGTAGCCTCCTAAAGTCTCCACGCCTACACAGACTCCTACAGAGCTGTCTGAGACCTGCTCTGCTGCTCTGCTGCATGAATGTGAGATGGATTATTGTTGAAACATCATTACAGGGCTGCACTTATCTCACACCGACTGTCAGCACAGATTTCTCCACACTCTACAGCCCCGGGAAGGACGGCCATGTTGTACAATCTTTTCTAATCTGTTCTTCATTTTGTTCAATATAATCACATCTGGGTAAACTGAGTGGGTGACTGCTCGCTAACCATCATCACTTTATATTCAGAGGTGCTCTGCATGTGCTGAGTGTGCCATCACGTCTGATCCTCTCTGTGCACCAGGACATGTTAGCTTATTGTCACTTCTCTGCAGGGGCCTCGTCTGTGCTGGAAGAAGAAAGCTCTGCTCTTTAAATACGTCGTTTCTTAGCACTGACTTTCAACAGCTAACCTTTAAGTGTATTTGTTTCTTTAAAAGCCTTACATTTCCTCAGATATTTTTAGCAATTTTAAAGACAAACAAAACTTTAATCAGCCTACATCAGCTGCTCAGATCTGGAAAACATAAACTCAGTTATAGTCAACAAGTGCACCAGTGGACTGTATGAGCAAGGCAAATCTTCTAGTTGTAGACAATCTTGTGTTACAAGTGGTACTAGTAGACTTTAAAAAGCTTACTAGTGAAAACGAAAAGCTCTACTAGTCATACTGATACGCTTTACGAGTAAGGGCTAGTCACACACTTGTGCATCAAAAACTAGTGTTAATAGTGAATGTCTTGGCCATTATAGAAAGCTGTTTGAGCATACATTAGATATCTGTGATATCAACCGCATTTTAGCTTTACTAGTACTCAAATTTGGTTTACTAGTGAAGCAAAAAGTGTCACTAGTACTACCAGTAGACTGTATTACATTTACTTGTACTACTAGTAGACTTAAAAATGTTCAGTAGTACTACTAGTAAGCTTTAGCGCCTAATAGGAGGCTGAGGAAAAGCAAATTCAGGCTTCCCACTGGCTTTCAAAAATATTACAGCCAATCAGGGAGCTGGATTTGGTTATGATCCCTCCTGCTTCATTTGCATTAGGTCTACTAGTCCTACTATTGACACTTTTGGCTTCACTAGTACAACTCATTAACCAAAAACAGTTCAATAGTACTACTACAGTTCAATAGTACTACTAGTAGGATATTTGAGTTTACAGTGGTACTAGTAAGCAAAAATTTTGTTTTACTAGTAAAGCTTTTTGGCACACTAGTAAAGCTTTTTGTACCAGTATTACTAGTAATACTGGTACAGTTTTGACTTAACTAGTAACATTTTTGAAGTCTACTAGTACTACTACTAACACAAAATGAGGAACGTCCACTCTCGCACTAGTGTGCCAAAAACCTTTACTAGTAAAACAAAATTTTTGTTTACTAGTAGTACTAGTAGACTCAAAATATCTTACTAGTAGAACTAGTGAAGCCAAAAGTGTCACTGGTAGTACTAGTAGACCTAATGCAAATGAAGAAGGAGGGATTATATCCAAATCCAGCACCCTTCTGATTGGCTTTAATATTTTTGAAAGCCAATGGGAAGCCTGAATTTGCTTTGCCCCGCCCCCTATTAGCATAAGATGCTTACAAGTTGTACAAGTGAGCATTTGTAAGTCTACTAGTAGTACTAGTGACACTTTTTGCTTCACTAGCAAAGCCTAATCACACACTAGTTGACCAAAATCGAGTACATGTACTCCAAACTAAAGAACAAGTAAAACTGGACTACAGCTGATTTAACTGATGTAACGACTTTCCTTAGCTTTGCTCTGAACAAAAGTTTGTTTCATGCAGCCCACCCCCCTTTGGCCTCATGTATGTTTAAAAGGTAAAATAAAGGTTTTAAATATGAACATCTGAATATCTGTTCAACATGTATGAACATTTACCTTAAACTCAAGCTTCATATATGTGTGATTATATACAGTGTGGGAAAGAAGTATTTGCTGCTGAATTTGTACGTTTGCCCACCTCCATAGAAATGAACACACTCTAATTTTTATGGTTGTTTACTGATTATAGGCATAGACAGAATATCAGTTGAAAATGCATAAAAACACAACATAAAAGTTAGATAATGTTGTGCATTTTATGACGTGAAAAAAGAATTTGATCCCCAACTCAGAATTCAGGCTCCCACAGATTGGTTGGTGGCCATGTGACACAGCTGTGCTCGTTTAACCAATCATCAACACTCCTGATCTTAAATTCATCATGTATATCAAGCACACCTGCTCCAAGAATCAGTTTCTTACATTCTAACTTCTATAGCACCATGGGCAAGACCAAAGAGCTGTCAAAAGATCTCAGGGACAAGATTGTAGATCTGTACAAGACTGGAATGGGTTTCAAAACCATCAGCAAGAAGCTTGGCAAGAAGGTGACAACTATTTGCAAGTGGAAGACACACAAAATGACTGTCAACTGTCCTCAGTCTGGAGCTCCTTGTAAGATCTGTCCTCATGGAGTGAGGATGATGCTGAGAAAGGTGAGGGAGCAGCCTAAAACAACACAGCAGGAGTTTGTTAATGAGTTTCTTGCAGTGCCCGCAAGGTTCCCCTGCTCAAGAGGGCACGCGTACAGGCCCGCCTTAAAGGATAAGTTTGGTTTCTACAGCTGTCACATTGTTTATAGAATGAAGTAGAACAATATACTCACCCAGAAGGCTTTCCTGATCCAAACAGTGCTTCAGGAGATATTTAGATCCAAAATCCAAAGCGGACATCCGTATAATGGTAGCACACGGGGCATGTATAGCACCGCTCCTAAAACTGCATTAATCATCCAAAAACTCATTAGTTTCACCAATATTTCATCATGGTCCACTCACACTACTCCTCCATTACAGTCTGTGTCGCTCCAGACATGTTTTTGTGACTGTGCTGACCTCTGAACTGAAGAAGAAGAATGTTTGCCTCCGCACATGTGCAGTACGGCTCATTGTTTCAGGGGCGACCGCCGGCTACTCAACGACTTTCTTCTTCCAGTTTTGTGCAAAATGGACGAATATCTATGGGATGAAGATGTTGTGGAGGAGAACTTTGAATATGATGGGTGTGCTTACAGTTTGGAGCCAGAGTTTACAGATGAGGAGTTCATCGAAAGGAGGACGTGGAGGCAAAGAGAAGAACAGCTGGCCAGAGAGCAGTCTTCAGTTCAGAGGTCAGCACAGTCACAAAAACATGTCTGGAGTGACACAGACTGTCTTGGAGGAGTAGTGTGAGTGGACCATGATGAAATATTGGTGAAACTAATGAGTTTTTGGACGATTAATGCAGTTTTAGGAGCGGCGCTGTACATGCCCCGTGTGCTACCATTATACGGATGTCCGCCGCTCGATTTTGGATCTAAATATCTCCTGAAGCACTGTTTGGATCAGGAAAGCCTTCTGGGTGAGTATATTGTTCTACTTCATTCTATAAACAATGTGAGAGCTGCAGGAACCAAACTTATCTTTTAACCCAATGAAAACCTGTGGAGGGAGCTGAGGCTTCGAGTTTCCAAGAGGCAGCCAAGAAACTTGAAGGATTTAGAGACTGTCTGTAAAGAAGAATGGGCCAAGATCCCTCCTGCACTGTGTGCAAACCTGGTGACCAACTACAGGAAACGACTCATCGCTGTGCTTGCAAACAAGGGCTTCTCTACCAAGTACTAACTTGTGTTAGTAAACAACCATAAAAAGTAGAGTGTGTTCATTTCTATGGAAGTGGGAAACTTACAAATTCAGCAGGGGATCAAATACTTATTTCCCACACTGTATGTATATATATATGTATACATACATATTTGTGTGTGTAAATACATATGGTCACTTGCACCTTTATTATGTTTGTTTGTTATTATGTTTGACTTAAATCTGTAAACTGAATGACAGTAAAGTCATAAATTGTAAGCAGTTTTATTTTAGTTCACAGCAGCTCACCTGGAGCCTGATTATTGGATGAAGCTCTCATCTATAAGGCAGATAACATGTGCCTGTGCAGCAGTGACGTCTCCATCCAAACAGGCTGCAGCTCAGTATGAAGCTGTCGTCCTTTAATGTCGGCTAATATCCTTGAAAAGCAGCTGTACATGATAATAAAGCTCAGTGTTCCTCGCAGCAGGAGCCTCGCCTCTGTTCCTGCTTCAAAGTGCCGAGGAGACTTCCTTCTTTGTTCTTCACGTGCTGTGGATCCTCGCCGCTCCGATCGATCGAGGTCGTCCTGATTTATGTCTCATAATTTGCCTTCATCTCGCTGACCTCTCCTTCACTGTTTGTTGATCATAAATTCAGATTTGAAGAGTTTTCTTCTTCACGTTCTGTTTGATCTGATGTCTGATGAAACAGATCTGCACATGTGGAGGATTGATCTTCACACTTTGTCACATAAATATGTTCAATGATGGTTTAATGCTCTCTGCCTCATGTCCTCTGATTTAACAGAGTGTCTATCTGCAGATTAAATTTTTTCTGTTTAGACGGAGGTCACCAGACTGAGGACCTAAGGGAAGACCTGATCTGAGGAGCAGATGGATCAGGTGGAAGCTGCTTCCTTTATCTGACCTGCTGTCGTACGTCAGAGCTTAAAATCAAATATTTCTCAGGTGTTGATGTTGACCAGAGCTCTCCTCTGCTTTTAGTAAATCATTTCATTAATGGAAAAGTGAAAACTAAACACCTGACACCAAGAGTCCGAGAGTTTGGATTGTTCTGGTTTTAAAGCTACAGTCATCCAAACGAGCGAGGGAACTAGAAAGTACTGAGGCTACTTTTTACTTCCAAATGTTCAAATGTTAGAGCAAATGTTCAACATTTTTATGACCATTTCTAAAACAAAAGTAAAGAAAAAAGAGAATTCTTGGTGGAAATTACAAAATAAAGGCTCAAAATGAATTTTTAATATTACATCAGTTTGACTTTATTTCCTCAAAAATATGACTGTTATATTAGAAAACATGATTATTCTCAATTGTTATTTTTAATTCCGTAATCACAATTTTAAATCTCACAATAATGACATTAATTAAATAATAATGCCTCCAATCTCATAATTTTGATTCCTGACTTCTATGAGAAAATTTAGAAGTCAAATCAAGGTGACAAAGAATCAAAATTCTGAGACTGAACAAATTATTATTGGATAAAAGTTATTGTTGCAAGATTGAGAATCATCAAAAGGAAAAAGAATTCTTATAATTTTAACTTTTTACACTTTTACTTTTAGACTTTTTGCCTAATAATTGTGATTTTTTTTCCTAAAACTTTGGACTTTTTTCTCATAGTTCTTCTGAATATATATGAAAAGTTTTTTTTCTCGTAATCTCGACTTTTAATTTTGTGATTTTTAGTTTTGTTATCTAAAGCTTTAACTTCCATTTTATAATTGACTTTTCTGTCATTTTTTTTTTCATCTCAGTTAACTTTTATAACTCTGACATTTGATCTTATTGTCTACACTTAGTCTCTGCATGATGACCTTTTATCTCATTAAGTTTGATGTGTTATTATTGTAGCTTTTTTTGTAAAAATATGACTTTGAATTCCATGATTTTTATTTTTCATCTCATAAATATGACACTTTATCTCATATTAAGAACTAAAGAATCTTTTTAATTATTATAAGTGTTTAATATTCTTTCCTTTTCTTTAAAGGTGGCAGCATTGGCCTGTAGATATCTCAGATTTTGTTTGTCCTTTTCTCTTTTCTGTTTCACATAATAATAAAATAAAAAGAAGAGAAACAGTCGGAGCGTGCAGGCCAGTCGGAGCCAGAGAGGAATAATCATCATAGATAATTTATTTATTTAACAGGAAGCTTAAAAACATGTTTGACTGGAGTAAAGTTGTTGAGAAGAGACTTTTGGACTTTGATGAGTCTGATTCTTGTTTCTGATTTTAGATGATCATAAATCAGTGGATGATTTGACGTCTTGTTTTCAGCGTTGACTTTTAAAGCAGTCCGGGGACCATCAGTGATCCAAACAGCATGGAGATGTTTGAGTTTTGACATTTTACCCATAATTCTCCAGATTGATCATCCTTCAAACAGGAAGTCAGACGAGCTTTGATAATGGAGACGTCCTTGGCTGCAGCTCTCTCTGTATCGGTTTCCCGTCTGCTCTGCACCGCTCTAACCGTCTCTGACAGCCTCGGGCTCGCCTTTTCATCTCCTCTCAGCGTTTAAACGGAGACGCACCAACAAAGTATGAAGTGTTTCCATGTTCTGTCTGCCACGCTCACACCGTGCAGGATCACCTGCCGCCTTCTGCCACCTGGATGTGTGGTTTCACAATAAGAGCCCGTCAGGACCAGCACTTTATTCTGTCCTACTTTAGAGTTTCACCACTGTGCTGCAGCGCTCCTGCTGATGTAACATGTTGGTTAAACTTCCTGTAAAAGCCGACAGGATAATCCCCATTAGAGATGATATGCACAAAAACTCCACATGCCGGAGATATAATGGCATGGTTACCAAACAGTAAGACAAAAACATATAATAAGTACAAAAATATGAGATTAAATGTCAGTATTCAAGGAAGTTAGGAGGTGCTGGTTTAGTGGAGTGGTTAGCAAGAAGGCACTGCAAGACTGAGAAATAATAATGAAACTGAAATCTTATAATTTTAACATTTTACACATAATTGACTTCTTATCTGTAGTTAAGACTTTTTGCCTAATAATAGTGGATTTGTTTTCTAATTATAGCTTTTACCTAAATCTTTGGACTTCTTCTCATAGTTAAGAGTCCAGACTGAAACCAAACAGAATCTCTGTCTGTGTTTTCTGCTCGTCTGTTTCACGCTGCTGCTCACACTGTCCTCTTCCTGCTGTATTCACGTCTCTGTGAACTTAGAATTAGACAGACTTTACTGTCATTCAGTCTGCAGCAGGTGTATACAGAACAGGATGTTGTTGCATAGGCTACAGTTAGCAGTTTTCAAGTAGGGGAGAGTGGGGTAAACTGAGCCAGTGGGTAAGTTAAGCCACCTCCTGTTTGTGGGAAACAGTAAAAAACTTTGTTATGAGGCCCTAAATTCAGAAAGCCCTTATCATCTCTCTCTGCCTCTGTTGAAGAGGTATGTCAGGTATTTTGAGCTTTGTGTCAAAGCCAATTATCCAGGTCGAAAATGGTGTATTATACATATATGTAATTTAGCAATGTATCAAACTGTGTGACTCATTGGCTAAAGATTAGCCTGAATAGCAAAGCTAGCAACATTTTTCAAAAATGTTGGCAATGGGGCAAAGTGAGCCATTTATTTCTTTTATACCACCAACAGTTTGAAAAGTTATATTAATGTACCGAATAATAAAATACTATTTAAAGCTGCTATGAGGAAAATCTATTTCCGGCGACATAAAGACTCTGCTACCCATGAGCATACGCGGCGACTGTTGTAAAGACGTGACCCAATCCAAAGCGTGTGTTTGTTGTGATGCTAATGAATGCAGCTCAGACCTTCCTCAGAACTCTGCATTGCTTTACAACTTCTTTTTTCAACAACTTACAGGATGCAAAGCCACGAGGTAATGTATCTCTTTCTAGTTATGTAGTGGTAGTTTTTGATGTGTGACAACAAGCAGTTTTTGGATAACTTAGTATCGTAGTTTTGTAGCCGGCTATATATGTCTACTTACAGCCCGGTGCTCTAAGACGTGTCTGAATAATATAAATTTGCTCTAGTTTTAATTGTCTTGTTCCTGAAGTTGAGTATCCAGGCCAGTCCAGCCCTGTCTGACCCGACCGTGAAGCTAAGGAATAGCATTTATAGATAACCTATTTAGATGCTATAAACTCATCTTAAAGTGTGTATTTCCATCAGGCAGATATCTAAAAGGGAGACTTTTTGTAATTACTCAAAAACTCCTCATAGCATCTTTAATGTTATGTTAACAAACTGATTAGTCTGATTAAATGTTAAACAGAGGAGAATCATGCCAGGAGTGAACAAGAGGAAAACCAAATGGGGCTCAACACTCTGCTGAGATGGAGAAACAATGAAGGAGGTCGTGGGTGAAAAGTCGATCAGATCCGTTACAAAGAAGTTAAACACTGACAGGTCAACCCTGCACAGGTAAATGAAGAAGAGGGATGTTTAAACCTGCTTGTTTTAGCAAGTCTGAACTTGTAAAACTTTAAAGCGTAGGAGTAAATGTAACTTTTCTATCAGGAATAAAAGTTTTCTTTCTGCCAAGAACTGATTTTGTTTCTGTTTGTTGTTCTAAGATTTGCTGGCTCTCATTTTATTTCATATGAGGATACAATTTTCCCAAAAAGCTGAAAAACGTCTCCATTTATGGCATTAAAATTTGAAATTGCTATTTTTTTGTTTGTTTGTTTAAGTTAGGGTTAAGAAAATAAATGCAACAATTTGTGAAGTGAACAATCTCTTGAGAAAAGACTTTATCAGCAATACATTATCTTTTAATAATTCTCAGATTTAAAGTTATAAAGTTACATGGTCAACTTACCTCCAGACTTTGCTTAGCTTCCCTCTAACCTGAAGCCACAGGTGCGCTTTTATTTTGAAAGGCCCCAGTTTCCAGGCTCTTTGTCATTGATACGTCCTTACAGTTTCAGTTCATAAGACAAACATTCTTAAATAAGAGTTTAAGTTTTTATTTTATCTCTGTTGCATTTATCTTTGCCTCGGTGACAACAAAAGAAAAAATGGCTCATCTTACCCCGCTCTCCCCTACACTGTGGATAATAAAAAGTAGATGATAAGATGCAAGTTATTGTAGAAAAAAATTATAAAATGTACTAGAAGTCATGCAAAGATGCAAGGGAGGTATTAAAAAAATACGAAATGTATGTTAAATATTAAATAAGAGATGGAGTCCAGTAAGATAATTTAAGATAAACCTTTATTAGTCCCACAGGGGGAAAGTCCAGATTATTTTATTTATTTATTTATGTATTTATTTTAAGCTAACAGTCAGTATGCAGCAGTGAGATTTTGTGAAGCTGCTCCATCAGGAGTCTGTTGTTATGTAAAGAGTCCTGCCTGCTCACACTCTGAATAAACTGTAGTTTCCTCTTGTTTGTGTTTTCAGAGCAGAGTCAGGGCTGCTGCTTTGTCCTCAGTGACCTTCAGAGTGACCTTCAGAGGTCGAGGAGTCTCCATCACAGGGAGGCCAAGGTGGACGAGAGGCTCACGGCGTGGAGATGAATTTTTAAAGAGCGTCAGGTTCAGAGCTCTGGTCTGTTTCCCTGCACAGAGTTTACTTTTCAAAGCCTTCAGTGAAGACAGTGAGTCCACATAAGGCCACATCAGGAGACTTCAGACCCACAGACAGACGGACGGACGGACGTGAAACTTTTTCATCCCTGAGCTTTAATAGCACGACAAACGCTCATGTGTGTCACTCGTCCATCCAACAGCAGCTCATAGGAGGTGTTTGGGGAGGCCAGAAGATCTCAGAAACAAACTCAGCAGCTGATTGGATGGTCGTCGTGGCTCCTTCTCTCCTCTCCTTCTCGTTTGGGTCGTCGTGGCTCCTTTTCTCCTCTCGTTCTCGTTTGGATCTTCATGGCTCCTTCTCTCCTCTCGTTCTCGTTTGGATCTTCATGGCTCCTTCTCTCCTCTCGCTCGCTTAGTGGCTCCTTCTCCTCTCGCTCGCTTTGGGTCGTCGTGGCTCCTTTTCTCCTCTCGTTCTCGTTTGGATCGTCGTGGCTCCTTCTCTCCTCTCGTTCTCGTTTGGATCGTCGTGGCTCCTTCTCTCCTCTCGTTCTCGTTTGGATCGTCGTGGCTCCTTCTCCTCTCGTTCTCATTTGGATCGTCGTGGCTCCTTCTCTCCTCTCCTTCTCATTTGGATCGTCGTGGCTCCTTCTCTCCTCTCGTTTGGATCTTCATGGCTCCTTCTCTCCTCTCGTTCTCATTTGGATCTTCATGGCTCCTTCTCTCCTCTCGTTTGGATCTTCATGGCTCCTTCTCTCCTCTCGTTCTCGTTTGGATCGTCGTGGCTCCTTCTCCTCTCGTTCTCGTTTGGGTCGTCGTGGCTCCTTTTCTCCTCTCGTTCTCGTTTGGATCGTCGTGGCTCCTTCTCCTCTCGCTCGCTTTGGATCGTCAGGCTCCTTCTCTCCTCTCGTTCTCGTTTGGATCGTCGTGGCTCCTTCTCCTCTCGTTCTCATTTGGATCGTCGTGGCTCCTTCTCTCCTCTCCTTCTCATTTGGATCGTCGTGGCTCCTTCTCTCCTCTCGTTCTCGTTTGGATCGTCGTGGCTCCTTTTCTCCTCTCCTTCTGGTTTGGATCGTCGTGGCCCCTTTTCTCTCCTCTCGCTTCTCGCTTTGGATCGTCGTGGCTCCTTCTCTCCTCTCGTTCTCGCTTTGGATCGTCGGGCTCCTTCTCTCCTCTCGCTCTCGCTTTGATCGCCGCGGGCTCCTTCTCTCCTCTCGCTCTCGCTTTGGATCATCGTGGCTCCTTCTCTCCTCTCGTCTCTCTCGCTTTTGATCGTTGTGGCTCCTTCTCTCCTCTCGCTCTCGCTTTGGATCGTCGTGGGCTCCTTCTCTCCTCTCGCTTCTCATTTGGATCGCCGTGGGCTCCTTCTCTCCTCTCGTTTTCGTTTGGATCGTCGTGGCTCCTTCTCTCCTCTCGTTTGGATCGTCGTGGCTCCTTCTCTCCTCTCGTTCTCGTTTGGATCGTCGTGGCTCCTTCTCTCCTCTCGTTCTCGTTTGGATCGTCGTGGCTCCTTCTCCTCTCGTTCTCATTTGGATCGTCGTGGCTCCTTCTCTCCTCTCGTTCTCGTTTGGATCATCTTGGCTCCTTCTCCTCTCGTTCTAGTTTGGATCGTCGTGGCTCCTTCTCTCCTCTCGTTCTCGTTTGGATCGTCGTGGCTCCTTCTCTCCTCTCGTTCTCGTTTGGATTGTCGTGGCTCCTTCTCCTCTCGTTCTCGTTTGGATCGTCGTGGCTCCTTCTCTCCTCTCGTTCTCGTTTGGATCGGCGACGCTCCTTCTCTCCTCTCGTTCTCGTTTTGATCGTCGTGGCTCCTTTTCTCCTCTCGTTCTCGTTTGGATCATCGTGGCTCCTTCTCTCCTCTCGTTCTCGTTTGGATCGTCGATGCTCCTTCTCTTCTCTCGTTCTCGTTTGGGTCGTCGTGGCTCCTTTTCTCCTCTCGTTCTCGTTTGGATCGTCGTGGCTCCTTCTCTCCTCTCGTTCTCGTTTGGGCCGTAGTGGCTCCTTCTCTCCTCTCGTTCTCGTTTGGATCGTCATGGCTCCTTCTCTCCTCACATTCTCGTTTTGATCGTCGTGGCTCCTTCTCTCCTCTCGTTCTCGTTTGGGTCGTAGTGGCTCCTTCTCTCCACTCGTTTTTGTTTGGATCGTCATGGCTCCTTCTCTACTTTCGTTCTCGTTTGGATCGTCGTGGCTCCTTCTCTCCTCTCGTTCTCGTTTGGATCGTCGTGGCTCCTTCTCTCCTCTCGTTCTCGTTTGGATCGTCGTGGCTCCTTCTCTCCTCTCGTTCTCGTTTGGATCGTCGTGGCTCCTTTTCTCCTCTCGTTCTCGTTTGGATCGTCGTGGCTCCTTCTCTCCTCTCGTTCTCGTTTGGATCGTCGTGGCTCCTTCTCTCCTCTCGTTCTCGTTTGGATCGTCGTGGCTCCTTCTCTCCTCTCGTTCTCGTTTGGATCGTCGTGGCTCCTTCTCTCCTCTCTTTCTCATTTGGATCGTCATGGCTCCTTCTCTCCTCTCGTTCTCGTTTGGATCGTCGTGGCTCCTTCTCTCCTCTCGTTCTCGTTTGGATCGTCGTGGCTCCTTCTCTCCTTTCGTTCTCGTTTGGATCGTGGTGGCTCCTTCTCTCCTCTCTCCTCCTCTCGCTTCTCGCTTTGGATCGTCATGGCTCCTTCTCTCTCTCTCTCCTTCTCTCTGTCTCGCTTTGGATCGTCAGCTCCTTCTCTCCTCTCTCTCGCTTCTCGCTTTGGATCGTGGGCTCCTTCTCTCCTTTCGCTCCTTCTCGCTTCTCGTTTGGATCGTCGTGGCTCCTTCTCTCCTCTCTCCTCTCGTTCTCGTTTGGATCGTCGTGGCTCCTTCTCTCCTCTTGTTCTCGTTTGGATCGTCGTGGCTCCTTCTCTCCCCTCGTTCTCGTTTGGATCGTCGTGGCTCCTTCTCTCCTCTCTCCTCTCGTTCTCGTTTGGATCGTCGTGGCTCCTTCTCTCCTTTCGTTCTCGTTTGGATCGTCGTGGCTCCTTCTCTCCTCTCGTTCTCGTTTGGGTCATCGTGGTTCCTTCTCTCCTCTCGTTCTCGTTTGGGTCGTCGTGGCTCCTTTTCTCCTCTCGTTCTCGTTTGGGTCGTCGTGGCTCCTTTTCTCCTCTTCTTTGGATCATCATGGCTCCTTTCCTTCTCTCCTCTCGTTCTCGTTTAGGTCTTTGTGGCTCCTTTTCTCCTCTTGTTTGGATCGTTGTGGCTCCCTCTCTCCTCTCGTTGTCTTTGGATCGTCGTGGCTCCTTCTCTCCTCTCCTTCTTGCCCTTTTTCCTTCCTCCTGTGACTGGCAGGCGTTGCTGTGAACTCCCCGTGGATCGTATGTGATGGCCATCATGTGAAGGTTGAGTCATCTAAGTGACTGCGGCATGTTTTATGAACATGGTCACCTGTTCTGGGCGAGCGTGTCCTAGAAAACATGATAAATAAAGCATGGAGCTCCTCTGAGGAGAGTCCTTAAACTATGAATTTACTTTTCAGGCACAACAATGGAGCTCCTCTGGTGATTATTGAGTCTTAACGTTTTTCCTGTACGTTTCCTGAAGCCTCCTGGTTTGCCTGTCGACTGCAGTGACAGTTGGATTTCAGGATGTCTCCGAGGACTCAGATATAAAAATAGAAGCTGTCACTGCTGGTTACCGTGGACGTCCACTCCATGAAACAGTCCGCCTCTAAGAACCAAGCTCTCTGCAAAGCCAAACCCCCTCCTCTTCTTTTTTTATCAAGCTCTGGAAGTGCTTTCTGAATAAATATCACAGCTGTCATGGAGGATATTGATTTTCTGTACCTGTGGACAAACTAAGACTGTTAGCTGCTCCGTGTGCGTGTGTGCGTTACTCAGTCACACTCTCGTTTTAGGAGATTGGAAATCAGGCCCGATGAGCTGCTGTCAGGGAGTTTGTCATACTTCAGTCTGCACATGCTGCTGCAATCAGAGCCTCCAATGACAGAGTGCAGCTGGGAAACTGTGTCCTCAAACAGGAGCAGGACAGTAAAAACCAAAAACACCCCAGCAACATCATACCAAACACACCTGTATATTTACCATAAACACTGACATGTGTTCTAAAAGCCTTCTGTACATGCTGCTCCTCCTGCAGACTAAAGAGAAGAATGATTTATATTCATATTTTTCTTCTTTTCTAATAAGGTACATACATACACTATATTGAACTTAAGCTCCATCCCATTCCTAATCCATAGGGTTCAATCTGACGTGGGTCCACCCTTTGCAGCTATAACAGCTTCAACTCTTCTGGGAAGGCTGTCCACAAGGTTTAGGAGTGTTTATGGGAATTTTTGACCATTCTTCCAGAAGAGCATTTGTGAGCTCACACACTGATGTTGGACCAGAAGGCCTGGCTCTCAGTCTCTGCGCTAATTCATCCCAAAGGCGTTCTATGGGGTTGAGGTCAGGACTCTGTGCAGGCCAGACTCTGTCCTCCATGTCTTTATGGACCTGCTTTGTGCTCTGGTGCACAGTCATGTTGGAAGAGGAAGGGGCCAGCTCCAAACTGTTCCCACAAAGTTGGAGCATGGAATTGTCCAAAATGTCTTGGTGTGCTGAAGCATTCAGAGTTCCTTTGACTGGAACTAAGGGGCCAAGCCCAGCTCCTGAAAAACACCCCCACACCATAATCCCCCCTCCACCAATCTTTACACTTGGCACAATGCAGTCCCACAAGTATGGTTCTCCTGGCAACCTCCAAACCCAGACTGGTCCATCAGATTGTCAGATGGAGAAGCGTGATTGGTCACTCCAGAGAACGCGTCTCCACTGCTCTAGAGTCCAGTGATTAGATTTTAGATTTAGATTTATTGGTCCCCAAGGGGGAAATTCATTTCCACTGACTGTGCATTACAGAGGGACAACAACAACAACAACATTGCACCTCAACAGACAACAGCAACAACAGAGGACATCATACAGTCGCCATAACAGTGCAGGACAAGGAAATACAATACTATACAATATGAGCTGCTGACAGATCAGTGGGGCCTGCTGTTCAAGGCAGCTATGGCTGAGGGGATCAGGCTTTTCCCCAGTCAAGCCCTTCTGAACTTGACTGTTCTGTACCTGCGCCCTGAGGGTAGTGGGATGATGTACTGGTTCAGTGGGTGGGTGATGTCCTGTACAATGGTTTTTGCTAACCGAGTGATGGACCTGTTGTTTAATTCTGTGAGGCTGGGAGTGGGCAGACCAATGATTTTTGCTGCTGTGTTTGTAATGCCTATGAGTTTGGCCCGGTTTGTGACGGAGAGCATGGTGTAGAAACAGGTGGAGCAGTACAAGAGGATGGGCTGGATGTTACTTTGATAGAGTAACAGCAGGAGGTGAGGTGCAACATATAGTCCTTTAAGTTTCTGGATGGCTGACAGTCTTTGTTGGCTACGTTTCTGAATGTCTGTGATGTGCTGATCAAAGGTGAGTTTATTGTCCAGAGTTATTCCCAGGTATTTGAAAGTGTCTACTGTCTCCACTGTTTGGGTGTTTATGATGATGGGGTGCTGGGGTGAGGGGGGGCTGATCAGTAATTCCTTTGTTTTATTTACGTTGATTTGTAGATGGTTGTCCATGCACCAGTTTGTGAAGTGTGTGACTGTGTTGTGATAGTCTGAGGTGGATTGACTGTCAGAGAAGAGTGCAAGAATGGCTGTGTCGTCTGAGTATTTGAGATATGTTGTGGTGGGTGGGATACTGAGGCAGTCATTGGTGAAGAGTGTGTACAGGAATGGGCTCAACACACATCCCTGCAGGACCCCGGTGTTGATGGTGAGAGCAGGGGATGTGGTTGAGTCCACCCTTACATGCTTTGCTCTCCAAGGAGCAAAGCATGTAAGGGTGGCGGCGTGCTTTACTCCACTGCATCCACGCTTTGCATTGCACTTGGTGATGTGAGTTCTTGGATGCAGCTGCTTGGCCATGGAAACCCATCCATGAAGCTCTCTGCACTGTTCTTGAGCTAATCTGAAGGCCACATGAAGTTTGGAGTTCTGTAGAGATTGACTGGAACACCTGATTCTGATTATTTGGATGGGTGAGCAAATACTTTTTGGCAATATAGTTTATATATGCACTGTTATGGTTATGTTTACATTTGCTGCTGTTTATTCTGCGAGCAACACCACCTACCAAAACCAAATTCCTTGTATATTGTGAACGTACGCAGCCAATCAAGCTGATTCTGAAAACCTGTATTTGCTTTTCTCGCTTCCTTGTTAACATAAGGCTTACTAGAACATTTTTCAGTCTACCAGTACTAGTAATATGTTTTGCTTCATTAGTAAAGTCTATTCATGCAGTAGTAAACCTAAATCTAGTAAATGTATTAAAGTACTTGAGCACTAGTAAAGCTGAACTATGGTTGATATCACTTTTATACCAAAACAGTTTTACATCCGGTCGTTCACAAGCATCAACTACAAGGAATTTATGTATTTTATCATCTACAGATCATAATATCATCAAAAGAGAATCACAGAAATCTCCAAGCAGCAAGGCATAAAACCAACACTGAATGCCCGTGACCTTGAACCCTCCAGGATAAGCTGCATTATGTAAACGTTGAGCTCACAGCTAACAGTTCACACTTGAACAGAAACATGATCAGACTGAACCTTAACATGGTTTATTTGTGTCTCTGGATGTCCTGTCGGCTTCTCCTCCCTCTGTATGTCAGTGAATGCAGGTTGGTGTGAGGCTCTCTGTTTCACAGCAGTGCAGTTACACTCAACGACCACAGAGGGCCCTAGAGAGCAGAAAGCCAGAATCTTACAGACTAGGGCTTCACAAATCCAAAGAAGAAGACATTGCTACTAGCACTACATGTTTTTTGCCCCTTCATGTCTAGAGGCTGGTCACATCAGTTAGCGGTACATTACTGCTGATTTCCATGGCTCCGATGCAGAGACAAAAAAAAAAAAAAAGAAGTAGGACATTAGCTTAACTACTAAAGAGAGCTGAGTTCAAAGAAGACAAGAGTACAACCACAGTACTGTAATCTTGCTGTGAAAATGTAAAGGTGATATACATGCTGGTGTAAATAATCTGATTACATTTACCATATTTTTTCATATTTTGCTAAGCAAAATTTTTGTGCCAAAGGAATTAAATGCCTGTCCCAAATAATCGCCTGGTCTGCTCAGTGATTTAAACAAATAAACACCTGGCTATTATTTGGTATTTTACAGTATATACAGAAGTTATCAGAACACATTTCACTTGTATGTGAGTAACATTTGTCCAGGAGTAACTGTACTTTCACTCAGTAATGTAACTTAAAGATTTTGTCCATCACTGCCTGCAGGAGTTGGTCCACCTGAGCCTGATCTGCAGCAGCGTGAGGATCCTTCAGTTTGGGCCTAAAGCTGAGACATTAGAGTCTATCACAGCCTAAATGAGTGTTGTTCACATTCCTCTGCGTCCTCGTTTGCAGGTGATGTCAACGTTGCATCAGCGAGTCGAGCAGCAGGAAACAGAAACCAAAGATGAGCTGATTTCTTTCTTCTTTCTCTGAAAACGAGCTGAGACAGATGCAGCTCCTCCGGCGAAATGTAGACGGTCCTCGCCACACTTTCACTTCCTCTGAAAACGTCCCCTGGCCAACGTCCAAATTCAACAGGGACGCAAAAGTGGCGGGAGAGGAGCTGCATGCTAACGCCCTCATTAGTTTGAATAGAGAGGAGAAACGCTGGCGTGAAGTCGTCTGATTCACTGCGAGACATAAAAAGAAACGTTATGTGGTGGTCGTGCTGGGATGGTCGCAGAGCCACAGCAGCAGATATGAGCTGAAGGTCACCCAACAGTCGGAGAAAATGAAAGAGTGAAGGACAGAGGGAAGTGCGGCGCATGCTAAACTGGCATATTTACACGTCCAACAGTAAATAAGACGCGGGGGATAAGGTGCAGCTTCACAGACATCACACAGAAATGTGTTTGCAGGAAATTGCCTATAAACCTCCTCAGCTTCAGTCCACCTATTGTGATTTTACACACAGAGAAACATCAGTGCAGTCAGAGGAAGGTGAGGAGGAGACGCGGGTGTTACTGCACGCCACATTTATCCCAGAGAGTAAAACTGAAAACAAATAGATGGGCTGAGGATAAATGCAGCAGCGGACGATGACTATTCAATCCAGCCGTGCTTGAGTCATGCCATTAAGCCCCTGCTCCCCGGGGACGAGGTGAATAATGTACTCTGATCAAATTTTCATTAATCCGCTGCATGATTAAAAGCTGGTAAATAAAACAGCAGCAGAGAGCCGAGGAACAGGCAGGGGGACGCCTCAGATGGATGGCTCACAGAGCAGAGGCATCATGGGAGTTTAGTCCTCGCATCTACGAGTTTGGTGAACTGGAAAACACCGTCCCACTCCGACAACAGGCCGGGCCTGTGGGAGGGGCCTGTAGGACGGGTCAATGGGACAAGCCTGTGGGATGGGCCTGTGGGACGAGCCTTTGGGATGGGCCTAGGGGAGGGTCCTGTGGTACAGGGGTGTAGGATGGGTCAATGTGACGGGTCCATGGGATGGGCTTTTAGAATGGGTCAATGGGCCAGGCCTGTGAGATGGGCCTGTAGGATGGGCCAATAGGACAGGCCTTTGGGATGGGCCTAGGGGAGGGTCCTGTGGGACAGGCATGTAGGATGGGTCAATGTGATGGGTCCATGGGACAGGCTTTTAGAATGGGTCAATGGGACGGGCCTGTGGGACGGATCTGTAGGACAAGCCTTTGAGACTTGTGGTAGGGGCCTATGGGATGAGCCTTTGGGACGGGCCAACAGGATGGGCCTGTGGGACGGGCTAATGGGACAGGCCTGTGGGTCAGGACAATGTGTCAGGCCAATGAGACGGGCCTGTTGGAAGGGCCTATGGGACGAGCCTGTGGGACAGGCTCATGGGTCGGGCGAATGTGACAGGCATGTGTGACGGGCCTGTAGGACGGCCCTGTAGGACAGGCCCATCGACTGGGCCAATGTAATGGGCCAATGAGTTGGGCAAATGGGATGGGCCTGTTGAACTGGTCAATGGAACGGGCCTGTGGAATGGGCCAATGGGACAGGCCATTTAGTTGGGCCACTGGGACGGACCAATGTGACGGGAATATGTGCAGGCCAATGGGACGGGCCTGTGGGGTGGGTCAATGGGATGGGCCACTGGGACAGGCCTGTGTGATGGGCCAATGGGACGGGCCATGTTGTGATCTGTTATGTCAGGTTTGCTAGTGCGTCTATTGTGAGTGTTGTGATTTCATAAGCATCAGAGTTTTAATATCTCCCTCAAGAAGCCATGGAAGTGACTGGAACACCTGATTCTGATTATTTGGGTGGGTGAGCGAGTACTTTTGGTGATATAGTGTATGTGGTGGATCATGCCTTCTTGCATCTTTAGCATGCTAGTGCATCATTAGATTTCCTGTCAAGGCCATCGATCACCAAACTCTCCATCTCCACCCTGAACAAGAACCCATCTACGGGCCAAAAACTCCTTTCCATGAAGAGTAACTTTAGCTGTTAGTCTTTCCCGTAACACCAGGTCTTAACTCACTACGTTGACCAGATGGAGGATGTTCTCACCATCAGCCAGTGCAACCCTTCACCATGATGGGACTTTTTTAAATCTTCAGACAGACCGTCAGTGACCTGGTGAACGACTCTCTCCTCTGAGATGTTTTCATGGTGCATGTGGACTCTGACTGGGACACCTCCACACCTGACAGGTGAGCCCCGCTCTCTTCGTCTCTGGGTGTTGTCAGGCGTCGATGTAGGGCGATAGCAGCAGCAGCTCCTGTGAGTCTTATCCTCGCCTTCTCCGTATGCTAATCAGCTCCTGCCTGCCTTTGTTAAGCAGGTTTGTACAGCTCGTCCTTTATCGTCCACGCCGCCGCCGCCGAGCCTGAGGAAATGAAAAGCAATGCAAATACGCCCGGCTTTTAGGGAGCAGGCTGATAAAGCGGGGGAGACCTTCAAACCCGCAACGCTTCATCCGCCTCAGTTTAGCCTTGACCGAGCCATGCAAATTATACCTGAGACGTCGGAGGAGTGGCGCCGGCAGCTGCACAGGCGCGAGGCTGCGGTGGGAGATAGGCAAGTCTCTCCTGGAGCAGGGTTAATTGGCAGAAAAGATCTATAGAGAGGTTTGAGGGAGAGGAGCACGCCTATTTCTGCCTATATGGCTCTCACTTTGTCATTTGGCTTAAGGACGTGAGCCGGTCCACGCACACTCAGCAGCTCCATCAGATCTGTTTTACATCCTGGGCCTCAGCGGGCCCTGCACACGCGCTCCTGCAGCCCTGCGATTGTGTAGCGGGGTGCTGCTTTGTGCATTGGGTGCTCCCAGGATAACATCTACAAGCCAAAAACTTTGGGTAAATTGGAGCTCGCGGCGAAACTGAAAAGAGTACAAGTAAACAAAGCCTAGATTATACACATCCGCAGAGGACGAGGAGGCTTTTTTTTTCTTGTATTATGCATATCAGACTGAATCAATGCAAGTCTGGGGGAGACATCAGCGCGTTTAATAAAACAAACATCACAGCTTGTTTGTATTTATGATACATTTTTTAATATGCAGCCTGAAGATGATCTGAGGAGAGCGGCTGTCTGGTTAAAGACTGGATGTCAACGGGAAAGTTTCTTCTGCAAACACCTGAACTCCAATAAATATATGGATCAGAAACATAAATATGGATCAAAACGTGTCTTTGTGGTGAGGTGATGCAGATTTTTTTTCTCAATATGTATATATAAATACAAATGTTAGTTAAAAATAAATACTTATGAGGTATAATGATTGTCCAGTATTATGATTTAAAGAAGGATGTCTCATGGTTTTATCTTGGATTGTACAGGAGAGGCTGCTTTAGCTTTTTCTGTTATGATAAGTTTGTGTGAAATAATTGTACTCTAATCTTAACATTTATGTAACCAAAATAAAAAATATTCATTAAAAATACCCAAAGTAATGGGCGACTTTGTTTAAATCACAAGAAACTGCAGGAAAACTGACACAGATGTACAAATAAGTACACTGTAAATTTAAAAAAATATATATTTTACAGTAATTTACTGACAAGATGCCATTAAATTACTGTAAATGTCTCAATAGGAGCATAACTCCATTTAAATTAACAGGAATATTATTGTAATTTCTATAAATTGTTTTAGTCTTGTATTTTCATTGAATGAATCATTACTGTCTTTTAATTTTGAAACATTATTACTGTTTTATCAGAAACTGCATCCTCGCTGTTTTTCCATTTACACTATCATTATTGTATTACGCTTTAATGCTTTTTAAACTGCAGTGAACTTTCTGTAATTTAGTCATATACAATGCCATTAACTATATTACTTACATGCATTACCAAGATATACTTAAAAAAAACATCAAAAGCATATTTTTTATGAAATAAAATACATTTACTAAAATAATGGTTTCACCCAAATATATGAAACATTACCGATTTTTTTTTTTTACCTGCCATTACAGTTTTTCCTGGGAAAAACTGATTTTTCTCCTGATCATTACCATCTACGATATTTACTGCATGGACATTTTACAATAAGTAATGACAGATTTTATGGTAAATGCTGTGAATTTTACAAATATCAGGACGTTTTCTACAATATTTTGTCATTTACAGTAATTTACTGCAAAGCTGTTCACAGTAGGTAGGTGCATTGAATTTTAAAACATGGAAATCCAGTCTAAACAGACTTTGGAGCCAACTCTGGCTCATTAATTAATCTAATGTTGCTGTGGCAGTAGCTGCAGTCGTGAGTTTTAGATGTTGTCATGGAGCAGAAATCTTCGAGTTAAAAGGCAGACATGGTTTGATGAAGTTAAAACAACATTTTTACTGGGGCTGGGACAATTCACTTTCTCCTGATTTGATTTTTTAGGTGCTGATTTGATTTAAATTGGGAAAAGTGGATTTTTCTCCTGATCCATTACCATCTTCAGTATTTACTGTATGGACATTTTACAGTAAATAACTGTAGATTTTATTGTAAATTCTGTAAATTAAGAAAAAATCAGAATGTTTATCTACAATATTTTGCCCATTACAGTAATTTACTGCATAGCTGTTTACAGTAGGTAGCTGTAGATGTTCCAGTAAAATGCTGGGAAGTTTACAAAGTCAGTTACAGTGCATTTCATAGTTTCCTGCTTGAAGCACAGATGGAGTCCAGTGTAAAACTAATAACTGTTTTTACTGAACAACAGAGTGCAGGTTTGATTTACGTAATCGTCCTTTTATGGAGTTTCCTGTCCGTCAGCTCCTGGCGTGCTGAAGTCTCTGGATCGTCGAAGACCTCCTCGTGTTAAAGCGTGAATGAAAACACCGTCCACACATCCCTTCTGTGTTTTTCCCACAAGCATGTGCCGCAGAAGCTCGGTGTGGAGTCAAACTGCTCCATCCATCACGGCGGGAAACGAAGCGCAGAGCTGTTTCACTCCTGAGCAGCCAGCAGGTCGGCGGGCCGCTGCTCTTTCACCTGAACGCCACGCCAGCCTCCTCCCCCTCCTCCTCCACATGGAGCAGTCAGGCTGCATAGAGACACCCCCCCCACCCACCCACCCACCGGGATGACAATGTCACAGAGAGGAGGGGGGGGGGCATACATCCACTCCAGTAAGCTTCAGCGGTGACTAACGGGGCGCTAGCAGGAAAGGTCAGCGCTAAAGGAAACTGAAACAATCACATGGAGGTTCAGAAAAACTCTGCTAGAGGAACATTAACATTAACCCTTTAACTGCCAGCTCAGCTGTTTGGCAGGGGTCATCGGTAAATATTTAATGTTTTAAAAAATAGAACAAATCAAATCGCTGATATGATTCTGTCAACATTTAAAGAACAGAAAAAACTACAAACAAACCAAAACACCATCTATGTTCTTTGAGTGGGATTTAAAGGTTTAAACAGTTTCAACATTTGATAATGTGATGATATAAAAATGCACCAATATGTTGGACACAATCCATCAGAAAGGCAAGAATGTTTGTAAATAAAATAGCAATCAAAATAGGTTAAAATTATTATTAAACTTATTATTCAACCAGACACGTTAAGCTTAATTTGACCTCATTAACATGCTCAAAAACTCACTAAAATTGGCACGCACCTCAGAATCAGCGAAAAATTTGACAAAATGAAAAAAATTAACCCTCAACATGCCAAAATGTGCTCTATAGCGCCACCTGGAACCACTAAAATGGACCTCATGGCTACTACGAATGTAGTAGAGATCAAACTAAACGTAGGGTCTAATCGACGCCCACAATCTGACACCCCTGACCTATCTCGAACAGGAAGCTGGCAATTTGGATTTCAAAATAAAACATTGCTCTAAAAAGACTTTCCAGAAAAATTATCTCCTCCTAGACTGTACATGGTACCAGCTTGAAATCCGGAAAGATGAGAGAGGAGACATTGATGAACAAAAGCTTTGAAGGACTTTGTTGTTTCTCAAATGGTTTCTGAATGACGAGCCCACAAAGTTGGTGAACCCCAAAGAAGCCCTCGCAGCTCCTCCCATTCAAATGAATGGGAAAGTAGAACTCAGAATCAGACATCCAGTGTCACCTAGGCCTCTACAGACAAAACAATAACTCTTACAGCTTTAAAAAAGACAAGGTTGGATTCCTGAAAAAATTTATGATAAAAATGTGCAATGTTTGTAGAGATTTGGTCAAAATTGTGGCCTCTGAGAAAAAAAGTTTAAGAGTTATCGTTGCTCTGCTGCTGAGGCCAGTTGTGATGATGTCACTTCCTGACTGATAGTTGAGTGCAGGTGGTCATGCAGTAACAAATGAATGTAGGGCTGCAATTATTGATTCTTTTTGTTATCGATTACTCTATCGAATATTTTGTCGATTGATCAAGTAATCGGATAACTGTTATATTGCGCTCCCTCCTTTTTTTTTTTTTTTTTACATTGAATCCCTACACATTATTATTATTAGTAACACAAAAAAACAGAAAAGCCAGGTCACTTAAATTAACAAATTATTTTTCTTATTTTGAACATTCTGAGCATAAATGGGATCTCAAAATCAAAATCTATACTTTTATTTTTACTCTGGGCCATATCTTGCTTTTTTCAGTTTTTTTTAAGTTTGGTTATTTTTATTTTATTTGTATTCATGCTTGTCTCTTTTTGCTAAATTATTGCCTTTACTACTGTACCATATTGATGATCTTATTTTGCTTACTTTATTTCTAGGACCAAATAATCTCATACTTAGATACTAAGATCATTTAACTAGCTAATGTACATTTCTATAACATATGAAAGCATTCCCTACACCTGCTTCCTCTACTCACTGTCAGTGTTTCCTCTTCTACTCTCTGCAATCAAATTAAATGTAAAGTTATTGGATGTGAAAAGTATGTGAACAAAATACACATGATTCTGGGCAAGTAGCCTCTGCATTGATTTACGTTCTGAACCAGCCTTTACACGGAGCCATAATCAAAGTAGGTTATTTACTAGCCCATATCTCAGTTATTGATCACATTAGCTGCTTCTGTTGATGTATCATGAGTGTCATCCTGTTGTGTCGCTTCTGACGCACAGACCGGATGTTTACTGTTGACGTTGCAGCAGTGACGACGTGCTATCATGCCAAGCTACGCGCTAAGCTAACTCCGTTTGACATCAGACACACTGCACTGTGTTTTGTTTTCGTCCCTTCTTGTAGTGACCACACACTTGGGACACTCTCTGCCATTTCTTCTGTGGACTCTCTCCTTTCTGTCCCTCTCTTTTCTCTTCCTTCATGATTTTACAAGCCGCGCAGCAGCGGAGGTAGCAGGCGCATTGTGCCACAGAAATGACGTCCATGTCAAACACTGTGAGCTGTATAGTAGTCCAGATATATATTTTATATGTATAATCATGTATTAAACGAGGATTCGAGGAATCGTTTCAGCTCTAGATTAATGTGTAACACACCATTATAAAGACTGAGGCTCCTGACAGAGTTGCAGAAGCACATAACAGTCTAATTTTGAGCACATAAAAAGGTCAAAAAGGGATGAAACTGACAAAAAAGAGGTCAAATGAGCAGGAGGGACCTGATGTTGGAGGTTTTCTTGGTCAGTATTGACGCTCAGTGTGGTTCATAGAAGACAGATCGTCCTCGTCGTCCATTTACTCTAACGTCTGTGGTCGGCGCTGCTCCTCCCTTCGATTCTCTTTCTGCTCTGTTTTAAGCCGCAGCCCTCAGCAGACGAGCAGATAAACCTCCTGAATATGAAAATCCAAACAGAGAGAGAGTGAGGAGATAATCCACAGAAAACATCAAACAGGAGTCTGAGCTGCTGAGTCACAGCAGAAGAAGACGAAGAGCATCGGTGTCACCGTCTGAGAAATCTAAACCACGGCAGCGTTCACCGATGAGTCATGTTTAAGAGTTTAAAGTCACTCGGAGCTTGTTGGATAAACTGAAGACGCTTTGTTTTCACATCACAGCCTCCAAATGGGGTCACCTCATCACTCCTCTCAAACGGCCTTCACAGCAACCAAAGCAGCATTTTCATAAAAGCTTTCAGACACCAAATGGACCGACAAACCAAAATTAAAGTGTGCCAAATAGAAATAAAAGCACAACACAGCGATTTACAGATCCTTTCCACTTAGCTCTGATCGAATACACCGAGAAGACGAGATAGTTCACACTCACACCGACTGACTTCAGGGTTTTTAGCACATATTCACTCAGTTTAGATTTAAAGACTGAAACATACTCCAGGAAAAACTACGACGAGGGCAACGACAGACTGGACCTCCTGTTTGGATCATCCCACAGGTGACTGGGACAGGTGAGGGTCATGATTGGATAAAGAAGAAGCATCAAGTAAAGGAGGGGGCGAATTTTTACAACCTTAACATCTTTAACGTCAAATATGAGTCCATATGATCATCAAGAGATTCAGAGACATCTACGTGTCAGCAGCAAGGCAGAAACTGACCTGCTGCAGTCCACGCCTGCCTCCACTGAACAGGGACTAGACTGACCTGCTGCAGTCCACGCCTGCCTCCACTGAACAGAACACTAGACTGACCTGCTGCAGTCCACGCCTGCCTCCACTGAACAGGGACTAGACTGACCTGCTGCAGTCCACGCCTGCCTCCACTGAACAGGGACTAGACTGACCTGCTGCAGTCCACGCCTGCCTCCACTGAACAGGGACTAGACTGACCTGCTGCAGTCCACGCCTGCCTCCGCTGAACAGGGACTAGACTGACCTGCTGCAGTCCACGCCTGCCTCCACTGAACAGGGACTAGACTGACCTGCTGCAGTCCACGCCTGCCTCCGCTGAACAGGGACTAGACTGACCTGCTGCAGTCCACGCCTGCCTCCGCTGAACAGGGACTAGACTGACCTGCTGCAGTCCACGCCTGCCTCCACAGGTCCAGTTTCCTCAGTTCTTACTGGGTCTTGTTAAGGTATAGTTGATGTAACACTGAGGTAACACATGATGCTGTCCCATTCTTTTTGGAACGTTTTGCAGAAACCAAATTCAATTAAGTTTGTCAGTTTGAACATTAAATATCTTCCTTTCGCTGTAAAGCAAGGCAAATAGTTTTTTTCTGATGTAATTTAAGTTTTATCGTTGTTTTTTTTACAATAAAACAGCTGCGGAGCCTTTTTTTCTTTTTTTACAAAGTTGACATTTTAATAATTAGCACAGTTACAGTCATTAGTAGTACAGTACGTTCATTTAGGAGCATTAATATTCAGTGCATGTTTAATACCTTTACACCTGGACTGTAAGCGAATGAAATGTTGGCGTCAAAGTCACAAAGTGTTGGAGTTACTCCTCCGCGGTTAGCAGATGCAGACGTGGTTTGAGTAAATAAATGATGTTTCCTCCTTCAGTCCGTCTCCACGCTGACCACGGTGCTCTCAGCAGCATGAAATCAACAACACGTTTCGTACATGACATTGAGATTTACATTTAGACGACAGCTCCCTTTCTCCTGATTGTGGCGGACGGCTGATATTTAAATACTTTTGAGATTCAGCTGTGAGAACGAGGAGAGAAAAAAGGAAAAAACAAACATGAGTGCCCCTCTGGGAAATTCCAAACATGAACTTTCTGCTTCATCCGTGATGGAGGGATAAGATGGAGATCAGTGAGCGGCGGAGGGCTAAGTAGAAATAGAAGTGGAGGAAAATGATATACAATAACCTTCAGCATCGCTCGCATTATTGAAAAACTCACAAAGCTGTGTGCAGAGCTCGGCGCTCGTGTGGCCTCCACCTCAGAAATGTGCTGCCGGCTTTTGTCTGCAGAGACGGATGAGGGCCGCCGTGTCAGTCTCTGTTTTTAAAAGCCTGCCAACGCTAATTGAATTAACTCTGAAGAAAAAGTTAGGAAGCAAACACTCGACAGCGTTTCACAAAACACCTCGGAGCTCTTCTGCATCCAGAAGGCCGAACTGTTGGAGAGCACACAGCTTGCTGAAGACAAGTGGAGGATTATTTAAGGTTTATTTTACTTATTTATGTGTGCTGGTCTTTGTGGAGGAAACACGCTGTAAAGAATCTTCTTACTGCAGCTCATGGTTTTAGTAGTTTTAATCTGTAACTGGGTTTATTAAGAGGCCCTGCTGTGTACACCCACAGATCTCCCCTCAGAGTCAAAGTTTGAATACCTTTATTTACTTCAAAAACCATAACTAACCTTTAATTATAAATAGTTTTGATTCTTTTAGAGAGTTTTTTAATTCTTTACTGGAACACAGTTCAGAGTAGGGCTGAACGATTTGAGATTTACTCTGTAATTGTTTTAATGTTCCTCATCTTATGTATTCTTAAACAAACATAAGCAGTAGATCTTTTTATGGTAAAACCAATATGACATTAAATTAATCTAAGGATAAAAGATTTGAGAAAAAGTGGAGAAGAGAAGAACAGAAGCAAAATAGGTATGAAATTGCAAAAAAAAAAGGAAAATTTGACAAAAAAAATCCAAAAGTGGCTTAGGAAAATTGATTATGGCAGCAAAATTGGGAATTAAATTTGAAATTAGATTTCAAAAACCATGTAAAAATTCCAAAAATAATTCTGACAGTGGCCAAAAAAAGATGAATGGGGGCAAAATAGGCATAAAATTGTAAAAACAGGGTTAAAAAAGGTAAAAATGGTCCAAAAGTGGGAAAAAGAATATGAATAGAGGTTAAAAAATAGGAATGAAATTGCAAAAATCTACATCACAATGCCAAAATGTTCAACACATTTTGGGCTAAAAATATTGAACCTTCTGAGATTTGAAAATTGCAACAAGCCATATTGAGATTTAATCTAATTTGTAATTATTTGTTCAGCCCTAGTTCAGAGTCCTGTCAGTTTTGGGCAAGTAAAAAAAAAACCTGTCTAAGAAAATTTTCAAAAACAAATGCAAATAAAAATAAGTTTGCTTAGTTGTAACATTAAATGTCTTGCCTTTGAACGTAGGTTAAAAATGACTGTTTAATCATTGTGTTCTGTTTTAATTCATCTTTAACACATCCAAACTTCATTCAAATTTTATTTGACACAAAATTAAAAACATTTACTGCTTTTTCCAATATAGAGTTTATCGTACTTTCAGGGTTCTTTTTTTTTTTTTTAAATCAATTAACACAAATGTATTACTTGGGCAGGCTAACAGTTTAGGGGTTTTATTTGATTCAGAGCTCAGATTTCAGTTTTGACATCACCATAAAAGCTTTTAATCATTTTAAGAACACTGCCTGAGCACAACTGTTTCTCTTTTAAGTCAGTGCAGAGACATTAATTCATGCTTTTATTACCTGCAGTATAGATTATTGTAACGCTCTTCAATCTGGTCTTCAACAAAAGAAAAATTGTGCAGCCAATAGATTAAAAAACTGAGCGATTAATCAATTATGACCTGTAATTAATAAATCTCATTAATCAAATTTAAAGTCTCAATTTAATAATTGTTGAAAAAAGCCTCAACTTGAGGTGTTTTCATTTAGATTCATTAGATTATTGTGGCAGATCTAAAGATTGTTCTCCACCCCCAAAAACTGAAGAACAAGAAGCCCAATGCATAAAAACTCTCCAGCTTTAACGGGCCAATCAGGGGACAGAGGCGGAGCTACGACAACAGGAAGTGACTGCATGTTTGAAACAACAGCGGCGTGTAAAAGTGATCTCTGTGGATGCAGAAAGATCTGCAGTTTATGAGAAATGGACTCGACTTCTCCTTAAAAGAGGAGAAAAGAACGTCACCAAAGCTTTCTTATGGAAATCAGGATTTTGCTTTTGCTAACAACGCCGAGCCGTAGCCATGGTTACCCTACAATATCAAATCTGCCCTCCTCAGAAGTTTACAGGAGAACTTGGTGGTTTTGTCTTTGACAGATTCATGTCACATGTGGTAGATGACACATCTGTGTGGAATCATTTAATATAAGATAAGACTATAACAGACAAGCTCGGCTTTAAATAAAAATAAATTCAACCTGCAGATCGCTCTTTAAAGGCGTTTAGCTTAGCTGTGCTTTAAGTGATGCATCTTTGGTCCGAAGGGGGGATTCAGGACAAGATTCGGGCTGTTTATCTTCTTGTTCTTCTCTGAAGTTTCTCAACACTTCAATACTTGAGTTTGCTGGTTTGTCACCTTTGACTTTGAGTGTTTTTTTGACTTATCAACTGATTTATCTTGTTGGTAAGAAATACATTGTTTGTCTCCAGTAATAAGAGAATAATAATTAGTCAAACAAATGGAATGAAATGAAGAAATGATCATGAGATAAGCTGTGTTATTGTTCCCAAAAATGGGAGGAAATACTTTACATCTGGAGAAAAGACTCATAAACTTAATGAAAATATAAAAGGTGTTCAGCCTAAAAGTCTTTAAAGATGAAAAGTGAAATATGTGCTGATTTAAATAATAAAAATGTGTCAGTTTAATCTGTGTAACACTTGTAGCCTCGGGCGTTTCAGCTCCGCTGCAGCACTTTGTGATTTTGCTGTTTTGTCACATATTTGACCCCAATTTAAAAAATTCAACTGCTCCAACTATCTGGACGTCGGACTTGTCTATGTTGAGATTTCGATAACATTTCAATTAGTTTTGCAGCTCTTGTCAGACACATAAAGCGGAGAGGGGTTTCTACTGGTTTGTATTAATATTAATGTCTGAATATTTGAGCAGAAAAGGGAGCTGGCGTGACTCAGCGTTAGCCTCCATGAGTGTGAGCTGCAGTTCAGACTGGAGCTGTTGAACATCATCGAGGATCAGACCAACACACATATACAGCTAATACACACACACACACACACACACACACTCGTTTAATCCTGCCGATGGATGGTAATTAATAAAGAAACTGATATCTGCCATTTACCAAAGAAAAGTAAAGAAACGCTCCAAACTGTTTGTTTCCTAAAATAAATCCGACATAATTAAAGTGAGGAAGTGTATGATCCTCAGGAGCGTCTGTGGAGTTTACAGGATGAAGACTCAAACTTTTCTGTCATGCACTTTGAGAAAAAGTCGAAATATTGATAATTATGTTCATATAACCTTTGACTCCCAGGTTAATTGCTTGGCAGAGGTCAATAAATTCAGAATTATTTAATATATTAAAAAATAAAGTCATCGTTTCTGTCATTTTTTAGAATACAAAAAAAACTACAAACAAACCAAAATAACAGATTTTCTCTTTTGTGGGATTTTAAAGGTTCAAAAAGCTAAAAGCTGTTATCATAATCACCATAATTATTATTTTAAATACCTTAATATGATTTATATATTCATCAAAAACATTTTGGTGTGTTTTTGTCAAACACAGTATCATCTATTTTAAATTATTTTTATTGCTAATTTATTTACAAACATTTTTTTCCTTTTCTGATAGATTGTGTCCCAAATATTTCTGCATTTTTATGTCATCACATTATCAAATATTAACTGTTTAAACCTTTAAATCCCACAGCAAGAAAATATCTGCTGTTGAGTTTGTTTGTAGTTTTCTCTACTTTTCTTAATGATCTTATTTGTTCCATTTTTCAAAACATTAAATATCCCTGAATTTATTTATGACCTCTGCTGAACAGTTGAGATTTACAAAACTAAAAATGTTTACCCTGCATATTTTCTCAGTTTGATAACACAGGAAACAACGAGGGCCAAAATGTACATATGTATGTTTATATATATATATATGATCTCAGACTGTTGGACTATTTTACAGACATAAGAACAAGTGCAGCCTGTCTTTATATGAATGTTTGTAGATATATTTACTCAACTTCATTTATAAACTCTAAAGGTTAAGCTAAAATGGCCTTTCCATTTACATGCCCAAAAATATTATTTAACAGTCAATCCATCCGTGAGTCTCTTGACAGTGTGATGGTTAGTCAGCGTGAACAGTTCATTAATTCACATTTATTATTTTATTGTTTATACACAGACATATAAAGACAGGTTGAACTTGTTTTTACGTCTGTGAAATCGTCTAAATTCTGAGATTAAGTTCAATATTTTTTGGAAAAAGTATGAAGTATGCTGGGTAAAAAAGGCACAACTGTAAGATTAAACTGAAAATAAAAATTATGAGGAGAAAAGCATGAATTCTGAAAATTATGCCGTACTCTTTTTAGAATTCTAGTTTGATCTGAGAAATCTGACTTAACACCTGATTACACGGTACCCATCCACTTCATAACATCTGTAGAAGTGACAGCAGGAAAACTGATCAGCTTTGTAAAAGAGGATAAACTCTTCTGTTATCTATCATAAATAAATAGGTATACGCCAAAATTATAACTTCAAACTTGCTCTTGACATTGCAGGGAAGATGATCACCTAATTATGGTGTAACCCACACCCACAATACAACAATGGCATTAAAAGATGGCGTCCATTCATTCAGTGGAGAAAAATAACAGCTAAAATACACTTAAAATGTGATGTTTTCCTGAAAAGATGGAGACCTATAATTGATTGTTTTAATTTACCAACATGGGCCCTCTGGATTTGTTCTTACTTAGAATTGAACACGATAATTATCCCATTAAAGGCTGGATGAAATAAGATTAGCACACCAGCTAAATTATGAGTTGATCTGTCTCTACTCATATTAGTTATATATCAAGCCAGCAGGGCGTTGATTTGAAAGGAGACCTGCGACCTTGTCTCAACTCAGACCCCACAAAGTCTCTGTTGCCTGATAAGGTGACTGTACGACCTTGAGAGAGAGAGTTTCTGATCCAGAGCAAAGTTCACAGGATAAGGGAGGGGAGGGGGGGAATCGAGCCTCTGTTTACAAAACATTCCAGGAGACTAGATATGCCCGCTCAAGGACAGACGGGAAGCCAAAACAGAGATATGTACGTAAATGTAGGCATATGTGTTAGAGCTGCTGCACACGCTGATGTTTGTGTGCATATGCTTATGTATTTATATATATAAACATGTACTATGGTGTTTGAATCAAGAGTGTAACCTTTGTTATCTGAGGCCTAATACATGAAGCCCTGTCTTTCCTTATTTATTACTTGCTGTTGCATTTTTATGGGAACGAGAGAAACCTTATGAATCGATAAGATATGTTAAATGCATTAATGGTAGTTTGACTGAATATGAATATTTGTGTAGACAGGGCTGTGCTGATTAATCTTTTTGTGTATTAACTTTTATTTAGACCATTTTTCACGATATGTTTTTTACCTAAATAGTTATAAATATATATTTTCCTGTTTCTTTCTCCTTTTCATACTTATGCATCTCACTTTTAGAGGCCCAATTAACTCATGTCAATATTTTTATTTCTGTACTTTTTTTGTTAGTTGTTGATCTAGCAGATCGAGAAAAGAATCAGAAAATTGAAATAAAAACTGTTTGAATGTGTTTGATGTTGAGGAGATCGACAGGACTGCCACATGGTTGTACACTTTGGGTGTTATTTATTTATTTATTTATTTGTTTTCCCATGTCTGCCTTTCATGAATTCATATTTGTTTAAATGGTTTATTGAATTGCTATATTGTGGCAAATTAAAATAAAAATTAAACATTATGTTAAAAAACATTGCTCTTGACATTTTGACTTTTTTCTCAAAGTGCATGAAGACACTTCCTCCCCTTGTATCAGCCTTCTCATGACTTCTGTTCAGCATTGACCCTCACAAGTTTGTTTGGAGACCTGTCGTCCAATCAGAGTGCAGCCAGCGTCCTAACACGACCCTCCACAATAAACCAGGAGCAGCGTCTCGTTTCTTCGTACCGACAGACCTGAAAATAAAGCGTGTGTGTGCGAGCGCAGACTCAGAGACACAATAACGTTCACATTGTCGGGACGAGAGCCTGGCGCGGCTAATAAAGTGATGCTAACGTGCTTTGTGATGCAGCGGAGTCCCTCGGCCTCCGGCTCCGAGCAGATGGGATCTCTCCCTCAGGATCAGATAAAAGACGTCCATCTCCAACTCGCCAGAGCGTCGCACGCCACGGCGAGGACAGAGAGAGGCCGAGCTGTCATGGCCGCTCGCTCACACGGCCTCTGCAGAAAACTGATGTGGCAGACGGCGTTATCGCCGCCATGATGAGGTGAAAAGGAGGCGCGTCAGTCTTAATGAAGGATCACAACAATCACAGGGCGGCAACGTGGCGGCACGCCATCCGGAACATTCTCAGCAGGGCCGGGCAATATGTCGGACGTACCAAATATCAGAGCGAGATATGATTCTGCCTTAATGACAGTTTTCTTTAATAAATCCATTAAAATCAATGGAAGGCACAACAAACAGTAAAAGGTTAAAAATATCAATCCATCCAAAATAAGACAAAGAATTAAGATTAAGAATTTTCTCTTTTCTCCAAACTTCAATATCTCTACTTAACAAACAGTCTCAGTCATTTCCCTGCAGTTTTTATGTTTGTATATTTATTACAGCTTATTTACTGCCATCAGTCTATTATCTGTTATTATTCTGCTTTTATCCATGTTTTTGTTCCTGTTGTTGTTTTTTTAAAAACTTCTTTCTACTTATTTTCTCAGTTTATTTTAACGAGCTCTGCGCTTTAACCTCCTTCTGCAATAACTGCTGACCATGTCACCGACCTCTTGCTTATGTTACTGTTGTTTGTTTAGTGTTTTGTTATTTATGTTTATCGTGCCCTTAGCCTGTAGATCTGCTAAGACTAACATCCTGCAAGGGATAAGAAAGTTGATCTATCTATCTATCTACCTACCTATCTATCTATCTATCTATCTATCTATCTATCTATCTATCTATCTATCTATCTATCTATCTATCTATCTATCTATCTATCTATCTTACTATCTCAGCATTAATTCTGTGTACTAATATGACATTGTTCCCTGTTTGATTAAATTGAATGTTTTGGGGGAAAAAATCTCGGATTAAATTAAATGTTGTTTTTTGAGGGAAAAAGATTCTGAGACATTATTGCTGTGTGTAAAAATAGGACATTGTTCCCTGTTTGATACCAGAGCTCACAATGTAAAAGCCCTGGAAACTTAACACTTCTATTTGGTTACTTTTTTGGATTTTTCTGCCATTTTAGCACATCTTTAAAATGACATAACATAATATGATTACTGTAATGCATTCCTTTTTCCTGTAACGTAGTAATGTAAGGCTTTACAAAAAAACCCAGTAATATTTATTCTGTACAAATGTCAACAATGCAGGTTACAATGCATTTTTAATGGAACCAGAAATGAAGAGGCGTTTTTTATTTTATTTTTTTTTAAATACAAATTCACCAAATACTGAGAGATCAGCAGCTTCTGCTCACGGATGTCAAATGTCTTGGTATAACGTGCTGTGAAGTTGCTTTATTTTGTTCACATGATAGTTTACTGATATCTACAAGGCTGTCTGATATGGTTGATTTTTATCACAATAACATCGAAGTGTATTACTCTAATTCTCTGATATGGTTGATTTTTATAACGTTAACATTGAAGGTTATTATTCTGATTATACTGAGGTGTGACTCTGGTCCATATTGCCCGGCCCTCGCTGTACCTGCAGTAAGCAGTTAGTCCACCTGCACAGGTATATCAGCACAGGCCTGTAACCATAGCAACTCCTGCTCATCATGGGTTTCAGTTTGTTGTCTTTATGGAGGTTCAGAGCTGAGCTGTCCCGTCGTGGCATCACACCGTGAGGGGGAGCTGCCACACCATCAGCGTGTTCTCCAAACCCTCACCGCTCGTCCTCGCCGCCGCTCCCTCCCTCAGTCTGCGGAAGCCCCTCCCCCCAGAGATGACCGCCGCGGAGACCACCCTGTCCCTGCGCCCGCCGTCCCGCTCGCAGGGCCGCCCCCGCACCCACATCTCGGGGTCGTCGCTGAGCTCGTAGATGGAGCCGTCCTCCACGCTGTGCTCCAGCGACTCCAGCGAGGAGTCCGAGGCCTCGTCGGCGAGCGCCGTCAGAGGCCGACCCGGAAGCCCCGACGTGGACCGGAGCTTGTACTGCAGCAGGACGCCGCGGCCTTTGCCCCGCCCCTCGGCACGCCCCTCGCCGTGGGAGGAGCCGGACTGCTGCAGGGACTCCTGGGAGGATGTGTCGCTGCGGTCCTCGCCACCGCAGGCCGAGTCGGGGGCGTCACCCATGGAGTCCCTCTTCAGGAGGTCGGGCGACAGCGAGCTGGTCGAGGCCACCAGGAAGTCCACAGGCCCGCAGTGAGCATTCAGGGACACCGTCCCCTTTCCTACAACAGGAGTGAAGAATATTTAGATTTTTCTGTAATGGTACAAGATTCAGTTACATGAAAAAGTGTGTGAACCCTTTGGGATTACTTTGATTTCTGCTTAAATAGGTCATAAAATATGTTCTGATCTTCATCTAAGTCACATCACTAGACAAACACAGTCTGCTTAAACTAATACAGCACAAAAAATTATCAGTTTTCATGTTTTTATTTGACACAATATGTAAAGAGTCACAGAGCAGGGTGGAAAAAGTATGTGAACCTTTGGATTTAATAACTGGTTGACCCTCCTTTGGCAGCAATAACCTCAACCAAATGTTTCTTGTAGTTGTAGATCAGACCTGCACAACGGTCAGGAGGAATTTTGGACCATTCTTCTGTACAAAACTGTTTCAGTACAGCAATATTCCAGAAGCTGTATTTTCTTCTGTTGAAGCCATTCCATTGTTGATTTACTTCTATGCTTTGGGTCATTGTCCTGTTGCATCACCCATCCTCTGTTGAGCTTCAGTTGGTGGACAGATGGTCTGAAGGTTTCCTGCAAAATGTCTTGATAAACTTGGGAATTCATTTTTCCATTCATGACAGCAATCCGTCCAGGCCCTGAGGCAGCAAAGCAGCCCCAAACCATAATGCTCCCTCCATACTTCACAGTAGGGATGAGGTCCTGATGTTGGTGTGCTGTGCCTTTTTTTCTCCACACATAGCGTTGTGTGTTCCTTCAAAACAACTCAGTTTTGGTTTAATCTGTCCACAGAATATTTTGACAGTAGTGCTGTGGATCATCCAGGTGCTCTTTTGCAAACTTAAAACGTGCAGCAATGTTTTTTTGGACAGCAATGTCTTCCTTGGTGGTGTCCTCCCATGAAATCCATTCTTGTGTATTGTAGATGTGTCAACAGTAATGTTGGCATGTGCCAGGGATTTCTGTAAGTCTTCAGCTGACACTCTAGGATTCTTCTTCACCTCATTGAGCATTCTGTGCTGTGCTCTCACAGTCATCTTTACAGGACCACCACACCTTGGCAGAGCAGCAACAGAGCTGAACTTTCTCCATTTGTAGACAGTCTGTCTTACCGTGGACACATGGACATCAGGGCTTTAGAGATACTTTTGTAACCCTTTCCAGCTTCATGCAGGTCAACAGTTCTTCATGGTAGATCTTCTGAGAGCTCTTCTGTGCGAGGTATGGTTCACATCAGGCAATGCCTCTGAGAACAGCAAACTCACAACTGGTGTGTGTTTTTTATAGGGCGGGGCAACTTTAACCAACACATCCTATCTAATCACATTGATTGGACTCCAGGTTGGCTGACTCCTGGCTCCAATTAGGTCTTGGAGAAGTAATTAGCCTAGGGGTTAACATACTTTTTCCACCCTGCACTGAGACTGTTAACATAGTGTGTTGAATAAAAACATGAAAACTTATAATTTTTGTGCTGTATTAGTTTAAGCAGACTGTGTTTGTCTAGTGATGTGACTTAGATGAAGATCAGAACATATTTATGACCAATTTAAACAGAAATCAAAGTAATCCCAAAGGTTCACAGACTTTTTTATGCAACTGTATGCATATCTATCTATCTATCTATCTATCTATCTATCTATCTATCTATCTATCTATCTATCTATCTATCTATCTATCTATCTATCTAAGCATTCATTCTGTGCACGAATACCACATTGTTCCCTGTTTGATTAACAGCTCCAAAATTCCGATCTTAAATTGAATGTTTTTGGAAAAAAAAATCTGAGATTGACTGAAATGTTGTTCTATATGTATGTAATACATGCATATACACATACACATACAAACCCCTGATATACACTGAAACAATATAGCAATTCTTACTCCTATTGTCTTTATTATCAATGTGCAAATCTGAATTATTTATCATAATGATACAAATTCATTAGCTATAAATCTAGATATTAGATATATCTATAGACATCAGTGTAGTAAATGGGAAAATTCACTTGTCAACTCATTTATAAATCTCTAAACCTATATCCTGAATCTATCTAAATATTTTAAAATATATTTATTTAAAGCTTTTCACTTCATTACTCGATAATGTTCTGTATTTTTCTTTAATTAGTTGATTTATTTTGCTTATATTTCACCATAAATTCCTGGTTAGAGGTTGTTTCTTTGTGAAGCTGCATGAAAAACACATCTGCACACATATGCATCATCTTTTATTGCTCTCTGATGCCACAGTTTGTGATTTTATTTACATTTATTTCATAAACTGGCTCAGAATTGTGTGGTTATGAGGTGCAGTCAGTGCAGGTGGAGACCTAACAGCCTCATTCCCTCTTTATTACGGACACACAGCCGCGGGGCTGGTCTGAAATGACTGCAGCAGAACGGAGATCCAGACGATCGGCTGTTTTCTGCATGGAGATACTGATCCCTCTGCAGCAGGACTGTGGAGTGACCTCAATAACGTGCAGAGTGCAGTCATCTCTTATAAAAACTCTCTCTGACCTGTGGGGCCGCCCTCCCTCTGAGCCGTACCTGTTATTTTAGGGATCCCCTCCAGTTTGGGGACGGGCAGGGTGATGATTAAACCCTGAGCGGTGCCCACCCACAGCAGGCCCTGGCAGATCAGCAGACTCGTCACTCGGATGCTCTTCTGACCTGCAGCACAGAAAACAGACCAGGAGGAGTCAGGATTGAAGCATGAAGGGTAGGGCCTCCCTCTTCACCTTTACAGCACCTGAAAGCCTTAAAGGTGCAGTGTGTATAAATCTGCATTTTAGTGACATCTAGTGTTCAGATGTTGGAATGAGCCCGTCTGTTCCTAAAACGTCACATCACTAAGAGCCGGTGAAGACCAAATAGGATCATGAACAGGACAACATTTACAACAGTTACCAGGTGAGGGTTTGTCATTCAGATTTATAACTATTACTTTATAGATTATAGGTCAGTTAAGATGATGATTATAGGTTTATAAACTTTTGTAGACTCATTCAAAAATCGTGTTTCGCTCTTTTTGTCCCTAAAACCCACCCGTAGACAACATAGCGGGTCATTATGTCAGCCTCCACATATAAAAAACTTTTTCTAACTTAATGGAAAGAAAACCAAAGTTTTAAGAGGATTTTAATGGACTTTACATCCAAATAGAAACATGATATCCTATATTCACGTTTCTGTTCGGTAAAAAGCTGCCAACTTCTACACATTACACCTTTAACTGTCTCGTACTGCCTCCAAATTTACCAAACTATTTTCTGTTTTTTTTAATACTTTTTATTCCTCCTGAACCTTATTTTTATTCTTATTGTGTGTTTATTGTCTTTGCACCTCTTTCCTCAGTCTAATTCCTCGGTAACACTTTACTTTAGAGGTCTGCAAATTTCATCGCAAGTTTTTTTCTTTTTTTTTTTTTTTAATTACCCCCAAAAATTTCATGAGAATTTGTTGAGAATTAGCACATAACTTCTCTAAAATAATGTCCAAATTGAATGTTGCAAGTAAGAATTGAAAAGTTACTGTTTTTTCCATTTTTAAAAATTTTCTCCAAATTGAAGGTAAGAAGGTGACAATTAGCAAATAACTTATTTGAAATTAAATCACAACGGGCCTGTGATTACAAGCCTGATCATAAAGGAATATCATTCATCTTTATTTTGCATGTGATCTCAATTATGCATATTAACAAACTCAGTACTAAAGAACTTGGTGAAATTAAATAACGATTAGCTATTAACTGCTTATTGGGAAATTGAATTATTCCCTTAACATTTCAAAGGTAATTATCACAGGAAACAATGAACCTAACTTCTGTATTCAAGAACTAAGCAGCTGTTTATCACCTGCTTCTCTGGAAACAGCAGAAATGTTGGGATACTTCTAAAAACATTTTGTGGTGGGTTGTTATTTAATTTCTAATACATTATTTGCTAATCGTCACCTTCTTACCTTCAATTTGGAGTAAATTTCAAACAAACTGAAAAAAAAAACAGTAATCTACCAATTCTGACTTGCGACAATAAATTTGGACATTATTTTAAAGAAGTTACAGTCCTACTCATCATTATTGGCACCCATGAAGTTTAAGTACACAATGTGACAGTACAGTTTCTTTACAAACCTCTCTAACTTTGCTCTGCATCACTTTATCAGACTCAAACTTGGCAGAAGTAATGTTCACATATTAAGGTTTGTAAATTATATTTCATTAGCTACTATGATCATGCAGTCATATTTAGAATAGGCAGTTTTAATTGCAACCACTTGAAGCCTACAAGGAAAAGAACACCCTACCAACAATTAAGCATGGTGGAGGTTCCATAATGGTTTGGGGCTGCTTTGCTGCATCAGGTACTGGAGGCCTTGACCGTATCACAGGAATCATGAAATCAGAGAATTATCAAGAAATTTTAGAGCGTAATGTCCGACCCAGTGTAAGAACACTTGGTTTGAGTTGAAGATCGTGGGCCCTCCAGCAAGACAAAGACCCAAAGCACACATCCAAAAGCACACAGGAATGGTTGAAAAGGAAAAAATGGCCTGTTTTAAAATGTCCAGCAATGAGTCCTGATCTCAATCTGATTGAAAATCTTTGGTATGGCTGAAATCTCCTCATTGTGGAAAAGAAACCTGCAAATGTTCAAGAGCTTGAACAGTTTGCATAGGAAGAGTGGGAGAAAATACCAGCTGAGAAGAGCAAGAAGCTTATAGATGGCTACAAGAAACATTTGGAGGCTGTCATCAGTGCCAAAGGGTGTGCAACAAAATACTGAAGAGGGGTGCCATTATTGCTGCACATGCTTTTTTCAGTTCTGTCTTTGAAATTACAATATGTAACATGTAAAACTGATTTTTTTTTTTTGTTAAAGTATTTTGGACCTTCAATTAAAAGATCCTGATGACATGAATTTGGTACATTTCAATTTATTTCTGAAGATATTGTTAAAGTAATGAAAATAATGAAGGGGTGCCAATAATACTGAGCAGGACTGTATGTGCTAATTTACACCAAATTCTCATGAAATTTCGGGGACAATTTCAAAGAAATAAGAAAAAACTTTGTCTAATTATTACCTAAGTGTGATGAAATTTGTGGACCTCTAAAGTAAAGTGTTACCAATTCCTCGTATGTGCAAATGGACTTGGATATAAATAAATAAATCCAAACTCTAATTCTGAGTAAAGAGGTTTTAGCAGAGTTTGATGTTTCAGGCCCAAAATGCTGTTTAAGCTTCATCTTTGCAGCAGTTTGTTCCAAATCTGTATTTTCAGCGACCTAAAGTGCTGTTTCGGTTTGTAAAGAAGGAAAAGCAAACAGAAAAATCTGTTTTTAAAAACACCAGCCTACGTGTGGACACAGCTGAGATTACAGCGTCGGGGGGTTTCTGTTTGTGAGCTGAAGGTTTTTGAACATTTATGAATGTGAACAAACATCAGCAGTGATCAAACATGAACATATGAACCTGATTTAAGAAAAACACGAGCGCTGTAGTGATCAGGCTAAAACAAGTCTGTCCTCTTGAGAGCTTTAATGGAATCTTTATTTAAACATGAAGTTTTCATTATAATCAGAGAAACGGTGGAATAATAAATTTCAGAAGCAGCTGTTGTGGTTGTAGATGTGTGAAGGTTTGGTTGGTGATCCGTTTGTGTTCTGCAGGCTCGGCACATCCACAGCACAGCCACGGCGGTGGTGCTCGGGGTTATGTAAGATTATGAAAAAATTGGATTTGTCTACCTGCAGCTGACCCAGTTTGAAGAAAAAAAACTCTCCACGCAGGAAGCACGACTCTGAGAACCGGAGATTTTACCTCTGAGATCTGAGTGGCTCCAAAATATGGAGCTTCAAAGTTTCACCTCCCACTGCAGAAAGCAAAGTGAAACCGGGAAGTTATCTTTTATTGATAAGACGATGGGATCCAGAAGCTTCTTCAAACACAGACGTGATAATACGAGCCCGTGTGAGGCTCACGTCACAGCTCAGCTTCATTTAAGACTTCACAGGTTTTTATTTCCCCTAACCCTCTTAAAGAAACAAAACCTGAAAACATAAACATCAGCACGAAGCCGTTTAGAGGCCGTTTAGCCTCAGACTTCAGAAGACAGCAGATCCTCCTGTCATCAAGGTTATCAGAAAAATGAAGGTGGGACGATTTAATTAACTCTGAAGTCTTTAATAACCGTTTGATAAAAAGATTTCATTCAAAGATGGCCTTAACTCGTCTTATCTGCTCGCTCAGGCTGAATCACCGAGAAGCAAAGCAAAGGTGTTCGACTACGTCAGTGGAGTCTGTCCGGGACTTTGGACGAAATAAAATAAAGTAAAAAACATCTGCAGCATCTGTGCTAACATAAGTGCTCTAATATCAGGATGTTGAATATCATATGCAGAACAAAACCAAAGAAAACTTTATTAAATTAAATTAAACCACCTTAATGACTGATCAGCTAAACAGTCAGGTGTTTCAGTCCAACTGGTGACCATGCAAACTGGTGACTTTAGTTTTTTTAACCTTTTCCACTAAGGAGGTGAAGTCTTGCTGCTGTTTGTAAGTTTGTTGTCCAGTTTGTGGACCGGATAACCGAAAAGTAATGAATGGATTTCATTGCACAAAGATTTGATGTTGATCTGAATCCAGACGCAGATCCAGGATTTGTTTTAAGGAATTGTTAACGTTATAATAAAGAGAGGTTTTCCACATTTTACATCTGTTTTCAACAGATTTTAAAGACATTTTTAGGGAAAGAATATTTTATTTCCTCATCCGAATGTGAATCCAGGAATTTGGCCTGAGTTCTTGTTATTGGTGGATGTTTGTGATCACTGCTGTGATGATGCAACAGTACAGGCCTATGTCCTTTAAGGTCAAGATCACAACCATTAGACCGAGAATGCCCTTTGACCCTCAGGCCATCAGGGAACCAGACAGTAGCCATACATTTCTTTCAAGAAAATAATAATAACAATAATAATAATAATTATTATTGTTATTATTATTGTGGACACCTTTATTATAATTATTATTAATTATATTTTGATTATTATTATTTGCAGCAGTAATCTTATATTTTTATTATTATTATTATCTTTATTATTATTATTATCCCTTTTATTATCATTATTATTAATGTACTATCATTACTATTATTATCATTGTTGTGATTATTGTTTTTATTGTTATTTTATTATTATTATTATTTTTATCATCACCATCATCATTATTATTTTTTTAATGTCTTATCATCATAATTATATTCTAATAATTATTATTATTATGTTGAAATGCTTAGTCAGCATTTCAACATATTGTTCTCCCTAAACTCCATTTTGTTCTTCTTCTTATTATTATTCCTTCAGATTTTGGCCCCTTTCTCAGGCTTCAAATTTGCACAGATTTTCACAGAAAAAAATTGACATATGCAGCATGTTCAGGAGAAGTGCGCTTGTATTTTTCACAGGTTTAACAGTTATACTTTTTACAGTAAAAAATAATTTCTGTATGTATTTTTACATTGAAATCAATGGGACATTTCCGCAGGTCTGCTGAAAACTTCAGCAACTTTGAAGCTCCACAGACTGGGCATGCTTCCACCTACAGACTTCATTCATGCTTTAAAAGCTGCACTGACTTCTCAACTATTTTTACATATCTTCAGCTTTTTGCTGGCTTCTACAGTTTTTTAAATATGAATTTTTAAGCAACACCAACTTTTGAGGAAATCCTTCTTGTTAGAGAGCGTCAGACCGAAACCCCGGTCAGCCGAGTGCTGCAGTTTGAAGCGCATTTTTAACTCGTCACTGTGTTAACATTTTGAACAGTACAGATATGAGAATTATATTAAACGTTTCAGCAGGTTCTTGGAATGCTCACGGTGAAATCCTTTTCCTGATATCTATTCTGGTTTAGACACAGCGAGCGTTCGTTTACCCGGAAGTACCGAGCATTATCAGAGTGCCCTATGAGACACATAGGATAAGTACCGTGCTTTCCATGACTTAGCGGATTTAGTCCTGTGGTTGAAAGGATAGAGTAGCAGGTTATGATGCAAGAGACCTGGGTTCGACTCCCGGCTGAAGCAGTTGGACTTTTCTTTCCATCTAGTACAGATTCTTCATTACAATAGCGTAAGCATGCTTGTCTTTACACTCTCAACCTTACTTTGGACGTATTACACTGACTGGCCACTTTATTAAGTACATCTACAGATATCAACACATTTAACCATGTTACAAAACAGTCATTCATTTTCTGCTTTCTTTCACATCTGCAAACAGTTTTGATGTACTTTTCACTATCTGCTACAGTTTCTGAGATATGACTGTTGAAGCTGCATCAACTTTTGCACTTTTCTTTGAAGTTAGAGCGTGGTCACGTGACCTGCACACCTGAGCTCCAGTATCTATAATTTTCTGCAAACATTTTTGTTGCACATTTCACATATTTGCAGCCGTGATTTACTGCTTACAACTATTCATGTCACATTTTCAACTTTCTTTGCATTACTTTTGGCAATTTCATTTCACAGTTTCAGCAGTCACACTCAGCATTTCAACGCATTTCCTGCATGGAAATGCAAATTCTCTAGTTATCATTGTTATTATTTATTTATTTATATTACTACAGTTATTCTTATTTTATCTTAATCTGCAAGTTGTTTACATTCTATACATTTTGATATCCTGTGTCCTTTTTTACTGATTTACTTCTTTTCAAAGCTGCTGTAATCTTAACTTCCTTAAAGAAGTCTTCCTAATGGATTAATAAAGTTAAATATCTAATCTACTGTAATCTAATCAACCATCTTATCTGCATAACAGCACAGCCGTCCTCTCTGACAGTTCAGTCTGGCTCTGGATGCATAAATGTTTTTTTAACCAAGTGTTTAAAGTGTTTAATGAAAGTTAGACTCTCACACAGTCTGATTATTTAGTATCATAATATTCTGAGATACACCAGTCTGTGTAGACGCCGTCTTAACAGATTATGTAGCTTTGAGAGATTCTTCGACCCTCAGGCTGCAGCCTTTCATTTATTAATTCTCATTTATTTCCTTTTATTAATTCTCATTTATTTCCCTTTATTAATTACTTTCTTTAAATCCAGAGTCTAGTACGAGGCGTGAGGTTAAAGGAAAAGTTCGGTTCCTGCAGCTTTTACATTGTTTATAGAATGAAGAACAACAATATACTCACCCAGAAGGCTTTCCTGATGCAAACGGTGCTTCGGGAGATATTTAGATCCAAAATCGAGCAGCGGACACCGATATAATGGTAGCCCGTAGGGCATAGATCGCCGCTCCTAAAAACTGCATTAATCGTCCAAAAACTCATGTTTTTCACCAATATTCCATCATGATTTGCTCCGAAAGGACCGCCATTGCAGCCTGTGTCTCTCCACACAGCGCTGTGTGGCTGAACTAACCTCTGAACTGACGAGCTGTTTACATGCTCTTCAGGCATCTTGCCAGTGCTCATTGTTTCAGGGGAAGATCGGCAGCTACAAATCAACTTTCTTCTTCCAGTTTTGTGCAAAATGGACGAATGTCTATGGGATGAAGATGTTGTGGAGGAGGACTTTGAATATGATGGACGTCCTTACAGTTTGGAGCCACAGTATACAGATATACAGATATAGGAAGCGATCGCAACGCTCCAGAGAGTACTGCGCATGCGCGAAGAGCATGTAAACAGCTCGTCAGTTCAGAGGTTAGTTCAGCCACACAGCGCTGTGTGGAGAGACACAGGCTGCAATGGCGGTCCTTTCGGATGGAATATTGGTGAAAAACATGAGTTTTTGGACGATTAATGCAGTTTTTAGGAGCGGCGATCTATGCCCTAAGGGCTACCATTATATCGGTGTCCGCTGCTCGATTTTGGATCTAAATATCTCCCGAAGCACCGTTTGCATCAGGAAAGCCTTCTGGGTGAGTATATTGTTGTTCTTCATTCTATAAACAATGTAAAAGCTGCAGGAACCGAACTTTTCCTTTAACTCAGTATCTGTTAGAGGACAGCGTTGTTATCAGGCTTTGTTTCTCTTCTCTGCAGAGGTTAGAGCACCGGGTCTGTTGTGGATTTATGTTTGCCTTCCTCCTCTGGTCCCTCGCTCCGAGCTCACGCCGTTTATCTATAGAAGCCTTTCAATAGATCCACGGCAGCCATGTTGAATCACAGCATCTGATCATGATGGAGAGGAGCTGCTCTGCACCTGCAGCTGAATGTATGTGTGTGTTCAGATTACGATGGTCTGCACGAGTGGACCAACACTGTGTTAATTAATCAGCGTGTGAGGATGAATCATGGCGAGCAGGAAGCTGAGGCCGCGTGGACAGGAAGTGGAGGCGGAGCCAACAGTAGGCCTGTTAGGTGAAGGTATAAAGAAGCATTTCTGCTTCAGGCTCGGTGCACATACGGTTTGTCCAGGTTGGAGAGATTAACCGTGAGCTCACCTGACCTCACCTGGTGGGGCATGGCGGCCATTTTTCAGATTCAGGACCTTGGCTGCAGTCGAGCTGAAGAATCTACAGCTCTGCTGCTGCTGTCGTATATTCACCTTAACTGGTCGATCAGTTTTACACCACACTGTGGACTCTGCACTGGTTGTGTATATTTATTTATTTTCTTCATGTGTACATACATATATATATATATTCTTTTATCCTATTATATGTACATATTTGTTTCTACTAGGTGCACACATATTTTCTTCTTCTCTAATGAGGTGTATTCATGCACTGATAATTTTATATTATGGTTTGTTTATATTTTCTCTGTTTATTCTTTGTATATTGTGAACATACTTGGCTAATAAAGCTGATTCTGAAGAGTCCTTTCTGCTTAGTACGGTTCCTAACTGAGTATAATGACCTGAAGTAATTCATGATCAGAGCTGGAATAGTCTAAATGCTTAGGAAAGGAGGCTCAATGCTTCCTTTAGCATCTCCTTTAGCATAGGAGCCTCCTTTAGGAAAGGAGAGGAGATTATTCTGCAGGATCTAACAGACATGCTTTTCTCTGGCTTTAACTCTTTCACTGCTCTCACCAACTCTTCTCTGTGTTGAGCTGCTCATGCAAAAACCTGATTTCCTGCTTTGGTTGTTCAAAATAAAAGCGTTTTTAGAAAAATTAAACTGAGAGCTTTTATTGTGAAAAACCTGAGTTCTTCATCGTAAAATGTTAAGAACTGAAATGTTACAGCTTTTGAAAGAGAGATAAACACCTTCAGACACAACTGCCTTTCTGAAAACAGCCAATCACGCAGCAGCAGCTCAATGCACTCAGGCATGGAGGCATGGTCAAGACGACCTACTCAAGTTCAAACTGAACATCAGAATGAAGAAAAAGGGGGCTGAACTGGTTTGACAGATTTACTGGTGCTGTAATGTACAACCATCCTTATATAATGGTCTGAAAAACAGAGGATATCCAGTGAGCAGCGGTTCTCCAGGTTTTGAAAAAGCTGCAGGTTCCAGGGTTGTAGAGATGTTAGAAATGAACACTTGTCACTATAAAGGTCTGCAGATCATTCCAGGCTCACCAAAACTGGACAGCTGATGGTTGTAAAGAAGCAGCCCGGTCTGTGAGTCTTTCTGCTCTCAGATTCTGCTGCTGGAGGGTAACGGGGGGGGGGGGGGGGAGTTTTCTTGGCACATTTCAGGCATCATAAGGCCTTTGCACACCAGATGTGATTCTTTCATGCAATTAATTCATAAGTTATTCAGAATTTGAAGGTTTACAGGCGGGTTATGAAGAGCCAAACTCAGCTGAGCTGTTAAAACTCTGACTGTTTAATTCTGCTGTTTGGACATTTTACAATCAGCAGATTTTTTCTCTTCTCCTGAGGATCACTGCTGAGAAACTGGGAGAGAACGAGGAAATCCTCCACGGACATGACGGTTAGCCTGTGGTCGTCATGGTTACACGGTGATACTCACATATAAGTGTTAAATGGTAAATCTGTGTGCCATAATTTAATGAGGAACAATAGTCTATGTTAGTTTGAGCTAACGGCTAATGGCTTTAGTGGCTAACTGTTGTTAGCTATTAGCTGTATCAGCTAACTGATGCTGTTAACTCTTATTAGCCATTAGCTGCTACATGTAGCTGGTCTGTGATGAGTGTGACAAGCTGAGCAATCGTCCAATCAAAAGCTGCTGTTGTTTTTGAAGGTTTAGCCTCTGAAAACATTTTTAACGGCTCTTTCCCAGATGGATTAGTGAAATATTTCCAATATGGAGCTGTCCATCTGACGTGTCGTGTTAGAAACTGAGTCCATTTCTGATAAAACTGCAGATATTTGTAGATTTGTGTGCATGTTAATGAACAGATAAATGTAAACATGTGAGATTATAGCCGTGTGGCTAATGTCCATCTGTAGTCCCATTGGCAGGTTGGTGTTGTACAAAACATTTATACACAATAAAAACAAAACAAAGCAAACATAGCACAGCATATATATTGGTATGTATATATATATATGTATATATATATATATAAATATATATACAGTATATGTATAGATATCTGCTTCCATTGTTATGAAACATGTAGTCACTTCCTGCTGTCGTCACCTCAGTAGCTCCGCCTCTTTCCCCTGATTGGATCGTTCAGACTAGTGACGTTGCAGAGGATTGGAGCTTTAAAGATGGACCTGTGTGATTTCAGACAGTGAATCAGGCAGGTCCATCTGAGCTGAAGGTTAGACATGACCGACATCTGACAACATGACCTCCTTATAGAGGTAACTAACTTATTTTCAGCTAACCCCCAGTGGTCACACGTGGAACTGCAGCTCCTGTCCCTGTCTCAGCCTCTCTCTGCCCTGCAGGCCTGTGAGGTCAGAGTTTATTCTCCATCAGAGACACTTATGAACACCCACTCTGTTTCTACCATCAAACCTATAGGTGGTCGAAGGACGTGGGCGCCGACGTCGTCTTTAAAACGCGATAATAACAAACAGCAGCTGAGCTGATGGCGGCCCAGCCTAACCTGCAGAGTTTCCCAGCTCGTCTCTCTGCAGCATGGGAGCGGGTGTGCTCGCCTTAAAAAAGAAGATGACTCCAAAGATAAATGTTCGCTCTGATACGTCACCCAGGACTTTATTTTGGAATATTACTTCTCCCCTCAGGACAGGACTATTAAAGGCATTAGCAGGGAAGAGATCAGCAGTTTTCTCTGCTTCAAAAACTCGTCTGTTGTTTACTGCTGCTGGAATCCCCTGATGAGCATAAATCACATTAAGGGAGAGGATTAGGGGGATATCGTCACGTCCTGGCTGAAGTCAAGGAGAAACCCACCGGAGCAGAGGGGAGCTAACGCTATTTCATGTAGCTTTGGAGAGTCGGGGAGCTTCTCGTCTCCTGTGAGATCAACAAATCACCTCCTCAGTCAGAGACTCTGTTCTCTTCTGTGGATCCTGAAGACGGGAGCAGAAAACTCTCTTTTCTGTTTGTAACTTCCCCAAAGGCTGAGCCTGCAGGACGCCACCCTCCCCACAGCCTCCTGCACATTTCAAGGAGATGGCCTCTTCCAAGACTCTCCCCTTGAACTGCGAACACAGAGCCTTTCTGCTTTTATTTCTCAGCCCAAATCACAGGAGGAACCCTTCTGTAATTTCTGATGAGATAAAGCAGCTTTCAGAGCTGCTCCAAAAACATCAATCACAGCCGCAGTGACTCAACAGAAAAGAGGCGATGCAACATTCAGACCGAGGCAAAGCAACAGCTTCTCAAGTCAGGCCCAAACTTTGATTGGATTTTGAATCACTGCTGAGGAAAGACCATCGGTCCCATTTTTATTTCAATATCGAAGATTAGGCAAAAATTATAAGTAAGAAAAAAAAGGGGCAACAACCATGTTGAAGACTATTTAGTTTTAGTTTAGTTTAGTTTGTTTCAGTCATATTTACACTTCAAAGCTGCAAAGTAAAGTTCAGCCTTGTAGATTTTGCACATTCTCCTCTTTTGTTTTGGTAAAATGCTCCAAACTTTAGAGCTCTGTTGCCGGTTAGCGATGATACTGTTTACTAACTCTTCCGGTGACATCATGGCTGACCCAGATTACTGCACATGTAGGGTTGCCAACACCCAGAGATTGAAATAAGGGACCCCTCCTGCGGGTGGCTGAAAAAATTGGGGGTTTTGGGGGGTCAAAAACGCATATATAACAGCCTTTTGGCAGAGTTATACCTATTACAGACTATACAGACACATCAGGCTACTGCATTACACTTACAGTAACAAGATTGTAACAACTCATGATCAGTTTGATCAGTTTGTATTTGAGGCATACATGTGAGACAGTTATCATTCTAGTATATATTTATTTTTTGCAAAATGTGTGAAATAACATTTAACAATTGCTGTCTCTTCTTTTGGATTTTAACAGTTTTAAAACAATGTAAACACAATGTAACAGCAGTAAACAATGTAGGAGTAGGCCTAATAGGGCAACTAAGTTGTGTTTTTTGGTTGTTGCCTACTTCTTTAGAAACTTAACTCCATTTCTTTTTATTTTCAACTAAAGAAAAGTGAAAAATCAAAACTGTAAAATCTTCTGAACAAAAAAACAACAAGGTGCAATTTCTAATCTGAAAACACACACACACACACACACACACACACACACAACACTAGTAGTAAACATTGGCATACTGCCACTTCCTCACAAACAGCTGCCTGCCTTGCCGCTAGTCGCTCACTACACAGTACAGCGCGCATGTACGCACACACACACTGGGACTGAGTCACACACACTTAAGCACGTAAGCGCCGTGGCCATAGGCTGAAGCTGTGCCTGGGCCGGGACAAACAACATCCCGCCCGGGATGCGCCTCTTTTGGCTCAAATACGTTTTGTCCCAGCAAATACAGGACGATTGGCAACCCTATGCACATGTGTCAAGGACAGAAAGGCAGACAAGACAGCAGAAGGTACAGCGGCAGTTTGAGAGAAAACAAAGCTTAAAAAACAAAACGACGAGTCGACTATTGAATTAGTTGTCAGCTATTTTGATTATCGACTTAGTCACGACTAGTTGACTGATCGTGGCAGGCCTAGCAATTTGTTGTCCACCCCTGTGAGCAGAGCACATTCATGCTCACATTCAGGCTCACGCTCACGCTCACGCTCACGCTCACGCTCTCATGTTACAGCCTGACGGTGAATAAAGGAGCCGCTAAGCTAAGCTAAAGTCTGTGAACTGTAGTTTCCGGCTGCAGGCCCCTTTCGGTCGCTTCACTGCGATCTAATTTGTTTACCGTGTTTCATCCATTAAAAAAGGAAAACATCCACAGCAGCTGATAAATATTTCATCCATCATGAGAGGAGGCACAGAGGGAGTAAAGGGCTATCTGTGGCATCCTAAACTCGCAGCACTGAGACGTGGACCAGCGGAGAGGGAACAGGTGAGAGAGAAAAGGGAATCAGATCAAACAGAAACATGGACGATTAAAAATGGACAGATATGCTCCCACGAGGAGCTGCCATTTACCGCTCCTCTATGACTTTATTTCTTTTTGATTAATCCTGCCTCCCACCCCAAGGCTTCACCATGGATTAAAGAGCCTGAGATGGAGAGTTATTCAGGAGGGTCTCCAGAGAGCAAGACCCCAGGAGCAACGTGGACGGAACAAGAATATCATTTAGAGAAGAAGAGCGCCATCGATTGACCCCCTCGTAGCTCTGAAGTGATCCTTCATATGACAGGAACCTGGAAAGAAGCTGTGACTGATGCTCTGGCTTTTTCCTTACAGTCTCAGAAAATGTGTTTGAGGGCCTGCAGCCGACTTCACCGTATAAAGGTAATTCAGTTTAAGTCTTTGGCCTGAAATATCTTCAAGTGTAGTCATAATTTAGTCTCTAAACTGTTTTAATGTCAGTCTAGTTTTAGTCAATGAAATCTGCTGTAAATTTAGTCCACTAAAATCTGAAGTGTAAAGGGTAAGACGTTTTTATGTGTCCTTGAATTTCTGAAGTCCTGTTCTCCTCTTGCATGGTTTCCACTCTTTTCTAGAAATCATTTTCCAGGACTTTTTCCAGGACTTTTTCCAGTGTCACATAACCAACCAAAGTTACATTGTTGCTGTGGGCGGTTTTCAATTCTAGTTAGCCTTCTAAAAGACAAGATTAGAGGTTGATGAACAACATGTCTAGTAGGGCTGAACGATTTTAGGAAAAGATTGAATTGCTATTTTTCTGGCAGATATTGCAATTCACGATTTTTTTTTCAAATCAAACTTCAGTGCAAAATTCACTTTGTTTACAGTACAGACAACAGTAAGGAAATAAATGATGAAAAACACTTAACACATTATTCACCTTCAATAGTGATGATAAATAATCTGTTTTCATTAACTTCTACTCCTAAACAGAGGCTTTGTGTTGTTGACCTGCTTACCAGCACCTTTAACATATAGACTGTCTACAAGTTTGTAAAACAGTATGTGTATAATACTTGACGCAACAGATCCTGAGTCAGTCAAGAGCGCTGCAAAAAATTGCTGCTTTGGCGATCACAAAATTGCATTGTCTAAAATTGCGATTTCAATCTGAAAATGATAAATCGTTCAGCCCTAATCTCTAGTTATTGATGATATTGATTTTAGTATTTCTTTCTTTCTAACTCTCCAGCATGATACATATAAATATTTTTTTATCTTTACTTACTCTGCTTTTTTATGAATAGATTTTGTTAATTTAGCCTAATTTTTATTTGTCATTTTTTTTATTATTTCTTTTTGTCCCCACTGTTTTGAGTTTGTATATTTTATGCCTTAACTTGCATTATTTTACATACTCATATTTTCTGGCTACGTGTACATTAGTTACCAAGTACATTTCTACTTCATTTCCTATGTGCCAAGCTAGAAGGAAGACAAATAATTTTCCAGGACAATTTAAGCTTTTCCAGGACATTTCATTTTTTTTCCCTCATTTTCCATTTGTTTTCCATGACTGGAAAATTGGGCAATCATTTTCCAGGTTTTCCAGGTTTTCCAGGATGAGCGGGAACCCTGTCTTGGATAAAATCAAACATCTAATAATCCTTTATTGAATGTTAGTGTATAGGGCTGAATAACTAATTGCAAATTAGATTAAATCTCAATATGGCTTGTTGCAATTTTCAAATCTCAGAAGGTTCAATATTTTTAGCCCCAAATGTGTTGAACATTTTGGCATTGTGATGTAGTTTTTTACAATTTCATGTCTATTTTTTTCCTCTATTCATACACTTTTTTCACACTTTTGGAACATTTTTACCTTTTTTTATCCCCATTTTTACAACTTTTTGCCTATTTTGCCCCCATTCATCTTTTTTTGGCCACTGTCAGAACCATTTTTGGAATTTTTACATGGTTTTTGAAATTTAATTTCAAATTTAATTTCTATTTTTGCTGCCATAATCAATTCTCCTAAGCCACTTTTGGATTTTTTTTGCCAATTTTTCCCCATTTTTTAAAAAATTTCATATCTATTTTGCACCTATTTATTAACCTTTTTCTGTTTCATACCATTTTTACCCAGTTTTTACAGTTTCATACCTATTTTCTTCTGTTCTTCACTTCTCCACTTTTTCTCAAATCTTTTATCCTTAGATTAATTTAATGTCATATTGGTTTTACTATAAAAAGATCTACTGCTTATGTTTGTTTAAGAATACATAAGATGAGGAACATTAAAACAATTGCAGAGTAAATCGCAATATTGGGGAAAAAAGTCGCAATTAGATAATTTTCTCAAATCCTTCAGCACTAATAGTGTAGTGACCATTTGTCTTAAAACACTAAAGGAAAAATGGAAATATCAAACTGAAACTTTAACCAAACTTAAAGGATCACTGTTGCACTAGGGGGATGTGATTTACGCAGGTAAAGACGTCCAATGTGCAAAAGTTCTGTGATTTCCAATGGTTTATTTTACGGCTAGCAAGAAAACAAAATAACAAAGGAGATCACGGCTCCTGCTGCTCTGGTAAAAAACCATAAACTCACCCATCACTCACGCTGTCTTTCTGTCACCTACATAAAAGACATCAGGTTCCCACATTTTGCCATTACCAAACAAACAACATGAACAAAAATTAATATACTAAAGATCTGATTATGGTAAACAAATGACGAGCCAATATATATTTACATTTTCAACCCCAAAAATCGAACATAAAAAATTAGTATACAAGAAAGAAAAAACTAATACGACTAATTAGTTAGTTTAGTTTGAGTTTTTGTTTTTATTAGTTACTGTGTAGTTTAATCAGGGGGAAAAGGCTGTTTATAATCTGTTAACTAAAGAGTGATGAGTGTACCTGTGCTCAGCAGCGTTGATCGTGTTGAGATGTTGATCTCCTGCAGGAGCTCCAGTGTTTCGGTGTGAAAGAGGCGAATGGAGGAGCCCTCAGAAAACGCCATCCACACTCCTCCACCGGCACAGGCCATGTGCGCCACGCTGACCATCGGGTCTGGATGGACTTCAAACTTCTGCAACGGAAAAACAGAAACACATCTTACAGCAAACAGCTGATGAAGACAGAAGGATCTTATCTTAAAGCTCAGACTGACACCAGAGAAACTAACAGATATTAATATACTGAGGAAGGAGAATATGGATGGACTCAATCAACTGGTTTGGTCTTTACTTGAACTTAGATGTTATCAATGTTTTACTTTAGCATATATGCTTTTACTTTTATTTATTTATCAATCAATCAAACTTTATTTGTACACTTTTAAAACAGGACTTTGTAATACAAAGTACTTTACATGAGAAAAAAGATCAAATGAAATAAAAGTGAAATAAAAAGCAGAAAATTGCATAATAACATAAAATAAAAACATAAGACCCCACAACCCTAATCCACATTCAATATACACACTCACTTCCTCAAACACACAAAGACAGAAAACTTAATTAGAGGACTGAGGAAACACAGGACCTAAAATTAAACTGATAGTTAAAAATACTAGAAAAATACTAGAGTGTAAGATAAGTAAATGTGTAAATACATAAATAAAATAATAATATAAAATAAAAAGTTGGATAAATAATATGGTAAAATTTATTTTCAATGATTGAATGTTGGAATTCTGTTTTTTTAGTCATACAAGTATATTTCATTTATTAGTTTAAGTCAATCAAAAAGTATGTTATCAACGTCTTAGTATTAGTTAAAGTTTTCATTATATACTTATTTTTCAGATTGGTTTTATATTACACCTTTTGCCTTATATACACGCTGTATACTTATTCCTGTTTATTATTTTTTATTTTTTATGATTCACAGTAGGCTATACTGCCAAACTGTCACATTTTATAACATTTTCTTAGATATTTTTTTTTACGCAAACATCATAAACCAGCACTTGAACCTACTTAGAAGTAACACTGTAGTTAGAAATGGGCACGAAATATATGTTTTATGATTGTTCTAACAATAATCTCACAAAGCAGGCCATCTAATTTTACACATTTTATTTAAACCTGTTTGTTTTTTGTTTGTTTCTCTGTTGGCAACTCAAGAAGTTATGGACGGATTTCAATGAAATTTTCAGAAATATCCCTTAAAATTGTATAAATACCCACAGAATATTTTTATATAGCACACTGTGTACTGTATTTGTCTGTTTAACTAGACTAGACTTGTTTTTCTTTAAGACCATGAGAGGGAAGAAGGTAAACTGTTGGACAGTTGCACTATGTAAAAGTTTGTTAACATGGTTACACACTCCTCTGTTAAGACTGTAAATAATTACAAACTGAAAAACACTTTAAAAAGACAAGAAAAACAGGAAAGAAGATCTTCTTAAAGAAGACATGTCAAACATAAAGGCTCTATAAAGGCTGAGGAAGAGAGTGATGTTTGATTTAAAGGAGCTGCAAGAGAGGAAAAAGACTCAGTCATTGTGCAGCAGTTGTGCAGAAGGTTTGTTAAGATAATTAAAGAAAAAGAAAATTTTTTAAAAATCAGGAAATGATTGGGACAAGGAACAAATGATTGGATTTCTGGAGTGATCCGGATCACCGTCTGGATCCAGGAATCTTTTTAAAGGATTCTTTAACATTGCGAGATAGGACCACTTTCAGCATTTGTGCATGTTACTCCACCAAAAATAGACAGGGCATTTGGAAAATAAAAAAAAAAACAGGACAATTTTCCAGCAGGTTTTACAAGAAATCAAAGACTGATCTGAACCCCGGTAAAATTCTGGATTCTCTGATCCAGAACAAGAAAAATTTAGATATCCTTGGAATTTGTGTCATAGCAAGAGAACAAATAAAGACATAGAAACACCAAAATAACACCAAGATACTGTGGAATCTGGAGAGTTCAATCTGATTTGTTGTGTTTAAAAAACTTTGGAGCTAGATCCAGAAGAAAAACGCCATGATGAAAAATGATTTGGGTGAATAACTACTGAACTAAAATAGACATCATTATAAATTCAGTTGCTAATGGTACGTTTTCATTGTCAAGGAATCTAAATATTTAAATAAAATAAAGGTGGGACTAATAATTATGGTGAAAATCAAAATATGGCGTATCTGAATGCTTCTCTAGTTCATGTAATGCATATGTGTCAAACTCCAGGCCCGGGGACCACATCCGGCCCGGTGGACAGTTATATTGGCCCGCGAGATTGTTTTATATAGTTTTTGTTTTTGTTATTAATGGCCTGGCGGTATGAAATGCCAATCACACACAAACTACAGATCCCATAATGCAGTGCAACAGCTGCCTTGCTGAACAATAGATGACTGGGAACAAAAGCACAAATTTTCTATAATGTTTTCAGTTTTCTTTTTTGTTGTTGCATGTTCATATTTCCAACTTTTATTTTGACAGGAGATTTTTTTATGGAGAGCAAAAGCTTTTTAAGTTATTTATAGTTTCATTTTTTTGTTCTATAATAGTATTTGTGTCCATTTATTCATATTTATTAAAAAAAAAAGGGTTAGTTTTAATGTGTTCAATAAATATTTTTCCTTTTCGGCCCTTCACCTAAAGCGTGTTTTGAGTTTTGGCCCCATGTGCAGTTGAGTTTGACACCCCTGATGTGACTTCTGTCTAATTAAAGATAATTGTTTTTATTAATAGCTTTTTCCCTTCTGTGGGGCCAAAGCTCAGATCTAATGATGTCTAATGTGATCATTGTTAAGATGGACCATTACCAACATTTCCCTTAAAAAGGCTGGAAGAATCTGTCCAGTAGTTAACCCAAATTGTCAACAACTATGACATGAGTGTGCATTGATGGGCTGGATGTTTAAATATGATCCATTAATATGAAAACGGTCCTGATTAAATCAGCCATAAGCTCCCACAGTTTAAATCCACTCTCCCTCTGCAGTAAATAAGTCAGAGCGTTCCTCCTAATGTTGTCATTTACACACTCACTGACACATTAGTCATATTTTGCATCATTTCCTTGGCTGCTATCTGTTCACCAGCACAATGCTAAACACAGTTTCAGGCACACAGTCTTAATGAGCTGCTTGAACCGAGTGCAGCGAGCCTTATCGTGGAGACACATGCAGGCCCCGCGGTCCGAGGCGTGACGAGGGCTGGTTTGGGCACCGTCTCGGAGCTCGTATCACTGCGGGAGCGCCAGCTGCACCAGGCCGGGCAATTAGTCAGCGAGCGAGGCTGAGACTGCAGCCTCGACCGGCGGGATTAGCACCTGTTACCTCGCCCTTGCCATCGGCCGTCTTTGGTTAAACGGGGAGACTTTGAAGTGCTCGCTCTGCTAATCGAGTCCTCGCCGTGGAGCTCGCTCTGCATGTCTGTGTTTGTGACTGCTGCCTCACAAACGTAAATGCTTCACCGTGAGACTCAGACTGCTGCCTCTGCTCCGTCAGCTGGTGAAGGGCTGGACACTTAGGGATGTAACGGTCTGAAAATGTCATATCACAGTGATCATTATTATCGCAGTATTGTTGCAGTGAGCTCAGAATGTTCAAAAAGTACTTTAACACAGTCCTGAAATCATTTAACCCCTTTAATATTATAATTTTAACAGTTCTTTTGTCTTTTTTTGTCAATAATTGTGTCAGGAAATGTCCTATAAGTACAATTGTTTAAACTTTTTTCATGAAAAATGAAAGTAAACAATTCTGGCGAGTATTTTGTCATTATTTTGTTATTAATGCTTAAACTGCGTGTATTTACAAGAAGAGAAAAAAACAGATTTGTACTTTAAACAGGATATTTTACAAACCCTAACACATTTTTGTTTCCCTGCAGCATTATGTCCCTTTTCCACTAGCACGCCTTGGCCCTACTTGATTAGCAGCGTGTTTCCACTAGCCTGGTACCTCCTAAAACAAGCTACTTTTAGTACCTACTCCGCTCTGGTTCCAAGCGAGCTGAGTCCATACTAAAAGATGACGTCACCGACTGCCGGCTACTGATTGGTCAGACAATGTCATCATTGATGAGTCATGAGCGCGACGACCTAGCATGCTAGCGGTAGCTACCGTTAGCTTACCCTCATACGTCTTTTCTTTGGGCTAATGGAAAAGGGCCTTTAGTGTCCACGTTACAGCTCGTTATATTAGACCATGTCCAGGCCTTACTTATTTTTTTTAATTTTTTTTAGCATTTTTATTTTGTACTACATGTTCCGTTACATGATGGAAAAGGGGCGGGAAGAAGAAGTCTTACAATCACCAGCCCCTTTCTCAAAGTAATAAAACAAGAAATAGTTAGATGGTCTGTCCGTCAGATTTTTAACAACTACTGCTTATCAAAAAGAAAAAAAAAAGACAAAAAAAATCCAGAGAAACAAAAATAAAACAATCCAGCACAACAACTCACCATCAACAACAACATGTACAAAGCAACAGCAGATCTCCTACCCATCAGTTTCATATTTTCTTATCAGTTTGTCTTTATTTTTTCTCTTGAACTGATGAATGTTGGTTCAGGCTTTTGAGTCAGTTGTTAAAGAATTCCATAACTTGACACCACACACTGAAATACACATTTGTTTTAAAGTAGTACATGTGAATGGATGTTTAAAATCAAATTTCCTTCTTCGATCCTTATGCTGGATATTTTCTGGCAGCGTTCTGCCTTTTACCTTGAAAATAACTAATAAAGTCTGTAACTGAAGTTTAATTAATCCTGACTTGATAAAAAGTTTGTTGGTGTATTCCTCTGCCTTCTCTTTATTTATAACTCGTTATGCTCTTTTCTATAAAATAAACAATGGCTTGATAGAAGTTGTGTACGTATTCCCCCAAATTTCAACACAAAAATTAAAATAGGGCAAAATAAGTGAGCAATACAGAATTTGCATTATGTGGTTTTATTTTACTAACGATAGTCCCTGAAGCAGTTAGCCCCCTTCATGACTCTCCTCTGGTCTCCCCTTTCCATGGCAGATCTCCTCCACATCTCCTTCTTTAATATTTACAAATTATGATTGATTAAATCCATAAAACACAAACTATGATGGAAAAAGATGATCTATCACAATGAAATACGGCGAATAAATGGCAAAAGAACAACAGGAACTCACTCCAGATTGATCCTAATGCTGTTATTTACAACCTTTATACATTATTTAGACAGAAAATCCTGATAAACCTCCTATAATTCACTCAGGTATGGCTCTCTGAATCCTCTCTCTCTCTCTCTGCTCGTTTACTCGAGGAGTTACAGCAGTTTTAATCACACACATTTTTGTGCTGCAGTTTACCATTTTACTGGTAACCGTTACATCCCTAGCTACAGTCACGTTGAGTTAAGGCTGTTACTGTTGGGACTGTTTTAACGTCATTTTGTCTGATTTTTTAGCTAAAACATCACTGCTGAATTATTGTCAGAAATGAAGGAAACTGCCTTTTCTCACATTGTTAACAAATCCTGGCTCAACATCCGGATTCTGATCCCCACTAAACCTAAATCACTGTGCAGTGCAATGACCAACATTTCCTTTTAAAATCTTTGAAGAATTTATCAACTTTTTAGTGAAAAGTGGAAAACTCCCCGATCTCACACTGTTAATAAACTCTTTGGAGAAAACCCTAAATTCAGACGGATGGATGGAAGTGCCAAGGAACAACGAAGTAATTCAGAAATATTTTAATTTTTAGATACTTACAGTGATGCTTAGTGCTAATGTGTTGATCATTAAAGGCTGTCCTAGTTAATAAATCAATAAAAAACATAGATGTGCTAAATGAAAGCAGGAAAACATGCTTTACATACAAACTGTGGCGTATCACAAACGCGACTTAGCACTTTAAAAGTATTTTACTTTACTTGACTTGTTACAAAGTTTTATTTATTCAGATTTTTCACACGCACACACAAAGATGTCAAGGTAACTGTTTCAGTTATTTCAATGCCAAACTCCCTAATACTCAATATAATGAAAAACGTATTTTACAAGCCTCTTTTGGCAAGGATACTTAATAAGTTTACACAGGTTTAAAGGTGCTATGAGGAGAATCTATTTCTGGCGGCACAGAGACTCTGTTACCCATGAGCACGCGCGGCGACTGTGGTAAAGACGTGACCTAAGCTAAAGTGTGTGTTTGTTGTGATGCTAATGAATGCAGCTCGGACCTTCCTCAGAACTCTGCATTGCTTTACAACTTCTTTTTTCAACAACTTACAGGATGCAAAGCCACGAGGTAATGTATCTCTTTCTAGTTACGTAGCGGTAGTTTTTGATGTGTGACAACAAGCAATTTTTGGAAAACTTAGTATTGTAGTTTTGTAGCCGGCTATATATGTCTACTTACAGCCCGGTGCTCTAAGACGTGTCTGAATAATATAAATTTGCTCTAGTTTTAATTGTCTTGTTCCTGAAGTTGAGTATCAGCCCTGTACGACCCGACCGTGAAGCTAAGGAATAGCATTTATAGATAACCTATTTAGATGCTAAAAAACTCATCTTAAAGTGTGTATTTCCATCAGGCATATATCTAAAAGGGAGACTTTTTTGTAATTACTTAGAAACTCCTCACAGCATCTTTAACAAGTTTACACAGGTTTAAGTTTATTTATTTTTTGAAAATATTAACAACAAACAGTAGAAAACAATGTATAAATAAAAAATAGACAAGAGAAAATAATGAGAAAACAAAAAACTAATTTATAATCATCATAAGTTATAAGCAGGAGAAGGACATGAGGTGACCTTGAATTTTTATCTAGTGCCTCCAAAATGAAACAAATTCCACTTTGATTCACGGAGAATGTTTATGCAAAGTTTGAAGATAATCCCTGATAAACATGAATTCTGCACTAAAGCTGATTTTACTTCATTAACCTGTTGATACTACATGACTGCAGCCCTATTAAAACATGATTATCACGTTAATTATAACACGGTGGCTCTATAAGGAACTCCAGCTCCTCCCTTATTGTAAATGTTGTCTGGTTCACCTTATGTTCAAACCTCCTGGAGGCTCCTGGCTCCTCTGACAGCAGAACTTTAGCTCTTAGAAAGAGTCTCAATCATTGATGCTCGTTCCCTCTTCAGGGCCTTTTTGCATTTTGATGATGTTTCCTGAAGCTCTCGCTCCTTTGGTGAAAATATTGATAAGCCCTCCGGCAGCAAATCTGTTTGTCAGAGAACTTTATCTTGAACTCAGAGTTGGTTAATAACTTTAATAAATGACATAACTTTCAGGAGTGCTTCATGCTCCAACAAAAAAATAAGAAAAAGTGAACTATTCATGTAGAAATATAGTCGTACTGCATGTCAGATTAAACAGGAAAGTTTCAGCTACACATCCATATAAACCATTTTTACACACACCAAACACAACGTCAACACCAAACAAATGAATTATCAAATATCCACACTGTTTTTTTTTTTTTTTTTTTTTTTTTTTAATGTATTTTTTGGGCATTTTGTGCCTCCATTGATAGGAGAGAGACAGCGGACAGGCCGATAATCAACTGGCAGCAGAAGCAAGCACATGGGGTGCCTGGTTGCCAACCACTCCGCCAAACCAGCACCCCCAAATATCCACACTGTTAATATCTTACTGTCACTATCATTTACAGTTTTTTATCGTTGATGAAAAATACAGTATGGGCTAGCTTTTTTTTTTTGCTTTTCCTGTAAATAAACAGCAAACAACTGTTTACTGTTTTACTGATTTACATTATTTTCCTGTAAAATTAACAGTATTTAACTGTTACTAAAATTCATGCTTTTGCGCTGTTCACTAAAAATATAAAACATGACTGACTATAGCTTTGTATCTTTTTACATATACTTAAATAAACTGTTTTTTAATCATAATTTTTGGCACAGTATCATGTTGGCTTAAAGAAAGGGGCTGAACAGGTTAAGAGCTGGGAGTCGATCAACAGGCCCATTTTAAGCTGAACTGACATGATGGTGTCATTGGCCCAAAGTTAGAGCCTCGCTCTTTACTTTACAGAAATCAACTTAATACATTTATGAGCTAATTGTGACGAACTGGGCGAGCTGTGATCGTGTTTATTTCTGAAAAAAACATGGAGTGTGTTGTGCTGCTGGTGTTTCTGCAGCCTTTTTCCACATTGACTTGATTTTCTCAACACTTAAGTTGCTTCTAACCAAGTTTTCTTTTTTCACCGGTGTGTTCAACACACCGTAACATCTAAAGGCAGACCCCTTGTTGACGAGGTCTGGTTTGTATTTATCTGAAATAACGTTAACAGGTAGAAATGTTGGAAAAAGCTGCAGAAAGACTCCAAATTTTGCAAGAAACAAAATCAATTCACCTCTGAGTCAATGTGGCAAAATAGAAATCTTTGAACAGAAAATCAATATAGAGGCAGCATTTTACACGCCGTGGCGTGGAGTCAACACGGATCAGTCCGGGCCGCAGCGGTTAACCCCGTCACCAGGCGGGTATTAGCCTGCTGCATCCAGCGGCTCACGGAGATGAGCTGGGCAGTGGAGCCTGACAGCAGTAATGTGGCCTTTCCTCTCAACTCGCCCGTCACACTAACAGCAAACATTCCTCCTTAAGTCCAGCGCCGGCAGAGGGGAAATAACATCGAACCCTCGGCCACAAACACTCCAGCTGCTCCCAGCAGCTCGTTAGGCCTTCATTAGGCCAGGTGACAGGGCGTCTCCGCCGAGCGCCGAGCCACAGTCTGCAGCCGAGGGACTGGAGTGGACAGGAGAGCGATAGAAAAGGTGAGGAGGAGGAGAAACAGTAATGGGACGAGGAGGGAGCGGGGCACTGCCAATCAGAGCCCGTGCACGCCCGCCATGTTCAGGCTGAACGTGTCCATGACTGAAGACATGATTACTGACTTCAGGAAGTCTCCCACTGCCTCCACTCACTGTTAGCAAAGGTGAGACGGTGGAGAGTAGGGCTGAAAGATTTATCGTTATCGTATCTATATCGAGATAAAAACATTCAAGATATTAATATCAAAAAAGCAACGATATGCGCTCACCCTGCAGGTACAGCTCTGGAAGTAACAATAAAATTCATTTTTAGGATTGCCCTTGAATGCACCGCTTGACACACGTGCAGTCGTGGTAATCTGGGTGAGTCGTGATCTCACCAAAAGAGTTAATAAACAGTATCATGGCTAACTGGCAATGGAGCTCTAAAGTTTGGAGCATTTTACCAAAACAAAAGAGAAAAATGTGCAAAATCTGGAAAGCTGCACTTTGCTTCCATGGCAGAACGACAAAGAGGGACAGTTGTCTGGATAAGCTAATTGGCTAGTTAGCTGCTAACATTAGCATCAACAGTCTGATGATTTCCAGTCCCTGTTTTGGATGACCTGTCCCCGGTTAAAGCTGTCCCTGAAAATGTGCCTGATTTCAGTGTTTGACTATTGTGAGTCTACTAGAACAAAGGTTATTACTACAGCCGTGTAGGAAGCAGAAAGCGTGAGGGAGCAGGCTGAGACAACAGTTACTGTGTTGCCAGGTCGGCTCATTAAAGTGACTTTGGGCTCTTCTGCTTGTGTGAATCCCACATGATTATCACCCAGCTGCCTCTGCAAAGCAGACATGAGTATGGTTGGTAGTTTGTCTTTTCCTCACCCCGTTTCCTGGTTATCACGCCACAGGAATCAACCCAGCACACCCCCAAACACGCTCACGCATGTGGCACAACTACACTGGAGCAAGAGTTGCCAGGTCTGCTCATAATAAGCGATTTGGACCTCCAGCTTCATACTGGTGCGACAAGTCGACTGATCGCAAAAAACAGTCATTTGCGGCAGCCCTAGTAGTCATATTGTATCGTAACGATATCAAGATATGAAATTTCGTCCATATCGTTCAGCCCTAATGGAGAATCAGTAATATCTGGTCCTTCTGAACAGACTGAGTGTTGATGCTGCCGCCAAGAAGGTTCAATAAAGGTTTATTCTTTCTGAGGAAAATGAGAACCAAACATGTTTCCACTGAGACGATGACTCTTTACAGAAGTTTGATTGAATCTGGTTTAACTGTTGTATTGTTGCTTAGTCTGGGAACCTGAGTCTGTCCAATAATCGTCTTGTTAAAGCTGTTGGAGAAATGTAAGAAGTCAGCAGGCAGTATCCAAAGTCGATCCACGTTCAGACGGAGATGAATGAAGCCGCTGCAGTGTGCATGCCAGTCCAGTAGATGGCGATGTAGGTTTGCAGAGAAAGTGCTGCAACAACACACGTACGAAGAAGAAAAACTTTTCTCAAATTATTCTCCTGTTTTTAGCCTTAAGCTGAACTCAGTCAGATAGCCACCACATCACCTTCACTGGATGTGTAATGAGCTTTTTTAATGAGCTACATTTAGAATGACAAATCCATATTTCTGTTATTTTGACCAGAGTAACTTTAAAGTAACAGTACAGTAATATTATAACGTAACAAACAGGTAATAAATAATGCATTACATTTTGAAGTAACCTGCCCAACACTGGGTCTGAGCTCTGGACTAAACTTTGGTTTGTAGTTTAGTGTTTGCTGTTTTTTAATTCTGTGTTTTTTATGTTTTTAACTCTGATGTTGTTTCCTTGTCTTTTCTGTGTCCGGCTGAAAAACTAATTTTCCTCACGGGACAACAAAGAGATTCTGATTCTGTGTTTTCATGGTAGCAGATCAGACCTGCGTCCAGTTTTGAAGCTCGATTGGCTTTTGTTAGCTTTTTTTTTTTCAAAACAGAGAGGACTGTTAAACCACCGCACAGTTATTGAAGATTATATTTCTGTAAAAACAAACAAACTAGTGAAATTATAGTGATTCTTCGTTGAGCCCCGACTGAGCGACTTTCTGAAGCTCAATTTTCCAGAATGGACTTCTGCTCATTTTCTCAGGAATTAAGTTTTTCTGTTCCTTTTGTTGGCCATGATTCCTGCTGATACCAAACCCGCTCAGTTATCTTAATAAAAATGTAAATTGTGTTATCCCTTGTGATTATTCACAGGTGCCAGGAGTGGAATTTTTCTTTCTTTTTGGAAAAACAGGTTTGAAATGATTTTTTAAACAGTCTGTTTCACTGGCAGAAAATGGAGTCCTCCTGTTAGAGACAATCACCGCTGGCTCCCTCGTCCTGAAAGGTGTTAAATAAAATCTGTATCGACTGCAGCACAGAAAGAAATGAACAAACTGGTTTTCTAGTGAAGTCCTAACCAGCTTCCTCCATGTTTAAAGTCCAGTTACATGAAGATGTGCACTTATTCACAGTTTATAAAATACACCTATTTAACTACTGATCAGAAGCAGATAATTCAGTCTTTTGTACCAGCAGTGGGATACTATATGGAATGTGGTAAATGGAATGGGTTTGCAAATAAAAGGGTCAATTTTACCTGAAATAAAAGCTCCAAATGTTTAAGTAGTGATGGTTGAAACTGCGGCACTATTGGTCTGATCCATCATTTACTTTTCTAAACAAACATCATGCAAAGAGAGATTCTGGATAGCCTCAAGCAAACAGTTGCCTTGTTTAAAAGTGATAATTCCAAAAAGAAGTAAAAAAAAAGCAAAGAAATATTGTTTTATGAAATACCAATTCGACTAGCCAAACTAACTCAACTAGACTAAATGAAGCTGACTTTTACGTTTCCTAACCAGCTGCCTCTCGTGTTAAATAAAGATATGCACTTATTCATAGCTCATAAGATACTTTCCAGCTGTGTGTGAATGCAAACAGCAAATATTTGAGTCCTTTGTTATTTTTATCAAACAGATAAATATAAAGTCATTCAAGAAACAAACCAAACAGTTTTTATTGGACCAATTAACAGTGCACCATCACATCCATTATGAAATTTTTTCTTCTTTTGTTCTACTCTTCTCCCGTCTTTCCTTTGCTAACACTGAACTGAGTATTAGAAGAATAGAATATCGCCACAAAATTGTGTTGCCAGATTTTGTGATTGAAATAAGCATTTTTAAAGAGAGAAACCTACATGAAGTGTGTTTTAATTTTTATCCACGTTACATTTCAATTTCAAAGTCATATTTCTTCTTTTTTGTCTCTTAATTTACTTATTAAACATCCTTTTCTTTATACAGAAGTGAAGGGAGGGGCTGCTGTTATTTATAACTCTGTTATTGATAAACGGTCTAACCTTGATTTTTGTAATCAAACAGACATGTCAGGGTTTTATCTAAGTTTTATTTTAATCCTCCACAGCAGAGGTCGGCAGGTAAGTTTGGCCTTGGGCCTAAATTTTTCCGAGCAACTGAATGGTGGGCCAAAACATCACATCAATCAGAAACATGCTTTCTCTCTCTCTCTCTCGTTCTTTTTTTTAAAAAAAACCCTTTTCCCTTATCTATAGGCTTCTTCTATATCGTGTGAATACAAAATATAGTCTAATTTAAGAAAGTAATTTGTTTTAAATAAATGTATTTCTCAGACTATTAGTGTGCTATTACTGCTTTAGCTCCATTGTGTCTGCCTTATAAAACTGCTTATAATAGTAACTTTGTGATAATAAAGCTGCTGTCTCTAATCAGCAACTTGACTGTCTTTAAGTCATCATAAATGTGCCATAGCCAACTATATTTCCCTCCACACATTTAATAAGATGTCAGTAATTTCCATTTTGAAAATAACCACTTCTTTGAGCCCAACTGTTATAAAGATTTATAAAAAAAGATTTTAAGGATTGGGCTATGATTGTCATTTTTTGTGATAGCAGCTAAATAATTTTACTTTTTTTTTAAATAGTCATTTTCAGGGACGTGCTGGGGCTGAAAATCTGCCCTGGAAATTTTTGGACCAGACCGGCCGAATGTGGTTCATCAGAGCGGGGGGGGGGGGGGGGGGTGATAGTGCTGACTGATATTTTCAGCCTCCCACAGTCGGACGCACACAAGTCACCGTGCTGCGGCCACCGGCCGTCTAATGTTGTCAGCTGCACGGCCGTGATGTTCACGATCGCAGTGGCTTGTGTTTTCGTGCGACTGGGAGCGGCTGCTGTTTGATATTTTCAGTGGTGTGTGCTGCCACGGCCGGCCGTCTAGGTGTCCCTGCCCCTTTTAAATCAGAATTTCAATTTCGTCTAGCGGGCCAGATATTCTTGGAGATGGGCCAGTTTTGGCCCACGGGCCGTTAGTTGCCGACCGCTGGTCTACAGCTTTATCATGGTTAAAACAGTAGGTGCCACATTAGAAATCAATTTAAATCTGGTTTTAAGGATTTATTTTAGGTGGAAACGCCTTTTACCATAATTTTAAATTTGTTTTAGTGTGGGATAAAATAATTTTAATAACTTCTGAATTGGGTTTATATTGATGGTTTGTGGGCACAACAAGTCCAAATGAGAAACTGCACTATTGGAACAAGCCCAAAAAACTGCAACCCACAACTCCCAATATACACATGCAAGTTAGAAAAAAAACAAGCCGAAAGTCGCTTATAATAAGCAGACCTGGCAACTCTGGCATTGAGTTTTCTCATCTGTCTGTTAGCGGTGCAGCTCCTGTCTGTGTCTGACTGAGTGAGGCAGGTTGGATATCAGCTGATAGACATCAGAGCAAAGTAATGCACCACATTTCACTGTCGGTAACGGTGTTGTAAAAATAACAGCGTTAGTAACGCCATTAATTCCAACACTGGCAATAATCAAAACAAAATAAAAGTGATGATGTAAAAGGCCATAGGAGCCGAGACGATGGTGTTTTCTCTGTCGTTTCTCCATATCCTCCTTCATCGTCTGTAAAAAGCTGCAGCAGACTGAAGCAGCTGACACATCTCAGATCAGACTCCTCCTCATCCTCATCTCCAGGCCTGAGCTCAGATAGGGATGTCTCCCTTCACTCCCTCGGCCTCCAGAGACTCGGGCTTAATCAGCTGAACGAGCACAGTTTCGGTCGGCTGTCTCTCCCTCAGAGCCCAGCAGGTCAGCTCTGGTTCTTCCTCTGCTAACCTCGTCTTCCTCACTAATGTGGACTCCAGGGTCGTCTTCATCCGGGCCGTCGTGCATATCCGGGATCTGGAGGAGCGGCCTTTGGCACCTGCATCAGGAGAAAAGACTGCAGCGAGGCTTTAAATCCACTTCACTTCTCTCGTTGTTTCCCTGCTGACGCTCTCCACTTTGTCGGATTTTCCGCTCTCGTGAATCACTTATCCGTGACTTTGCAGGACTCTCTGGCCTGTCTTATTTGACTCTGATGGTTCCTGCACCCTGCTGCTTGATTTATTCTGGTTCAGTATCTTCACGGTCGATGCCTTGATGCCACAGTGTAATTTGAATATAACCTTTTCAGTCTGTTTTGGGTAAACACAGTTGTATACATAACGCAGGGTGATAAATTGGCTGAAACACAGACCAAACAGGATTATCGCCACTTCAACTCCAGCAGATATTTGATGTTCTACATCTTTCAGCGTGGGGACACAAGAAATTACATGGCTGCAAAACGCTGAACAGAAAAGAGGAGAGAGAACATAACGGAGAGAAACTGAAGGTTCAGAAGCTTTTGAGCCGTCTGAAGGTGAAGGCGTCAGAGGAAACAGAAAGGCTCGGCAAAAATAGTCCAAACAGTCCTTCTGCAGAAGTGCATGAGAAGAGCTGGATTGAATGTCAGTAGGCAAATGTTTTAGGGTTGTTGGTTTTGATGCAAACAATGTTACTGCATCCACTGTTATGCTGATGATACTCTCATATATTGTTTAGGGTCTGACCGATATATCTGCTGATTAAATCAGCAGATTATAACCCTTTTTAAAGGATTCAACATTATCAAACATTAAACCCTGTTCGGTGTCCAAGCCGTGCAGAATGATGACGTGGAAGATGGCGACACGCGTTGGTGGCGGCTCTTCTTAGCGCTCTGCTGATACTGTGTTAATTTGTCATATTTGTCACATCCTGATCCTTATTTTTGGTAATGTTGCTCATTTGCATTAAAATGGTGAATAGATTCATTATGTGGGAGACGATGTGTTTTATTATTATTCAATCGACAGCTTGTTTGTAGGGCTGGGACGATGCACTTTTCTCCTGATTCGATTTTTTACGTTTTTTTAGGTGCTGATTCGATTTAAATTGCGATTCTATGATATTGCCGATTTTTTCAATCCTTAGTTAGCTTTTTTAAGACGAGCAAGAAAGAGAAACAATGATGCTGCCTACAGACTATATCAGGAAAACTACACATCACATGTGAGTCTGTTTTTAGGATTTATTCAGCAATATATTTTAACCAGCTGTTTATACTCTCTCTTCAAAAGACTGGACTGACTTTAAAAGAGGATTATTAACACAGACTAAAATGAAGCATTTACATTCGGAAAAAAAACGATTTTTGAACAAAAAAATCCCAATACTTATGTGAATTGATTTTTATCTCCCACCCCTAGTTGTTTGGTTCAAATTCAGCATCACAAACTGTTACTCAGAGAGGAAGAGTCTTCTCTTCTTCAGCTGAAACCCTCTCTGGAGGTGGACTGACACTCTGCAGGCTTCCTCTGGAGAAAACGCTGCATAACTCAGAGCACAGCGACAAAATGAAGCTTATTTGCGTGGGAGAGCTCCGGAGAACGTGATTGGTTGTCCTAACAGCAGCTCCAGGCTGTAAATCTTGATGACATCACAGATTAGAAAGCGGGCTCTCTCGGGCTGCGTGCATAAATCTTTTTGGAAAATGAAAGGAGGGGAGCTCAAATGCTGCAAAAATCAACAAAACAAATAAATAAAAACACGACTCTGGCATTCTGAGGCGAGAGGCCATCCATTCACAGCATGGAGTCGAGCTTCAGGGAAGATTGAGAGCATTTATCAGCTGGGCAGGGGGCGGAGCCTGGTTTACAGGTGAGACAGACGATCATGACGGACGACCTTGAAGGTCGACCTTTGGTGAAGAAGTCTGGAGTTCATACGAGGGACGTCAGGGATCGTCAGACTTCACGCTCGTCCACGTTGACTCATCCATCAGTGGGATGGTAACAGAGAAGCTAAATGTGTTTTTGACAGCCAGAGAATCAGAAATATTCTAAATTAAGGCTGATTTTACAACAAATGAGCTACAAGCTGGACGACTGAAGCACCAGAGACCTGCAGGGGCCACATCAGGCCCCTCAAAGATTTCCATCTGGCCCCAAAAAAAGATCAGGGCCACTGCAAATCAATACATATATAATACAAGAGCTGAAACGATTCCTCGAATATTCACGAGTACTCGATTACAAAATATCCTAGAATTAAATTTTGTGCCTCGAAGCCTCGTTTAATATATAATTATACATATAAATATATATCTGGACTACTATACAGTGCACGGTGTTTGACACGGACGGTCATTTCTGTGACACAACGCGCCTGCTACCTCCGCTGCTGCACGGCTTGTAAAATCATGAAGGAAGAGAAAAGAGAGGGACAGAAAGGAGAGAGTCCACAGAAGAAATGGCAGAGAGTGTCCCAAGTGTGTGGTCACTACAAGAAGGGACGAAAAGAAAACACAGTGCAGTGTGTCTGATGTCAAACGGAGTTAGCTTAGCACGTAGCTTAGCATGATAGCACGTCGTTAGGGCTGCGACTGTTACTATTACAGCATTTTAAATATGATAATCACAGACATGCGTCCTCTTTCCATGGTGGAGGACACAGGATTTGAGAACATGATCAAGGATTTCAATCCAAACTACACAATGCCCTCCAGAACACACTTCACAAATATAACTGCAGAATTATATTACTGCTTTGTAAATCAGTATTGTATTGGCTTTGTTTTAAGCCAGTACTGGTTTAAACTTTGAAAGTTGTTACAATAAAAACCCTTTTCTGAGGAATAAACGGCATTTGGTTGCTCATTTTGAAAGCTCTAACATGTTGCATTGTATACAATTGATTTATTTGTTTAAAAACAAAAAAGGATATTTTGTTAGAGTACTCGAGTACTCAAAGAAATAATTGACAGAGTACTCGATTCCAAAAATACTCGATAGTTGCAGCTCTATATAATAAAATATAATAGTAATAAATATAGGACTGTCGCGTTAATCAATAAATCAAATAACCAAACGACAAATAAAAATGCCCTCAGTAAGTTTGCCGGCCTCGATAAATTGACGTGCATTCGTGTTTGTTTCCCTCCGCTTGTTTTACCAAACAGGCTGGATGAGAAGATGGCTCACTCTGTCCATCTATAGCGGGGTTAGGGTTAGTGATGCATCTGTCATTCATGCAATCTTTGTGGGGAAGGTGGGGCCACTCGTGTCTGGTCGGCAAAGTAAATATAAATAATACAGAGCAAAATGGTGCACTCACTAACAGTGTTGATCGCTACAGTGTAAAAGAAATGCGACCCTTCAATACGGTTGAAAAGCCAGAAATCTTACAAACATTTGACAGACAATGCGAATTGACTGGGAGAAAGTACATGTCACAAACAATTCAGGAACTGTAGAAACTCCGTTAACAACGTTTTAATCGTTGTGTGGTTTTTATTGGAGTTCTAGTTCTAGTTAGAACTAGTTAGTTCTAGTTCTTTTTTTAGTTGTTTTTGATTATTAAAATTATTTTTTACATGCAGTTTTTCCCAAAAGAGAGTCCATTTCATTTTCATTGTATTTTTTTCTCTTTTTTTTGTTTGTTTAATTTATCATACTGTTTGTTTTTTTAATTTAAAAGCTCTTGACCTTCCAATTACAGTTAAACACTCTTAAGAAATTAAAGTTCATTGCTTTTGATACAGTGTAATCACTGTATTATGACTTTTTTTTGTTAATTTATTTGCACCATAAATTAGAAACAGTTACATTGGCATAGAAGAAAAAAATGGAAGAAAGCGCTGGAGAGGTGAAAACCCCCCAAAGTGGGCTTATCCAAGATACCTCCCCAAAGAGAATTAATAATAAACATATAATATAATCAAACATAATTACATTAATGAAAAAAAAACGATGTTTAAAAAAAAAATCAACAATAATATCGTTTGTTGGCAACAATTTTAGGGACAATTATCGTCCAGAAAAATTTGTTATCATGACAGCCCTAAATATATATAAATAAATTTAGAAGAAACTTTGTATGACTAAAAAAACAGGATTTTAAGAAAAATCTAATTCTAAAATTAAAGTTTAAATCTCAAAATATGAATTAATTCTTGGACTTCTAACTTTTCCCCACATGAGTCGTACTTTATTTTTAGAGTTCTTTTAAAAAAAATCATAATTCTAAATCTATTCTCAGAATGTTGGCTTTTTTTCATAGACTTACAATCAAGTTAACCTTTGATTTTCTCTTCTCTTCTATTGGTCCTTTTTTGGTCCTTAAGGTCTTCAGTGTTCACAAAATATGAACATGTGCAGAGTAAAAATGTGTTAGGTTGTTCAGTCTTTGTTGCTTATCTGGAGGGTGAGCTGTGGAGAAAAATCTGACCACAATTCTGGAATCAGCACAAAAATCTAACTCAACAGATTTTTTTCAAACTGTCCCCAGTGTGATCTGACTGGCCTGTAATGAATGTGATTGACGGGCCTATCGTCCAATCACCTGCTGGATCTACTACTGATAGGTTCAGACACACTGAAGGGTCTTTCTGTTGCGTCACGTTAATTTTCTTCCCCATCAGACTCAATGCTGCTGCTGGTTTGGCCTCTGGTGTGAGGGCTCAACACTTTAATGTAAACGAGCTTCACGTGTGGGCTGCTGCTTATGTTCTGGTCAGAAGGTCGATGGCACTCACCTACATGAGGACCAGGTGTAGGAGGTTATTTATACAGGCAGATGATGAGCCTGAGGTTATTTCTGACCGGAGCAGAGATCCTAACCTCACTGCGGACTTTACTGACGGTAAAGGAAGATTAAAAAACTCCACCTGCTGTGGGAGTCTTCTGTGAAGAAGTTAAAAACAGATTTTTCCTTTGGCATTCAGGCCCAGATAGATGAGTAACCTTGGCTTTAAATCTTTATCTTTCATCCATTTTTCTCCTTTACTCTTCTTATTTTATTTTCTTTATGTTTCTTTAATACTGTGTTCACCTCATTCCAAGCCTGTTTTTATTATTATTACTAAGTATATAAGTTATTATATTTACCCCTCTTCAAAACTCTAAATCTAAGTGACAGTTTGTCCAATTTCCAATAAATAAATAAAATCTCACTACACTCATCCTAAGCCAATTTTCTTACATTTCTGGATTTAGATCTTATCTGAAGATATACAAACTAAAAATAATGACTGAATTTCTTCTAAAATAGTCAATAAGTAAAATAGTTGGCCAATCAGATGAGACTAATTTAGTTTAGTTTAGTTTAGACAACTTTATTTATCCCAATGGGCAATTCTGATTTTGCAGTCCTCCGAGGCTACACATACATCGACAAACAGCAAAAAGAGACAACAATGAACAAAATATAAATAAAATAAAATAATTAATTTATAAATTTTAATTTATCAAAATTAATTTAACTTGAAGGTTGCTTTAAAATGAATTTTAGACCTTCATTGATTCAAACTTCCTTTGTTTCATTGGTAGACATTTTCTCTTCTTTTCAAGCAATTCAATGTATTATTATTGCCTTTCATTCCCAACAGAAAGATATTTACCTTGGCTGCTTAAGTAAATGTGGATTAGAATAAGTGTTTTAGATATTTCTGACTTGATTTGATTTGAATGCTTTATTTCGAACATGTGCTAGTTTCACACGAAGCAGACTGAAAAAAAAAGAACAAACAAATAATAAACCTAGAAACAAAGAGAAGAGACTCCAAGGCTCTCTCTTTATACTATTAAAATGCCTTTATTATAACAGCATGGTCATGTAGACCTTAAAAACAAATGTTGACGCGTTTCGGCATCAAGCCTTCATCAGGAAGTCATACAAAAAAAAAAAACAGGCCTTGTATGACTAAGACTAAGATCTGAGTTTTTGCAGTGTAGAAATAAACTTTAACTTGACTAACTCTAATTGAACCCTGATTTAAGCTGCTCTGGTGTGCTGCGCAGTCAAACAAAGCTTCAGTGAGTGTTGGTCTCTGCAGGTTTGCTCCTCACAGAGCAGAGATCCCTGCAGTGTGGGGCTGAATGAGTTTCCCTGTTGTCAGACTAACAGGCCGTCTCAGCGGAGCCTCAGAAATCTGATAAAGACTCCTCCTCGGTGACCCCCTCTGAACACAACAACAAAAGATTCTTATTCTCGTCTTGTTCGAAGCGCCCTGGGATCCTCCTGGAGGAGCTCCTGCAGGAGGTGCATCACAGATACTTTGTCATGACATCCCAGTCAGGCTAAACGAGCAGAATTTACGACCTTCAATCCAAACTAACGAGGATCGCTCTCTACGAGCATGTGTGGAGGTTTAACTGTGATAATCACATTCAGGATCAGATATTAGGCACACAGCACATAAACGATATTACCAAAAGTATTCTTGACTCACATATGAACTTCAGTGCCATCCCATTCCTAATCCATAGGGTTCAATCTGACGTGGGTCCACCCTTTGCAGCTATAACAGCTTCAACTCTTCTGGGAAGGCTGTCCACAAGGTTTAGGAGTGTTTATGGGAATTTTTGACCATTCTTCCAGAAGAGCATTTGTGAGCTCACACACTGATGTTGGACCAGAAGGCCTGGCTCTCAGTCTCTGCTCTAATTCATCCCAAAGGTGTTCTATGGGGTTGAGGTCAGGACTCTGTGCAGGCCAGTCAGATTGATCCACAGCAGACTCTGTCCTCCATGTCTTTATGGACCTGCTTTGTGCTCTGGTGCACAGTCATGTTGGAAGAGGAAGGGGCCAGCTCCAAACTGTTCCCACAAAGTTGGAGCATGGAATTGTCCAAAATGTCTTGGTGTGCTGAAGCATTCAGAGTTCCTTTGACTGGAACTAAGGGGCCAAGCCCAGCTCCTGAAAAACACCCCCACACCATCATCCCCCCTCCACCAAACTTTACACTTGGCACAATGCAGTCCCACAAGTATGGTTCTCCTGGCAACCTCCAAACCCAGACTGGTCCATCAGATTGTCAGATGGAGAAGCGTGATTGGTCACTCCAGAGAATGCGTCTCCACTGCTCTAGTGTCCAGTGGCGGCGTGCTTTACACCACTGCATCCACGCTTTGCATTGCACTTGGTGATGTGAGGCTTGGATGCAGCTGCTCGGCCATGGAAACCCATCCATGAAGCTCTCTGCACTGTTCTTGAGCTAATCTGAAGGCCACATGAAGTTTGGAGGTCTGTAGAGATTGACTCTGCAGAAAGTTGGCGACCTCTTCTCACTATGCGCCTCAGCATCTGCTGACCCCGCTCCGTCAGTTTACGTGGCCTACCACTTGGTGGCTGAGTTGCTGTGGTTCCCAAACACTTCCAGGTTCTTATAATCCAGCTGACAGTTGACTGTGGAATATTTAGGAGTGAGGAAATGTCACGACTGCTGAATGTTTGTTAAAGCAGTCTGCATGCCTAGGTGATGATTTTATACACCTGTGGACATGGCAGAGACTGGAACACCTGAGTCTGATTATCTGGATGGGTGAGGAGAAGAATACTTTTGGCAGTATAGTGAATCTGTTGTATTTTTTCAGACTGGCTTTTAATACACAGTAATGTGGTGACATGTTATTTTGTCTTGTTTTATCTGTTTTTATCTGATTTTATTTGTCGGACGTGTTCCATTGTTGCTTTCTTTAATCTGCTTTTATTTCCTATCTTATTATCTATTTTATCTGGAAAGCACTTTGGTCAGCTCAAGTGTTATAAAGTGCTCTATGAATAAATTTTGATTGATTGATTGATTGATGACATCCCAGTCACACTAAAAGTGCAGCATTTACGACCTTGAATCCAAACTAACGAGGATCGCTCTCCTTTCATTCTAAGGCCTCTGCACACGAGTCTGCTCCACGATCTGAGCTGGTGAAGAATCAAAAGGCAGCATTGTGCAGTCATGTTTGCAAACTCAACACTAACTTTCTGTCTGTTTCTTTTCCTTCAGAGCAAATTCCCTGTTCCGCCTTTATTCAGTTTCTTTCTGCCTGTTCAGAGCGGCGACTGTGGCGATTGCGACAGCCACAATGTTCTCCGTCTCCCGCTCACTCAAACTTTCCCTTTGTTGTGGATTTCATGACAGACGGGGGCGAAGTCTGTGCAGATACGGCGAAACAAGACTGGCTCTCAACCAGCCGCTGTGCATTATGGGAGGAAATCCTTAAACTGGACACAAAAGGATGATATGATAACTAACATGGTGGGCAAACACTGGGAAAGGCCTTTTGATAACGGTGTAAAGACTCTGTGCACCATGAGGAGAGCTTTAACACTCAACGGTGTCCAACGCAGACTATAGGGGACACCAGATAGCACGGTAACATGAAAGTGGAAAAAGTTAATAAATAGGTGCAAAAAAGGTATGAAACTGCAAAAAAAAAAGGGGAAAAATTGGCAAAAAAATCCAGAAGTGGCTTAGGAAAATTGATGATGGCAGCAAAATTGGGAATTGAATTTGAAATTAAATTTCAAAAACCATGTTAAAACTCCAAAAATGGTTTTGACAGTGGCCAAAAAAAGATGAATGGGGGCAAAATAGGCATAAAGCTGTGAAAATGGGATTAAAAAAAAGGAAAAAATGTTCCAAAAGTGGGAAAAAAGTGTATGAATAGAGGGGTAAAAATAGGCATAAAATTGCAAAAAACTACATCACAATGCCAAAATGTTCAACACATTTTGGGCTAAAAATATTGAACCTTCTGCGTTTTGAAAATTGCAACAAGCCATATTGAGATTTAATCTAATTTGCAATTAATTGTTCAGCCCTAATACAAATAAAGATTGACTGATTGATTGATATTCGGTGCATCCTTAAGCCAAACAGAGACATTGCTGTGATGGTCCTGTACCTGCGTGGCGAGGCTGGAGATGTCCACGACGGTGACCGAGTTCCCGCAGCTCGCCCACGCCGAATCGTCCAACAGCAGCAGCGTCCGTACGGGCTCTGCTCCGAGGCTCACGGTCCTGCTGCAGTCCTGGTCCCACAGGCCGTCTGCAGCACAAACAGGGAAAGTACCAGGATGTTGAGGAACACCTTAAACGGGCTCTCCATTATCACAGCGGGCTCAGTTAATAAACTCTCCACACGTCCCGACTGCTGTTGGAACACAGCGAGCAGGGCAATTAAACGGCACTCTTCCCTCTTGTACCTCTGCAGCAGCTCCGTGTTTACTTTAAAAACACTCTTAAAACGCTGTCGAGCAATTACCGAGCAGCGGCGGAGAGGTTCACAGTGGAGAGGGTCATTTTCTGCTGCTCTAATGAAAAACCAGCCGTATGAAAGAAACAGCACAGGTGGACTGTAGACGGGCTGTAGACCAACATTTAGACGCCTCCTGCATCACAAAGTCTGCAGCCCACACACTAATCAGCAGCTTTAATCCAACATTTACCAGCCTTCCCTCTCTCCTCCAGCCTCTTCTCTGAGCTGTGATCACGGCACACGTTACATCAGCATCTCCTCTGCTGAGCCTTAATGAAGCAGAGTAAGAGGAGGGGGCACCCGGCCATTTCATTAACATCTGGATTGTTTATTTCAGAGAACAGCAGCTTTACAGGCCGTCTGCACCTCCACAGGTTCACTGCTCAGCTGTTATAAAGGTCAAAGTTCACTCTGGAAATGTTCATCAGGGAATTAAAGTCTGAAAAAAACACAGCCAGACGGTCCTTAAGGTGGTCTGATGGAATCTTTTACTGCAGTTATTTCCTCCTATCCTCTCCTCTTATTCCCTCCTTTCCTCTCCTCTCATTCCCTTCTTTCCTCTCCTCTTATTCCCTCCTTTCCTCTCCTCTTATTCCACCTTTCCTCTCCTCTTATTCCTCCTTTCCTCTCCTCTTATTCCCTCCTTTCCTCTTATCTTCTTCCCTTGTTTCCTTTCCTCTTATTCCCTCCTCTCCTTGACCCTGTGATGTTTTCCATAAGGGTTAAGGGAAAGTGGATATTAAAGGACTTATGAAGGCTTTTTCTTGACCTTTTGAATTAAACCTTAATCTTTGGATACGATCGTCTGAAATGAGTTTCCTGTGAAAAGTTGCTGAGCTCAGCCTTTGTGAAACAGACATGTTTTTTCAGCACATAAGAAAGGAGCCAGTCAACCAGTGGCGATTGCTCTAAGACTGCAAGGGAAGTTCAGCTTCCCCTAAAATGTCCCCAAAGAAAGTGTTGATATGTCCTACTGTGTGTACATTTCATTGACTAAATCTGCTCTAGAATACCTTCATCTTTTGTTCAGAATCAGCTACTTATCACAGGTAACTGGAGCGACTTCCTTCTCATTCATCCCTGCAGCGTCTCAGCACTGTAACACAGTCGGACGCTGAGCGTCTTCTGACTTCGATGGGGAAGCGTAGAGTGGGTTGTTCCACTGTGGAAACTGGACAGTCATTGGATAAACGCTGGGCTTTGTCCCGCCCAGCGGACGCTCAGCGTCTCTGGGGGTCTATGAGGCAGTGGGCTGGCCTGGACGCTCGGCTTCTGCATGATGATTGGATGATCTGTCTGAGGCCGAATCCCTTTTTGATTGACAGTGAAATGAGCCAGTCAGCGATCTTGAAGTATAACCCTCCACCGGAGCATCTTCTAAGTTTTACATTCAGTTGTTCTGGAGAGGAGCTTCTCCTGTTTAAAGAGGCTCAAGTCTTACACCCACAACACAATGGACCAAGACCGTTTAAGCAGTCTAGCTCTACTGGCCATTGAGAGAACACTGGTAACATCCCTGGAAAAGACACCTAGTTGGTACGACAGGGTCACAGATCATTTTCTTGAAAAGGAACGGAGGGTAGAATTTACATTTAAATAAATAAACACATTTATGATGTAGGCCAGAAAAAAATGAGCTTCCCCTCCTTGACTGACCAGCAGCCGCCACTGCTGTCAACATAAGCTTGTACACATGCGACGTGTGTTTTCTGTTTCTAAAAGTGAATATTTTGATTATTTGAACTGATTATTGATCTTTGGAGTCATTGTTTTATCCCTTCAGTGATTAAACTCGATGAGAGCTTGAGTTCTTTTAGTTAATCAGTTTGTCTCTGAGCTCAAAGTCTGTAACACCAAACAGATGAAAAACCTTTGCTGTTTTAAGAGTTATCACATTAATGAAGACTCTGACTTTAAAGACAGCAGACAGGAGGGTTGAAGTGGCTCGGCAAATCCAATCACGACACCTCCCTGGTGAGGCGTTCAGGGCCCGTCCCACCTGTGGGAGACCAAGGACACGCTTGAGGGACGAGGAGAGGGAAGTCTGGGCGAAGACCAGAGCGTGGATCAGAGGAAGAAGACGTCACAGTGATATTCCTGCACTATTTCAGCAGGTTATGCTGTTAATCAGTAACTAAGGCAGATTATTATGTGATAAAGGAGAAAATGTCTTTATTGTCCTTCTTAGTGTCTGTTTGATTTGAATGTTTTCCTTCTTCTGTTTAAAAGCCTTTACAGCAGGGGTGTCAAACTGATCCAGTAAAGGGCCACTGTGGCTGCAGGTTTTCTTTCCAACCGAGCAAAAACACACCTGACGCAAATTATTCAATCAACTGGATTGTCTTTACATGGTTGATTTGTTGGATCAGGTGTGTTCTTGCTTGGTTGGAATCTCAGCTTTATATCATAAGGTAATAATCTCTTTTTAATCATTAACTCAGTCGATGTCTCCTGGATCCTTACAGACTGAATGTGTGATCACTCTGCTGTAAACATCTATTGTCCTCACACCTTAGCTGTCTTCATTCTCGTGGCTCTAACGATGTTCAGAGTCGATTGTTTCCCAGTTTTCCTGAATGAGTCCGTCTTCTCTAACTGTATTAATGCGCAGCAGCTTTGAGCATCACGTCCACGCCTCTGCTCGTGATGCTCACACCTGCTCAGAGGATGAAATCCCTCCATGTGGTGGACGGGGGGGCTCAGCTCCACCTGAGCTGCTGTCTGCAGCCTTCACTGTCAGCAGGAGCACAATAGCTCCATCACAGCTCCTCTTTACCTGACCACAGAGAGGATGATTAATTACACCAGGCTGCATGTTGAATATTACCATCCATGCCTCAGATGTTTAACACAGACAGGAGCAGAGCTCTGGAGGCTGTGGTGTTGGTGGATTCAGCACATCTGTTAAAGATTCATGTCCTGACGAGCGTGCTGCCGTCTAAACCACAGGAAACACCGAGGGTCCAGCTGAGGCAGAATAACACACTCCAGCTCTGCTAACTGAGATATTCACATCAGACGTCCTGTCAGGACACAAAGAAATGATCTGAACAACCAGACGGGACAGTTTGAGTGCTGCAGAGCGGAGAGAGCTTCAGTGTGACGGACATCAGGGGTGTACCAGAGGAAGAAGGGACGACTGTGAAGGACAACGGAGGCCCTGAAAATATATTAGACTTATTAATAAAAGATACATTCATATCAGAGTTAACTAGGGATGGGACGATACACTCAAACTCACGATACGCTGCACCTCGATATGCCCGGGTCACGATACAATATCAAAAAAGTAAAAAAGAAAAAATATTGTTTTATATGCTAATGTTTGTTGTCGTCACTTCTGGTCACATGCACTGTTACCAGACGTGACGTCTTTATTCCCGATCCATTTTTTTCAAACTCGATGTGTTTCGTCACGTACTGTATCCTGATATATTGACAAACGATATTTCATCCCATCCCTAGAGTTAACCCTGACAGATTTTTTAATTTAGTTAAGCTATAGCCTTTGGCTGAAATATCTTTTAGTTTAGTCATAATTTAGTCTCTAAATAGTTTTAATGTTAGTCTAGTTTTAGTCGATGAAATCTGCTGTAAATTTAGTCGACTAAAATCTGAAGTGTAAAGGGTAAGACATTTTTATGTTTCCTTGAATTTGTGAAGTCCTGTTTTCCTCTTGGATAAAATCAAACTCTTTAATAACCCTTCACTGAATGTTAGTAAAGTCTGAATGTCTGTTTTCTCCTACTCCAAACACAAATGTAATGTTTACTTTAAAAAAAATGGAAAAATGCTGTTTCCAATCCTTATAGAAGGATTAAATGTGTTTCTAATGAAGCTGTTAGTGTTTTCTCTTTAATAAATCTGCAGAGGATCAACATCAAACTTTGATAAAAGCCTGACTCTGTCTGTTTACAAAAATGAAGGTCAGACAGTTTAGTGATAACAGAGTTATGCTTCTGTATAAAGAGAAGGATCTTCACTGTTAAACTAAGGATGTTGTCACAGCAGAGGCCTGACTGCCTGGTTGTTCCCTGCAGCGTGAGTCCAGTTAAGAGTCGTTTTATGGCCTCAGAGGATCTGGGACTCCACCAAAGACAATCTGTCATGGCACCTTTAATACAGGTGAATCATGAAGCAGACAAATGTCAGAAACAGTCACGTCGTTGATTTACGGCCCAAACACAATCATCTGAAAATCGAGACCTGAAGTTTATATTCAACAAACTGATCAGAGCTAACAGCACGGCGTCAGGAGCTAGCTGCTAATATAACATAGTTAAATAAGTCTGGATTAACTCCAGTACAGCAGTGACACCTACTGTCGTAAACGTGTAACAGCAGCTTGGTCTCAGAGTAGAAATGGCAGTGCATTATGGGAAATTATTAAAACACAAACAACCAAACAGGATTATTTTTTCTTTACTGTTGAGTGTATGGCCTTTAACTTTGTTGTATTATTTTTGAGTTAACTCTTCAAACTTTAATGTTTTATTGGTAACAAATGATCGCTAGCTAGCCGCTAACACTAGCTACATACATCTTTCAGGCTGGTCTGTGCTGTTAACATGAATACGCTGTTCTACTTCTGTTTCTTCTTCTTTTGTTTCACATGCAGACAGACTGGTTAAAGATCATTAAACCCAACGAGAGCAGCTCCTGTGATTGATCCCTAGGAGACGGCATCAGTTCCCCTGCTGCATTAGCTTTATTGCTCTGATAGTCCACCACAAAGGTGCAGTTTGGTAAGGAGTGGAGAGAAGAGGCCCTGGTTGTTGGTGAGTGAGTCTGCGGTGTGTCGTGTCCCTCACTGTTTTGACTTCATGTAGTTTAGCAGGACGGAGTTATACATCCCCGACATAAGGCTGTGAGCGGAGTTAGCCTGTTAGCTTGGCTGCACATTTAAGAAAATTTTATCCCAATATACAGATTTAAATTACCACACCATAACCCCAGATACCTGAGCTCACCTGACTGTCCCTGCTCTGTTTAAATCTTCTGCTCAGAGGAAATTATAAAAAGAAAATCTTCATAATTTAATTCCCCTTCTGGACACACTCACAGAGAAGCTCTCTGAACAAGGTTTGAGGAGGTTTGTGTTTCCTGCCTCTCTTCTATTGTCTTGTCCTGATCTGTAAATCTGTAAATAGGTTTTTATTCTAACAGATCTGCCTCATATTTTCATCCTCTGCTTTTCTTTTATTGCTGACATGAAGATTGTTTCCTGCAGATCAGCACAAACACAAGTGTAATATAAGATTAAATGAGTTATTTTAAACAAAGGATGGCCAGCAGTCCACACTGCACCATCCTAACATTTATTTATTTATTCTACATTTATTTATTCTACATTTATTTATTTATTTTACATTTATTTATCCCCTGGTTAACAGCAGCAGTTCAGAAACAGACGACAAAAGCTCATCCACACACAGATGGAGACATCATCACGTACGTAGTTAATAAATAATAAATTAAGACAGAGCATTATCTAATGTTTTGAGCCCTAAAATAAAAGTTTCTTGTCTTTGAGGTTCCTTAAAATGTCCTGTTAAAGGTGTCTGACCTTACTGTGTGAACTCAGAATAAAGAGGTAAACTTCTGCTCCACACCTGAGCACTGCAGAAACTCACCTGACAGGGTTAACTCCTCAGATTAGATCCACTCTGTTTGTACTTTTCATTTTAATCAGAAACACCAGTTAATGTGTAATTGATGACTCCTACACTTTCTAATGTGTTTTTATTTTTAAGAGTTGGATCGTTTTGTTCCTCTGGACTCAACAATTCAGAAACAAAACTTCAGAAAAACACGACTGATAAAAAATGTTGAGTCAGCTCAGGACTTTTAGTTAATCTAATAATCTCAAAAGTTTAATTCAAACTCAGTTTTGATAATTTAATTTTCTCATTTGTTGAATCTCAGGATTTTTTATCACGAGAAAAAGATTGAAAGCTTGAAAACTCATATCAAGTGATTATTATGATTATTTGGAATAGAATATTGATCTTTGAAACGTACCTGTTGATTGTATTTGTCAGAAGCGCCTGTGAGTGATTAAACTGGATTAAAGTTTGAGTGCTCAGTAGCTCATTAGAGTTTGTCTCTGTGCTCAAAGTCTGAACAGATGAAAATCTCTGCTGATCGAGAAGAGTCGAAGAAACTCAAAACTCCCTCCAGAGGATTTCCTTTGTGCTTGTTAAATCTAAAATACTGTCCATCCAAACATCAGCTGTTAAACTCTCCAGTGGTGCCCATATAGAGCTTCACCATGTTTGTTTGCAGTAACATCTCATGAGATCTTGTTCAGTAGAAAGCAACGCTAAACGCTGATCACACCAGACGAGCAGGGTTGATACCACAGGCTGCTTCTCTGCACATCCAAAGAAGGAAAAACTACCCACGTTAAAAGATCCATCTTTGGATTTTATGGATCCATTATGAACCAGTTAAAGGAAAATAGATTTAAATTGATTTTTTTTAAACCAGTCCTAATTCATATGAACAACTGAGGAGGGAGATTAGATTTAGATGATAAAAAAATGTGTTTTTGGAGGTCCAGATTAAAGACACAACGACGAGAATAAAGTCAAAATTTTGAGAGAAAAGCAAAAATGATGAGATAAAAGTTCAAAAGTCAAGAATAAAATCAACATACAATGTATTTCCACTTTAGTCTCCACTTGTCGACTGTTTTTCGTTATTTGACTTTTTCTGACTTTTTCTGACACATCACAAAATTCTATTTCCACTTTGGTGTCATTTCAACTTTAATCTTCAAATTTCAGTCTTAATCTTGATTTATTGTCCTTTATTGTCATTTGGCATTTTCCCAACATTTTGACTTTTATCGCAGAATTCTACTTCCACTTTATTCTCATCATTTCAACTTTAATCTTGAAATTTCGACCTTTATCTGGTCTTAACTTTTTTCTTGCAATTGACTTTTTCTCAGCATTTCAACTTTTATCACAAAATTCTATTTCCATTTTTTTTCATCATTTCAACCTTAATCTTGACCCGTCGGCCTTTTCTCTTGTCCTTCGACTTTTTCCTGACATTTTGACTTTTATCACGAAATTCTATTCCACTTTGTCGTCATTTCGACTTTAATCTTGAAATTTCAACTTTAATCTCGACTTCACCACAATCCTTTTCTCCATCTAACAAGGCCCTAATACTGTTCCATGAGTAAGACATGATCCACTTTAAGAGATTTTATTTAGATGTCATACATGTTAAATGTTGGGGGGGGGGGGCTGCAGGCTTACAGACACATTTCTTTTTCTAGCTCCTATAACAGTGTGAGAGGAGGAACATGGCTGCAGGAAAAGAGTCTGACGGGGTACAGACTGTGAAAAGTTTGGAATCACTGTTGTACAGCATCGTCCTGCCCTGTCCCGTGAATGTTACCGTGCTACAGAATCCTCCTTCTCCTCTTATCTCTATGAGGCTGCCGTCAGCCCAGCCTGACTGTGAACACCTCCACCATCTCCTTACCGTTGCTGGCCCGTCCGTACACCATCATGGTCCCGTTCCTCAGGCCGGCGAGCAGGAAGCGAGCGCAGTGCTTCAGGCACAGCACGGGGGAGCCCTCGGGGTTACTTAAGGTCAGCAGGCACTGGGCTGCCGAGTCCACGCTGCCGTAGACGAGGACGCTGCGAGGACAAAGCAGAGCGAGGCGGCGTGATGAATGGGCGTCGTTTGAGATGACAGAGCGTCTCGTTTTCATGCAGTTTGATTTAAGTGCTGTGCGTGTGCATCCACTCCGTCTTTCTCATGTTTGAAATGCCATCTGAACCCTGCTGCATCTTATTGTCTCTGCAGGATGAAAAATGCTCCCTGCTTTGGGCTCTCTCTCCGTACGAGCAGAAAACGTTAAGCAGCGCTGAAATTGTTTTTTCTGTTTTATTGTTTGTCTATTTTCTTTCTCCTGAACAGACACTTACACTGAAGCATGCTGACTCAGCAGAAAAAACTGCTGACGTGGTGCTGAAAGACTTAAAAGTCCAGTCAGTAAAAACTGCAGGAAGTGGGAATATAACGTCTAAATGGAGGAAGACTGTGTTTAAAAACATAACAGGAGGCTGAGATAGACGTCTGCTCCGTGCAGCAGGGCTCAGACGGTTTATTGGATTGGAAAATGAAACTGTGGTCTTAGGAGCAGAAGTGCTTTTGCTGTTTGTTAGGGGGCATCAACTCTGATTTCCTGCTTTGATGAAATATTGACATGCAAATCCATACGGCGATAAATGTCTCCGGAGCGTAACAAAGGGTAAAGCAGGATAATATCTCACAGCGGGAGACTGAAGACCAGTTTCAGAGCTATATCCTGCATCAGTACACCTAATTTAACATTTTTATCTCTTTTTGTTTTATTCAAAATGACAGGAAAGCATAAACTGATTACTTTAGGAAGTCAAAAGTCAAGACCAATTTCAATATATGTCATAAAGTGAGTATGCTGTACCAAAAGCAATGAACTTTAATTTCTTAAGAGTATTTAACTCTAATTGGAAGTCAAGAGCTTTGAAATAAAATAAATTAAATAAAGATACAATATAATAAATTTACCAAAAAAAAGAAAAAGAGAAAAACCCCATTGAAAATTCAAATGGACTCTCTTTTGGGAAAAACCTAAAATGGAGTTGATACAGTTCATGAATTGTTTGTGACATGTACTTCTCCCAGTCAATTCATTGTCTGTTAAACATTTGTAACATTTCCTGAAATGTTGACTTTTTATTAAAGGGCTGTATTCTCTTTGTAATGTAGTGAACACACTGTCTGTGAGCGCACCATTTTGCTGTTTTATTTAAATTTACTTTGCCAACCAAACGCCTCAGTAAGCGCTGACTGTCAGGACAAAGGCTCTGCTGCAAGGGGGGAAATACTAGCAACATCAAACACTTGGAGTGCGCGCATTGTATAAAGCCAAAGGAGTGCGGGCTGTTTGATTGCTATAGCAACACGAGTAGAGTTAGCAGCCCGGCTAACACTAAAGACTGCAGCACCGACAGAGACAGAGACTCTATTATCCTCCCCTTCGGTAAAAACCCTGCTGAAAACAACACAGTCACACAGGGTTAAACTCTTGACGAAGCGCCGCTGCACTCGGCTGTTAATGTCCGCTCAGAGCAGAAACTCTTTGTTTACTGAGGTCAAGAGAGCAGCAGATGTGTCTGACGGTCAAGCTGCGCTCACAGCGCCCTCTGTTGGATGAAACGGTCCACTGCTCCAGACCTGATGTGCTGCTACACTCAATATTTTACATTGGAATATTTATTGACTATCCGGTTACGGATATTTGTCCCCATATTCGAACGGTTATTCGACTATCTAATATAAAGTGACAGCCCTAGTAGTCATCATTACAGCATTGATTTTAGCCCCACTGATATATGGGTCTGTCTGTACATGCAGTCTGTTGGGCGGCATGAAGGGGTTTATGCCATCTCCTTAGCTTTCTTTCTGCCTCTGAGAAGCATTTGTAATGCGTTACTTCTATTCTGTTGAAGCTTTATTATTACCTTGTGGTAATAAAAAAGGTTGAATCTTTTAATATCTTGTAAAGTCTTTATTTTTTACACAAAATTACGTGTTGTAGTGTCGATAAGAGTATCGATAAGTATTGATACCGATAAGGAGTATAAGTATCTGTATACATCCCTACCGAGGACGTTTTTTATTTATCGTGCGGTTAACTGATTTATTGATTATCTTGACAGGCCTAGTAGAGACAGTTGTCACAGTTTAGCTTTTCTTCTCGTATGTCGTGATGTCGGTCTCTTACCGTCCGTCGTCCAGCCCCACACAGATGTTGGCAGCGCTCCCCGATGGGACTTTGTGATCTCCCGCCTCCTCGTCCTCGCCCGGCGTTGGCTCGGGCACATACTCCAGACAGCGGACCCCAGAGCCGACCTGCAGACTCTTCACAGCCCTCGGCGTGGGCCTGTTGAGGGAGAAGATCTCGATCTGGCCCTGAGAGCTCTCTCCTCCGCCCGCCACCTGTGGAGGGAGAAGACGAAGAGGTGGAGGCCCAGGTTAGGCTGCACCCATGGACTGAATCTTAATAAAGCATCCGGCTGAAACAGAATTAAAGAGACGAGGGCAGAGATCTAGGGCTGAACGATTTGAGAAAATAACCTAATTGTGATTTACTCTGCAATTGTTTTAATGTTCCTCATCTTATGTATTCTTAAACAAACATAAGCAGTAGATCTTTTTTTTTTTTTTTTTTTTTTTTTTTTTAGATGTATATTTTTGGGCATTTTGTGCCTTTATTGATAGGAGAGAGACAGTGCATAGGCTTGTGAAAGGGGGAGAGAGAGTAGGGGAAGACACTCTGCAAACTGGTCACAGGTGGGATTCGAACCTGGACCGGCAGAAGCAAATACATGGGGTGCTAACCACTACGCCAAACCAGCACCCCAGTAGATCTTTTTATAGTAAAACCAAAATGACATTAAATTAATCTAAGGATAAAAGATTTGAGAAAAAGTGGAGAAGTGAAGAACAGAAGCAAAATAGTATGAAATTGTAAAAACTGGGGAAAAATTGGCAAAAAAAAATCCAAAAGTGGCTTAGGAAAATTGATTATGGCAGCAAAACTGGAAATTAAATTTGAAATTAAATTTCAAAAACCATGTAAAAATTCCAAAAATGGTTCTGACAGTGGCCAAACAAGATGAATGGGGGCAAAATAGACATAAAGTTAAAACGAGGTTAAAAAAAGGTAAAAATGGTCCAAAAGTGGGAAAAAGTGTATGAATAGAGGTAAAAAAATAGACATATTGTGATTTCATCTAATTTGTCATTAACTGTTCAGCCCTACAGAGATCACGGTCCTAATCCAATGGCTGAGCGTGCTCTCCACCTGTCAGCAGTTTAATTTAGAGAAAGCTCAAATCAGTTCTCCTCTCCTCTCCTGTGGTTGAAGTCCTGGCTCTCTTCTCTTGAATATCAGGGAGAATGTTAAACACATTATGTAATGGACTCACAATGTCGTCCCCCAGCATCAAACAGATCTTAAAACTCGAGGATCTTTTCATCAGTGGAGAACAGAGGCTGTCGTAAGTTTGAGAAACACTTTGAGATGTTTAACAATGAGGACTTTTTATGAGTTCACAAGATCAAGAAACTGTTCCTCTGACTTCTCCTGCAAACACAGCTGGGAAGGTTACTTTAAAAAGACGAGTTACTCCAGCGGTTAAACCTGACGGAGCTGCTGCAGGACTCTGGGCCCACAGCTCTGTCACTTTTTAACAGTCTGGAACTTTATTAAACCCAAGCTCCACGGCTTTAATACATCCAGATCTGTGTTATGTTGTTCCTCCATCATGTCTTATGTTACACCGAAACATCTGAAGGATCTGTGCACGCAGGAGGCCGACGACAACACGACCAAATCCAGTCCAGGAACATGAAGAGAAAAGTTTGCAAGTTATGTGAGTTTGTGGCCTAAAGGCCGGACCCATAAACTTATTTATCCTCCAATGGCAACGCAGGGTTAAACAACAGGACTCAATGATCATGAATATACAAAAAATATAATAATAATAATAATAATAATAATATTGATGAAAATAATAATAATATTAATAATAATAATGTAATGACGATAATAACAACATTGATGAAAATAATAATAATAATAATGATAATAATAATAATAATAAATAATGATAATAATGATAATAATAATAATAATAACTTTATTTAAATAGCACTTTTAAAACAGAATTTCCAAAGTACAAACAAAGAACAATAAAGTATAAAAATTACAGCACAAAGAAACAAAACAACAGAAAGCTCAGTTCACTCTGACAGAAAAGACACTAACAATGAAAAGTTAGGAGAAGAGTGACTGACGCTGACCCAGACAATACAGGAACCATGTAACATAAAATGAAACAATGAGGGCTGGAATAAAAGCTAAAAATATAACTCAGTAAGAAAATAAAAGGTGATTGATAGCAAAAAACAGGACAGCAAATATAAAAAGAATAAATTATAATGGTGATAAAATAATAAAATAAGAATAAAAACAAAGATAAAAAAGAAAAACAGACATGAACATTTAAAGCCTAAAATGTTATCTATGAAAAGATTAAAAGTGTAACAAAGGTGAATCATAGATTAGAGTTAAAAGTAACTGTAATAATATTATCTTTTCATAGAAGATAAATGTGGTCTTTTAAAGAAGAAAAAATTGCAGTTGTTTTTTGAGGAACCAAAACCTGATGATAATATTACAACGGTGGGTCTGACAGGGTTAAAATGTTTATTCTTCTTTTCTTGAGTCCATTTTAACCTTTGCAATGATCTGTTGGTTTGGTAACCTCAGCATCTCAAACAAAAATAAGATGAGGAACATCGTCACACTAAAAAAAGAAAGGGAACACTATGCAGTAAATTACTATAAATGGCATTTATTTTACTGTCTGCCTCTCAAAGTCGAGACAGAAAAAAAACAATCTGAGTGACGATGGAGTGTAACCTGAAGGAGGTGAATTTAGATTAGTTTCCTCTCTGATCTCTGCTGTTGGAGCCAAATAGGAGAGTTCAGTTTGGCTTCAGCTCCAATAACTCAGGGGTGGGCAACTTTTATCACCAAGAGGGCCACATTAAACCTTTTTCCAGCCATTATGTATGCTACATTATAGGAGGCAACCCTGCCTGATGTTGACTGGTCTGTGATGAATGTGACGAGCCAAATGATTGTCCAATCACAAGCTTGTGTTTTTGTTAACGTTCTGCACAAATTTAAAGGGCTCCTACCCAGATGGACTAGTGGAATATTTCTGTGGCAGATATATGGAGCTGTCCTTTAAGAGCTCATATTGAGCCTTTTTAGATTCACCTGCCCTTTAGTGAGTTCATGTCTCCTCCCTGTGTTCTACGCACTAGACAGAAAGAATAAATTAAAACTGAAGATCTTCTGAAGCTGTCGTTAACGTCCACCGTCTGCTTTCCCACCCTGACCAGCCCTCTCCCTGCTGGAGCTGACACTGAGCTTGTTTTCTCAGCACCAAAGAAGAAGAATAAACACGAGTACAAACACAGGCTTTGAGAGCTGGAAGCTTTCTGCGGCTCAATTTGGATTGATTGGAGGTTTTTAGCATTCAGTGCCTCTAGACATCTGTCCTCGTCAGGGGAAAGTCAAGCTGTGAGAGAAATCTCCCTCACAAACAAGAAGGCGGCCTCAGATGTCAGCAAATGTCCCTTCGATCATAACAAGCTTCTCCAGGCAGCCCGGCGTCCTGTTTTCCCGCTGCTGCACATTTCTATTGGCCTTTGAGTCGCTGTCGACGCGAGGCTGAGCAAACACCGACAGCAGGAGCCTCCAACCTCCGTCTCTGATGCATTTCCAATTAAAGTGGCATCGCTCCCAAACCCAAACAATTAAAGTGTGGCTGTGGGTTTCAGTGTAATTTCATCCATTAGGCTGCTGTGAGGCCGCGTGGAGCTCCAGACAGGAGCAGCTCTGCTGATTTACTCTCCGTATGAATCCCATCGTGTGGACGTGACACGAGCTAAATATAGTCCAGGCTGCTCTCTCCGCTCTTATTTGCATGCAATCATTTGTTTGATTTGTATCAGCGCACAGAATCTGGACAGCAGCGATCCTGTGGGCTCTTGAGAACGAGCCAGGACGAATAATGGTCTGTTGGAAAAAAAGATAGCGAGGTCTTATCTCGCAGCGAGGAGCCTCACAGCACTCAGCTCCAAGTGAGGCAGAGCCGCCTCAGCCCAAACCCTCGGTGTCCGTCTGCAGCTCCAGAGCCCGTCCTCACATCTCTGTTTCCACCTTCACCGCCGCGCTACATTCAGCAAACACCGTCCCGACAAAGTCATCAGCGCCTGTTTGGAGGAGCAGATATCTGGAGTCGAGCCCTGGACAGATTTCTCCTCTCAGCCGGGGACACAGAAACTTCCCAACAGTAAAAGTCCTGCCAGCAGTAATTAGATTACTGTGGATGCAGCGAGGAAGCGTAGAAGAATGGTCATGATAGCTCGCTGCCAGCCGTCGTGTTCGCCGTGTAAAGGAGCCAAAAACTGCAGGTCAGCAGGCTGTTGATCTGCTCCAGGCTTTAGACGCTCCAACAGGACACTTGTTTTGATTATAGAGGCTCAAACAGGTCCTTTTTCTACCTTTAACACTTTCCTTTTGTCAGATTTAGAGGTGGTTTTAGGCCAGAGCTACTCAATTAAAAGTCACCAAGGTTAAGTTGATAAAATTTCCTCCAATAAAAGATCCAAACCAAAGTCCAGTTTGTGTCTGATAGCCACCTCATTAGGGCTGAACAATTAATTACAAATAAGATGAAATCTCAATATGGCTTGTTGCACTTTTCAAATCGCAGAAAGTTCAATATTTTTAGCCCAAAATTTGTTAAACATTTTGGCATTCTGATGTAGTTTTTTGCAATTCCAATCCACTTTTTTCCCACTTTTGGACCATTTTTACCTTTTTTAATCCTGTTTTTACAACTTTATGTCTATTCTGCCCCCATTCATCTTTTTTTTGGCCACTGTCAGAACCATTTTTGGAATTTTTACATGGTTTTTGAAATTTAATTCCAAATTTTGCTGCCATAATCAGTTTTCCCAAGCCACTTTTTGATTTTTTTTGCCAATTTTTCCCCATTTCTTTTGCAATTTCATACCTATTTTGCACCTCATTATTAACCTTCTTCTGCTTTAATACCATTTTTACCCAGTTTTTACAATTTCATACCTATTTTGCTTCTGTTCTTCACTTCTCCACTTTTTCTCAAATCTGTTATCCTTAGATTGATTTAATGTCATATTGGTTTTACTATAAAAAGATCTACTGCTTATGTTTGTTTAAGAATACATAAGATGAGGAACATTAAAACAATTGCAGAGTAAACTGCAATACTGGGGAAAAAAAATGCAATTAGATTATTTTCTGAAATCGTTCAGCCGTACTCCCCATATGTCCACATTTTTATGGTTTCAACAATATTCATCACCTTATTGTTTTTAATGTAGGATGTCTTTTATTGACTGAGCATTCCAGCTCCTTTACCGAAAAATAAAAATAGTCCTTGGAAATTTATTTTAAGCCCTTTATCCAAGAACAGAACAACTTAAAATTAAATAAATAAAAAAGTGAAAACAGAGCCAAATAAAGATTTTTTTTCTCTTAAATCAAAGAGGTCCCAGCCAAGAACTGAAGGCCTGCACAGACGAAGACTCGCCTCGGTATAAAGATTATTTTTGTTTGTTACATTCAGCAGCACCTTATTTTATTGAATACTTTATAGACAGACTGCTACTACTTTGCTTACTTTGTTTCAAGAAAAAAAAGTAAGTCTGTGAGCATTTATTTAAACAACATGCAAACAAGTCTGTTAATGTACCTACAGTTTAGCACAGTGAGTCAAGAAACAAAAAAGCTGTAATAAAATATTATTACTGAAGGAAAAATACTTTTTATTGTCTTTATTGTTGTTTAGAAAATATCTAAAACAACTTTAAGCTAAATTGTAAAGGAAATTGCAAAAATGTGTCATTATCCGATTAATCGATTAATCATTTAAGTAATCACCCAATTAATCGATTATGAAAATAATCGTTAGTTGCAGCCCTAGTTTTATGACTGCGTGTGTTTGTCTAAGACTGTTAAATGAGCCTCGACACCCTTTAAAAGAGATCTTTTCTTTACTGGGGCATGTGGTGAAGTCTGATTTTGACAGCATGGACCATGTTGTCCAAAAGCGCCCGGTGCACAGCGGTTAAGTTTGCTGGACTGACGTCCAGAAGTCTTGGTGAAAAGAGGAAGCCTCACCAAAAAAAGGTCAAACCAGGAGCTCTGTGACACCTCTCACAGATACTGAGCATGCCCACACATCTGTTCAAAAACACTTACCCGGTGTTTTACACCATGCTGCCTCATTATCCTGCTGAATACTTTCATGAGGCAGCCACACAAAGGCCTGTCACTGGTGTGATTGGGCGAGTTGGGAAGGTGCAGACAAACTGGGGAACACTGATCAGACACGATGTCATTACTGCGATCAAAGCTCGGGAAAATCCCCCTGGCCCGTCTCATTTTAACATGATTAGTGTCATCTCGTATTTGACGAGCCTGCCAGGGAGGCAGAGGGGAGCGAGGGCGGGAAGCTCAGCTGTTCATTATTGTTTTAGGATCTGCAGACCTTCGCTGAGCTCTTCAGCGGGCACAGGTTTGTTTAGCTGGAGTTACAGGCTGATCTGTCCACTGAGCAACAATCAGGGCTCTGAATTAAAGGTCAGGAGGACTTCCTGTCCAGAAACAGCTCTGTTTCTGTTCGGCTTGGTTTGTAGAGTGTGAGCAGGAGAAATCAGCTGTTTGAGATGTTACTGTAGACTCTGAGGAGAGCTCTGTTGGTGTTTACATCACCTGAGCTGTTTCACTGCAGCGTGCTGTAAAACCATTAAACTGAAGTTTTTATCAGTGTTCAGCTGTGTAACACCACATCATGACACATGTTGTCTGAAGTAGGGGTGTGTGATCTTTGATGGAGAAAAACTAGAATGTATCGACAACCAAAGATCTGCAAAAGAAAAGAGACAATAGAAGCATCGATGGGTTTCTTCTATCTGCTTTGCTTCTATGCTCTTCTATGAAGACAGGCAGGAGGCGACAACAGCAGGAAGTGACTATGTCTTTAAAAACAATAGTGGTTTCTGAAGCATCGCAATTCCTTTTGTTTGTTTTTTAATCAAGAACAGACTCATTTTATTCTATGAATAGGAGCGTCTGGTCTCAGAAGAAAACATGTTTTTGCTCTTCTGACCGAGGATCACTGCTGGGAAGCTTGCAGAGATGTGTCCACGGTAACGGCAGTTAGCCTGTGGTCGTCATGGTTACTCAGGGATACTCAAAATCTACTCTCTTCAGAAGTTTATTAGGAAAAACGTAGGGATTGGCCGTTTTCGAAATCGCCTACTACATACTGTGTATGATAGTAGTATGTAGTAGGCACTGCACACTACATACTGCACTTGAATGTAGTATGTAGTATGAACGTTCTGTTGGTTTTATTTTGTAGTATGCTGCACTGGTTTCCAGTTTGAGCAAAGCGGAAGTAGGATACAGCTGATTTATTTCTCAAACTTAATTTTAATTGTACAAAACAAACAACCATTAGTACATGTTGACATTTCAGTTATTAATCTGCAAAGATATTACCAGAAGCAGCATTTTATATGCAACAGTCAGTGGTGGAGAATAGGTATTATTATTATTTCAGAGAGGAATTATTTTATATAAGTTTTGTGTGACAGCGTACGACGGCGTATTGGGGCCACTTAAAAGAAAAAAAACAGTTCAAAACTAAACATCACACGCACAACACAGTATTAAGAATGAGGAGAAGCAGGAACATTTAAGGTACTACAGAGGAAAAATAGAGAACATAACAGTAAAATGTAAGACTTCTCTGTGGTTTACTCTGATAATGCCACAGACGGACGTAACACCACCGTCCGGCCGTTACGAACCGTTAACGGAAAAACAACAACAGCTGACCTTTTTTACAATTTTACAACTTATTACACACTATTTCCTGTTGAAAAGGTAAAGATAACTAGTCGTGGCTCATATATTTATTTTCGTGTGCTGCTCCGGTTGCTAAAGCTTCGCTTCTGCCGCATTGCATTGTGGGTAACAGTAGGCGAAGCAGACTGGTCTGATGCATACTGTGGAATTTTCCCGATTCAGTACGTCATACGGGTATTTTTCGCATACTGCAACTTTGACATTTGTTCGCACACTGCATACTGCATACTACATTTTGGTCGAATCAGTACGCACTGCCAGTGTAGTACGCGAATTCGAAAACGGCCATTGTCTTTAACGAGGTTCATGTCACATAAAAGTTATAAATGATACATCTGTGAGGTATAGTTTAATGTAAGATGATAGTCTAAGGCAGCTCAAGCTAACGGCTAACAACAGTGCTGCTACATTGTTTACTGATACATCTGTGAGGTATAGTTTAATGTAAGATGATAGTCTAAGGTAGTTTAAGCTAACGGCTAACAACAGCGCTGCTACATTGTTTACTGATACATCTGTGAGGTATAGTTTAATGTAAGATGATAGTCTAAGGTAGACCACATGTAATTTTTGATCAATGGACATTTTCTGAATTCTAAATGATCAAAACTGTGACTCAGTGGAGCTGGAGCATATTCTCCTCTGATTCAGTCTTTCTTTCTCTGCTTGTTAAAAATTCCATTAAGAAGGACCAGCACTTCAGTCTGAACAGTCATAAAGCATTATTCAGTAAAATATCAGAATAATAAAAATGATACGGAGGCTCAGTTTAGGCCGGGATGGAAACAGTCCTGAGCTGAAACTCTTCCATCTGGAGTGGTAATTCATGTTGAAGGGTTTGGACTTGATTTGTTTTTGCCCTCAGAGACTGAAGCTGAGAATCTCTCTAACTCGAGGCATGGACTGAACTTCTCCTGACGACTCGGCCTTGACCCGACCTCCCTGCTTCCTGTGTGCACGCCTGTGAGATATATGAGCTGATGTGTGCTGGAGCGAAGGTAAACGGCAGGATTAAACCTTTAAAAGACGCTCAAACACAAACACACAAAAGCCTTCAAACTAAATAACAAAAGGTCCAGTCAGGCAGTTTGAGTCCAGAGCTACATGCTGTCATGTTTATTTTGTATATTCTTTACAGACTAAAGTTTTTATGTTAAAGTCTTAAACTCTGTTCTCACAAAGCCTTTCTTACCTTCATCAGGGAGGTTCTGCTTATTAATCGACTTTGGTGACATTTTCAGAGAATACTAAACGTGGCACAGGACAGAAGAAATTTGATTTGGTGTTGATCCATGAGTGAGAGGGTTTGTGTGGGGCAGGGCAGTTTTAACATTTATGAAAATGTTGGAAATGTTTTTGTGGAGATGTTTCCTGTTGAAGCACTGAAGAAGTTCAGAGTTCAAAGGTTCAAAGTCGGGATGCTATGGACGTGAAAAGGAATTAAAGTTACATTCCACACTGTCCCATTTCATGCTAGTGTTGCGTGAGCATTTGTCGAGTGTAGCGTGAGTTACAGTCCAGTGTAGCGTGAGTAACAGTAGAGTGAAGTAGGGCTGAACGATTTATCGTTTTCAGATCGAAATCGCAATTTTAGACAATGCAATTATGTGATTGCCAAAGCAGCAATTTTTTGCAGCGCTCCTGACTGACTCAGGATCTGTTGTGTCAAGTATTATACACATACTGTTTTACAAATCTGTAGACAATCTATATGTTAAAGGTGCTGGTAAGCAGGTCAACAACACAAAGCCTCTGTTTAGGAGTAGAAGTTAATGAAAACAGATTATTTATCATCACTATTGAAGGTGAATGATGTGCTAAGTGTTTTTCGTCATTTATTTCCTTACTGTTGTCTGAACTGTAAACAAAGTGAGTTTTGCACTGAAGTTTGATTTGAAAAAAAAAATGTGAATTGCAATATCTGCCAGAAAAATCGAAATTAGATCTTTTCCTAAAATTGTTCAGCCCTAGAGTGAAGCATCAGTAACAGTCGAGTGAAGTGTATCAATCAAGTGTAGCATGACAAAAAGTCGAGTGTAGCGTGAGTTACAGTCGAGTGTAGCGTAATAGTCGAGTGTAGCGTGAGTTACAGTCGAGTGTAGCGTAATAGTCGAGTGTAGCGTGAGTTACAGTCGAGTGTAGCGTAATAGTCGAGTGTAGCGTGAGTTACAGTCGAGTGTAGCTTAATAGTCGAGTGTAGCGTGAGTTACAGTCGAGTGTAGCTTAATAGTCGAGTGTAGCTTAATAGTCGAGTGTAGCGTGAGTTACAGTCGAGTGTAGCGTAATAGTCGAGTGTAGCGTGAGTTACAGTCGAGTGTAGCGTAATAGTCGAGTGTAGCGTGAGTTACAGTCGAGTGTAGCGTAATAGTCGAGTGTAGCGTGAGTTACAGTCGAGTGTAGCGTAACAGTCGAGTGTAGCGTGAGTTACGGTCGAGTGTAATGTAATATAGTGTGTGGTGAGTTACAGTCGAGTGTAGCTTAATAGTCGAGTGTAGCGTGAGTTACAGTCGAGTGTAGCTTAATAGTCGAGTGTAGCGTGAGTTACAGTCAAGTGTAGCGTAACAGTTGAGTGTAGCGTGAGTTAAAGTAGAGTGTAGCATTAGGAACAGTTCAGTATAGCATGGTTAATAGTTGAGTGACATGAGTAACAATGGAGTGTAGCGTGAGTACAATAGCAGTGTGGGTTCCTTTGTTTTAAAACTCAAACAAAGACCTTAAAGTGTGAGCTAAACCTCACTGTAGGCTAACGTAAAGACGGTACCTCCTGTAAAACAACCTCACTGCTAAACTCCCTGTAGCTAACCTGTAGAAGACAGTAGACCTGCTGCAAGTAGTCCTGGCTACTCTGAGTGAAGTCCTGGCCTACGCCTCTCACTGTAGGCTAACGTAAAGACGGTCACCTGCTGCGAACAGTCCTGAGCTAAACCTCCCTGTAGGCTAACGTAAAGACGGTCGTTGAACATCCCTGCAGCATCTGAATCAGATACAGACTGTGCAGTGAGAACTTGTTGAGGCAGGTGAAGAGGGGATCACTGCAGTCCAGATGGATTAACACAAAAGCATGGAGCAGCCTTTTAAACCCTGCACATGAGACAACAGAGTTTAATGTTTCTAAGAAAAAAGAAACATGAGGAGTCAGGTCATTTACATGTTGATTAAAAAGGAGGCCTTGGTTGAAGACTCTGAGGGGAGTCCAAAGAGACCTGGTGTGTTAGCAACAGAGAAAACAGAGATAACAGCTGTTTTAGCCAGTGAGCCCTACAGAGCTCTGCACCATGCTCCTGTGGACAATGTGCTTCATGCTGTCATATTTAATATGTGATAAATATGCTCATCAGTCCAAAGGAAAAGCAAATATGTATTTAAACATCCACCTTAAGTCAACCCAACACATTTAATTGGTAAACTGGCTCTGAAACAAGTAGACATGACATTTGTTCACCTGCACAGCATGAAGACAGCTCCTCACTTTATAAGACTATCCTTCTTAAAGCTATGGTCTACGATTTGGAAGCTTGGTACATCTTAATAACACAGTTTATCAGGCCGTTATTGTCCTATGGTCTGATCTACACAATATAAAGACCAAAAAGAATGAAAAAAAATCCATTCAGTATCTCCACTGCAAAGCAGCATAATAGTTGACCAATCCGAGTTGCCGTTCCCGGCGGTTCAGATTGGTCCGTGAGTCCATCTAATCCCCTGTCTCCCCTGCTCCACACCGTCTCGCCAATGGTCCCGCCTCCTCCCCACTACTTCTCTCATATACCGGTGATCAGCTAGCAGCATAGCTACTGAAGCATCATGGAGCCGTGAGGCTGCTTCTGTTACCCTCCACATCGAAGAGAAGGAAACGTAAAAGTTTCAAGGAAAAGGCTGAAGTAAGGAAGAAATATGAGCAATACAGGTCCCAACGGAGACTCAACATTGGAGAAACGTACCGTGGAAAAAGCTGAAGATGATTTGGGATTGTTGAACACTGCGCCGGCCGCCGGCTACTGAACGGCCGGCAGCAGCACTGGGCGCCGGCTGGCGAACAACTGCAGCACCGGCCGTTCTGCCCCTGGTTGAACAGGTAATAACTTTGTGTGCTACAGTGGGAGATGTCTGCTGAATAACTCTGGTTAGTCTGTGCCTATACTGGCTAATGATTGAACATTGTTGGTCTGAGCGGGTAGGCTCTGTCAATAGATATTAGCATATGTTAGTCACGTATCGTTAGCATTGTAAACTGAGCTGGTGAAGACACGCCGAGAAAGATAAATCCTCGCCCACAGTCGGCTCTGCTCTGGTGACACCAGACCCGCTTCACCGCCGGTCCAATTGAAATGGCTACCGCTGTGTGTTACAGGGGGATGACTGTCATGTTTGTTACTTTCAGTTGAGCTGAGTTGTTTTTGGTTGTTGTTGATATTTTCTGCTGGCCGGCTTGTTGCTCAGATCGTAGAGCCTTGCTTTAACACATATCTTTGTTGATTTTTTACACATTACATTTCTTTCATCATCAGTAGGAGCAATGTGGGTCTCCCTTAAACAACTTAACCCTCCTTCTTCCCAACCGCTGATGAATCCTCAGACATCACTGATGATAAATCAAATAAAAAAACAATATTAGTTGACAAATGATCAATCAAATCAAAGTGTTTTTACTGTCCCCCTGGGGGAGAATCTGTATCCACTGAACCCCATACCTTATAGAAGACATGACTCTTCTTCTGATGGTGTATGTAAGCCTCCCACAGCCATGCAGGAGGAGAGTTCATAAACCACAGACTCAACAATGGGCATTAACACTTTTCAATTAGAGGCTTCAAATGTGAGAAAAGGTTCAACAGTTCTCTGCAAGTCCCAGAATAACAATACTCCATCATCTTCACAAACAATTCAAGGAGAAGGGGCAAGAAAGTGTGATCTTTACTAATGAATAAGGACAAAGGAAAGTAACTAAAGAGGAATGGAGGTCAGGCTTTACTGTACTGAGGTAGCTAAACCTTTACTGCCACTTTCTGCTCCAAAATGAAATCCTCATAAAGTAAAGAGTGAATCTGTACAACTACAAGGTCTGTTTGAATAATTCTGGTGTCATAATAAAGTAACACTTGAGAGATGTGTCCAGATGTGAATTATCAGTGTATGTGTTACTGGGACAGAGGAAATGAAGATAGAAGTCAGAATCATTGAATGATGCAGCTGCAGCTTTAGAACTCTATGAATGAATGTGAAAATATGTGAACATTACTTCTGCCAAGTTTGAGTCTGATAAAGTGATGCAGAGCAAAGTTAGAGAGGTTTTACTACAGAGTGGTCAGGCCCAATCTGGGCACAGTTTGGCTCCATTAGTCCCATTTGACATTTCTGATATACCAAACTTTAGATTTACCTTTCATGGTGTTCATTACACCAAATTACAACAGTTTTTATCTTCTTCTGCTTATCTGTTTTAGAAAAGAAATATAATAAGTAAAGAAATAAAATCAAACAATTAACAAATTATATAACAAATTAAATAACAAATAAATTAAATTAACAGATTCACTCATTTAACACCAGACAGGTTAGCCATCTTCACCTTCCCTTTTATAAAAGTAAACACGGTCAGCTCTCCATCAGATATCACGGTGTAAAAATAAAAAAGGATAAAAGACAGAAGCTGTGAGCTCATCATCATTACACATCTTTACATTTAATTTACGAAGCTTAGTTTTGCTTTGTTCTATTCCTTTGTCTTAAATTTTATTCTAATTTTGTCAACTCTTTAATAGTCTTTATACTTTTGTTTGCTTGTTAAATCTTTTTATGTTTGTTTTATTGTTGATTATTATCATTTCCTTTTGTTTCTTCACACATGTATGCATGTATTACTTTGTGTTCTTACTGAAATCTCGACTCTTCTCTGCTTCTTCTTATATTAAGGTGAGCTCCTTTATAAGCCTGATGGCTTCTTGATCTCTCCTGACACATTTCTTTGTTTTCTGAATATTTCCAGTTTGGTCTTATGTATTTTTATAGTGCAAAAACTAATAAACAATAAACAAAAATAAACAGAGAGTTCTCCAGTGGCTTTAAGTGCAAATCATTGGCTGATGGACTATCATAAAAGTACTTTTATGTCACTTTTGGTGTTCTTTACATTCAGTTACAACAGTTTTTATCTTCCTCTGATGGTCTTGGACAGTTTTTTTTTTTTTTTTACTGTTTTAAAAAAACAAATAAATACATAATTTCTCAGCCAGAATTCCAAACATTCTGGATTAAAATATGGAGAGTGATTGGCTTCAGCAGAGCTCCACAGATTTGGATACTTTAATAATTCATTTGCTTGGTGTTGACGCTGTGTTTGGTGTAGGGCTGAACGATTTGAGAAAATAATCTAATTGTGATTTACTCTGCAATTGTTTTAATGTTCCTCATCTTATGTATTCTTAAACAAACATAAGCAGTAGATCTTTTTATAGTAAAACCAATATGACATTAAATTAATCTAAGGATAAAAGATTTGAGAAAAAGAGGAGAAGTGAAGAACAGAAGCAAAATAGGTATGAAATTGTAAAAACTGGGTAAAAATGGTATGAAAGCGGAAACAGGTTAATAAATAGGTGAGAAATAGATATGGAATTGCAAGAGAATGGGAAAAATTGGCAAAAAAAAAAATTCAAAAGTGACTTAGGAAAATTGATTATGGCAGCAAAACTGGGAAATAAATTTGAAATTAAACTTCAAAAACCATGTAAAAAATCCAAAAATGGTTCTGACAGTGGCCAAAAAAAGATGAATGGAGGCAAAATAGGCATAAATTTGTAAAAACTGGGTTAAAAAAGGTAAAAATGGTCCAAAAGTGGGAAAAAAACAGTATGAATAGAGGTAAAAAAAAAAAAAAAGGCATCAAATTTCAAAAAAACTACATCACAATGCCAAAACAATGCCATCACAGTTGTTCAGCCCTGGTTTGGTGTGTGTAAAGATTCCTTATATGGTCGTGTAGTTGAATATTTCCTGTTTAATTTGACTTTATTTCTACATGAATAGTTCTTTTTCTTACATTTCTGTTGTTTTACTTTGGGGCTGAGCAGGTTAACCAGCTCACAGAGGGGGCGTGGCCTCCTTTATCCCTCTAAACAGTCTGAGGTGCAGGTCAGCTGCCCCCCCGTCACCTGTAATAGTCTGAGCTGTAAAGAAGGTGAAGGTCAGCTCGACCTCTGCCCCTCTAACACTGATATCACAGTCCTCTAAGAGCTGATACTGATCCTCCTGTGCGGGCTCACACCTGATTTAGACACCTTTAAGGTCGCACCAGGATTAGCTGATAAATTGCCAACCATCTCCAAAAAGGAGTGGGAGCAAAAATTGAAAGGTGGAAGATTAATGGCTGATTCTTCTCTCTGATTTCTCCTCCGTTTCCACTTAAATTCCCCAAGTGCAGAGACTGTGATATCACATCCCCCACTCATCAGAACAGACTCCACTTGCCTTTAAACTACATTAATTCACATTTTCCTGATGACATTGTACAGAGAAGAACTGCAGCGTGTCTCATTGGCAGCCTTGAGAAACAGTTTTTATTCCTTTTTAATGAACAGAACTGGAGGAAGGATGCAAATGGCCACGGTAATTCTCCTAAAAGCTTCATTTATCTGCGGCTGTGAAAGCAGCATTATTTTCCTCGTCTTGCTTTGACTTGTTTGGCATTCATCTGAGTGTGTGGGCTGCAGATGCATGTGTGTGCTGCACTGTACTTACCCAGAGGTAGCCTTGAGGTAAGGAGGTGCTCGCTGCAGAGAAGCCCAGCAAAGCGCAGTGAACAGGGTTGTGGAGGGCAGCCTCCAGCTACAAGAGAAGAAATAAATATTGATTTCATGTGTCTTGGCTCAACACTGAAACTTATTCTTTCATATTTTTCATGTAGGCATCAGAAATAATCTTGTAGGTGACCAAACAGCTGGCTCTGCTTTCTGGAGCCACTTTATCAGCTCAAACAGGGACGGTTTCACACTGGTATAAAACTGAATCTGATGGACCCAGACGTTGGTTTGAAGCTCTTACTGCTGACATCTAAACACACCAAAGGGCGTCTTAAGAGAAGTGGATCAACTGTTGGACCAGAAACCAGAAGGAGGCCAGGAAACAATCTTGGTTTGTCTGATTGCATTTCCATTTAAAAGATATTTAGTGTGGGTTTATTCTGTGTATTGGCTCATGTTTTGTATTTAACACTATTGCAAAAATACGACCTATCACATTATCTGACTGGCCTGTTAGCTATATGATTGACTGATTCATCATCCAATCATCTGCCAGAGAAAAAAACAAACAAGACAGAAGAAATAAGAAAAAATCTACAATAATGTTTTAAATCAGATTTTTTTTACTTATCAAAAAAAACCATGATTTTTTTCTTACTTCACATCTGTTTCAAACACAGACTGAACAGAGTGGAGTGAAGAGTGGAAAATAATCAGTATCTGAAATGATGAGTTTGGAAATATCAGCATACTGGATATCTGCAAAAATCCAATACTGTGTTTCCTGAAAAGAAAAAATCAAAGTTAATTTTATGTCAAAGAGAAAAATTGAGGCTTGACCGGCTAAAGCTGCGTTCACACTGAACGCGACTTCACGATCAAAATCACGTCGCCAAACTAATGTCACGTCACGTGTCCATAAATACCTCATTTTGGTTACTGTAGCCCGTCGCTATGGCTCGATGACGTCATGTCCGAGTTACACCGCGACCATATCACTTATCAGGATGTATAAGCTGACATTAGTCCAACTGTTTCCTTTTACTCACCTACCAACCACAAAACACTGCAGCTGATGATGATGCAGCATCGTTTGTCAATTATCTGCAGTCTGTCAAGGCGGAACTAATGTCCTCACTGACTAATGTTTCCACAGGGATTCTTACTCTGTAGTCCAGAATAAAAACTGCAGCTGTGTTTGAAATCGTCCACTCCTTCACTCACTCCCTATTCCCTCTGGAGTGTAAATGAAATAGTGGACGACATAGAGAATGACCAAACGACATTTTGGACACGACACTGACAATTTTCTAAACATCGTAGCGTCAGTGGATTAGTCGGATATTCCTTTGACAGAAGTGAACGCGCCAAAAATCACGTAAACAAACCGGGCATTGAGGAGGATAAGTAGCAAATTTTGAAGCTGTTCACAGCTGCTAAAAGACGTTAAAGAGCTACGAATGTGCAAATGTTTTTTACATTTATAAATGAAAGCAGCACCTAACAGCCTTCTTTCTCTTCTTCTATGGAAAAACACGACCGCATTGCATTGTAGTATACGGGAGTACAATGTAAGGTACATTGAATGTACACTTCCTTTTGCTGTGCATTGTGGGTATTTTGTTGTGCATTATATAGGGAATGAAATTAACTGCTGAGAATTTGAACAACACTACGAAATGGCAAACACGCTATATAGTGCACTGTATCCGTGATGATGAGTGATTTCGAACACAGCATGTCTGTCACTCACACCACTGATTGCCTGAAAAGATCAACTTTTACAACTTTGGCAACGCACGATGTGGTCACCTTGAACGCAGTCAACGCGCCACGGGAGGGTTAGCCCCGCCCCATCGCCGCTGTACATTGACTTTGTAGGAGAGTGATCACATCCAGTGTGCAGGCAGCTTAAGATGGCCTCTGGGTCATGTCTCTGCAGGTGCTGGGCTGATCGTTTCTTATTTTGTTGTCATGCTGGACAACAGCCCACAGAAAGTGTTTGGGGATGGGCTGAACCTTTTAAAGCTCATCTGGCAGGTGATTGGATGATCGTTCTGTCCATCACTTTCACTACAGCCACTCAGATGGACCGCCCAAGCCTTTAAGTTTAACTCTGATTAGTCTGACACATTCATCTAAACATCACGTTCTCTTTTTCCTTTTCACTTTAGCTGTTTGTGATTTTATCCCGTGCTCCAGGACAGAGTTTGTCTGTTAATAAAATTATTTATGCAGGAACAGAGTTTGTCTGTTAATAAAATTATTTATGCAGGAACAGAGTTTGTCTGTTAATAAAATTATTTATGCAGGAACAGAGTTTGCCAAAGGCAGAGTTCCCTTCAGGGACAATCAGGTACGAACTCTCCCTGTCGCCCAACTTCTCTGCCATGTTTTCACTTTTCCACATCAAACCCTCAGACTGGAGCTTCTGCAGACTTCTGCTGTTGCTATGAAACACAGAGATGGTTTTTCATGACCAGCAGCACACTGATTATACTCTCTGAGTTATTTTTGAAGCCTTCAGCTGTCTGTAGGGAGGCCGTCAGTCCGCCCGTCATGTTTACAGTTTCCTCCTGACACAGCAGGTCGTTTCATACAGGCTCAGGTCTTTAGCGCCCTCTAGTGGTGTGTAAAAAAACCTTATTCATCCATCCTCTTATCCCCTCACAAACACAACATGATGGCATCATACAGTGTCCATTTATGATATTAAGACTCTTCAATCTTATTTATTTATAAATATATTCATCAGAACCTTTTGTGTATTTTTTTTACAATCAACTCTCAGATTAATTCGCACAAAACGAGACATGCCATTAAACTTCACACTCCCTTTAGCCGTCAGTTTTCTTTTACTTAGAGGTTCATTAATTTGGAATTCATATGATCATGAAACAAAAACACCTCTGATGAATTTAAGTTCAGACTAAAGTCGTATATAATACATCAAGATCCCAAAGCTGCTTTTTGTTCTCATTTATTATTAATTCATTTGCTTGTTGTTTGTTTGCTGTTGGGTTATTTTGAGTTTATTTATTTTATTAAATTGTATTTCTTTTTCTTCTTATATTTTTATTATTAACTGTATTTGAGGAGGTATCTTGGATAAGCCCACTCACCTCTCCAGCACTTTCTTGTTAATGTAACTGTTTCTAATTTATGGTGCAAATAAAATTAAAAAAATAAAATACATCATTACGCCATCACATCACGTTGTCACACCAAGCGTACCCAAATCACAGTGACACCAAGCAGCTGTGGTATGTAGCGGGAGGAGGATGCTGGGAAAACGTTTGCTGCAGGTACGTTGTCTCATTACTCGCTTAATAAAACATCAAACAATCCAAAACTAAATGCAACACCTGTTGAAACGTAGGAGTCGACTACCGGAGCTGCTGAGTGTCTGTATCGAAGCCGTATGCTGGGCCAATCATGAAAGAGGAGAGTTCATCACGTTAGCTTAGCCTAGCCTAGCCTAGCAGCTACCTGTTGATTGTTTATAGTGTTTTATCTGCCTGGTTTATCTGAATATGTTCTACTTATGAAACGTTAGGATTGAGACATGACTTCATGATGGTGTGTGTTACTTTTTGGGTAAAAAAAACACTTTAAACAGTTACAGGTGGTCACTGCTGCTGCTGTGCACTTTGGTCTTGGATGGTTGTTACACCTTTAATCAATGTGATGAATATTGTAATATAACAAATATTGTGTTATGTATTCACATTAATTTATACCGTAAAATACCAAATAATAGCCGAGCGTTTGTTTTGGACCAGGCGTTTCATTCCTTTTGCACAAAAATCTTGCTTAGCAAAAAAATGAAAAAATTTGGTAAATGTAATCAAATTATTTATTTACACCAGCATGAATATCACCTTTACATTTTCAAGGCAAGATTACCGTACTGTTGCTATACTCTTGTCTTCTTTTAACTCAGCTCTCTCTAACACCCTTAATACTGGTAAGGAACTATCAGTAGTTAAGTTTAGGTCGTACTTCTTTTTTTGCTGCACCGGGGCGATGGGGGATAAGCAGCAGTGTAACGCTAACTGACGTTACCGACCTCCTGAATTTAAAGGCAAAAATCATGCAGCAGCAGTGGTAACGTCTTCTTCTTTGGATTTGTGAAGCCCTAGTCTGTAAGATTCTCACTTTCTGCTCTCTAGTGCCCTCTGTGGACGTTGAGAGTAACTGCACTTTCGTGAAACAGAGTGCTTCAGGCCAACCTGCATTTGCTGACATACCGAGGGAGGAGAAGCCGACAGGACGTCCAGAGAGACAAATAAACCATGTGGACTGTTACGGTTCAGTCTGATTGTTTTTTTTCAAGCGTGAACTGTCAGCTGTGAGCTTAGCGTTAGCATGTGTGTTCTGAAACTTTGACTGTAGCTCGTAGGCTGTGCTGAATAAATTACTCCGGCCGTTTGTTTGGGACCCAGCAATTAATTGGAACTTGGTTTTTATTTGGTATTTTATGGTATACCATGATTAGATTATATTGTGCAATTTTGGAGTTATTGAAATTTAAATCCTGGCATTTATTGAGCACAGCCTGTCTTATTTGGCTGTAGTGATTTTGAATGTTGTGTGCATGCTGGATATTTAACTGGACTTGTTTCCACACAGGTCAGGTCCATGGTGAGCTAAGGAGTCCAGCCAGGGCACGAAGCCTGAAGATTGTGCCAGAAATGAATCAACTGAACCTCCACAGCTCTGGTCGGGCTGGTAGGAGGCTCTTTAGTGCAGCTGCTCACTTTTCCTAATATTTTGACCCCCTTGTAACTCTAATGGTCCATAAATCCACTCCACACATTCACCTCCCAACACTTGGACGCCCCCCGCCCCCGCCTCTTCTATGAATGGCCATTTGTATTCACATCGTGTATATTCTGTCTATATGTTGTCAATATTTAAAGCTTATGTCTCACAACAATCATTTATGGTGTCACTAAACTTTCTCATTCCTCGAGTCAGATCTAGTCTTCTGAGTCTAGCCCAGATAATAACAGAGTAGCTATCTTTTAGTACGTCAGTCGTACTTTAAGCAGGTAGCATCGTGTTGCAGGAGTCCTACAATAACAAAGTTACAAACAGGCAGCTACAAAAACAGAAACGCTCGTGACGCCAACAGACGCAGCTCCACCTGTTCCTGCAGGCGTAGGCTTTGTATAAACACCGGCGTTAAAGCGACTTCTTGCTCTTTTGATTCTTACTTCAGCAGCGTCCATGCTTGATTCCAATTAATTTGTTTATTCATTCATCAAAGTCTCTCACAGCTTCCAAGCAGAACTTATGAACGTTCCTCTGTACCTACTCAAGTGCCCTGCCCTTTAAAAGCCACATGCTTCAGTTGGTTTCACTGCATTTTACAACTAGATAACCTTCAATAAATGACCAGAAAATGTAATTCTTGGAGGATTTTGAGCTGACTGTCAAGCTTTGAACATCATGAGGACAGTGCACTAAGAAAACTAATAAAGTAATGTTTGAGTGATCAAGAAAGTCCAAAATCTTCCACAGAGTGCTGCCATCATGTTCAACTTTGACCAGAAAATAAAATGTTTGGAGAGTCGACCACACGAGCTACGCTGTACAGAGCAGACAGACCTGCCTGATTCTGAAATCCTGCAGGTCCATCTTGCCAGCCTCCGTTGTCCAACAAATTCACTCGGCTGAATTCTTAACGGCCCAATCAGGGAAGAGAGGCGGGAGCTGTAGAATGAGGACGTGACGACAACTGGAAGTTGAGAACGGACATGCCGATTAGCCTATTGTCCTCATGGCTACTCAGTGAAACTTGGTGAAATCTGCCCTCCTCAGAAGTTTACTTGTAGGGATTGTCTTTGACGAGGTTCATGTCACATAGAAGAGTTAAATGAATCATCTGTGTGGTACAATTTAGTGTGACCATACTATAAGGCTGTTAGCTGTTAGCAGCTAAGTTAGCGGCTAACAGCTAACGGTCATTAACTATTGTTTGCTGTTAGGGGCTAAATTAGCCGCTATGGCTAACGTCCATGAACTGTTTTTAACTGTTGTTAGCCATTAGCCGCTACATTATGTATGCTACATTATGTATGCTACATTACAGGAGGCAACCCTGCTTGATGTGGATTGGTCTGTGATGAATGTGACGAAACGATTGTCCAATCACAAGCTTGTGTTTTTTTGTAACGTTCTGCCCCTGAAAACAAATTTAAAGGGCTCCTACCCAGATGGACTAGTGAAATATTTCTGTGGCAGATATATGGAGCTGTCCATCTGGATTGTCAGGTTAACACGAGCAGCCATCTTGACAAAGTCTCCCAGCCAACTGTCGTCCTGGTTCAGCTCTCTAAAAACATGTTCTTTAATCCACATCCCTGATAAAAACCTTTATGTGTTTTTAATCGAGGTCTTCTCTGCCGGTCTGTGAACACAGAGGCTTTAACTGTTTAACCAGAGTGTTCAGATTTAATAATTCCTTTCTGACAGGAAACAGGGTCTGTGAAATGGCATTTATTTTACTGTCTGCCTCTCAAAGTCGAGACAGAAAAAAAACAATCTGAGTCAGGTTGTTCATGATGGAGTGTAACCTGAAGGAGGTGAATTTAGATTAGTTTCCTCTCTGATCTCTGCTGTTGGAGCCAAACAGGAGAGTTCAGTTTGGCTTCAGCTCCAATAACTCAGGGGTGGGCAACTTTTATCACCAAGAGAGCCACATTAAACCTTTTTCCAGCCTGAGGGCCGCATGGTTTCAAATTTTCAGAAATTCTCCAAGGGAAAAAAAGACGTTGGATAAATACCATAAGAGAATATTAATGAATCCTAAAATTAGCATACCAACATACATATATTACAACACAATTGAAGTTACTCTGCATAATTACATAAACTTGACACAGAATTCAAGCAAATTTAGCTAATATACATGGAATTAAAGCTGATGAAGCTATTTTCAAATCAATGAAATTAGTGTTTCCAAAACTTTAAAAGCTCAAAGATTTTACTGCTGCCATTTTTTAAATATAACATTGACTGACAATACTTGATATAATGTTCCAATGCTTCATGAACGAGAGTTAGAGACACTGTAACAGCAAAGTAAGGTCATAAACAACTTACGAAAGCCAATAAAATATCAGTCATAGTGCAGCAGGTAATTGCATATATCAGAAGAATTGTTCACAGGAGGATGCAAGCACGACATTTGGCACAACTACTCTCTAACGGCAACTCTTTTGAAAAATGACATTAGACACTTGAAAATTTAAGATGGCTGTCATTTTTCAAGATTGTGGTATTTCTTCACGATGGCCACTATAGCTGTGTTCAAAATCGTCCACTCATTCACTCACTCACTATCCCCTCTGTAGTGTAAATGAAATAGTGGACTACATAGAGAATGACCAAATGACATTTTGGACACTACAATGACATTTTCTAAACGTCGTAGCGTCAGCAGATGAGCCGGATATTCCTGTGATGGAAGTGGACGCGCCAAAATTCATGTAAACAAACCGGGCACTAGAAAGGCTAAGTAGCAAATGTTGAAGCTGTTTACAGCCGCTAAAAGATGTTAAAGAGCTACGCTACGAACGTGTTAAAGATACTTTAACGTTTTTTACATTTATGAATGAAAGCAGCGCCTAACAGCCTTCCTTCTCTTCTTCTATGGAAAAACACGACCGCATTGCATTGTGGTATACAGGAGTACAATATAGGGTACATCATATGTACGCTCACTTTTGCTGTGCATTGTGGGTATTTTGTAGTGCACTATATAGTGAATGAAATTAACTGCTGAGAATTCGAACAACACTACGAAATGGCGAACACACTATATAGTGCACTATATCCATGATAGTGAGCGAATTCGAAACACAGCTTATAAGTATCAAACACTCATAATTTCAACAGTTTAAATGGTGATGCAAGCATGAAATTTGGCACAAATACTCTCTACTCAAATTCAGGACCCGTCTTGAATTTTGGAACGTTTATTTTTATGTTATTTTTCAAAAGAGTTCCCCTTAGAGAGTATTTGTGCCAAATTTCATCCTCATGTGGACGATTTTTCACTTATCTGCTGCACTACAAGATCATATAGAGTTATTTTGATTAGATATTGGAGTTTTTTTATATTTACAATTGCTGATTTTTGAAAATGACTGGCGGGCCACATTTGGTGAGGTGGAGGGCTGCCAGTTGCCCACCCCTGCTCTAACTGAATAATTAGCTGCTTAATCGAGGCCTTGCTTTGGTTTACTGAGGAGTGTTTGCTCCGATATATCCAGATATTAAACCATGTCTGCTGCCTTTCTGAGCGAAAACAGGAAAATAAATCTATATTCCTCCGACATACATCAGATTTGTTTGCCTGAATCGGAGTGATGGAGGCTGACATTTACATCCTGGAGCCTTTGGCAGAAGCATCGAACCCCCCTGCGGTGAAGGCTGCTCTTCAAAAAGCTCCATCCACGCAGCAGGAAATTATTTTAGTTTTGGAGCGTGACCGCCTTCTGACGGACGTGTGCTTAATTCTGTGGTGTGCATATCTGAAACAAAGACGGGGGGGGGGGGTCACCGACGAGCAGCGTGCGTCTTTAACTGTCGTCCTCGGCGGCGGCGAGCATCAATCACAGGTAATTTATAGCCTCTCCTGGCGAGGCCCCGCCCACTTCTCTCTTTTGTCAACACGTGAAAACAGAACAGGCAGATCTCTCCTCTCCCATCTGCAGTGTGAGGTTACTCCTTCACCTCCTTCGCTCTCCGTCCATTTAAATTCAGCCCGCAGATGCACCGCTCGTCCTTCCCGTCACTCTCACGCCCTCCTCGCCGCCGTAATGGCCGCCGCTGCTCCCGTGTTCCTGCCTCCCTCTCTGCCAGCCCTCTGTCAAGAGCACACAAGTGCTCTTCTGATTGGTAATTAAGCAGCAGCCATAAAAGGTGTCCATATGGAGGCCCACGGTGAAGAGCGGGAGAGTGGCGTGGACCGGGGGGACCGTGGCGCCCTAACAGACCACGCCGCCGGTTCAGTGGTGGTTGGATTTTATTGCCCGCCCGAGACCGGCGAGCGTCGCAGGCCAATCTTTCGGAGCCTAGATTACTTTGTATGCTCGCGCTCTCCAGAGTGGGCGTCGGCGGGGACGGTTCAGATGTGGAAATGAAGAGGCCGATGCTTAACGAGAAATCAGAAACACATCTCCTCACGCCTCCTTTTGTCAAATGACTCCGGGAACCAAGAGCAAATCTCATTTTGGAATATTTTAGGAGTAATTAGCTGTTTGGTAACGACGTCCTTTTGTGCCTAATGTGTTAAACAGCACCTTCTTTCATTCACGACTCTTATTTAAATCAACACAATTGAGCATTAATTAGCATTTTTAATCTGCGGTTAACTCTCAGGCTGCTCCATGAACGTTCAGCGTGTAACAGACTCTGACATGCCGGGGCTCCGTGAGGGCATCTGCACCTACACGTCTTTATTTCATCACGCATGGTGGTAGGGCTGGGCAATACGTTCAGTTTTTAAGACATCAACACATCTCTGAATCAGACACAGGGTTGGATGATATCTCATTTATTAGATATTTGACTCCTTAAAGCTGTGCCTGTGCTTCAGACTGTAAATGTGTTTGTGCTGCATTTGTCTTCTTAAACATCAGTTTCATGCACAGTAGAAACACTTTATCTTTATTTATATTAATATGTTGTTCTTCTGAGTAATGACAGTTAACCATCAGGCTGCTCCTGTTCTTGCACTTTAATTTCTCATTTGCACATCCACACATTTACACTTTTAAATTACTTGGTTGTTATTTTCCGTTTTGGTCTGAGCTCTGGACTAAACTCTGGCCAGTGGTTTTGTGTTTGTTTTTTTTGATTCTGTGTTGTTTTCTGTTTTTAACTCTGATGTTGTGTCCTTGTCTTTTTGTGCCCTGCTGAAAAACTAATTTCCCTTCACGGGACAATAAAGAGATTCTGATTCTGAGTTTATGCAAGAATGTTCAAATCAAACATATTTGCTAAAGACATGAAGTTTTGTTGGGTTAGTGGCGTTTCAGACAACAGTTTCATCACGTGTGGCTACGGTCGAGGTCGGCCTTCGTTTAGTGACGTTCATCGTTGTTTATCCATGACCTTAAGTAGAGTTCTCCATTGGCTTTAAGTGCAAATAACTGGCTGATGGACTATCAGAAAAGTAACTGTTTGAGTGTAGAGCTCAAGTTACACAACAGTAACTTATCGAGTGGAAACCTTTTGCTAAAAGCTTGATCTTCTAAAATCAAAAATCCTATCTGTATCCGTGTTTGGCTGATTTGGCTTTAACATCGTCTGAAAATATCAGTAAAATACTGAAAACTTGCCAATATGGAGAAAATCTATGTAACTGTGCAAATGACTCAAAGCATCATATCTGTACTCTTCTCTTTAAATTTCATTTTATAATGACAATTGTTGTTTTTAATTTGTACTGTGATTTTAATGCATTTTTCCTGTTCTGTAAAGCTCTTTGAATTACCTTGTATATGAATTGTGCTCTACGAATAAACATGCCTTGCCTTATGGAGATTGCTCTTATAATATTGTGCAACCTGATTGCTGACCACATCCGTCCCTTATGACCTCCATCTTCTGACGGATACATCCAGAAGGATAACTGCACTGTCACCAGATCTCAAAACAATCATGGCCATGCAGCTGTTAAATCTGCAGCCACTGTGTGATGCTGTCATGGAGACATTTCCAGCAAATCTGAGTAGATCTGATACCAACAACCACGCCACATTCAAACCACCTTTATTCTCCATTCTGATGCCCGGCTCTAACTTTACCATGTCTATAGACCTAAATGCACGGAGTTGCTGCAATCTGATTGGCCTATCTTCCTGTTTTCTTTTCTGCAAGCACTTCGAGTTACATATGTTGTAGGAAAATTCCTATATAAATAATGTTTGATTGATTGATTGATTACACCCAATTACAGCAGTTTTTATCTTCTTCTGCATATCCATGGCACTTTTTGACTGTTTTTGAAAAAAAAATGTTTAAAAAAGTTGTTTCTTTTTGTAAAAAAACAAGAAGAACTCTCTACATTTTCCCATCAAAAGAAATCCAAACAAAGCAACTTAAGTCTGAATCAAAGTGAAACAGATTTGGATATTTGATCATTCATTTGCTTGGTGTTGACGTTGTGTTTGGTGTGTGTAAAAATGGCTTATATGGTTGTGTAGCTGAAACTTTCCTGTTTAATCTGATGTGCAGCATGACTATATTTCTACATGAATCATTCATTTTTTCTTACGTTTTTGTTGGAGAGCATCAAGCATCCCTGAAATCTAGTACTTTTGGGGTGAACAGGTTGAAAGCAACAAAAAATGTGCTGAGTTTATTTTTCCAATCTGACAGGTGTGTAGAAAAAGTGCTACATAAATAAAGTTTGATTGATCTGATTGAGTTTGACCCCCATCAGGTGGAGGTGACCCTCAGTCTGAAGACCACAGAGCTTCTCAAACCAAAGCAGGATGGATCTTCAGACGGAGTAAACCTGCCTCCTCCACCTGGATCGACGAGAACAGAAGGACAAAATGCTTCTGCTCCGAGCGGATCAGTGGAGATGCTAACGTCCCATCAGTCAGATCAGTACCTGCACGCGTCGGCACAGCTCAGGTGAGGTCATTCCCAGGACGAGAGAGACGGGAGGAGACGGGCAGGTGAGCTAATTAAAGCCAGATTTGTGGATGTGACGCGAGGGCGGCCTCCCAGCTGCTGTTACCGATGACCCGATGATCGACAAAGACTCCGCCCCACCCATTACCCGAGAGGGCGCCGGCCCATATGCCGCATCCAGGTGTCTATGGAGGAGCAGCTTCGTCCCTTTTCTGGGTGATTTATGGAGAAGGAGAGAAATCAGAGCAGCTTCTGCAGGATGGAGGTGATGCTAACGTTTATTTAGAGGGCCGTCAAACTAATGAGAAGATTCTGGAACCTCCAGCAGCTCCAGGCTGAGGAAAACTGTCAGGCCAAGGAGAGGGTCAATGGAATTTATCAAAAACACTGAATTTAGAAATTAAACAAAGTCACACTGGGCCATCATTTAAGCTGCTGCCACTTCAGCTTATAGGAAACATAGGACAGGACGGAGAGAGAATACAGCTGGATCAGGGGTACTCTGTTTATGAAAACAGCTAATTCAATATTAATGATTATGAACATACAGTAGTGATTATAAATGATTTCATGACTGCATAAAGGCAAAACATGACATCTTTAATATGAAGGACAGGGATGTATGATACTGAAGTTTTATTGGAAGATAATACGATAATATCAGAAGAGAACGAAATATAAATGAGTCACAACAAGCACACAGGACTGTTTGGAGCTGCTGAAGAGTTTATCTGATGACTGTGGGCAGAGGCAGGCTAACACTTCCCATTGACTCCCAGTGTTTGAGCTAAGCTAACTAGCCCGTCTCTCTCTTGTCATCACTGTTGAAAGTTTGGAGCCTTTCTGCTCGTCATAGACTCAGAGTGAGGCGAGACATGGAAACAAAAAGTTGGCGTGTCCCTTTAAGAAATTCCTCGCGCAGGGTGCTGGTTTGATGGAGTGGTTAGCAACCATGCACCCATGTACAAACAAAATAAGATCATCAATATGGTACAGTAGTAAAGGCAATAATTTATCAAAAAGGGACAAGCATAATTACAAATAAAATAAAAATAACCATACTTAAAAAAAAATACTGAAAAGAGCAAGATATGTCCCAGAGTAAAAATAAAAGTATAGATTTTGATTTTGAGATCCCATTTACGCTCAGAATGTTCAAAATAAGAAAAATAAGTTAATTTAAGTGAGCTGGCTTTTCTGTTTTGTGTGTTACTAATAATAATGATGTGTAGTGATTCAATGTAAAAAAAAAAAGCAGTGAGCGCAATGTAACTGTAATCTGATTACTCAATTAATCGGCAAAAACATTTTGACAGAGTAATCGATTACAAAAAGAATCGATAGCTGCAGTTCTAATTGAAATACTTAACTGTTTACTAATATGATTATTTATATCTAAATATATTTACAATCTGTTCTTCATCTAAAAACATTTAATTACATTTTTATCAAGTAATTTTTGATTGCTATTTTATTTACAAACATTTCTGCCTTTTCTAATTGATTTTCCCAAATGTTTGTGCATTTTTATGTCATCAGTGTTCCTTTAAACCTTTAAATCTCACACCAGGAAAATATCTGCTTTTGGGTTTGTTTGTAGTTTCTCTTTCTGAAATGAGAAGAGAATTAAACAGTGATTGGATTTATCTGTTTTTTTTGAAAACATTAGCTATCCCTAAATTTATTGATGATCTCTGCCAAACAGTTAAGCAGGTAGTTAACCCTATAAATCCAATTGTATAATATTTGATACATATTTTTATAATACCTCTATCTACTCAATATGATCAACAAATTACAAAAAACATCTGAATTCAATCAGATAAATGATAAAAATGTCCTCAAATGGATTATCATTTGCCGAATCTCTTAATGTATCAAATGAGATACAAAAAATCTATATGTTGAATTTTATGGACATTTTGATCTTTGTGGATTTTAGCAGAAAGTGAAACAAACATTTCAGCTCCAAAAAAATGAATTTTCTGATTATAATCTATGGTGTTGGGCCTTAAAGGGTTAAAGGGTTAAGATAAAAAGACTGAAAAAGTTTCCAAAGCTGCGATGAGAGCGGAGCAGGTGTGTTGTTGATGAAGCCCGAGTGCTTCAAACGTGTCTTTGAGTTTAATACGACACACAGAAGTTTTAATGATTCCTGCTCCGGGCTGTCAGCCTGTCACACTGACGTCCCCAAATCCAATTAAAGATGTTTTACTCTGCTCGGTTACTCAGGTGCTGTGTTCCTGCTCTCAGCCTCGCTCTGACAGCTCGGAGAGAACAGCTCGAGGGTGTATAGGTGGATTTATCACACATCGCATTTACGATCCAAAGAGTGTTTGTGCATGGTTTCCACGGGGACTGTGCTGCAGCCTTTGTTTGGCCTACATTATGCCTACGTAATGGATTCTCTAACTTATGAAATACTGCATCAGGTAAAATCCTGAGCACACATTTCTGTGCCGTTCAAAGAAAAACAAGTCTGCAAATACAGCACACTGCTGAAGAGCAAATAACAAATATTATCTCATAAAGTGGAGCTGCTGCTGTATATTACACCCAGGGAGAGAAATTAGAGCGGGGGTTTTATTTCTTCAGCCCCCAGTCACACCGCCTTCCCCCAATTCCACATACCAACAATCTCTTACACGCACTAACAAGCACTAATAGAAAACTTCCACTGTTTATTAACTGGTAATTGACTGGTGCTGCCGCTCCCCGCCAGAGGCTACAGGGCAGGACGGCCACAGAGCCAATCGCCAGTCAACCTGAAATTACTTACAGCCCAGCCGAGACACGTAATGCACACTAAACAAGATCGGAACATGAGGAGCGCTGCACAGATGCTGCTCGGCTTATGGAGGAGGCAGACTTCGTTAAACGTGGAGGCTGTTGGTCTGACCTCTGGTGGATTTGGGTCGAGCTCTGGTGGCTGAAGGAGTTTTAAAAACAGCTGGGATGAATAAAACCTGTCTTTTTAAAAAAGCATTTTCTAATTTCCTTTAATGGTTTCTCCATTATAGGAAGAATCTATTTATCTCAACTCTTTTTTTTTTTTTTGGTTCTTTTTATTTGTTTTTCAATTGTTTCAAACTTACTCTGAAGAACTTTGAGATTGCAACAATGTAAAGTGCTATACAAATAAAATCTATTATTATATCAAGATTTAAGATATAGTGATTGGTGACACCCTAATTATAAAATCAGGACCAATAGCAATGTTTAAAAGAACAAAACAGACATAGTTAGAGACTGGAGAGGCTGAGATTATTCATAGCAGCTCCTTAAAGAAGGTCAGTCTCTTTCATGGACTCACCTGATAACTCAGTTACCTGAGTCCTGTGGACTTACAGTGTCAATACTTTCCACTCAGTCCATAGTGTTTTTATTTATCTTTATTTCTATTCTATTGAGTTATTTATTTTGTTTATTCCTTTATGTATTCGTTTTCTTCTGTACTTTTTAATGAACTGTGTCTTATGTATCTCTGTTCTTTAAATATCTTTTTGTACATTTTTACTCCATTAAATCCTCCCATGGACTGCTGTTGTAAATTAGCACAGTGCTATAAACACTTACAGCAGAGCATCTGGGACCTGTGCATATTTGAATATCACAGCATCAATGTTACTGTGTCCATGTCAAATAAACAATAAAATAAAATAAAATCTTTTTTTATTGCCTTTGGTTTGTTGCTCAGGGTGGGGGTCTTACGTTGGGGGTAAGGAGACTGAATTGGTGAGAAAATGAAAATGTGAGCACTGTTTCATGTTTGTCCTTGTGTTTCCACTTTGTGGACATTTTGCTCTGCAGATGCTCAATAAAATATACTTATAAAAAAAAGCAGCCCAAACAGATTCATTTTCTGACATTTGGTCATGAAAAGTTTGTTTACAATAATTTAAAGAATCAAAAACACAAAGGTGGGAAAAGGAAAATAACTTCCTAATCTCAGAACAAAGCTGGAAAATACTGTGAGAACTACAAACTCAACTTCTTGGAGAGTATTTGGGTGGAAGAGAATCATTAAATATTTTATTAAACCTGTGCAGAAACGTCACTGTTCAGGTTTTTCCACCTGCTGGAGGATCTGAGGATCTCAGGAAGCAGATCATTTTCATCAGATATATTTGGGACAGACTCTACTTTCAACTGGGAGCAACTCTTTGTTGAAGTTTTGCTGTAATCAGCAAATAAGAAAACTATTTTTTTGCTGAATTGAGCATCCCTGCCCGGAATAAAATTACTTAGACTTGTCTTTAGTCAGAAGCTCCAACTTCAGACGACTGGTACAAAATCATTTCTGAAAAATAAACAATGGACTGAATCACCTTTTCATTCAGGCTTCAAAATAAATAAAAAAAACATGATTGTGGGAAAAATGGGAACTCTACATCCTCCCTAAACACCCTGTTTTTGTTTAAATTCATTTTGAAAATTGCAAATTGAATTATGTATTTTTATCAAATTAGAGACACCCCATGTCGGTGTGTTAAGTCTTACTCTGAGTGGTTGTTAATTCTCCTCTTTTTGATCAATTATTTTATTGTGAAAACTGAAAAAATAAAATAACAAAGAAAAGTTTGTCCAACAGGACAGACACTGTCATCAAACTCAAGACCTACCTTTTAAATCTGCTGTCAGCTGATTATTTTTATTATTATTTCATCTTATTTATTTATTTTAATCCTCTTCATCTGTTTTATTTCTCCATTTCAGTTCAGGTTTATTGTGGTCTCTGCGATGGTCCTGGTCCTGGTCCTGCACTAAGCCTGCTCATCCAAGCCAACAGGCTGATGTAACAGAGATATGATGTCACAGTGGTAGGTCTTTCTGGGTGGGCTGGGTACTCATTCATGGAAAAGGACGTGGTTAGCAAACTAAAGGGCGAAACACATTCAAAAAATCAAAAATTGACCTCTGAAAAGGATAAACATGTCATTTATTTTTTTATTTTTTCTTTCTGGATGGAAATTACAACTGCAATGAGATTTGTAATTAATCTTGAGCTTAATTTTTTCTTTTATTGTAGTTTATTTGGGAAATATGTGAACTTAATTCAAAAGAACATGACAGGTATTTATTATAAACACTGTGAGCTGGTAGTAGAAATGCAATCACCAGGAAATGGATGAATAAGGAACGTCCAACAATCACAGAGTGGAAAGAAATAATACAGGACATTTATAAAATTAAATAATTGACGTTCTCTCTGAGGTATACGACCAATAAAGTGGAAAAATACTGAAAAACTGGAAATCACATTTTAACCTGAATGTGAATTTGAACTGAGTTTCATCTTTTGTATAGAGTTTAATTTTAATATTATGAGCTGAAAGAATCATTCTGTGCATTATGTGATGGCCCCTTTTTTTGTTTACTGTTTAATGTGTTTGTTAACCAAAGAATATACAAATAAAGTGGAAAGAAAAGGATTAGTATGGTTGTCTCTAATGTTGAATATCAGTTTGAAATACCAAATGATGCTCCTGCCTTCAGACTTATTTTATGGTTTTTACCAGTTTAAAAATAAAAAAGTACAAAATGCTCAGATAATCTTGCATTAGCTAAACGTGTATCGCAGCCCGACAGTGTTTAAATCTTTAAATCACAAATTAGCAGAAGAACACAATCCTTTAATATTAAAATTATTGATTCAGACTTTTCCACTTCATGCAGATGTAACTTTTCTTTAAGGCCAAACAGCGGGTCACCTCCTCAGGACGTGTAATTAGACTTATTTAGGGGACACGGTGAATAAAGAGGCTGAAATCATTGCTTTTTATGCAGTAATAAAAGAGGATTTCTGCCACTTGCGTCATCGTGTTTCTGTGCAGAGTGACTGACAGGTGTAGCGTTGCATAAGGGCAATTCTGACATCAGTCACAGACACATGCAGTCGTGTTCCAGAATAAAAACTTAGGAACATGATGTTAAAGCTGTTTGGACCAATGCTGAAATTTATAAGAACAGAATAAACAATAAAGGTAAAGAGAGCTGCACACAGGCATCCAAACAAAGAGCAGACGGGTTTTCCTGCTCGTTAAAGTCCGACCTCACGATCCTGCTGCTCTCTGTAGACCAGGTCTAAACCTAAGGGTCACCACTGTGAGGCAGAAATCAGGTTTAAGATCCTGATACAACAAACTCAGCATCGAACTGAAGTATGACAATGTTCAAAATGTTTCCAGGTGATTAAAGTGGACACTCCATTATACAAACTGAGATCAAATAAAAGCCTATTCTGTATTCAACAAGTGTGGATAATCTGATAAATATGAAGAAATAAATCTCAGAATCTCAAATTAGTTTCATTAACAGCCAAAGAGTGAATGAATCAGACTTTCAGTAGCTGTTTAAATCAAAGTTCCTCACTAAAACTTAAAGTTTCGCTCTAAAAAGCCAAACATGAAACCAGGTAATGATCACGTCCTCACCTAAAGGTGAGCAGCTCCTGCTCTCTGGAACAGTTTATCATTTAATATCAGAACTGCTCAGACTGTTGAGAGCTTTAAGTCTCTTCTTAAAACACACCTCTTTGCACTGGGTTGAGCAGGACATACAAATTTGAACTTTTCCTTTTTATTATTCTATTTTTTTTCTGATATCTATTGTTCTTATTGTAGTTGTTGCTTTTAATACTTTGTCATATATTTTATCCATTTGTTTTTTACTAGTTTGTGTTTTAAGCTGTACAGCACTTTGGTCTACTGTGGTTGTTTAAAATGTGCTTTATAAATAAAGTTTAACTTGACTTGATTAATCTGACCTTCATTTTGACCTCTTTCACATCATCCCTGAACTGTCCCTATAGTAGGAGCAGCACATCGATGCACAACAAACTAATCTGGTTATAATAGATATAACATCAGGTCTGTAGTAGGCAGGTAGATTCAGGACAAATGTGATAAAAGGTTTGGTTCTCTACAGAGCAATGGTGATTTGGAATTTATTATCAAGCTTTTTAATCTCAGACAGGAACAGAAGCTTCTTCAACAACAAATTAAAGAAAGAAATTAATCTGTTTACATACAGTCATGGAAAAAATTATTAGACCACCCTTGTTTTCTTCAATTTCTTGTTAATTTTAATGCCTGGCTCAACTAAAGGTACATTTGTTTGGACAATTATAATGATAACAACAAAAATAGCTCATGAGAGTTTAATTTAAGAACTAAGAATTATTTATTTTCCAAGGTTTTCTTGATAATAACCAAAATTACTTAAATTCTTACATCAATAGCTATGGCATTGTACCGCCAAAAACACTACTTTTAAGCATTCCATGTTTTCTTTTCTGTTTGCTTTAAACACATGATACACACAAGAGTTAATACTTGATTGCATAACCATTGTTTTTGATGACTGCAGCCATGCGTCTTGGCATGCTCTCCACCAGCTTCTGACATTGTTCTGCTGTCACAGCAGCCCATTCCTGTTGGACAAATTCAAACAAATTTTCTTTGTTTTTGGGCTTGTGGTTCTCCATTTTGAGTTTGATGATTTTCCACAGGTTTTCAATTGGATTAAGATCTGGTGATTGAGCAGGCCAAGGCATGGTCTTGAATGTTGTGGTTCTCCATCCAGGCTTTAACTGACCTTGCCGTGTGGCAAGGGGCATTGTCTTGTTGGAAAATCCAGTCATTGGAGGCAGGAAAGAGTTTTCCAGCTGATGGAAGAAGACTGTTTTCAAGGGTAGTCCTGTACATGACCTGGTTCATTCGGCCTTCACACAATTGCATTTGCCCTGTTCCACTCAGACTGAAACAACCCCAGATCATGACTGATCCACCCCCATGTTTTACTGTAGGGGCAAGACAGTCTGGGTTGTAAGCTTCTCCAGGCTTCCTCCTAACCAGTAAGTTGGCTGGAGTGGGCATCAATTCAAAATTGGATTCATCACTGAAGAGAACCTTAGCCCAATCATCAACAGTCCAATCCTTGTGGTCTCGAGCAAAGAGTAACCGGGCCTTCCTCTGCCTTTCATTGATGAAGGGCTTCTTGCGTGCTCTGTGTGACTTCAAACCAGCTTCAACAAGTCGGTTTGGAACTGTCCTTGCTGAACAAGTCACATTTCTCGACAGTGCCCACTCATTTTAAGGTCCCTGGAGGTCTGGCAGCGATTTCTGACACAGGAACGGATGAGTGCACGGTCATCTCGTGGGGTAGAAAGACGTTTCCTGCCACGGCCAGGTAGCAATTTGGTAGTGCCATGTTCAGCTTGTTCTTTTTTGTTGTAATGAACGGCTGTCTTGGAGATCTTCAGTTTTTTCGCTACCTGTCTCTCACTCATGCCAATTTCCAGAAGTGCCAAGATGGCTGCCTTTGTGGCTTCACATAATTCTTTTGTTTTAGGCATTATGTGAGAGCTGACAACTTCTGAGTTGTGCTACGGCTTGAATGTAAGCAGGAAACCACTCTAGGCCTTTGCATGTGCAGTGCTGCTTGTGACATGAAATGGCCTCTTATATACCCTGGGAATCAATTAAGCTTAAGAATGTCAAATAGGACATAAAGTATTATGTGACCAGCTGCATTTTTTGTTGTGTTCATTGTATTACACGTTTAGTGGTACCAGATATTAGAATGAACAAGAAATTGAAGAAAACAAGGGTGGTCTAATAATTTTTTCCATGACTGTATGTGTTACCTGAAAGATAATAATGTTAAGAGTTTCTCCCTAATTATGTGAATTTTTCTGGTAATCCCAAGATGTACGGAGAGCTCTTTAGTTTTTATCTCCTTTTGCTTTTTTAAAATTTTTATGTATTTGTTAACTTTCTGCAGGCTATTAAATTATTACAGTTATCATTATGATCGTGGTATTGTTGCAGTGTGCTCAAAATGTTCAAGAAGTACTTTAACACAGTCTTTATTAATGAGAAATAAAAGTAAACAACTCTGTCAAGTATTTGTCATTATTATGTAATAAATGCTTAAACTGTGTTTAATTACAAGAAAAGAAAAAACAGATTTGAACTTTAAACAGGATTCTCTTCATAAACAATTGTAAATGAACATGTTCAAAGTGTAGACGGTCAAAGTCCATGTTACAGCTCGTTATATTAGACCATGTCCAGGACTTTTTATTTATTTATTTTTGTTTTACTAACGATAGTCCCTGAAGCAGTTAGCCCCCTTCATGACTCTCCTCTGGTCTCCCCTTCCCATGGCAGATCTCCTCCACATCTCCTTCTTTAATATTTACAAATTACGATTGATTAAATCCATACGGCAAATAAACAGCAAAAGAACGACAAAAACTCACTCCAGAATGATACTAATGCTGTTATTTACAACCTTTATACATTATTTAGACAGAAAATCCTGATAAACCTCCTATAATTCACTCAGGTATGGCTCTCTGAATCCTCTCTCTCTCTCTGCTCGTTTACTCGAGGAGTTACAGCAGTTTTAATCACACACATTTTTGTCTTTCACTGCAGCTTGGTGTTTTAGACAGGGTGACTGTCGTCCATCAGTTTCCCCTCCACATCCTTTAAAATCCAAACTTCGTCCAGACTTTAGACTTTGTCTGTTTGAGTGTGTAAACCTGTAAGTTACTGTTAGTTACTGACACAGAGTGGGGATCAAACACGGTTTAACGGTAATTTTAATAGGACACGGTAATGATGAAATTTACTGCTTCACCATTTTACGGGTAACCGTTACATCCCTAATTGATGCCCATGTTTGTTTCTCCTTTGTGGACCCCCCGTGGGTCCTGACCTGCCTGTTGAGAACCCCTGGCTCAGCCTGTAAACACTGTCATGGCTGTTGGATGCTGCACGAGCCTCCATCAGGCCGACAGAGCTGACAGCTCCATATGGGCCCAGCAAAGCGCTTGTTTGCTCGTTATCTGTTTTCCAGTAGATCAGAGTCAGTAATGAGGCTCATGCAGCAGGACAGCAGGATCAAATGACGGCTCTGCTGCCCTCTTATGATTTCATGAGCTCGTGTCACCCTGCCATTTACATTCCTGCAGCATCGCCGCCGCGATCAAAGGCCCGACCACCTGCTGTGCCGACGAGCCCGAGCAGCGCCGCGAATATTCAGAGTCATTTGAAGACAATGAGATTAAACCTGCAGGAGAGGGCCGCGCACACACACCCATCTCAGCTCTGATGGGCCTGGATTAGGTCCTTCAGAGGTGGAGGAGCTCGGGGCCACGCCACATGACCATCAGCTCATGATGAGGCGGGCTGGGACATTTCCCTGATTTAATAAGCGGCGTCTGTACAGTACGATCCCGTCTCCCCGCTCAGCCTCGATGGTATCAGCCCTCTTTGCATATCCCCGCTCCGAGCCTCAGCCTGACATTGGCAGGTCAACTCCGATTTTCCTCCACGCGTCCTTCGCCGCTCCGAGCTGCACGATTGCAACATGGCCAACAGATGTGATGCAAACTTGCCCACTCTGCCCACTCCCGCCATCGCGTTAACGGCACAAAACAAACTCCTCTGACTCTAGGGATGTAGAGGTGTGAAAATTTCATATCACGGTTATTGTGACCAAAATTATCACGGTTATCATCATTATCATGGTATTGTTTCAGTGTGCTCAAAATGTTCAAAAAGTACTTTAACACAGTCTTGAAATCATTTAACCCCTTTAATGTTATAATTTTAACAGTTCTTTTGTCTTTTTGTCAATAACTGTGTCAGGAAATGTCCTATTAATACATTTGTTTAGACTTTTTTCATTAGAAATAAAAGTAAACAATTTGGTTAGTATTTGTCATTATTTTGTTATAAATGATTAAACTGTGTGTGATTACAAGAAACGAAAAAAACAGATTTGTACTTTAAACAGGATTCTCTTCATAAACAATCATAAATGAACATGTTCAAAGTTGCCAAAAAATAAATGCAACCTATTTTACAAACACTCACACATGTTAGTTTGCCTGCAGCATTAGTGTCCATGTTACAGCTCGTTATATTAGACCATGTCCAGGACTTTTATTTATTTATTTTTGTTTTACTAATGATAGTCCCTGAAGCAGTTAGCCCCCTTCATGACTCTCCTCTGGTCTCCTCTTTCCATGGCAGATCTCCTCCACATCTCCTTTAATATTTATAAATTATGATTGACGAACAATGATGGAAAAAGACGATCTACTACGACGAAATACATAATGTTGACCTGATTTAAATCTGGAAAAAACAAAAGCAACACGGACACACCACCCCAACATCACTAACCGGGACTAACAACAACAACAAAAGAAGACAGTCATGAATTAGGCCTTCCATGGAACAACAAGACTTTGTTTAGTCTGTTTAAGCACTTTGTAAATTTCTGTTTTTAAATATTATCTTTAAATTAAGTTTTAAATGTCATTATTATCCTAACAATATTTTATCCCAATATATCTATTATTAAAATTCTATTATTACTTACTCATTATTCCCCAGTGTTTTCTCACTTTGAGCTCATGGTGGTGTTTCCACACACAGCTCTGTTGAATCAAGGTCTTTGATATTTGTCTAAATGCATATATATTAATTTTTAAATGCATTTACTCAATTTCTTATTCATATTTTAACTTAATTTGGGTTTGTCTGTTCTTGTTGCTCTCTGTTTAAAGCATTTTGTGCTACATATGTTGTATAAACAACATAAATATGTAAATACATCCACATGGTGGACTCCTTTGAAGACACGATGCCACATAAAAACCCATAATAAATTTAAATATGACAGAGAATAGGATAAGGACAGATGAATGATCAAGGTCCATAAATCAGGCTTCGACACGAGTCTGGTTCACATCAGGACGTCCTGCTGCAAAGTGCTGCACTTACGGTGAATTAATTTAACCAGTCACACTGACACATTTCACTAGTCCATCCAGAGAGAGCCCATAAAGAGTTTTAGGAGGGCAGAACCTTTCAAAAGCATATCTGGGAGGTGATTGGACGATTGTTCCGTCAATCACATTTATTACAAGCCAGTCAGATAATAGAACAACAGCTTAAATACCCTTGTGGAGGAGTTTGTACTGTTATTTCATCTTTATTTAATACAAGAAATGGTAAATATTTGATAAAACTGCTACTGAACCTGTTAGCATCCATGCTAATGCCTCCACAGGGACTCTGATTGGATCAGGCCACTATGGGCCGCTCACAATCGATGTGGATTGGAGCTTGAAGCTGAATCAGCTGATTACAGACACTAAATCAGGCTGATCCAGCTCCTGATATATAATAATAATAAATATTAGGGCTGAACGATTTGAGAAAATAATCTAATTGCAATTGTTTTAATGTTCCTCCTCTTCTGTATTCTTAAACAAACATAAGCAGTAGATCTTTTTATAGTAAAACCAATATGACATTAAATTAATCTAAGGACAAAAGATTTGAGAAAAAGTGGAGAAGTGAAGAACAGAAGAAAATAGGTATGAAATTGTAAAAACTGGGTAAAAATTGGCCAAAAAAAAAATCCAAAAGTGGCTTAGGAAAGTTGATTATGGCATCAAAATTTGAAATTAAATTTCAATAACTATGTAAAAATGGTTCTGACAGTGGCAAAAAAAGATGAATGGGGGCAAAATAGGCATAAAGTTGTAAAAACAGGGTTAAAAAGGTAAAAATGGTCCAAAAGTGGGGAAAAAAGTGTGTGAATAGAGGTAAAAAAAAATAGACATGAAATTGCAAGAAACTACATCACAATGCCAAAATGTTCAACACATTTTGGGCTAAAAATATTGAACCTTCTGTGATTTGAAAATTGCAACAAGCCATATTGAGATTTAATCTAATTTGCAATTAATTGTCCAGCCCTACTACAAATAAATATTGATTGATTGATTTTATAACTGACTAAAGACGTTTATTACGAGGCCGTGCCTTTCTTTGTCTGTTTTTTTTTTTGAGCAAAAATTACACAAAACCTGCTGCACAGATTTTGCAACTGTCTGATAATAATGACATCTACATGATCCTGAGTGCAGGTGTGTTTTCAGGGTCATAAATCAGATTTTGATGGAAACTTTATCATAGAACTATTGTTTATAGATGTAACAGGAGTATGTGAATGAGCTTGGTGGAGGTTTGTGCTCTCTGATAGTTTCTAGTTTTCACTCTTATGCTCATTTTTGCAGTAATAAAAATAATTTTGTTAAACAGTGTCCCTGGATGTGTGGGACAGGAGGGTGATTTAACATGTCCAAAGAGTCACAGGCAGAGGGCTGCAGATCTACATGAAGACAGAGCAGAGCAGGATTCATGACAGAATCAAACTAAATAATCTGCAGACTAAAGTAAATGAAGCATCTGTCAGAGTCGTAGCTGTCCATGTCACCGAGCAGCAGGAGGACTAATTAACAGAAGAAGAAGAGAAGTCGCTCAGAGAGAGGTCCTCCTCCTCCTCCTCCTCCTCCTCCTCCTCCTCTGAATGGATGCAGTGTTTTTTCCGTCCCCACAATGATGTATAATCACAGAGCAACGATGTGACCAAATTAGCACATGCAGCAGATCTGCAGGACTTCCCTTCTGGGTTCATAATTTGTTCCTGCGTGCGATCTTGACGAGTCCAGAGCGAGCAGGAACTCGACTGAGGCGCCATGATTCTCTGTAATTAGCATGTTAACCGTCACGGCGACGGATCGGCCCTCTGCCGGTGACCTCGCTGTCGAGGAGTGGGAGGATGGACCCTCCTCTGAAACATGCAGGCACCACACTGCTCTCTGCTGGACAGGAGAGGAATGAAGCCTGTTTGTAGGTAATATGTAGATTTAAACCAGGTGAATGAATCTCTGCAGATCGCCCTGCTGTGAAAACAGACTGAGCTCTTAAAGAAACCTCGATCTCGTCTCCATTAACAATCCCAAACCCTCTCCACCGTCCCTGCTCCAGCTGTTTAGCAAATTAATTAAAAGCTTAGCTTCACAGGAAGTAATGATGACATGACTTTATTAGCATGCTGATGCTAACTCAGTCCCCGGGGACACTGCAGTTATTTCAGCACACCTTCATTTATTTCAGCACACATCCGAGCAGGTGCAGAGTCTATAAACGAGGGCAAAGACGACTGGAAGGAGAGTTACGGACCATCGGACCGCCACCAGCAGCAGCCTGAACCGCTGGACCAAGGCAGGATGGATCCATGAACACCAAACTCTGAGCCAACCATCTTAAGCAGACTTTTATTATTTCAATGACGATTAAAATTCTTTGAGTAGTGATTCTTGTCTTACCTTATTATTTCAATATTTTATTGTCTGGTGTTTTATTCCATTTTTATTGTTTGCTTATATATTTTAATAAAGTTTTTATATTTTAGGTTTAATTTCAATCTTTTGACATGTTTTGTTTTAAATGTATTTCTAGTGTTTTATTTATTTGTCTGATGTTTCTTGATTTTATTTTTTTGGGCAATTTGCAGTACAATAATACACTTTACACTTCAGCACCCTGCACTATAACCAGCCTTTTGGCCTAAATGTTTATTTTTGATGATCAGCTATGTTTGCTTTGTTTGGTATTGTCTGTTTTGCTTTGTCTTTGTTTTGTTTTGTCGTGTTTTGTTTTTATTGTGTGCACCACCAACCTGCAAATGGGACTAGAGATGGGAGTTAGCCACACGGCTATAATCTCACATTTACATTTATATGTTCATTAACATGTCCTGTCCCATATTTTAAAAATTAAAAAAAACTACAAAATCTACAATCTATTGCTTTGCTTTCTGTCGCATCAGTTCTAAATTTAATCATTTATTTCACTTTAGCTTCTGTGGTGTGCATTATTCTCCAAATCCTCTTGACATCCAACTATTAATTACAACTACAGTGGAGTAAGACTTATAGATGGACCTCTGCTGAGTGTTGATTTGCTAAGTGGTTGATAGAAAGCGATTATCATTATTTATGTATGTGTTATATATATTTATCCTCTACCAGAGGTCTGGGAGCTTGAGGCTCCTGCAGTATCTTAGCTCTGCTCTCTTCTGGTCTCAGATGTCTGATGTTTCTGATCTTCTCCAGTGTTTGGTCACAGTGACCACAGGCTCCACTGTTACCTTCACCTTCAGTCTTTCTCCAGCTCCTCTTTGAGCCCTTGGTATTTCTCCAGTTTCTCCTGTTCCTTTTTCTTGATGTTCCTATCACTTGGGATGGCTACTAGGGCTGTCACTTTATATTATATATATATATATATATATATATATATATATATATATATATATATATATAAATAATATTTATACATATATATATATATATATATATATATATATATATATATATATATATATATATATATATATATACTTGACTTCAGTAAACAAAGAGTTTCTGCTCTGAGCAGACATTAACAGCTCTGAATCATCTGAGGAGAGCTGTGTGGAAGTAGTTTTGGTTCTACACCGTTGATGTCAAACTTAAAATTAAAGACCAGGCTGTGTGTTCTGTGAAATGCAGTTTAGTCACTCGTCACTTAGTCACCTATTGGCGTGCTCAGCCGTCGGCTTTTTATCCAAGCTAAACAGCCGAGTGCAGTGGCGCTTCATCAAGACTTTAACCCCGTGTGACTCTGTTTTTTCGGCAGGGTCAGGGATAATCGAATATCTTCCATTATTCGGGTGCATGTCCGAAAACCGTTCGACTTTGATTTTTAGGAAAAGTGTCAGCCTTAATGTCTACATCTGTCACAGCGGCTTTCCTCTGCTGCTTATCTATGATCACAATGTCCGGTTGGTTGGCCATTTCCATTTTGTCGGTCTGTATCTGGAAGTCCCACAGGATCTTGGCTCGGTCATTTTGAAATGAAATGAAAATGAAATGAAAAATACTTTATTTATCCCAAAGGGAAATTCAGGATTGTAGTAGTTCAGATTGTGTTCAATAATAATAATAATAATAACGATAATAACAATAATAATAACAATAATTAATTCTGGACTTTGTTCATGAGGCTGATGGCTGCTGGCAGGAATGATCTTCTGTAACTCTCAGTCTTACATCGGACCTGAAGAAGCCTCTCACTGAACACACTCTTCTGTCTCATCACCGTGTTGTGGAGAGGGTGTGAAGAGTCCTCCATTATCTTCATCAGCTTGGCACTATTCTTTTTTGGATGATCAGCTCCAGCGGCTCCAGAGTTACTCCAAGCACAGAAGCAGCTTTCTTGATCAGTTTGTTGATTCTCTTCAAGTCTCTGGTTCTGATGCTGCTGCCCCAGCAGATCGCTGTGAAGCTGATTGCACTTTCAACAACAGACTTATAGAAGATGTGCAACATTTTGGTACAGACGTTGAAAGATCTCAGCTTCCTTCAGAAGTAGAGTCTGCTCAGACCTTTCTTGTAGATGTACTCAGAGTTGCATTTCCACTCAAGTCTTTTGTCCAGCTGAACTCCAAGGTACTTCTATTCCTCCACCACCTCCACCTCCTCTCCCAGGATGGAAACACATCTATGTGTATTCTTGTTCCTCTTGAAGTCAACAATCATCTCTTTTGTTTTGTTGGTATTCACGATGAGATGATTGTTACCGCACCATTTTACAAACTGACCAACCAGTTCTCTGTGCTCTGCTTCCTGTCCATCACTGATACACCCAATAACTGCGGAGTAATCAGAGTATTTCTGCAGATGACATGACTCAGAGTTGTACTGGAAGTCTGAGGTGTACAACGTGGAGAGGAATGGTGAAAGTACAGTTCCTTGTGGTGTTCCAGTGCTGCTGACCACCTTCTCAGACACACAACTATTCAGTCTCACAAACTGTGGTCTGTTTGTGAGGTAGTCATAAATCCAGGTGGTTATGGAGGTATCCACCTGGAATCCATGGAGCTTCTCACAAAGCAGAGCTGGCTGAAAAAAAAAAAAAAAAAAACAGAAAAACAGAGCAAGCGCCTGACTGGTCCAGATGAGAGTGGGCTCTCTGAAGCAGGTAGATTATGGCGTCTTCAACCCCAAGCCCATTACGATATGCAAACTGTAATGGGTCTTCAAAGGTGTTCACCTGCTTGTTGAGGTGAGCCAGTAGGAGTCTCTCCAGGACTTTCATGATGTGAGATGTCAGAGATGTCAGATTGACCTCGGGGTCTCCAGTTTGTACTCTGCACAGATGTTCCTGTACACTACACTGGCTACATGGTTATGGCGTTCCATGTATGCTTTTCCTGCCGGCATCTTACACCCTGCTGTGAGGTGCTGAACTGTTTCAGGGCCTCTTTACACAGCCTGCACCCGGGATCTTACCTGGTGTGGTAGATCTGGGCCTCTATTGCTCTATATATTCTATATGTATATATAATACATTTATGCATAAATCCTTTTCTCATATGACATTTCAGACACGCAGATATATGAAGTGTATGTATATTGCTTTGTAACGCCTGTAAAAGTGTCTATTGCAATAAAAAGTAAATTAAAAAACAGGTGTGACTAAAGGAGTGTCCACAGGTTAGAGCATGCACACTGACTCCATGTTACTTGATTCCTCCTCTCTTTTCTCCTCACTCGTGTGTGTCAGAGAGGGTCAGCTGGCTGTGTTGGACTTTCCTCCTCACACATGTTTCTGCAGCTCACAGAGGGGCTTCCCTCACCTTTACCTGACAGAGGACTTAAACTCCCTCACAGGTCAGAAGCCACAGCCGGACATCACTCCACCTCTCAGAGCGAGCTCGGTGAAGCTCGGTGTAGCTCATGGTGACGCTGTCTGACCCCGCTCACTCCTGCTGCGTTAGCATGGACGTATAACTGTCTCAGAGCTGTGAACGCTAAAGCCTGACTCGTGCCCTGACCTCGGCGAGGCCGTCTTTGATCGGGGTGTAAAGCAGCCGGAGCCTGTGCCGTCACCAGCCCTGATTCTGCCACAGCGAGGGGGTGGAGCCTCCGGAGCCTCTGCAGCTGAGTTTAGCTGAGCTGAGGCGAGCTGACCACAAAGCTGAGCTGACTCTGCGGCGTCGAGGTCAGACATGAAACTGAAACCTCATGAAACCTCATGTCTGAAACCTCAGACATCTGTGGCTGATATTTACGGAGCTTTAAAACTGATGATTGGCTCCAAATCGACACCTACTTGAATCTCTAGCACTTAATTAACAGAGTTTTTATATTTGTTACAATGACTGCTGCATCTTGACATCAAATCATGTCACCAACATAAGTTATGAAGTTGGTCACAATCGACAAAATAAGGGCGGTAAGTGCAATCATAATGCAAAATAAAGGTATGCGTATCTATAATCATACACATATATATATATACATAAGACCTCCCGAAAAAAAACAGAGGCAAACTTACGCACCCGTACCTGCATGAAGTAGAAAAAGAAAAAAACAAAAAACAAAAAGCAAAGAAAAAAAAAATGGAGGCAAACATATGTGCCCATACCATGATGTAGATTAAAAAAACAGAAAATAAATAAGTGGAAAAGAAATTATAAAACAATTATTTAAAGTTATAATAAATTACATTTAAAAACATAGTCAAAAAAAAATGGTTATGACAAAAAAAGGTAATGATAGTAATTTTTTATCCTTACTGTCATAGTAATATATGGTGATAAAATAATAGTAACAAATACTGATACCTAAATTAACCACAGGAATTAACAGATAAATAAGAAAAGAGGATAATGATTATAATAATTATACTAATAATAATAAAAATAATAAAAGAAAAAAATAACATAAGTAATTCATAATAATAATAATAATAATAATAATAATAATAATAATAATGATAATAAAATAAAATAAATAAAATCATAATAAAAGTTTTTAAAAAACTGTAAGAAGCCAAAGGAGAAAATGCAGGTACTTTCATCTACCAAATCTAAAATTGGTATTTCAGGATGTACTCATGCGTGCCTGAACACTGAACATGAAAAGTTATAAACGTATCGACCACAGAGCAGGAGCAGAACGTGCTCTTCCTAAAGGCATCATCTGAGCTGAATTATGAGCACATTTCAGCAGCCTCAGTTCATCAAACAAACATTGATCAGGACAAACTGAATTCTGTAATAAACAAATCTGTGCAGAGAGAGGCTTGTGAAAACATCAGAGCTGTTTGTCGGGATGAAGCTCCCCGTTCCAATCAATCAGCTGATTTCACATGCAGCACCTGTTGATGCTGGCAGCAGATGCTTCATCTGCTTCTGATTCATGTCTTAAAAACATCAGCTGCATGTAGAGCCGGGCAATATGGCCTCAAAATCATCTTAATGCCTTATTTATATAATTCAGATATTAATTAATCTGATGCCACCACAGGACATCTGCTTTAATGGAAGCCTGTTACACACACAGCTCTGTTAGGAGCTGCAAAACGATGCTGGAGTACTTAGTTAAAAATGTTCTAACACCAATCCAAATGTACCATAAACATAATTTTCATGTTCTTCTTTTCATCCCCCACTATGTACCAAAACCATCCTGTCATCCACTCTAAAGTTAAACCTAAACAGACCAAGAAACCTGTTTTTTTTTTTTTATTTACTTATTTTGTTGTTTTTATTAATGTATTTACTTATTACCTCCAGTAGTGGTATGTTTTGTACATAACTGTTTCTATGACTTTGTATGTGTGTATCAATAAAAAAAGAATATTCTAATTCCAATTATAAGCTAATTAGCTCTTTTCTTAGCCACTAGCCTCAAACTCAAACTATTATCAGACGAGTGTGGAGCAGAGGCTGAGGTGACCTCAGACTGTGATCCACGCTTTCACAGGGTTCCTGCACCATTTTAAAAGTCCAATTTAATGCTTTTAAGACATTTTTAAGACCTCAAAATGTCATGATCATTTCTGTGGGAGTAAACATTCCATTTTATTGTGAACACTATCAAAGCACACGGTGGGCATTTTTTTCTTTTTTCTTTTTTCTTTTTTTTTGCTGTGTTCCCGTCTCATCTGAGCCCCAGAACCGCAAATAAAATAAAGCAACACAGGAGTTAGCCTGGGCCAGCTAGCTGCTGCCACATACCGTTGGTGTTCATCTCCTCTAATGTGCTAAAGAAAAAGTCTTTTTGCAGAATTTACACATGGTAGCGTTGTTGTTGTTGTTTTCAGCAGGGACCATCTTCCTCTTAAATAAATCATCTTCCGTCCATTTTTCATTAAACTTACACTTCCAAACCTTAGCATCTTTCCGCTCATCTCAACAACCAGGAATGGCGACACGTCCCACAGTCCGACGTTGTATGACACGTACCATAAAACACCTATTAATCGCTCAGAAGAAGTTTTGAAACAAATTCAACTATTAGATGTTTTACGGGGGGCCACAGAGCTTTCCCATCGGCATTAAACGCCCCGTCTGAAAATGTAATACCTACAGCACATTTATGGTAAATTTAAGACAATTTAAGACCTTAATTACCTGAATTTTGTGAAATGATGTGTGAAATGTGAAGATTATCCCTCTGACCAATCACAGTAAGGCAGACAGAGTTATTCTGGCTCAGTTTAACTTCTCTACAAACATTTTGGCATGTTATCATAAAGTAAAATGATCAAAACCACGTCATGTGGAAATGCAGACAGTCCAAATCCTATATGAAGAGAAAAACAAACTACTACGTCTAAATATCCAAAAATGATTCACAGGAAGGGAAGAGGCACAACTTAAGGGCTAAATCTAATTTTAAAGTCTCAATGGTGCAAACTAAAAGGAAGAGTTTTTATTTTTCTGTCTGTGGTGTGAAACTGTGGAACTTTAGAAATCAATCAATTCAAGAAAAGGGACAAAACTTATTTTTACAAAATACAGGGAGGGGTAAGGTGTGACTTTCACAAGGTGTTAAGTGTTTGTTTGTTTCGTTATTTATTTTTTGGTCTATTTGATTTGTTTGTTAGTAGTATGTATGTATATATATTCATAACTCAACTCATCTTTATTTATAAAGCACTTTAAAAACAACCACAGCTGAAACAAAGTGCTGTACACAAACAGACAAAACAAAACAGGCAGAAATAAATTAAAAACAATGGATAAAATAAAGCAGACATAAATGCTAAAACAATTGTTTCAATGTTTTTAAAAACTAATTTAAAAACAGTAGAGACAATAAGTGAAAACAAACCATAAAACACTAAAACAGGAGCCGAGTCTCATGCAGGGTCGAAAGCCAAAGAATAAAAATGGGTAAGACATAAATGGTTGTTGATTAATTTGTTTGATTTAGCAATTTAATTTATATCAAGCAAGACATGGAATAAACGACTTTTGGTACCTAATGGAGAAGCAGTGGGATTTAATAAGCTTCTTCCCTCTCTTTTTCGAGCATGTGGGTGAATCACTTTGTGTTATTTTCTATTGAGGGACCTTTAATCACTTTTCTATTGCTTTTTTTCCCTACATTTGTAGAAATGCACATACTGTATAACATTTATTTCTTGGATGTTCGAAACAAACTACAACTATAACTATAACTTTAGTTTGTAAAACTGTTAAACTAGTCCTTAAGTATAAATGAAGACAGCAGGGAGGCTCTGCAGGATGAGAGCTGCAGACTGCAGAGGCACATCGAAAATGGATTTTCCTACTTTTATTTTATTATTTACTTTATTTTATTTCATCCAGTTGGTCTCGAAACTTCCTCCAGTTCTCAAACAGTTTCCTCCATTTTTCATGGATTTTTTTTCTCCTGTTCCCAGTTCATAAAAGTTTCCACAACTGTCCAAAGTAAACAGCTGTCGTGTTTGATACAGAAAGGCCCATTTTTCCAGGTCTGAGCGGTAGTTTCCTCTCGTGAGGCCTGCAGGCTGCAGCTGGCCGCTGCACTGCTGGCAGAAAACGCTCTGGTTGTGCCATGAACCAAAGTAAAGCCAGAACTAAAAGATCCACTGAAGTGTGAGCTCACAAACACTTCCCATAAAGGGGTTGGCATACATGCCACTGTGGAGGTGGAGGGGTTAAAAACTTGGTACTTACTCTGGGAAATACCAAATCCCAGTGAGACAGTCATAAAAACTCTCTAAAACTTTTCACCTGACCTGAGATTCAGTGTGTCTGTAAACTATAAAGGGCTATGGAGACAGTGGAGGGAAATTCTCAAACTCTAAAACAATTAAACTTCATTAACACATGACTTTATCTACAGCTCCAGCATGGCGCTTGCTATCTGAGAGCATCTTTAGCTAAGAAAAGTCTGATGCTGGAGAAAACCAAAAAGCAGTTCATGAGGAGTCCTCACTCTGGGAGATTAAACAGAGAGGAACAGAAAACACATCCACCATGGACCCCAGCCTCACAGGCGGATGGGCATCCACTGATGGCACGCTGGCAAAATATTTGAGGATCATTTGTGGAAATGATGATGAGGCCAAAACAGCCAAGTCGAGAGAGGCAGCGAGCGCTGTCAGAACAGTCGGGAACGATCAGGGCTCGTGCTGAACGGATATCAGGAAGAACCGAGTACGCTACAGCCTGGACCAACAAGTTCAGACTCTGATCACAGCTGTAAAAATCTGCTGATGTGTGGACGTTGTGTTCTTGTGTCAACAGAGGCATAAATATTCAATCTATTCTGAAAACAGAAGCATCTTCAGTTTCATTCAGCCTCTCAGCTACAAGCTCCGCATAAACATGAAGATGGCAAAACACAAATGCCTGAAATGAGGCTGTAACAGGGCTGTAACAAAGCTGTAACAAGGCTGTAGAAAGGCTGTAACAGGGCTGTAATGGGGGCTGACACAAGGCTGTAACAAGGCTAAAATGAGGCTGTAACAAGGCTGTAGAAAGGCTGTAACAAGGCTGTAGAAAGGCTGTAACAAGGCTGTAATAGGGGCTGACACAAGGCTGTAACAAGGCTGTAGAAAGGCTGTAACAGGGCTGTAATGGGGGCTGACACAAGGCCGTAACAAGGCTAAAATTAGGTTGTAACAAGGCTGTATTGAGGCTGTAACAAGGCTGTAACTAGGCTGTAACAGGGCTGTAACATGGCTGTAACAAGACTGCAATTAGGCGGTTACGAGGCTGTAACAGGGCTGTAATAAGGCTGTAATAAGGTTGTAACAAGGCTTTAACGAGGCTGCAACAGGGTTGTTACAAGGCTGTAATTATGCTGTAACGAAGCTGTAACAGGGCTGTAATTAGGTTGTAACAGGGCTGTAATTAGGCTTTAACAAGGCTTTAACAGGGCTATAACGAGGATATAATTAGGCTGTAAAGAGGCTGTAAAGGGGCTGTATCGAGGCTGTAAAAGGGCTGTAACGAGGCTGTAAAGGGGCTGTATCTAGGCTGTAAAGGAGCTGTAACGAGGCTGTAACAGGGCTGTAACCAGGCTGTAATGAAACTGTTATGAGGCTGTAACAGGGCTGTAAAGAGGCTGTAATGGGACTGTTACATCTGTAAAGTGGCTGACTGCCAGACGGGACGAGAACAGCCGTCTGCAGCAGGTCACTCTGCAATGCTCAAAAACAGCTGCAACTTTAAAGGGGCAACATTTCGTCTCCATGGAAACAGCCATTTGCCTTACTTTTAATTTAACATAATAAAATATTTAGTGCATTTACATGAGAATTTCAGTCCCCCTTCAACTCAGAATGAAACGTAAGTCCTTCCTCCTCATCCTGTAGGGCTGATGGGAGGTAAGGAAGCTTTGGACTTGAGCCAGGAAAATTTGGAAGATATGGAAATCATGAGAGTGGATAGATGTTAACATTTAAATGTGAAACTTTTTAGTAGTTGTAGCGTCCAAGTTGGACGAGGTTTCCTCAACAGAGACGCTGTTACAGTGATGTCACTCAGTGATTGACAGCTCAGTGCAGCGGATCATGTGACTGAGGGAGGAACAATGGACTGTAATACAGAGCCATTATAAAGACTGAGGCTCCTGACAGAGCTGCAGAAACACATCAGTCTAACTTAGAGCAGTTTAAAGGGATGAAACCCTCAAAATGGAGGTCAACGGGCATGAGGGACCTGCAACAGAGCGAGGACCCGCCCAACGCTGCTCCAGCTTGAATTTTTTTATTTGTTCATCATCATTTTTTAAGATGTTTAAAATAAAAATAAATAAATTGGATTTGCTCCATCCGGCTGTTTGAGTTTTGGCAGTTTTCTGGAGGATAAAACTGTTGTGTTAGAAAAAGAAGCTCTGGATCTCTGCTGTGGCTTCAAATCAGGACAGAGATCAGAGTGTGTGGCTCTGAGGTGGGAAACGACCTTCAGGAATAAAACAGAGAATCACGTCTGATGTCAACCTGAGACTTCACTAAAAGAAGAATTAGAATAAAAACAGGCCGCAGAGGAGAGGACATAAATCATGGGAGAGGCCACCTTTACACACCGTCCTGTTTCATACCAGAGCGAACGCCGTGTTAGGCCCCGCCCCCATCTGTGAGAGCTTTGAGTCCTTACGTTAGCAAAGTCGTCCTCCATATAACGCTAACACAGACGTCATGGCCGTCTCGTTTCTGTTTCACATGGTGAGCGGAGCTGCTCTCTTATCCCCCATCAGCAGGGAAGATGGACGACACGGCCAATGAGAGGGACGCACAACATGACCCTGAAAGCAGCGTAAACAAGCCAGGGAGCCCGCGATGGCGTGATTTCACCAGCTGACAAAGGCGGGAATGACCTGGAAGGTGTTTAATGGGCTTACAGACCGATCTCCCCCACTGGCACAGGAGAGAGCATAAATAAATCAAAACGTGATCTGAGTGATCTGTGTAAACTAGCAGGCTCTTCCTCAGACACAGCAGCTAATCCTCTCACGGAAAGAGAAAAGGAAGCTAACCCTGACGCGGCCCAAACCGTCCCAGTTTGTCATCCCGAGCTTCAAAGCATACATGATGAAATCCCCCGAGGTATTAGCAGAGTTCTGGCGTGGCAGCCTCTCTCCTCGCCTAATGCCTCATAAATGCAGTCTGGAAACATCCCTGTTTGGAAACTCTTTGTAGACGTAGATCTTTAGAGGCTCTTGGAGCTGCAGCGGACGACGTGCTTAGCGACTGCAGCGGGGTACGAGGCGTTTGTAAATCATTATGCAGCGATGCAGGGATTCCTGAGCTAAAATACTGCACACATGTGCACCTCTCTACAGACGTATTTATCAGAGCTGTCGGCAGGCAGAGGCCTTTAAGGCTCTGAGCTCACACGAGAAGACGGTGTTACAGAAACATGTCACAGATCAACACAGTCCTTATCTGAGCTGCTGTGAGACATTAATGCCAGCTCTCATAAAGCAGGCCGAGTAATTAAGACATCACACAACTGGTCTGAAGTATTTACCAAACCACTCATCCCATATCACCGATGTGTGATTGTTTTTATGCAAATGTAAAAGCTGCCCATGAGGAAATCATGCAGCAGAGCAGCATAAATGTCTTAAATTATGTAAATTAAGATTTAAAGACCAGAAAGAGCTCACATCACCCTGATTTTAAAGTCTCTGCATTGGCTGCCTGTTTCTTTTAGAGTTGATTTTAAAGTTATTTTACTAGTTTTTAAATCCCTGAAAGGTCTTGCTCCTTTTTATTTATCCAATCTGCTTTCACCCTATGAGCCCAGTAGAGCCCTCAGGTCTGCAGGTAGTGTCAGTCTGATAAAAACCCAAAGTTAGAACTAAAACATACGGTGAAGCATCATTTTAATATTATGGCCCTCGTCTGTGGATCAGTCTACCTGAAGACCTGAGAGCACCTACTGTTCATATTTTTAAAAGCAAACTCAAGACTGAACTTTTTAATCCAGCTTTTAGCTGATTATATATTTATTATTATCATTATTATTATTGTTATTTTTATCATTATTATTGCTATTATTATCATTATTAAATCTTATTTATATATTCATTTTAGCCCTTAAATATGTTTTATTATTCAATTTAGTTCAGATTTACTGTTTGGAATTTTATTATCTGTTTGATTTTCTTTACACTTCAATGCATTTTATCTTATTTTACCATACAACTATTTCAAAAAACATTTTATTTACCCATTTATTTTTATATTTATTTATTTTAATGGTGTTTCCTCTTACTCCGTTTTCTGTTAGAATCTCTTCTTCATGTATTTGTATGAGTGTGCTGTGTGTGGATTGGAAAGTGGGGGTGAGGGTGGGAGGGTGGGTGGGTTGTATTTTTCATTGTATTTAACTTTTTACCTTTGTTTATTTTAATTTTATTTTCTTCATTTCTGTGTGAAGCACTTTGTGCTACAAAATTTTGTATGAAAAGTGTTGTACAAATAAAGTTTGATTAAAGATGACAAATCAAATCTGTTTTCCACCTCTTAACAAAGACAAGTTAAGGAAAGTAAGGCTGTTCCTTTTCCTCAAATCAAAATCGAATGGTTTTCAGACATGCACTCAAATAATCGAAGACTGTGTGATGCTGATGTGCCGCTACACTCAATATTACATTCCAATATTATTTACTACTCGGTTACGGATATTTATCTCCATATTCGAACAGTTATTTGATTATCAAATATAAAGTGACAGCCCTAAAGGAAACCCACACGCTCAAAATACAGCACTGCGTTGATTTTCAAACTGGGATGCACGATACTGGATTGTTGCTAATATCCGATATGCCGATATTTTTTAAATCATTATCAACAATATTTCTGGTCACGAGCTCAAGCTCAGTACTAAACAAAACCTGCTTGTTCCTTTAGGTGTTATAGTAAATATTTGTGAGGAGCAGATGTAAAAAAAGAAAAACAGCATTTAACTCTTGCATGAAACCCCTGACTTTGATATAGGGCTGATAGTTTAGCTGTAAATATCTGTATAAATGTAAATATTGGTCGATACCACACTGATATCAGACCAATAATATGATGTATCCTTAATTTCAAACTGATTTTGCTCGAGGTAGATCATGTTTACACCATGAAAACAGCCTCTGTGAGTACATGTTTATTTCCTAGTAATGCAAAATAATTTTACTTTTGATACATTTACAATAAAGTTAACCGGTGACACAGATTTATTAATTTATAAAGCAGGTCAGGAAATTTAAAATAGGTGAACATATGGGTAACACAAAGGTTTTATTCCTTCAACCTGCTATTACATTAACTACAGAACTTTTAATTGGTTTCAAGTTGAACTCTGGCACGTATCTGGGCTCAAACCAGTATGCCAAGCAAAGCTACAACAAGCTAAGCTGTTTTTCCAGCAGATTTGGCTTAGCCATAGCTTTGCTTTTATCTGCTCTCCATTTCCCGTGGGTCCAAAGTAATTTATTCTCATGTCACTCCTTACAAACACCGTGTGTCAGTTCTTTCAAAGTCTAAAATTAGTCCACACAGTGAACTTCCATGCAGACGCTACCTTTCTATTGTCTCTCTCCTGTGCTGCCATGTTTGTTTACTCTCTCCTGCACCGTGACCATCTCCTCTGCTCACCTCACTTGGAAAATGGCTCAACGGCACCATCTCGTGGACCTATGGGTGATGATTTTGCTTCTATAGAACCAAATGCTTTATTAAATTTGGGAAATCACTGCATTAAAAATACCAGGGTTTGTGCTCAGCTCTGCTGTCCTGAGATAACTCTGTGATGAACTGGTGACGTTCAGATAAAGATCGACTGATGTGAAAAAGGAGGGTCTTCACAGCGCGTCCCCTTTAATCACAGCAGGCTATGATATGTATTAGAGGTGTGAAAAAATATCAATTTGACAATATATCATGATATTTTGACCCCCAATACAATATTGATTTCTATGTAAAAATAAAAACTCATATTTTATCAGTGTTGGAAATAAAATACAACTTTTAAATATGTATGCACAGCTTGTTTTGTTCCTCATGTGTTCAGTTACAGTTTGGGCTGCACTGCAGGTTTGGATGTTTTTATCAAACGGAAAACAAGAATAATTTCTTTGCAACAGTAGTTTAAGTGACTTGATGCACTCTGTTTAAGTTAAGTTTATGTGTGTAACACTGTATTTGACATAATTAAAAAACAATCAAATGGAAAAGTTACATAACTGCAGAATATTGTGATATCCTGATATTATTGTATCCTGACACAAGTATCATGATACGTATCGATCATGAGGCTCTTTCCAATATTCACCCCTAATATGTATGTATTTAGGGAGCGATTATAATTTAAAAGTATTTTCACCACGATCATAGAAATGACTGATTTGTTAAACCTTCAGTCCTCTGTCGACTGGCGTAAATCTTAGGGATGGGACAATACACTTAAACTCACGATACGCTGCACCTCGATATGCCCGGGTCACGATACGATATGTCACGATACAATATCAAAAAAGTAAAAAAGAAAAAATGTTACTGTGTAATTACAACTTATTTGTTTTAGTTTGAGTTGCACACAGGAAAACACAAGGCCTAACAGACCAAACACAAACAATAACACTCTCTCTAACCCTAGAGAGGTTAGAGAGAGTGTATGCTAACGAGTGGTAGGCTCGTTTTCACTGTCTTCGTCTTTTTTAATGAGAAAGCCAAAATACTGCCAGACAGATGACTTGTATCCAGGCGGAGCGTCCTCAATTTTGACCTCATTCGACTCCATCATTCGGCTTTTTGGAGGCAAGCTAGTTGGTGCTAATGTTTGTTGTTGTCACTTCTGGTCACATGCGCTGTTACCGGACGTGACATCTTTATTTCGCGATCCATTTTTTTCAAAGTCGATGCGTTTCGTCATGTACTATATCGCGATATATTGCCCAACGATAATTCATCCCATCCCTAGTAAATCTGATGATGTTTTCTGTGCAGAGATGAAGCTAACTGTCCCGTTAGCAGTGGTTGGTGGGTCAGCCTTTGTGTTACAGTATTAATCCGTTAACCTGACACCTCGCCGCCCTCCTGCTCTGTTCATCTCTGAGTGGCGGCGGGCAGAGGAGCGGCGTGCAGAGGAGCGGCGTGCAGTGGAGCGGCGTGCAGTGACTGCTTAAACAGCGTCAGGATGAGGTTTGTCTATAAACCCAGAGTCTGAGAGTGAAGGAGATAAACAGTCTGTCCTAACCCTCCTGATAAGCTTTATCTAACGAGTCGCCGGAGTGGACCGCGGTGCACCGTGCTGCACGCCGTCAGTGGGCTGAGCTCCCTGAGGTGACCTGCGCCTGTTGTTCATGCTACGCTGCTCTGGAACTTTATTTTCTGCAGGAAATGACTCGGCCCCTTCGGCCACATCTCTAATCTGGTTCCTCTTTTCTTCATCCTTTCTGTTGGCTGTAACTCAGACTGCCACGGAGCTGCGGTGAGCTCCGGCACAGGGAGGGGTTTGAGTCCCACAGGCTGAGCTAAGCCCCTAATCACAGACTGCTCTGCATCGAGGACTTAAAGCTGCTCCCTTTAATGCCTCCTCCTCTTTAGGCCCGTAAACACCAGCTCCTCAGCAGTGATATGCAGCCCTCCCATTACTGTCAGCAGCATCTGAACAGCTGACACAGTTTGGGCTTCAAACCTTTATTTAACCGTCAGGGGGATTTATAGGACACATGAGCATGTCGTTCTTAATTACTATGTACATCCATTACACGTTTAAATAAAAAAATAATCTACTTTTAATCTGAATTCTCCACCTTTCAATCAATCAATCAAACTTTATCTGGACAGGACTTTGTAATACAAAGTGCTTTACATGGGGCAAACGAGAAAATGAAATAACAATAAGTGAAATAAAAAGCAGAAAATTGCAAAATTGCATAAAATGAAAACATAAGACCCCTGAACACCCATCCATATTCAATACACACACTCACTTACTGAAACACACAAAGACAGAAAAAGGAAATTCTGTCAGAAAACTAAATAGGTAGGGAGGTAGGGAAGAAAAAAGTGGTGGGACAAAACACTGATTTACATAAGCATCAGGTTTTTTTGCTTGATGTGTTTAAATGGATTTTTTTTTGTCAAAAATTCTTTTTTTTCCAAGTTTAATTGCTTCATTTTAGTCTGTGTTAATAATCCACTTTTAAAGTCAGTCCAGTCTTTTGAAGAGAGAGTATAAACAGCTGGTTAAAATATATTGCTGAATAAATCCTAAAAACAGACTCACATGTGATGTGTATTTTTCCTGATATAGTCTGTAGGCATCATCATTGTTCATCTTTTTCACTGGTGTTAAAAAAGCTAAGATTGGAAAAATTGGCGATATCATAGAATTGCACCTAAAATATCGTAAAAATCGAATTGAGAGAAAAGCGCATCATCCCAGCCCTAATGTACACTGTAAATTATTTTTGTAAACTTAACATTTCACTGTAACATCTGCAGCTACCTACTGTAAACAGCTGTGTGAGGGTCACTTGTAGCAGATAATCATATTTACTTATCTCTCACTGCTAGAAAATAAAACACATTGGTCTTTCCAACACTGTCATCGAACAGTGCTCAGCTGAAAACATAATGCAGACAAGGGAATAAAAAAATAAAAATAAAAAAGCTAACTTAAGATTGCAAAAATTGGCCGTATCGTAGAATCGCAATTTAAATCGAATCAGCACCTAAGAAATCATAAAAACTCAAATCAGGAGAAAAGCACATCACCCCAGCCCTAGAGGAGAGAGTTTGTTTTTGTTTTGTTAATGTTCTGTATTTCTGCATTTATTTTGTTATTTTGTGAAATGTGGAAAACCAATAAATAAAGTTGGGAAAGAAAATGCTTAATGACAAAGCAAAAAAACCCAACAGCAGGTTTTCTATGTTGGAGCTGATGCAGGGACGAGCTGCTTTAGCACCTTAGTGTGAGGTAAAGAGAAACTGCACTGCTATTAAAATAAAGGAGAAAAAGTACTGCATATATATATTTTCAAATCATTCTGCCCCACTAACTTCACCTGCATGTGGATTTAAAATGTGGGCTGCAGCTCCTTTATTGTTATAGAAAGAGGAGCTCGTGTCTGAAATAATCATCTCCACACGGTTGATTAGAGCAAACAAAGTTAAACACAGAGATATAAGGGCCTGTTTATAAAGGAGGGGAGTCATACATGAGCTCTCTAACATGCTGATGTCACCTTTTAGAAAACAAGCATCAGCCCTGACGTCTCCGAGCTCTGCAGCAGAGCTGTGAAAACACTGCTGCTCTTTGGACTAAGTGGACCGACTACATTAAACCTATAAAGGTCAGACGACGTGGGAGGAAAAGGAAGAAGAATATTCTGTCCTCAGGCCTTTAATAGCCGGCTCTTTATTCTGTTTTCATTTCTAATAGTTTAACTTTCTGAGGAAATGGGCTAAGAATACTTCAGCTCGTATGACTAAGTGGAAGAGTGTCAGGAGCTCTCTGAGAAAAGTAATAAAATAAAACACGTCTGATCTGTTTGCTTCTATTCAGACTCTTTTTTTCACTTTACTGATCTCTGCCGTTTGACTCCAGCTCACTCAGAGATGGAGATTTCCTTCATTTGTAAATAATTCAGAGCAGTTTAATTAAAACAGGCTGATAACTGGATATCAGACACACTGCAATATTTAGTATACAATCAAGACATGCTAATGAACGACGCTCCCAAGAGGAGAAATGTTGATTCTGACGGACTGGAGGAAAGTGTTATGGCAAAATCTGAAAAATATATCAGGATATCAGACACCTGAAACATGTAAGACCTTGGATTTGGGGTATTTGTCATATGATATAATACAAATAAAGGATGAATATATTGTTAAAATACTGTTATCAGCAGATTATCAGATTGTGGTACAAAGTAGATCCACTAACTGAGGAGCAGTGGGTGTGCACTGTCGATGAAATATTAGTAATGGAGAAACTCAAACACACATTAAGATTACAGGAAACACAGTTTGTGGTAAAGTGTGAAAAATGGTCTGATTTCAGGAGGACTGAAGAGGACAGCAACACTCTCTCTGCACAATAAGGACACTGATGTAAGGAGGATGGATACATGAGATGGATTTTGCTTTGCCCTGATACAGTAACTAAAACACAAAGTCATTTTTTCTGTCTGAGTAAACCGGAGAGCTTTAAACGTGCTGCCGCTGCACTTCGCCACGGCGATGCTGGCGAGCTCAGGTGCTTCATTTGTCTGAGCGGGACGAGGATCCCCGGAGACCGTCGGGTCCAGACGACTCAAAATAAAAGAAGTGAAGTCGCTCGGCTCTCGGCCCGGTGCAGACGACTCTGAGGTCTGCAGGGACGTCTGGACCGTCTCTGCTCTTCCTCACCTTCCTCCTCCATCGTCTTCCTCAGGTCTCAGTCTAAAGCTGCAGCATGGATTTATGCTCCGGTGTCCCACAGCCATTAAGATAATTGCATGATCACTTTATAACCCCCTCCCCCCCACATTAAGGTGGTGTGAATATCATCTTCAGCCCTGACATTGATTTGAAGAAGCCCCACCTGGTCCATCAGAGGCTGCAGGTCTATTGATCCGGTCTACAGGAGCTCCGTGTCACCTTGTAACAGTGCAGCTATTTCTGAGCCAGACCATCAGACGATGTATTTTTAGGATCTGATTGGCTTGAATGGGAAACGGCTGTGTTAAATGTCTCGATGGTCTCTGACTAAATAAAGACTCTGTCCTATAACAGGCAGAGAGATAAATTTAATTTAGAGGGTCATCTCTGAAATATCTGCAAGTTAGACATCGTATGAATAAAAGGTTTCAATTAGATCAGGAAAAAAACAATATTTCCAACTGCCGGTAAAGTTTCTTAAAGCTTCACGTGGTACGTAACGTGTCCATGGTTAAAATGGTTAAACAAAAATAAAGGAAAAAATATTCAGAAGATTTGGGCCACACACCAGATCAGGGGTTCTCGACTTTTTGGGGGTTTGGGACACAGAAACGTTTGACTTTCATGGTCCTTAAAAATGTTTTTTCCATCTGATAAATCCCATTAAACATATCTGAGTAGTGTTGATAAATTAATTTTATCAGATATCTTAATACAAGTTGTGTAAAGACATGTGATTCATGTTTTTGTCTCTTATTCTGCACGTAATAGAAACACCAGCACTCTCTCTCTCTAACATTATTTAATGCTTGTTAATGCAAAATCAACTAAAACTCTTGATTATAGGAAAACAATGGTAGCATTTCCTAATAATCATCACTATAGACCCACTGGAACAGTAGGGGACTCATCATTTGAAAAGGATTCAGACGAGGGCTGAACAATTTGAGAAAATAATCTAATTGTGATTTTTTTCCCCAATATTGTGATTTACTCTGCAATTATTTTAATGTTCCTCATCTTATGTATTCTTAAACAAACATAAGCAGTAGATCTTCTTATAGTTAAATCAATATGAATTTAAATTAATCTAAGGATAAAAGATTTGAGAAAGTGGAGAAGTGAAGAACAGAAGGAAAATAGGTATGAAATTGCAAAAAAAAGGGGAAAAACTGGCAAAAAAATTCAGAAGTGGCTTAGGAAAATTGATTATGGCAGCAAAATTGGGAATTAAATTTGAAATTAAATTTCAAAAACCATGTAAAAATTCCAAAACTGGTTCTGACAGTGGCCAAAAAAAGATGAATGGGGGAAAAATAGGCATAAATAGGTTAAGAAAAGGTAAAAATTGTCCAAAAGTGGGAAAAAAGTGTATGAATAGAGGTAAAAAATAAATAAAAAAAATAGGTATGAAATTTCAAAAAGCTACATCCCAATGCCAAAATGTTCAACACATTTTGGGCTAAAAATATTGAACCTTCTGCGATTTGAAAATTGCAACAAGCCGTATTGAGGTTTAATCTAATTTGTAATTAATTGTTAGGCCCTAATTCAGACTGTGTAAAATGTGTCTTAACAGTCCCATGTAGTAACTTTAAACAATAAAAAAACAGATTTATTATTAAAATACAGTAAATTACACGTGAATATGTAAGTTAAAAAGTCTACCCTCTGTAGTTTAATTTGATAAAAGTCTCAGTCACATTTGAGTAAAATAATCTTATTGTTTATAAATGTCATCATCACCACTGTAACTACAATTACACCACAGACCACAGACCACCAGGGGTCCGCAGACCCCCAGCTGAGAAACCCTGCACTAGATGAGGAGGTGTGGGAGAGGATTATTTTACAGAATGAGATGTTTATCAGTGTTGACATGTCACGGGCCCTGTGTGATCTAACTGATACTCTCTACATCATTATATCTCATTTCTGTGATTGTTTATTGTCTGTTATGTTTCCTGTCTGTTTTGTGTTGTTGTTTATCTGTCTCTATAGATGTTTATTATTACAGTTTGTTATAAAAATCAATAATGATGGCTGCTTCAGAGGAGTTTGGAGACGGTGAAAGTCAAATCTCGATGACAGATAGATCTGAAGGAGGCACTGTGCTGCTGTTTCAGGTTTATAAAAGTAAAAAGAACCAAACTGTTCCCTAACACAGCCGTGTAGTCCATCATTTACTGTGGAATCAGATACTGAAGGTCACGTTTAGTTTAACGGCCCTGATAAGAGTAAAGTATGAGCTGAAGGATTCTTCAGGTTTTAATAAGTGCTTCATCATCAGAGCAGGACTCAGCAGGTCTGCATGTTAATAATCTGAAATATGAAGAAGAGCCTCAACGTCTAACTGTGTTCTGCTGCTCCCATAAAACTTTTCTAACCATAACTGACATTAAGATTCATTTGGTATTTCATTAATTATTCAGGTTTTATTCAGCATTTTTCAAATGAATAAATAAGATGTGATGTGTGAGAGACATGTTAACTGATTCATCTGAATAATAAAAACCAAAGAGATTCACAGATTCAGTTTCCAAGATAACTCATCAATGAAACACCGTCGATACAAACACGACCCTCTTTTTGATCACAGTCACGATCACTGTCGTGAACTACAAGCCTGTTTTACTCCAAATGAGCCGTCATCCTGACCAGACAACTTTAATCTGTGTTAATGTGCTCTAAGTGCTGCCCGACTGTTCAGGGTGAACATCTTATAACGTGTTGGGAGACAGACGTAAGATGAAACCTGCTGTTTGCAGATGATTTTGTTGCCTTTCGAGGGCAGCTGCCGCCTTATTCATCAGCGTCTGCACAGATGTGGACATGGTGGTGATATTTCCACTGTTACTGAAAATATTACCACAGTCCAGTACGAACACTCACACTCCGCTCTGTTCTCTCCTCTAACGTACACAGCCGTGCTGAAGAGCGAGAGCAGCTGCTGACGACACTCTCCTGCGCCACTTTGAATTTCCAATTCAGACTGAATTAAGATAAGATAAGATAAACCTTTATTAGTCCCACAGGGGGAAATTCCAGGTTTACAGCAGCAGCAGGATAGAAGAGAAACATCAGAAAGAGATTTGCAAATGAAACAATAAGTAATTAGAATAAAAATAGCAAATAGCATAAATACAACTAGAATGAAAGTAAATGAAAAAGGGCATGAGCCTTAAATATCAGCTTCTTTATGAAGGAACAGAAGTAAAAACTAAGTGTAAATAAGACTTACTGAGATGGAGGAATACACAGTAATAACTATTAACCATATTCAACACTATGTAACAGGATTTACACCACCGTTTTGGGTACATCTATATGGAGGTGGAGATATACACAGTATTACAGTGAACAATATTGCACTAAAAAGTGAGAGAGGACAAGCAGAGGACAGAAAAAACTAGAACAAAAAAAAAACAAAAAAAACATTATAAACCACTTTTTGTGGGGCGGGCATGAAAGCGAAAAATCAATGTCCTCTTTTTTTCTTTTTAGTTGAGTCCTGAAATGTGCAGCCTAAAGAAGAAATGAAAATGCAGTTTGGATGATTGAGTGTTCATTTCAGTTATGAGTCAAACTGTAGCCAAATCCTTGAAATGAAAAAGCATTACTGCTAATGCTTGTTCATTTTCAAATTTGACAGTTGAGATTGAATTTTGGTAACGTTTACTGAGGCACCTTTTGAAAACTACATCTTAAATACCTTATTCTTCTCCATTTTCATTAAGTCACAGGATGAGCCGTCCTGAACAAGAACATGAAAATGCAGTTTGGAACATTTATCATTTATTTTATATATGAGTAAAAAAAAACAGCTTTATTCTGAAAATGAAAATGCATTTCTGTTAATCCATTTTAATTTGGATTCTGGTACTTCTTTGCTTCCATACTGGGACAAGAAACAAATGATTAGATTTTGGGAGTGATGTGGATCACCGCCCGGATCTGCCATGACAGAAATGAGATTTTGAGCTAAAATAGAAATCATTATGAATCCAAGTACTAATGGTTTGTTTTTATTGTCAAGGAGTCTGTGGTGTAACATATAGATCAGTAGAGTACTGTTTCAGTTTGTTTGTAGGCTTTATTTACATCACTTCCTGTTGAATGGATGTGGTAGCCATTTTGTTGATGATAAATCCACTAACATCCTTTCTCCTTTCTTTTCCTGTGGCATTGCCAGTAAGTACAACATCATTTATCAGCTTTAGAAACAGACATATGTTGATATTTAAAACAAAATACCATGTTTAGTGGTCCATTTGTTGTTTATGTACTCACCGTTTGTTCTGTTCATTAGAGAAATGAGTTAAGCTCGCTGTTTCATTCAGATGAGGACGGTATAGAATCTAAATATTTAGAGTAAAGTGTGCATCTGTCCCGTGGAGGTGTGTTTACCTTTCTTTCAGCTGACTTGGTGGCAAACACGGGCATGTGGCAGACCAGCAGTGGACACCAGATCGAGGCCGCCGTCTTCCCCTCGTCCTCCCCGCTCAGCCAGCCCGGTGAATTCTCCTCTCCTGAAAACACAAAACACATCATTTTACTTCCTCTCACTCGCGTTGTGTTGTTGTTTTGTTGTTGGACTCACGAGCCTAAGCTGCAAAATCTGCTTCAAGCCATGTCGACCCCACGCATCTTAATCAGGGAGACGTTATCCGTCCTCAGGTATGTAGCGCGGCGTGTTATTAGCATGTGGACGTGCTAATCAGCCAGAGGCTTAGTCCTGCTGTATGAGGCCGCCAACACGGGTCCCTGCAGTGATTACACCGCCTCTTCATCAACAGCAGGATGATGGATTTTACATGTGCAGCACTAAAAGTCTGACAAAGTTCTGCACCAGGAGCCCAGTGCATCAATAATCTGATCCTGCAGCCGTTAGCATCAACGCTGTTCACTGGTCTGCTCCCCTGATTCTGTGGAGTGGATGCTGCAGAGCAAACCATCCTGCACAGGTCAGCGTCTTTCTGTGAGGACTGTGCATGCTCCTGTGCATGCTCCTGTGCATGCTCCTGTGCATGCCTGGCTTCCCTCTGGTTTCCTGCCACAGACCAAAAACATGCTTGTTGCTCATGCTCAATCCAAGAGGCCCCCTTGCCTCAAATGGCCCTTTTTCATGAGCCCTACTCTACTCTACCCAGCTCTACCCGGCCCTACTCTACTCACCTTGTGCTGCTTTTCCATTAGCCCCAGTCTCCTGCCCAACAGGGTGCAGTGTCGCTGTAAACAGCTGAGCGGCACTGCGGTGACGTCATTTTGAGCGCGACACAACAATCTGTGGCTTTTTGTCACAAACTGAGTAAAAAAGGAAAGCAGAAGAAGGCTGCAGGTGGTAAGAAGAAATACCCCTTGAGAAGCACAGGAGAGTTTTGGAAGCTATACAACAGAATGAAGCCGAGGACGAGAGCAATCCAGCTGCAAAGAAAAGACGTATGAGGGTAAGCTAATGGTAGCTACCGCTAGCATGCAAGGTCATTGCGCTCATGACTCATTGATGACGACATTGTCTGACCAATCAGTAGCCGGCAGTCGGTGACGTCATCTTTTAGTATAGACTCAGCTCGCTTGGAACCAGAGCGGAGTAGGTACTAAAACTAGCTTGTTTTAGGAGGTACCAGGCTAGTGGAAACACGCTGCTAATCGAGTAGAGTAGGGCCAAGACGTGCTAGAGGAAAAGGGCCATTAGTCTGTACAAAATGTTATTTTTTATTTAACCAGCTTGTTCTGTTGAGCCCAACAGATCAGGCTCATACAGCACAAATGAAGAAACATTTAATAATAAATTAAAAGCTCCATGGATTGGCCTGTGACGATAACACATAGAACTGTCCAAAACATTATTGCTGATAAACCATATTTTTCTGAATATTATTTTGAAACATCATTTTGTCATTAATGTGATTATAATATAGTTTGTCATAATAAAGTGAGCACACAATATCAAAAGCAATAAACTTTAATTTATTTAGAGTAGGGGGGATCCTTTAACTACCAGCTCAACTGTTTGGCAGAGGTCGACAATAACTTCAGTGATATTTAATGTTTTTAAAAACAGAACAAATCAAGTCACTGTCAAACACTACTGACATTTCATGGAACAGAGAAAACTACAAACAAAACAGAAGCCAGACATTGTCTTGGTTTGGGATTTAAAGGTTTTAGAAGATAACAGCTAATTACATGATGACATAAAATGCTCAAATATTTGGGACAAAATCAATTACAAGAGGCAGAAATGTTTGTAAATAAAGTAGGAAAAAGAGAACTTAGAATAGATGATATTGAGTTCGAAAAACATAAAAAACTGTTTTTGACAAATAAGATATTAAATAAATATATATGTTTAAGTATTTCAAATAATTAGGCCTGTCACGATAACAAATTTTGCTGGACGATGATTGCCCAAAAAATTATTGCCAATAAACAATATTATTGTTAATACTTTTTTGAAACGTCATTTTTCATTCATGTTATTTTAATATATGTCATAATAAAGTGAGTACACCATATCAAAAGCAATGAACTTTAATTTCTTAAGAGTATTCAACTGTAATTAAAAGGTCAAAAGCTTTTAAATAAAATAATTTAAACAAACAATAAAATTAACAAAGAAAAGAAAGAGAAGAAAAACAATGAAAATGAAATGGACTCTCTTTTAGGAAAATTTGCATGTAAATAAAAATAATTATACTAATCACAAACAATACAAAATAGACCCTGTCTCTGTAAAGAATAAAAAATAAAACTCCAATTAAAACACACACAACAATAAAAACAATAAATAAAACAGAGTTTATACAGTTCAGGAATTGAAATGTTTGTAACATTTCTGGCTTTTCAATCGTATTGAAGGGCTGCATTTCTTTTGCAATGTAGCGAACCACACTGTCTGTGAGTGCACCATTTTGCTGTTTTATTTATATTTACTTTGCAGACCAAACGTCTCAGTAAGCGCTGACTGTCAAATACGACATATCAGCCTGTCTGTGTTCATGAGCTCACACCTGATCATTCTGATTAAAACCAAAATATTCCCACACTGGGGCTGTGGCATTCAGCTTAGGAACTGTAGCTTTCGTGTCTTCTTTCACGAAAGGCCCCGCCTCCCCCACAAAGATTGCATGAGCGACAGATGCTCACTCCGCAATAAATCCGCTAAATCAGCTATAGAACCAATGCACCTCGTTGTAAAGAAAGATGGACAGATTGAGCCATCTTCTCATCCAGTCCGTAGAAAGAGAGGAGGAAAACAAACACGCATGCACGTTAGTTTATCAAGGCCGGCAAACTTACCGAGGACATTTTTATTTATCGTGCGGTTAATTGATTTATTGATTATTGTGACAGGCCTACAAATAATAATGAAGATAATAATAATAACTTTTAGCTTTCTCATTCCTCCACAAAGAAAATATCCGTTATTTTGGTTTGTTTGCAGTTTTTTCTGCATCTCAAACATTTACAGAAAAGAACGATGATTTTTTTTTTAACACACTTAGGCCCATCCACACAAAGACAAACCGAGGTCTAAACGCATATGTTTTTTGCCGAATCTGCGTATCATCCATACGAAGACGGCGTTTTGGGGGTCTGTAAACGATCATTTTCAAACCAGGTTCAAGAGTGGAAAGATTTTGAAATGCCGTATACACAGCTCCGTGATTACTGGCTCTCCGCAACTTTTCAGATACACTTACGTCATAGTTTCATATCTTCACTGACACGCATGCGCCACACGCGACAACAACAATGGCGGCGTACGGTGTAGCATATGTGCTGATGAAGCTAGTGACCCTACTATCCCTGTTGCAGCAAAATCTCCTTCTTCTCAATCACCACCGAGTTGAACAAACAATTATCGAGGACACATTACAGCACTTTATGATCACTTTATCACAATCTCTGTTTACAACTTTTGCTGCAAGTGCACATGCCCACTGTTTTTTCATCTGTTTCTGCTTGTTTCCGTCATATCGTTACAGCGCCCCTAGAGGTCTGGCATGTGTTCACAGCGTTTTCATGTGTATCGAGTGCATTCATGTAGACGCACACATTTACTGAGACGCTTTCGTCTTTATGACGATCGTTCAGAAACTGTTAAGCGTTTTGTCTTCGTGTGGATGGAGCCTAAATATTCCAGGATTTTTTTACCTCTGCCAAACAGCTGAGCTGGGAGTTAAAGGGTTAATATTTTGTCTATCACATGTCTCCTGAATCACCCAAACAGCTAACATGCTCTTCTTCTCCACATCCAGATCCTCATAAATCTCTGATTCTGTCTTCCTGGTCTCGGCTGCGACCTCTTGAAGCCAAACAGCAGAGATGAGTGTGAGGCTGCAGCTTTAATCAGTGCAGGTAAACAAGCTGTTAGCTCTGCATGTCCATATCTGACAGTACAACAGAGAAGCTAAAGCAGTGAGTACTGTTTGTTTACTCCTCCAAACTAAAAAGGTAAGGGTCCTGTGAAGGGTCAAACAGCACCAAGGTCGTAGAAGCTGGTCATGTTTACACCGCCATAATCGCTGCTGTTACCTTTTCTCCATTATGCACTTTACACAATCTGCACTTAAAGAACAATAAAAGTGTCACCTTTAGCTCCACTCTGGCTCCAATTGTCTCTGAAGCTAACATTAATGTGACGTCTCCGCTGACAGCCACAGCCTCGCAAAGCTTAAGTGCATCTGAATAAAAACCTTCCTCCAACAAACAAAACATGTTCACACCAGAGAAGAAGCTGCGACGAAGATCAGAAACAGGAATAAACAGGATCAGAGCATCGTCTTTGTTTGTTGTCAGGGTTTGTCTTCTTTTCTTTGCAAGCTGTGACAAATATTTTATACAACCTGCACATGCAAATATGACAACAGAGAGCAGATGACTCCGTCCTCACAGCCGAGAATATGCTTTTACAAATACTCCTGAGAACGGGCTTTACGGAGCCACTTCAGATCAACAATGACTAACTTTTACTTTTACAGATGGCTGCCTACGTTCATTTCCCTTAAAAAACTGCAAACATACACTTTTATTTTTCAGTTTATAAATGTTGGTTTTTTTCATCATAACATATAGGGCTGAACGATTTGAGAAAATAATCTAATTGCGATTTTTTTCCCCCAATATTACGATTTACTCTGTAATTGTTTTAATGTTTCTCATCTTCTGTTTTCTTAAACAAACATAAGCAGTAGATCTTTTTATAGTAAAACCAATATGACATTAAATTAATCTAAGGATAAAAGATTTGAGAAAAAGTGGAGAAGTGAAGAACAGAAGCAAAATAGTATGAAATTGGAAAAAATTGGCAAAAAAAATCCAAAAGTGGCTTAGGAAAATTGATTATGGCAGCAAAATTGGGAATTAAATTTGAAATTAAATTTCAAAAACCATGTAAAAATTCCAAAAATGGTTCTGACAGTGGCCAAAAAAGATGAATGGGGGCAAAATAGGCATAAAGTTGTAAAAATGGGGTTAAAAAATGTAAAAATGGTCCAAAAGTGGGAAAAAAGTGTATGAATAGAGATAAAAAAAAATAGACATGAAATTGCAAAAAACTACATCACAATGCCAAAATGTTCAACACATTTTGGGCTAAAAATATTGAACCTTCCGTGATTTGAAAATTGCAACAAGCCGTATTGTGATTTAATCTAATTTGCAGTTAACTGTTCAGCCCTAATAACATCTTGATCATGCAGTTTGAACGTAGGCTGGTTTGTCTACATGAACACTGAGTTCTGAGCTTTTCTCACGGTACATTAAAGGCTCATTATGCTAATGTTACATATGGATATGGATGGAGCTCTCAGTCCGTGCTTTGCATTCTTTTCATCTGTATTTCTGCACGTATCATTAAAGTTTATGGATATGTATTAGTGGAAATACTGTAGTAGAAGTATTCAGTGGCCTGACCGACCAGCGCCTCCTGCAACGCTGCCTCTGTTTCTGTCTCCTATGTAAAATATACCTTATCACCACCTCCTCCACAGTCGCCATGTTTCTCTTTGTTTGTTTGTTTGTTTGTTTGTTTTCGGACACTTTCGACTCCAGCCTGCCCCCTGGTGGACGTGATGGTTAACATCCATTTCCAACATAAAGGACGCATGGGAGTATGTGGGCAGTTACAGAACCGTCGTTTGAAACGGATGCATACATTTTCATGTGTATGACGAGCATTAATGAGTCAACGCTGAACTGATCAGTATTTAATGTCATTTAAAAAAATAAAAACCAGCCTAAACATGAGCTTGTGCCAAACCTGACAGCCTACCATCAAGACACCTGCACATTTGCACTATTTGTATTTTAAATTAGATTATGTGCAAGTCCAGAAAATAATCTCAACTTCCAGTTTTTAAATCTGCAAAATAAAAAAAAATAGAAATAAAAGTTTAATTTCATGAATATATATTCCAGTCGTATTAAAAATACACATTTTGACTTTTATTTGCAGGCGTGGATCAGGCATAAATCACAGTCCAGCAGCTCAAGTATGAAGGAGTGAGGAGGCTGTTCTCCTCCTGGACAAAGACAGCGCCACCTAGAGGGCTTAAAGAAAGCGCTCTGGGAAGTGTGTGGTCCACTAAAGTTAAGGATGCCCCATGCTGGTTTTTAAGTCCATATTTCCAAACACTTTATTGCTAGTAGGGCTGCCACAAACAAGTATTTTATAGTCATCTAGTCACATCATCCTGAGCTGCAGCGTACCGCTCCAGCATGCTGCCAAATCGCTTATAATGAGCAGACCTGGCAACCATGGCTCCTGTGTAGTTGTGTGTTTGGGGGTTTGCCGGTTGATTCCTGCAGTGTGATAACCAGGAAACGGGGTGAGGAAAGGACAAACTACCAACCACACTCATGTCTGCTTTGTAGAGGCAGCTGGGTGATATTCATGTGGGATTCACACAAGCAGAAGAGCCCAAAGTCACTTTAATGAGCTGACCTGGCAACACAATAACTGTTGTCTTCGTCTGCTCCCTCACGCTCTCTGCTTCCTACACGGCTGTAGTAATAACCTTTGTTCTAGTAGACTCACAATAGTCAAACACTGAAATCAGGCACATTTTCAGGGACAGCTTTAACCGGGGACAGGTCATCCAAAACAGGGACTGTCCCCGGAAATCACCAGACTGTTGATGTTAATGTCAGCAGCTAACTAGCCAATTAGCTTATCAAGACGACTGTTCCTCTTCATCAGAAACTGAATCAGCCACGACGTGCGTCCTTTTCAGACGTCGTTCTGCCATGGAAGGAAAGTTCAGCCTTGTAGATTTTGCACATTCTTCTCTTTTGTTTTGGTAAAATGCTCCCAAACTTTTGAGCTCTGTTAGCCGTGATACTGTTTGGGTAAAACTCTTCATCACGGCTGACCCAGATTTCCATGACTGCACATGTGTCAAGGACAGAAAGGTAGACAAGACAGCAGAAGGTACAGCGGCAGTTTGAGAGAAAACAACATGTCCACTGTTAAATTAGTTGTCGACCATTTTGATCATCGACTTTGTCACGACTGATCGTGGTAGCCCTAATTGCTAAAGCTAATATTTCTGAGTCATGACCAGAGAGTCTTGACATTCTTAAATGACCTTGTTGATTAAATGTGAGGGTCTGTTTGTGTGAGAAACAGATAAAAAAGAGAAAAACTACAGTTTAGTCTTTAAAAACAGACGTGATTTTAAGGCTCTGTGCAGTGATGATGAGGTGAAGTGTACATCTGTATATTACTGCCAATCTATGGCTGATATTTAGGGTCCATATACCTGCTGTTAGTGCTGTCAAAAATCTCTTTTTAGGCCAATAAATGCCAGAATCACACTCCCTATGAATTAGTTTGATTGACACTGAAATCCATTTTGAGCACCGAGGTGTTGAGGTCGCTCGCTCACAGAGTTTAATGGAGGGCAGACTGCTGCAGGTGAGGCAGCAGGTGTATTCATGTCCTTTCCCCCAGAGAAATCACCAACTTCCTTCAGCTAATTATTAAATTAGCATAAGTAATGCTCCATTTGGCCGGCCGACTTCTCCCTCTGAATTTCTCAGCAGGTAAAAATAAAGCTGGTTTATTAATTTAACAGAGAGAAGAAAAAGACTAACGGAGGAGAGGAGATAAACATCCTTAACCTCCGCTCTTCAGCACACAGTAATCCTGATGAGCCTGAATAAACGAACAGATCAGACCTGAGGAGCACAGAGAACAATAACAGAGGGTTTTAAACCAGACCCACGTCTGTGTCATCGTGACAAAGACGAAAACAGACCTTTGAGTTCTTCAGACCTTTGGAGGAGCACTTTAGGATCCAGATCCTGCCCATCAGCTCATTTCTGCAGCTCTATGTGAGGAAGGCCGGAGGATTCTTTAAAGCACTTTTATTTCATTTGTTGGGAGATTAAAACACAAATCGGTCCAACAGACTGATTAATACTCCCAACCCTGACCTCTGTCACCAAACAGCTTAAAGCTTGGCTACTGCAAAACCAACAATGCTCCCATAAACAGGCCTAAACTTGTGTATTTGTCCTATGTATCTATTTTGTCAAGGGCTCCATCTCCAATTTTTACTGAGCAATGTGCAATGCAACTAGCACTTTATATTCCTACGAACTCCTGGTACCACAAATTACCATCTCTGGTATTTGACTATTGTAATATGCAATTGAGCATTAAGCAATCAAAACAGCACTTTATATTTTTTGGGTGATTTGCAAATCAATATTGCACTTTACACTTTAGCACTCTGCACTTTAACCAGCCCCTTGGCCTACATGTTTTTTTTAGATGATCAACTTTTGTCCCAGTTTTTAAAAATAAACAAATCTACAAATCTACATGCATCAGAAAGCAGAAGAAGGGCTTCAGGATGTTTTCACTTTGTCTGTATGAGAGAGCAGGAGCAGTTTGGTTTGTTTTACACATCGATCTGGGACAGCTAATCGTTTGGTTTGTTTTAACATGTACAAGCACAGCAATCAAACCCTGTCAGGACATCAAAATAATCTAATACTCGATGCATCATGATGTACTGATCTATCCACTCAGACTTTCCCCTCCCTGCCTGCTAACTTCAGTCCTTCATCACTGCAGTCTGTTTCCATTTTTTTATTTATTTAACCTTTATTTAACCAGATAAAACCCACTAAGATCAGGATCTCATTTACAAAGGTGACCTGGCCAAGAGGTCAGCAGCACAGAGTCAAAATAAATGCAAGTTCATGGTAAATAGCAAATCACAACAATAAATATGGCAAAGCATTCACTAAATAAGCTTTAGGAACAGTAACAGTTTAAATATAAATAAGAGATGCTGCTTCTCTCTCACGGTGACAAAAACACAATCTCTCCTTTGGTCATTCAAATATTCACCAGATCAACTGAGGTCAAATCTGAAACTACAAATTCACCCAAATATGTCCTCGAGATTCTTTGGATCAACGCTCACATGACGTGTTTTTATTCTGATCAAGTGTTCTCAGATTACTTTTGGCCATGTAAACTTAACTGATAATGGTTTAATCCTGCAGAGGCAGAATCAGAGGGAGAATAGAAAAGGAAGAGGCTGCAGCTCAGCTCAAAAGCTGTTCCTGTATAAATATAAAGTTCATATTTTTCTGATGCAGTAACACAGTCAGTCAAGGCTGCATCGTGACATCCAATCATGAGCCTTGATTTGGTCACAGCTCTGTGCTTTCAGCCTGTTTTCAGGCAGGTTTAGCCCTGCAGAGCAGACGGACCTGCCTGATTCTGAAATCCTGCATCTCTGTCTTCCCTCCGTTGTCCAACAGCTTCAATCGGCTTAATGCTTGACGGCCCAATCAGGGAAGAGAGGCGGGAGCAATGGGAGCTGCGGGCGTGACGACCGGAAGTGGCTTGACAGTAAGTGAAGTCACTTCCTGTGTTCAAATCATGGTGGTTAATGTCGGTTAGCTTATGGTCATCATGGTAACTCAGTTATACTTGGCGAAACCTGCTCTCCTCATAAGTTTACTTCGTAGGAATTGTCTTTGACGAGGTTCATGACACATATAAGAGTTCAATGAATCATCCGTGTGGGAGAATTTAATGTGACTTAAAGGATAAGTTTGGTTTCTCCAGCTTTCACACTGTTTATAGAATGAAGTAGAACAATATACTCACTCAGAAGGCTTTCCTGATCCAAACAGAGCTTCAGGAGATATTTAGATCCAAAATTGAGCAGCAGACATCCGTATAATGGTAGCACACGGGGCATGTATAGCACCGCTCCTAAAACTGCATTAATCGTCCAAAAACTCATTAGTTTCACCAATATTTCATCATGGTCCACTCACACTACTCCTCCATTACAGTCTGTGTCACTCCAGACATGTTTTTGTGACTGTGCTGACCTCTGAACTGAAGACTGCTCTCTGGCCAGCTGTTCTTCTCTTTGCCTCTGCGTCCTCCTTTCTATGAGCTCCTCATCTGTAAACTCTGGCTCCAAACTGTAAGGACACCCATCATATTCAAAGTTCTCCTCCACAACATCTTCATCCCATAGATATTCGTCTGTTTTGCACAAAACTGGAAGAAGAAAGTCGTTGAGTAGCCGGCGGTCTTCCCCTGAAACAATGAGCTGTACTGCGCATGCACGGAGCAAACATTCTTCTTCTTCAGTTCAGAGGTCAGCACAGTCACAAAAACATGTCTGGAGCGACACAGACTGTAATGGAGGAGTAGTGTGAGTGGACCATGATGAAATATTGGTGAAACTAATGAGTTTTTGGACGATTAATGCAGTTTTAGGAGCGGCACTATACATGCCCCGTGTGCTACCATTATACGGATGTCCGCCGCTCGATTTTGGATCTAAATATCTCCTGAAGCACTGTTTGGATCAGGAAAGCCTTCTCGGTGGGTATATTGTTCTACTTCATTCTACAAACAATGTGAAAGCTGGAGAAACCAAACTTATCCTTTAAGCTAAAGGCTAAAGGCCATTAAATGTTGTTTGCCCTTGTACGCCATTAGCCTTTGTGGTTAATGGCTAATCGTTAGCTGGTAAGCATGCTACTTCATAGCAGTGCTGCTTGATATGGATTGGTCTGTGATGAGGGTGATGAGCCAAACGATCGTCCAATCACAAGCTGCTGTTGTTTTTGAAGGTTCTGCCCCTGAAAACATTTCTCAGAGCTCCTCTCAGATGGATTATTGAAATATTTCGTCTGTTCACGATGTTCAACAAAGCGTGCAGATTCATTTATTTCAGTAAATTATACTCTAACATCCCTGCAATGATCATATTAATAATGTCGAATAATGAATAAAATTAGTTTCATAGATGAGCAGACTACATAATAATCTAGTTTGATCTGTTTTATCTCCTTAAAAATACTTTTTAATGTAGTCTAACAACTGCAGTTAACTTCATGGATAAATAAACTGAAACGATAGATTCATGTCTTCTTTCTGTTTCCTCAGAGATAAAACTCCACATTGTACCTCTTACTAATCACATCACAGCAGATTTACCATAAATAGGATTATAACTCTGAGTAAGAGCAGAGAGCTCACGTCACAGCCATAATGATAATTACAGACATGAGCCGGACACGAGACTCATTGTGGCTCCAAATATGTACCAATTAATGTCAGAGAGCCACAAAGTGCAGCACAGACTCTAAAGCCAGCTGTCCCATACCATCACATCAGACCAGGAGAGGCCTTCTACTGCACGTGGGCGGAGAGTCCGTCCAATACTCATTACTGAGGAGCAAAGGCTCGATAAATGGGCTGCTCCTTACAGTCTGGATCCAAATCTGCTTCAGGGGAAAGGAAACAGCAGGATTCATAGATCTGTATCCAGAGCTGAAGAAACTCATGAGGAGAAAAATAATGAACTCAAAACTAAGAGAACAACAGACCACAGCAGGAACGAAGAACATCAGAGCAGCCAATCACAAGCTCCAAAAACATCTGAGGACCAACGAACATCAAGATTCATCAAATAAAACACTGAACATCCAGACTGATGTGGACTGAAGAAAAAAAACACAAACATCCAAGAGTCCACGCCTGCCTTCACTGAACAGGGACTAGACTGACCTGCTGCAGTCCACGCCTGCCTCCACTGAACAGGGACTAGACTGACCTGCTGCAGTCCACGCCTGCCTCCACTGAAAACATCTGAGGACCAACGAACATCAAGATTCATCAAATAAAACACTGAAGAACGTCTTTACCTGCAGACAGAGGAGCTGATACAAGCTAACAACACCAAACACAGAAACTGAGACTGACCCGCTGCAGTCCACGCCTGCCTTCACTGAACAGGGACTAGACTGACCTGCTGCAGTCCACGCCTGCCTCCACTGAACAGGGACTAGACTGACCTGCTGCAGTCCACGCCTGCCTCCACTGAACAGGGACTAGACTGACCTGCTGCAGTCCACGCCTGCCTCCACTGAACAGGGACCAGACTGACCTGCTGCAGTCCACGCCTGCCTCCACTGAACAGGGACTAGACTGACCCGCTGCAGTCCACGCCTGTCTCCACTGAACACGGACTAGACTGACCTGCTGCAGTCCACGCCTGCCTCCACTAAACAGGGACTAGACTGACCTGCTGCAGTCCACGCCTGCCTCCACTGAACAGGGACTAGACTGACCTGCTGCAGTCCACGCCTGCCTCCACTGAACAGGGACCAGACTGACCTGCTGCAGTCCACGCCTGCCTCCACTGAACAGGGACTAGACTGACCTGCTGCAGTCCACGCCTGCCTCCACTGAACAGGGACTAGACTGACCTGCTGCAGTCCACGCCTGCCTCCACTGAACAGGGACTAGACTGACCTGCTGCAGTCCACGCCTGTCTCCACTGAACAGGGACTAGACTGACCTGCTGCAGTCCACGCCTGCCTCCACTGAACAGGGACTAGACTGACCTGCTGCAGTCCACGCCTGCCTCCACTGAACAGGGACTAGACTGACCCGCTGCAGTCCACGCCTGCCTCCCCTGAACAGGGACTACACTGACCTGCTGCAGTCCACGCCTGCCTCCCCTGAACAGGGACTAGACTGACCTGCTGCAGTCCACGCCTGCCTCCACTGAACAGGGACTAGACTGACCCGCTGCAGTCCACGCCTGCCTCCACTGAACAGGGACCAGACTGACCCGCTGCAGTCCACGCCTGCCTCCACTGAACAGGGACTAGACTGACCCGCTGCAGTCCACGCCTGTCTCCACTGAACAGGGACTAGACTGACCCGCTGCAGTCCACGCCTGTCTCCACTGAACAGGGACCAGACTGACCTGCTGCAGTCCACGCCTGTCTCCACTGAACAGGGACCAGACTGACCTGCTGCAGTCCACGCCTGTCTCCACTGAACAGGGACCAGACTGACCTGCTGCAGTCCACGCCTGTCTCCTCTGAACAGGGACCAGACTGACCTGCTGCAGTCCACGCCTGTCTCCACTGAACAGGGACTAGACTGACCTGCTGCAGTCCACACCTGCCTCCACCGAACATGGACCAGACTGACCTGCTGCAGTCCACGCCTGCCTCCCCTGAACATGGACCAGACTGACCTGCTGCAGTCCACGCCTGCCTCCACTGAACAGGGTCTAGACTGACCTGCTGCAGTCCACGCCTGCCTCCACTGAACATGGACCAGACTGACCTGCTGCAGTCCACGCCTGTCTCCACTGAACAGGGACCAGACTGACCTGCTGCAGTCCACGCCTGTCTCCGCTGAACAGGGACCAGACTGACCTGCTGCAGTCCACGCCTGTCTCCACTGAACAGGGTCTAAACTGACCTGCTGCAGTCCACGCCTGTCTCCACTGAACAGGGTCTAGACTGACCTGCTGCAGTCCACGCCTGCCTCCCCTGAACATGGACCAGACTGACCTGCTGCAGTCCACGCCTGCCTCCCCTGAACATGGACCAGACTGACCTGCTGCAGTCCACGCCTGCCTCCCCTGAACATGGACCAGACTGACCTGCTGCAGTCCACGCCTGTCTCCACTGAACAGGGTCTAAACTGACCTGCTGCAGTCCACGCCTGTCTCCACTGAACAGGGTCTAGACTGACCTGCTGCAGTCCACACCTGTCTCCTCTGAACAGGGTCTAGACTGACCTGCTGCAGTCCACGCCTGTCTCCTCTGAACAGGGTCTAGACTGCCCTGCTGCAGTCCAAGCCTGCCTCCACTGAACAGGGACTGCTTCAGTGTCAGTTTGTATTTATTGCATTAGCCACTGTTCAACTTCAACTTTTGGAACAGTGTCACAAAAATCAAAAAAGGACCAAACTTCTGTTGACTACTTGGTCGACAAAAACAGCAAAGGGAAGAGCGTCCTGTATAGGGCTGTCACTTTATTCAAATAAACTCAAACTGTGAGTATACTTTCATATTGAAAATGCACATTTCTACAACACACTGTTGACCTCTTGACCTCGACAACAGGAAGTACAACTAAAGAAAATGCAGGATAACTAAAGCCATTCTGTGGAAGCACTTTGAGCTCCATACAGCTGATGGCAAAATAATAGAAAAAGACCAGGCTGTGTGTTGATTATGGGCAAAGCAGCTGGTTCACTCCTCATCCACAACAACTGCTCGTTCATTGGCCTTCCTGCCCTGCGGTACAGAATCTAAGAGAGGTTACTGTAAAATGATTTAAAGGAAAAGCCTTCAAACCTTCGAGCCGTCAGAGTGTGTTATGTGTCTGTGCTCACCACACTCCACCAGGCCACGATTCATTTCTGTCATTTTAAACTAATGTTCGGACACACCAGGCCTCTTTGCTTTATTCTGATAAAACGTTGCTGTATTTTCCCCTACGAGTCAAAAAGGTTTCATTTGAGTGTTAAAAACCTAATTTTCTTAGGAAGTCTTGTCTGAGTGCTGCGGCCGAGGTGAAAAAGAAAGAGAGAAAAAAGGTCACTGGATGTTTCCACCCTGGATTTTATCAGACAGATTCAAAGGTTAACCGAGAAACTTCAGGACTGTTTTCAGAGCTGGAGAGGCTTTTACAGGACCAAGAAAATCTTTGACTGTTTTAATAAAGTCCTGATTTATGCTGGATTAAACATTAAGATGTAATCACAGAGAACACTCAGAATAATCTTATATTTGCACACTAACAAAACAGCCACATTATAGTTCATCATCAGTTTGTCTATTTAAAAATAAACTGAATCACATTTTATACTAAACTTCCATTTCCCTTATTTGGATCATTTAGATGCATTATTTGTCAGGCTGTAGCTCTCCCTGCTGCACCACCATCTGGCCCCAAAACCACATCATTAAAACAAATCCATGACTCTGTTTAATTCTCTTATAGTATAAAATATATCAGTTTATCTCAACTTAGCACAGTGCCAAGCTCCACATCTTAAAGGACTTCGCTGGAATGTTTTCTTGCTAATCAAATGCTTCCACTATCAATAACTGGATAAGGATTAATAATATTAATAATGTGTTTAAAAAAATACATAAACAGTTTTTTTCTTCCCTCCAAACTAAAACAGGCCTCACACGCCTCCTCACTGCACTTAAGACGTTAATAATGTGTCGTTTACACTTTGGGACAAACAAACATTATTTTAATCAGTAAACTGCAACACATAACTTGATAACATTATCAGTTCTTCTTTTTGTATTTTTTTAAAGGCTTCCACACAATGTAATGTTAATATTTAATACAATAAACCTCTGCAATTTTTTATGTACATTTTTATAATAATAAAATAACAGTTTGTCTTATCTTAAGTATGTTTTTTTGCACTTCAGACTCTGTGTATCTATTTTTTCTCTTCATTTGTGAGATTTTTTAAATTTAATTTTTAGGTGCCTTTATATAATATTATAATATAATTTCTAGTGGGGTAAAAACAAACTTAAAAGCTCCAATTCGTTCTAAAATGACGTGTTAAATATTTAATTCTATGCCCTGTTACATAAGATAAGATAAACCTTAATCTTTTTTAATGTTTTAAGGAATATCACAAAATTAAATAAAAAGTTAACAGACAGGGTCATTACAGGTTCATCAAACATCATTTTAAGGATTTAAATCAACTTTTGATGCAGTTAAGACTCGTAGTTAAAGACAAAACACTGTGTTACAGATCATACCAGTTCACCTCTTTAGCAGTTGTAGCAAAACGCGAAAGCGCTGACAAACAGACGAGCAGGGGAGCATGACAGTGAACAAGACAAAGAGGACATCAAGACGGTGGAGAGACAGGTGGCCGACTTCATGGAATCAAAGAAAATCGAGATGGATTTCAACAACGTGGAATACTGTCACCTCATGCCCTGGAAAGGGGCAAACGGCGGGAAAGTTGTGAAACTGAGATTCACAAACAGAAAACACAAGATAGCGCTGCTGAAACAGGGCCCAAAACTCAAAGGCACAACGGTGTTCTTCAATGAAAACCTGACCAAGAAAAATGCAGAGATGGCCAAGAAGGCACGAGAGCTAAAAAAGGCCGGGAAGATAAAAAGCACCCGGACGGCAAACTGCAAAATACTAATAAGAACCAACGGAGAAGCCCCAGAAGAAATGAAGACGGTGCTGGTCAAGAGCATGGAGGATCTGGACAAATTTAACGACTAAATGGATAACAAAAGCTTCAAAACCTCAACACAATCTGAGGAAAAGGAGCTAATGAACTGTAACATGGAACATGGACATTTGGATTTACCTGACTGGATCAGAAAACATGGGCATCGGGATTTAATAAAAATTCAAAATGTTGACCAGAACTGTTCGGACTGCAATAACCCAAACATGAACATCGACCTGGATAACTGTTTTTATGGCAACAAATCGATTAATTGCAACTACTACATGGAACATGATTATAATACAAGAATTAACACAGACAACAAGCTGAAAATCATCCATTTTAACAGCAGGAGCCTCTACACCAATTTGGATGAAATAAAGGAATACCTAATGGACTTTAAGAACCCTTTTGACATTATTGCAATAACTGAAACATGGATTAACAAAGAGAAAGGTATGAACTTTGAATTAGAAGGATATAACCTTGTCTGTATATGATATATGATTAAATGACATATGACAATCCTTAAGGGGGTAAAATCTAAGATATAAAGACATGGACGGTGAAACAAAACATGTGGGTTGTTTGGTCTGTAAGACAGCAGGAAAGACGAAATGTACCAAAACAATGATAATGAATGAACTGATGGTGTAGGTCAAGTGAGGCAGCAGATCAGTGCAGGAGCACGCCTGGGTGAAGAGGAGAGTGACGATAAGTCACACGTTTAACAAATGTTCGAAATCTGGAAAAAAACAAAAGCAACACGGACACACCACCCCAACATCACTAACCGGGACTAACAACAACAACAAAAGAAGACAGTCATGAATTACGCCTTCCGTGGAACAAAGGATTGGTCATAATAGGTCAAATATGGACACTAAAAGACAGATAAAAATTTATAACAATGTGATGATATGTGGAAAAGAGGAGAGTAAATACTGAGAAAATGGGGACGGGACTAGATAAGCTCTGCTTCTCCCTTTCGGACATGTACAATGTGATCAACTATTGACAATGTGTGATGCTGTATAAGTGTGCTGACATGACCGAAATAAATAAATCAATTCAATTCAATTCAATTCAAACAATACAATACAACAAAATAAATAAATAAGAAATAATAATGAAAAATAATCTAAAAAAAGACATAACAATTAAATTAAAATAATAATAATAGTAACAATAATAGTAATAACTAAAAAAATTCATAATTTAAAAAATGAATAAATAAAAATAAAAAATAAAAATAAAATTACCTTTTCATATATGGCAAAACTAGCATCACCATCACTTCAGGTTTAGGTCCGATTTCCAGGCTCCCAGTATCTTTCTACTTTATCTCTGGCACATCTCAGAGAAAATGTCAAAACAAACAATAAACAAACAATAAATCTCCCCAATGATCTCTTTCCATTCTGTAAGAGATGGAGGTTGCTTGCTGAGCTATTTTTATATTTACATTTTTAAACCATCTGAAAAAAGGACGCTGTCCCTTTAATATTTCAAAGAAATGAGTGTGAGCTGGGCGGCGCTGCAGTTTAATCATCTACAGCGTTAATTAAAGCCGATCTATATGAGTGATGAGATCCCAGCAGCTAAAGGTTAAGGTCACAGTTTTATCTACTGAGCTGCAGCGACTGTACAATAACCCAGCAGAACAACATCATTTGAGGAGCTGCAGGTCCAGAATACTAAGCAGCAGCATTCAGTTTCTCACTTTCTCCATTCCAATCAGGCTTTTGTTTCAAGTCTTTTGCTGATGAAGATTAATTTGCAGAGCATGCCGCTCTATCAACCCCGCCGACACAAAGGGCAAAGATATAAACTAATTAAATACACCAGTGCAACTGATATTTCCCATGGATCAATGCGGGTGTGGGATCTGTTAATTAAATCCCTGATAATGTTTACTTATCATAAACATTTCCCATGTTTGAGCACAGCCAGATAAGGAGATAATCTCTGCTGTCTGATGGATTAATTTTCAGGCTAAGGGAAAATCCTTCCAGCACATACAGAGTGGATTTGTCTTTATTTTACCGAGCGGACGCTGCTGTTAAACGCTCACGTTCAGAGTGAGAGCGGGGAAAACCCTCCAGCGTCTTCATACGGTTGACTAAAGAAAGAAAACATTAACATTTAAAAGTATAGCAAACTAGGAATGGGTACAAGCAGCTTTTCTCAGTCAGGCATGCTCCACTGTGTAGGTTAAATCAGACAGAAGCACTGAACACGCCTACTTATCTGTCCACAAAGTGCTAATTAAGATTTCCTTAAAAAAATCAAAAGTACACCTTGACAATGACCCTACACTCCTCAAGAAATTAATGTGAATGTTTAAATATATGAGACAAAGCTAAGGGGTAAATCACACCAGTGTTAATGTTTACAGCAGTTGATAATTTTGTTTTTTTGTCCTTTGCCTAAAATATCTTAGTTCTAGTCATAATTTGGTCTCTATTTTTTTTTATTTTAGTCTAGTTTTAGTCGATGAAATCTGCTGTAAATGTAGTCGACTAAAATCTGAAGTGTAAAGGGTAAGACATTTTTATGTCTCCTTGAATTTCTGAAGTCATATTTTACACTTGGATCAAATCAAACATCTAATAACCCTTTATTGAATGCTAGAAAAGTTTGAATGTCTAAATCTTTTATGAGTTTTATGTTTCCTTGTAGTGAAAAAAGAAAAAAAAAGCCCAAATGCAGCAACTTTGTGGTTTTTGTGGTGGGCAAAGGAAAAAACTGCAGTGGCTGACTTTCAGACCTCTGAGGAGTCGGACAGGATCGGTGGATGATATCAGTGGATAAAATCGGTGGATAGGATCGTGGATAAGATTGGTGGATAAGATTGGTGGATAAGATCGGTGGTTAATATCTGTGGATAAAATTGATGGATAAGATCGGTGGATAAGATCGGTGGATAAGATCGGTGGATAAGATCGGTGGATAAAAGATAAGATCAGAGGATAAAATCGGTGGATGAGATCGGCGGATAAGATCGGTGGATAAAATCAGTGGATAAAATTGGTGGATAAGATTGATGGATAAGGTCGGTGAATAAGATCGGTGAATAAGATCGGTGGTTAATATCTGTGGATAAAATTGATGGATAAGATCGGTGAATAAGATAGGTGGATAAGATCGGTGGATAAGATCGGTGAATAAGATAGGTGGATAAGATCGGTGGATAAGATCGGTGAATAAGATAGGTGGATAAAATCGGTTGATAAAAGATAAGATCAGAGGATAAAATCGGTGGATAAGATCGGTTTCTCATGAGAATTTGCCAATCGCTGATCTCCAATAATTGGCAATTGGTGACGATCAATCGTGCATGTCTAGTAACAACCATTATTTTCATATGTTTGTCACAAGATATTCAGTTATGACTGAAGCCTGTCTGCTTTTGGATGAGGATCTTTGCTGATGTGTAAAAATAAAGCAACATAAAAAAAACAGCATCCAGAGGTGGAAACAATAAACATGACGTTTTCAGAGGTTCATGTAGAAAGAGTGTTTTCTCTCTTTGATAACTTCATTGTACTATTGCCTCTTGTATAAGGATCACATGACAGACCCTGATTAAACAAATGGAGTCTTTTTATCTGTTCATGTCTGATGAAGAGCTACGACACAAACTGTCACATCTTTGGTGATAGTTTACATTAGCAGTGACTTTGGAGCAGCTTCTGGTGTCCAGACCTTTAGTCTCTGAATCCTGGGTCTGCCTTAGCTTACTTCCTCTCCTCACTTTCAGGCTGATCGCTGCCTTCTGCTCTTCATGGTAAACTTATAAAAGCCTCCTTCTCAGATTAATGAGAATGTCTGAGCACTGAAACTACTCTAAGTCTCATCCTTACCCAGACGTGAGGATATCAGACCCTGCGGCAATGACACACATCTATAAAATAATAAAGCAAAGCCCCGCAGCATTGTGGGTACCCCCCCCACCCCCCACCCCCCATACATCAGTATGGCACAGGTTATCACACAGTGGATTAAGATGGCGTGTCGGAGTGTGTGCCAGATCCTGGGAGCAGCACTGCGCTCATCTATTGATCCGAGCACGAGGGAGAAAAGCCAAACGGCAGCAGAGTAACCACAGGCAGCAGCTCCCTGCAGTGGGACTGATTGTTGTCTCAATCATCCTTTATCCTTTTACTCATAAACGCTGCCCGCAGACCCTCAGCAGCTCCCAAACGGTTTATCGGCCTCTTGTTCTCCTCGTGAGGGGCCGTCAGAGTCTGCAGCCCTAACCTCGTCTGAAAGTTCTGGGACTGCTCGGCAGGAAGCAATTAAAGCAGCAGCGAGAAACTCCATTAATTAGGCAACGCTCCTGGCTGTTTCCAGAAGAGCCTTTAGACACAGTAGGGCCGGTCGGAGAGCCATAAAAGATTCAGCTGTAATGGACCCAGAGGCTGCTCGTCTGTTTCCACAGCCTCAGACCAACGCCACACACAAAGTGACAAACTGTTTACGACCACGGCCTCTCATAGGGCTGCTTTACCTGATCAGGTGAGGCTGGACCAACAGAGCTGCTCTAACACTGAGCCTGAGGACAATCTGCATCAACAGGAGGAACCACAGAGGCTGACTGTCTTTCCAAAGCTCCAGGATCTAAGGAAAAGATCCAACTGGGACTTTTCTGACTGAGATTTAAGATTAAGCTTCAGCTCAACATTCACTATGTTAGACAACAGGAAGGAAATCAATGATCAAAAGCACAAAACACATTATTCATCCTCTAATAATAATAATAATGATCATAATAACTTTATTTACAAAGCACTATTTAAAACAGAAGTTTCCAAAGTGCTTTGACAAAGAACAATAAAGTACAAAAATTACAGCACAAGGAAACAAAAAACAGAAAGTTCAGTTTAAAGAATTCTGGAAATCATCACCAACCAAAATCAAATTAACCACAAATTTAAAACTCTTCTCTACAAAGGTCTAAAGTTAATCAGAGCTGTGATCATTCTTAGTTTGGCTTTTTCTTAAAATTATTTTGAACTGGTTTGTATAATTACTTGCTTTAATGTGAACATGTAATTTATAGTTGTTTTGTAAACTTTTTATTATTTCATGTTGTTTAATATTGTATATTTTCTGACTTTTATATTTAAAGGCCCAACTAGTGACAAGAGTTAAAAATTAGCATTTGCTGTAAACTCTGTGCAGCTCATCAGATTCATGCTCAGTGATGGAAACATGTTAAACTGCATCGTCCCGATATAATAAATAAATTCAAATTCAAAGTAGAGCTGGGCGATCCCCCCCCCCCCCCCCCAAAAAAGATCTTCGACTAAAAAAAAAAAAAAAAACTCGATTCACAATTTGATTTGATTCCCCCGCCCCATTTAAAATGAAATAACTTACTGTAAATTTATACATTTATTTCAAAAATATACATTCATTTATAATTAAAATATACATTTAAAGTGCCTCCAGGTAAAAAAAAATAAAAATCGACACATAAATGGACACAAAGTGCCTGAGCTCTGTAGTTTATACACTTGTTTGAATTAACTATGAAGATAACAAAATGCCTGAGGTAATGCTTGTTGTAAAAAAATAAAAATTGTAATGGAAAACCAACCCTTGCTGTAAAAAATGTAAAAGTGCATTGCTAATTGCAGGGCTAGTTTTCTGTAATGGGCTCTCCATTATTTGAAGAATCTATTCTCTCTTCTATACATTGCTTTAAAAGGGTTTTTAGTTGTTTGTTAATTGTTTTTAATTGTGTCTTACTCTGCAAAAAACTTTGAGATTGTGAAAATGTAAAGTGCAACACAAATAAAATGTATTATCATTATTATTATAATTATTATTAAAAGTGTACAAAGTAATGAGAAAAGTGCTTCAAAGTGCGAATGTGAAATGAACGGGTTGAATAAAAAGAAAAAATCCTTAAACTTGAGTTTCAGGAAAAACAAATCGATTAGACTTGCCAACTTGATTTTTAAATCTTATACATTTTACGCCCAGGTCTAGTTTAAAGTCTCTCTTACAGAAAGACACAAAAGACAGAAAAGACAAAAAGACACTAACAAGGAAAGTTAGAGAAGTTACACTTCAGGTGTCAGAGACTTTGGGCCTTTCCAAACGATACAGCAGGGGTGGTCAACTGGCGGCCCGGGGGCCACGTATGGCCGTCCACCTCACCAAATGTGGCCCGCCAGTTATTTTCAAAAATCAGCAAATGTAGATATGAAGAAAATTCAAATATCTAATCAAAATAACTCTATATAATCTTGACTGATATTTTTATTGGCTTTTGTAAGTTGTTTATGACCTTACTTTGCTATTCTAGTGTCTCTAAATCTCTTTCATGAAGCACTGGAACATTATATCAAGTATTAGTCAATACTATATTTAAAAAATGGCAGCAGTAAAACTTTGAGCTTTTGGAAACACTTATTTCATTGATTTGAAAATAGCTTCATCGGCTTTAATTCCATGTACATTACCTTAAATTTGCTTGAATTCTGTGTCAAGTTTATGTAATTATGCATAATTGGTGTGCTAATTTTAGGATTAATTAATATTCACTTATGGTATTTAGCCAACATCTTTGTTTCCCCTGGAGAATTTCTGAAAATTTGAAACAATGTGGCCCTCAGGCTGGAAAAAATGGTTTAGTGTGGCCCTGTTGGTAATAAAAGTTGCCCACCCCTGCAATACAGGAACCATGCAACATAAAATGAGACCACGAGGACTGAAATAAAAGCTAAAAATATAACTCAGTAAGAAAATAAAAGGTGATTGAAAGCAAGAAACAGGACAGAAAATATGAAAAGAAGAAATTATAATGACAATAAAATAATAAAATAAGAATAAAAGCAATGATAAAAAAACAGACATGATCAATTAAAGCCTGAAATGTTTTCTATGAAAGATTAAAACTGATCAAAGGTGAATCACAGATCAGATCAAATCAGAGTTAAAGTGAGACTGATGATAAATACTCTGTTTTCTTTATTCAATATTTTAAAGCCAAAACCAGAATGGCTCGTTTGACCCCATTAGTGTAGTTTCTATTCAAACCGCTCAGAGCCAGGACAAGCTAGTTTGCTTTAGCAGCGTTTATGGGGGTCAAAGATTCGCCATCACGATGTTTGGGTATAAAGAAATGACCTCATGGATTCACCTTCACTCAGATAAATCCGTTTACATGGACTCGTCTGTTTGGAGCTCTGAGGGCTAACAGACTCACAGGATAAACATGAGACTCACACAGCAGAGATACGGCGTAAAACGATGGGAACAGAATCAACGCCGGACTGAAAATGAGCTTGTGACGTCTGATCAGCTGCTAAATCACGCGTGACAACATTAGCTATCTGCAGCGTCCACCATTCAGGGCCGTTTGGGAGCACGGCGCCCATTTCTAACCAAACTCGTCCATGGATGGGTGCTGATGGAGCGCTGATTCAACCGCCTCCACGAGAGGATGGAGAGGCCCGCCTCTGCCCGCCACCATGAGGAAGCCCCCGCCACAGGACGCCATGCGTGAAATTAAATCAACAACTGGCTTATTGTAATTACATTTGGTTAAACGGAGAGGCGAGGAGTGGGTGTAAAACAATTAACATGTAATTGTCATCCAGGCCAGGTTGGTGCTTTACCCAAAGGATTCAGCGAACTCCGTCACCTCCACCCTCACGACCCGCGTTCAGGCTTTAACGAGTGATCCAGATCGTCTTCATCACCTCATGATCAACTAAAGAACTGGAGTTAAGTCCACAGAAACACCTCACACAAGGGATTTAACGGTATCAGAATGTCATATCACAGTTATCATTATTATCACAGTATTGTTTCAGTGAGCTCAAAATGTTCAAAAAGTACTTTAACACAGTCTTTAAATCATTTAACCCCTTTAATATTATAATTTTAACACTTCTTTTGTCTTTTTGTCCATAACTGTGTCAGGAAATGTCCTATAAGTAAATCTGCTTAAACTTTTTCCATTAGAAATTAAAGGAAACAATTCTGTCAAGTATTTGTCATCATTATGTTATAAATGTTTAAACTGTGTAATTACAAGACATGAGAAAAACTGATTTAAACTTTAAACAGGATTCTCTTCATAAACAATTGTTAATGAACATGGTCAAAGTTGCCAAAAATAAACTTAACCTATTTTACAAACACTCATTTTAGTTCACCTGCAGCATTAGTGTCCATGTTACAGCTCGTTATATTAGACCATGTCCAGGACTTTTTATTTATTTATTTTTGTTTTACTAATGATAGTCCCTGAAGCAGTTAGCCCCCTTCATGACTCTCCTCTAGTCTCCCCTTTCCATGGCAGATCTCCTCCACATCTCCTTCTGTAATATTTACAAATTATGATTGATTAAATCCATAAAACATGAACACGATTGGCTGGTGATGGTTCAGGGTGTACAGGCTCCAGGCCCGTGTATATATGATGGATGTAAACCTCAGTTTTTGGAAAAGTTTGTCTGATTTAAGGCAAAAACGTGCTCCCTAAAGTTGATCTTGTTCTTTTCTATAATCAAATATTTTGGGTTATAAAAAACATCATTATCATCTGTGTCCTCTGGACATAATCTGTTAGTGAAAAATGAATTTAGAGACTTGTAGCAGCATAACTTAAATTACTCCTTGTGTTCCTGAGAGTTTGTTCGGCCTGTAAAAAGACTTTTTTAATAAGATCAACACAGTAAAAAGTCCAGTTCACGTCATTCTGTCTCCTCACAGCATGAAAATCCATAAACCAGAACAAACGAATCCTGTAACAGCAGATTATCACTGTTGTGTTTGCAGTGCTGAGGCCACAGCATTTATTTTAGTGTTTATGACCTCTCTGCTCTGAAGCTAATCACAATTAACATTTCCATTAACCCCGTTTGTTGAGCTGCATGAGCTGCAGATGTGGAGGATTGATGCTGCTCGGGCTTTTGACCAAGAAAATAAAAACCAAACGAGCTCCAAACGCTCTCTCCATGATTAGACAGCAGTGTAGAGGACTAAGGACTGTAAGGATCCATCATATGGAGGTTTCTGTCTTTGTGGAGATGACATGATAAAACCAAAAAACAAAAGGATGGAGCAGCAGATTCTCCTCTTCACACTGATATCATCTTCTAAAATCAGGACTTCTTCTCCTGTGATGGATTCCAGATAAATCTCTACAGATCTGATGGTTGAATTTACAGCAAGTTTAAGCACAGCTGTCAATCATTCCTTTAAAAGTGAATGGATATCTGCATAAAGCATGTCCTCTGCTGCACAGCTCTAGTTTTTATTCCCCCTGCAGCTCCACCGTCTTCAGTTTGACGAGCAGCAGTCAGATTCTATCCGCTCCTCTCTTCTTCTTCCACTTGGCCTAAAAACAGCTCTCCTGATTTTACTGCACGTCCACACTCTGACACATTATTACTCTGCACCTCGGCTGTTGTTCTCCAGCTGACGGCCGCTCGCTCAGATGTGTCGATTTCCCTCCATCAGTCCAAAACATCAAACTGCAGACTGGCACAGGACTGATGCTAACAGATGAGCTGCAGACTGGCACAGGACTGATGCTAACAGATGAGCTGCAGACTGGCACAGGACTGATGCTAACATCAGGATGTCGCCGTAAATCAGCTGGAGCTACACAGTTAACAATGCATTTTAATGTAACTATATATTTCCAGTTTATTTTTGAGAATTTGTTATATATTTAGGGCCCAACCGATACATCTGCCGATTATAGCCCTTTTTAAAGGATTCAACATCGGCCAGAGTTTTGCTGATTTAACGCTGATATATTTTTAATTTATTATTAATTTATTTAACAGTAAACGCTGCTCGGTGTCTAAGCCGTGCAGAATGATGACGTAGTGGATGACTCTCCTAAATTCACACAGAGTTGTTCTTTTGAGCCTGAAGGTCCAACATGACGAGCAACATGACGAGCACAGAGAGACCACCAGGCCCTCTGCTCGTCTACAGATCAGCCTCACAGACAGACCGAGCACCACTGAACAGTTTTCTGACCGACGCCTCCTCTGTCGTTGTCAATACTGATGAACTGGACCTTCTGATGGCAGGAGATCAGTTTAGCTGTGACTGTTTTATTGTGATTATGACGGAAATCTGGCTTTATCCACTTGTTTCCGACACGGCAGCTAAACTAACTAGCTAACGAGCTAAGTATGCTAGCATTAGCTTCTCGGAGCCTACGTCATCATCAGCAGACTCATCCAGGGCAGACTTCAGTGTAGCTGGGGACTTTAATCAGCCTCTTTAAATACGTTTGTGAAATATGTGCAGTGTCCCTCAACATATTTTGATTTCCTCACACACATTACCTCATGTTTAAAATAAAAAGTGTTTCTACCTGAACTAAAACCTGCTTCTGATGAACTAATGATGTGACAAAGAGTCCATAAATAATCTATAGATTTACATTTTTAAAAAGGTCATTTGTTTTAATTTGCTGGAGTTTTGCACACGGTTTTATTTTGTGCCTGAAAGCTGCAAAGAAAAAGCAAAATACCAATGAAAAGAAAGTTACTTAAGTGTTTTTGTTGCCTTTGTCTCACAGTGATCTGTTTACACCTTTTTAAAACTTGTTCTACCTTTACTATAACCTACCTTTAGTTTTCATCAACAAGAAGTACAACATACAGAGTGACTCTTTTTTAAAGTTATATAATTAATGTCCAAGAAGTTCAATACTTTTTTGCATGTAATTGTACTTTAAACTTCCTCTCTGGTGTGAAGTTAAACAAATAATAAAGAACCAAAACTATAAAATGTTCTGCCTGTAATTCAAATATTCATTGTTTGGTTTTGGGAACAATTTTTTCAAAATTAATTTTATATATATATTAGGGCTGTCACTTTAGAGCATTAATTAGATTAATTAATTACACCACAAATTAATGCGTTATAAAAATTAATCACAGATTAATCATAGCACACAAACATTTTGATATTGTCCAGCTGGAGGACCCGTACATGGCAGTGGCACGTGTCACTTCACACATGCGTCTCTAGTCAAACCAAACAAAGCCCAGGTGACAACAGGAATGGCATATTTAAGACTTAGTCTGATTTTATTTTTGAATGTATTTATCTATATTTGTACTACATTCTTTAATAATGCATCAGGCCTAATTGTTTTGCTGGATGTCCTCGACCTTTTTCTTATTTTGAATTTGATTTATGAAACACACTTAAAGTGTAATTTTGAGAATTTTCTGGACAAGTTGCCCTGACTTTGGTTTTATTTAGTCACCAATAAAAATGTGGATTTACAAATCTTCACTTCTTAGTGTATTCATTTGATTAGTCCTGCACTACAAATTTATAATATCCTAGAATTCAAATTCTTTATTTGGGTACTTTAAGCAGATATAAGATTAAAATGTGATTAATTAGAGTAATTAATTATAAATCCGGTAATTAATCAGATTGATTTTATTAATTGTCTGACAGCACTAATATGTATATTTTTAATTAATCAGCTGATTAATCAATAATCTGTATTGTTTTCTGCCAAATAGCATGGGCCTAAAAAAAATCCAGATCGGTCTGGCTCTAATAATTTCATTTGAATATTTTATTGAGTATTTGTGAATTTTATCTCAATTAGGAACTCCCATCAAAAAATACCACCACAGTTTAAGAGCGCACTTCATACGAGTGTTTTTAAGTGCATTAACATTAAGGAGGTATAAAGTTTATCTGATCTGGACTCACATCATTGTGATTATAAACGGTGTAGGACGTGCACGTGCACTCTTTTCTAAATCTGAATGTGTCTGTGTGCAGCACTTCCCCTGACTCCGGCATATGCCACCTGTGGTGATCTTTCCTGCACACAGGTTTATAAACGAGGCCCCGGCTGCAGCCACAGCAGCTCTGACTGTTTCAGCGTGTTACATCATGGAGCGCGGTCGATCACAGGATCGATCAGAGTGTGAGTGCTTACGCTGAGCCATCTTGGCCAAGTGCAGACGGTTGACCCAGGAGATCTTACTGAGGGGGCTCGGCGTGTTGAGGACCACCATGAAGCTCACGGGACGTCCCGACCTGGAGGAGGACACAGAGAAGACACTTCAGCATGAACACAGAAGATTTTAAATGAATCTGTTTGTTAGGGAGAACAGGGCAGAGAGACGAAGATTAAAAAACAATCCCCAACTTTCTCAACAAACTCATGATATACAGCTTTTTTTGTTTGTTTTCTTTTTAGGGTTATTTTGGGTCTTGTCTTTTTATTTTGGGTCATTTCTGAGCCTGTCCTGACAGAGACAGACAGACAGGACAGACTGGACTGAACCTGGACCTGCAGGAGCATCTATGTGCCGTGTCTGGATGCTAACTGCTCCATCAAGCCTGCACCCTCGATTAGGATTTCAATAGAAGTTTCCCTCTCTCTAAAAATAGTAATAATAGAATAGAAAAGAAAAGAATAAACTAGGTGCTGGGCGATATGGCCTAGAAATGAAATCCCAGATTTTTTTCCACAACACTCGATTTAAGATTTTAATCGATTTTTCCCTCCCTAAAAGAAACAAAACTCCCAGTGACATAAAAATGAAACAAATCAAGTTTTGCCTTTATGTTGTCTAAATGTTTCCCTCTTAAAGTCAAAGTCTGGGTCATAAAAGGTTGATTATGTAGTATAAACGTAGGCAGGTTTGTCTACATAAACACTAAAAGGCTATTAGCATGAAGCTCTCTGATCAATATTTAATCTACTTAAATAACAAATACAAGCCTATAAAAGTGCTTGTGCAAACCCTACAAGGCCGACCATCATGAAAATTGTAATTTTTCTCAAAAATTGCATCTACTTACAATTGGACTAAAGCAAGAAAAAAAATCTCAATTTTTTTAATTTTTTAAATTTACTGCAGAAAATAATTCAAATTAATGGATGTAATTGATTTTTTGCCCAGCTCTAGAATAAACCTTAATCTGTCCCACATGGGGAAATTAAGTGTTACAGCAGCAAAGTGAACAGCATTAACAGAATAAAAATAGACTTAAGTATAAAAAACAGCAGCATGTACATTATTCTACCCATATAAGATATAAAATATAAAACATACAAAGGGCCTGGATACAAAACTAAAAGCAGATCTTATTAAGATTATATACACATTTACTGAGTGATTGCACCTTAACTGCACACTGTAATTGCACATTGTGATTGCACAGTAATAAACTAATAGTAATAATAAATAGTAATAAAATTAGAATAATATCGTTATATATAATATATATAATAGTCCATACACACACGTTTCTATGCAAAGACTTTTATAATAAGTATGGGTTAATTGTGTAATTATTATTTTAGTCATTATGTAAACTTCACTTGGACAACCTCAAATAGGGCTGGGCTACAAGGCCTAAAATAAAATCCTTGATTGTTTGAGAAAAAAACTCCAACTTACACAATAATTACATGAATCAAGTTTTAACTATAAGCTTAAAAATATATTCTGAAATTTAAACATTTCCTCTCATAGTTAATTTGCATGCTGTCATTTTTTAAAATAAAAAGTTGATAGTTTGGTTTGAATGTAGGCAGGTTTTATCTCCATGAACACAGAGCTGTTTTCTCAGCATATTAACACTTTAATCTCAATATTTAATCGTATTCCAGACAGAAATAAAAGCCTGATCCTGTGCCTGTGCAGAGCCTGTTAGATCAGGGCCTGTCTCTGAAGTGGATCCATCACCCGGCTCGATAAAAAAAGTTTTATTTTCAGAATGAAGCGTGAACGGAGAGGACATTTTGAGCCGTGGTGTTATGAAAAGTTTCTTTAAGTCTTTTCTTACAAACTGGGTCACTGCTGGCCTCCATTGTTAAAGCCCTGAACTCCAGCCGACTGCACCTGCCATCCTTTCAAAGCAGCTACAAACTTTTCAGAGGCAGCTTTCAAGTCTGCAGGGGGCGAGCATTTGATATTGAAAACACAGCTGAGGGAAGAAATGCTTTCACCTGCACAGAAAACAGCAAACTGTGAGGCTGCTGCTGATTACTGAGGATCAAAAGTTTCAGAAATGAACCGGGTTAGAGAGGAGCACTGACTAATGTGAGCACGTCCACATAAAGTGGTGTATCATGTGGAGTGCCACAAGGATCAGTCTTAGGGCCTTTATTATTTCTTAATTACATGAATGATTTCCTGTTAGCTTGTAACTCTTCCTCTCCGTTTGCTGATGATACCAACATGACTTTATCTCATACTGACTTACATACTTTAATAAATAATATAATGAGGAAATGGTAAGGGTTGCAAAATGGTTTAAACTTAATAAACTCTCATTAAATATTAAAAAGTTAAGTTTTATAGTATTTGCAGGAAGAGGCAGGAGTTATAAAAAGGACCATGCTAGAGTTTTAATTGAGGGAAATGAAATTTCTCAAGTTTGCCACGTTACATTTTTAGGTATCATCATGGATGAGAAGTTAAACTGGAAACAACACATTGACTTTATTCATAAAACAAAACTGCAAAGTCATTTGGAATCATCAGCAAACGTAGACATTATGTTGATAAGTCTTGTTTATTGACATTATATTATTCATTGATTTATCCATATTTGTTTTATGGTAATATAGTCTGTGCAAACACGTACCAGCTCAGCCTTCTTAAAATTTACTCTCTGCAAAATGTTTTATAAAATTGGCAACTTTTTCTAATTTAACAGAAACTTCTGCCCCACTCTTTAATAAAACTGAACATTCTCAGTTTATGATATAAATATTCATCAGATATGTGTTTATTTATAAATACATGTTCTTACCCTCTTCTTTACCATCATCATTTAGAAATGTCTTCAAATTAAATTCACAGATTTGCTCATTTAACACCAGACAGGTTAGTCATCTTCATCTTTTATAAAACTAAACACGGTCAGCTAAAATATGGAATAATAAAGACATGTAGCTGAGAGCTCATCATCATAACACATTTATAAAAGGAAACTGTCCTGACATTAATTCATGAAGCTTAGTTTTACTTTTTTTAATTTTATTCTAATTTTGTCAACTCTTTTCTGACCTCTATATTGTTGTTTCTTTGTTAAATCTGTTTGTTTGTTTTATTGTTGGTTATTATCATTTCTTTATGTTTCTTCACACATGTATGCATGTATTACTTTGTGTTCTTACTGAAATCTTGACTGTTCTCTGATTTTTCTTATAGAAAGTTGAGCTCCTTTATAAGCCTGATGGCCTCTTCACCTCCTGACACGTCTTTGTTTTCTGAATATTTCCAGTTTGATCTTGTGTACTTTTTATAGTGCAAAATCCAATAAACAAACAAAAAAACAAACAGAAACGGTAAACTTCTGACGTCAGAGCACATCTTTAATCTTACATCTGTATTCTGCCTCTGACCCTACACGATGATCTACAGTAAATCTATCACACAGCAGTAACGTCGTATTTCTCTGAGCTGCCAGTTAGAAAACAAAATCACAAATAGATGTTAGCTGCCTCACAACAGGACAGACTCACAGAGAGGGGAAGATAAAGAGTTTGTTATATTTAAGGAACAAAATGAAGCAGAAACAGACGAGCTTCTTCACCTATCTGCAGTCTATTATCACAACTATTACCTGCTCCAGACATCACTATTAAAAACTCAGTTTACAAACATCCTCCTATCTGATGTCATTATTATTTATTCTTACTGCTTCACTCTCCTGTTAGCCTTTTAGCTTTCTATAAGTTTATTCTTTAATATTTACGCCTTTATTTAACCCCTTCATGCATGTGTCCACTACAGTAGAGACGGATATTAGGGATAAATATAAACCCTTTATCCTGCAGCCCCGTGTCCAACAGGTGGTTCAGTCCAAAACCTCCGTCCTAAGTTTCAAGAAATATTTATGTGGCACATTTTTACCATATGGAAATACTGCATTATAAATTTAAAGTAACCAACAAACGGCAAAAAGGTCATTGTTCAGATTTTACTTAATTTTGTATTTTTTTATTTTACACTTTGTTGTAATTCAAAAGTGACTGATTTGATTAAACAGCAACAAAACATATACTTTAAATTTTACTTTTTCTTTCATTTATTCTTAATAAATGTTTGATAAAGACGTGTTTGTAGATCTTTATGAAGTTTAACTAAGTTGCTATTTATACCTTTGCTACACGGTGCCCACTGAAATAGACCGATGCATAACTCTAATTTATGCTTGAAAGGGTTAATGTTAAATCTATTTTTTATTTGATTTTATGCCTCGCTGTTTTATTTCTGCCTGCTGTTTCATCTGTTCAAATAATGTTTTTTTTTTATTTTAGCTTCTTTCAGCCACTTTAATTGTTTTATTTCATTTTTATGTCTGTGTTTCTATGTTTTTACCTCATTTTACAGCTCTGCTTCCTTTTATTTTCTTGTTTTAGTGATTTTATTGCTCATTCTCTCTCAGCTTTTATCCTCTTGTCTTCGGCTCTGTCCCCTTTTCAAAATGTTTTTAACGTTAAGTTTCTCTCTTCGTGAGAGAAAAGGGGAAAAGGGGGAAGTAAGGAAGAGGAAAGAGAGAAGAGGGAAAGAAGGAAAAAAAAGGGAAAAAATTACTTTTATTGGTATTTTTGTTGGTCGACTGTGTACATGTCAATAGGCATACCCAATCAAATGAGATATGTGTGAAAGGATAATGGATAATGTGTTTTGATGTATTTATCGTATTGTATTTATTTATTTATTTTTAATATATATTTTCAGGTTTCCTCTTTACATGGGCTTTACATAGCACTTATTCTGATCTATTGTCCTGTTTGTGTGTGTGTGTGTCTTTGCCGTAATGTTTGTGTGTTAGCTGCCTCGGGCCTGAAGATGTAAATTAGCATTGATGCTAACCCGGCATATTTACATCTATTGTTCTTTAAAAATATATGTTCATTAATGTGCACTGTCCCTATGAAATAAATAAAAATAAAAAATATAAAATTTAAGAACAATCATTTTCAGTTTAGTGATGATCTGATTCTTCCCTGTTCAGGTTAATGGTTAATGGTTAATGGTTAATGGTTAATGGTTAACGGTTAATGGTTAACGGTTAAAGCTCTCAGACAGGTGAACGGTGTCAGTCTGAGTCTCCGTCAGCAGAGCCCGGGCTCACATTTTCCTGCTCTCAGATAACTCAGGATGATTTCAGGCCGTTGTGTTTGTGAGCGGATGATTTTAGCGGCGGCACAAACGTCGACTTTCCCGCTGACACGTTTACCAGGTGTGTGTTTTCCCATCTGCTCAGCGGAGCTGCTCTGTTATCATCCGAGGCAGGAGGCAGGAAAAGACGAGATGCTGGATGGAACTGACGTAAAAATAAGTGTTTGGGAAAGAAAATGGGTAAACGAGGCTGCACCTGAGCGACAGCGGGAGTCTGAGAATGGAAATGACCAGGAGATAAAGCTGGAGGTCTGATGGGATGATTTCAGGAGCCATCAAACAGCCGAGTCGATGCCAAACGTCAATACTACTCTGGGACCCAAAAACAAGAGTGAACAAAGAGGTCACACCAAAGGACACAACTCACACCCACAAACACCTGAGTGTACCACAGACTGAGCTCAGCCGCACAGACTCATGCTGCTCGTCATGTTTGGAACTTTCTGGAAGACCTTAAATTCAGAGTGAAGAGTAATATGAAAAGGTAATGAGATATAAAATTCAATATATTACCAGCAACTAAAAACTTGTTCAGACATGCCTTTGACGAGCTTGTTCAGGAAGCAGAGAGCTGATTAATTTAAAGTTTATAGCTGAAGGGCTAAAGATGAAATTACTTTAGAAAAACAGCAAAAAACATTTTTCAAACATCACAGACATCTTTCTCACATGTTTGCACCTTGAGCTGTAGCCATTAAGTTTGGTTTGTAAGCTAATGAATCTTTTATTGAACATCATTTCTTTAGGCAATCTCAGTTTTGTTCGGACGAGCGAGCTGCTGCTTCTAACTTGGTTACTGGCCAAAGTAAAACACACTTTATTACCAAAAGTATTCAATCAGCCATCCAGATAATCAGACTCAGGTGATCCAGTCTCTTCCATGTCCACAGGTGTATAAAATCATCACCTAGGCATGCAGACTGCTTTAACAAACATTCAGCAGTGGTGACATTTCCTCACTCCTAAATATTCCACAGTCAACTGTCAGCTGGATTATAAGAATGTGGAAGTGTTTGGGAACCACAGCAACTCAGCCACCAAGTGGTAGGCCACGTAAACTGACAGAGCGGGGTCAGTGGATGCTGAGGCGCATAGTGAGAAGAGGTCGCCGACTTTCTGCAGAGTCAATCTCTACAGACCTCCAAACTTCATGTGGCCTTCAGATTAGCTCAAGAACAGTGCAGAGAGCTTCATGGATGGGTTTCCATGGCCGAGCAGCTGCATCCAAGCCTCACATCACCAAGTGCAATGCAAAGCGTGGATGCAGTGGTGTAAAGCACGCCGCCACTGGACTCTAGAGCAGTGGAGACGCGTTCTCTGGAGTGATGAATCACGCTTCTCCATCTGACAATCTGATGGACCAGTCTGGAGGTTGCAGGAGAACGATACTTGTGGGACTGCATTGTGCCAAGTGTAAAGTTTGGTGGAGGGGGGATTATGGTGTGGGGGTGTTTTTCAGGAGCTGGGCTTGGCCCCTTAGTTCCAGTCAAAGGAACTCTGAATGCTTCAGCACACCAAGACATTTTGGACAATTCCATGTTCCAACTTTGTGGGAACAGTTTGGAGCTGGCCCCTTCCTCTTCCAACATGACTGTGCACCAGAGCACAAAGCAGGTCCATAAAGACATGGAGGACAGAGTCTGGCCTGCACAGAGTCCTGACCTCAACCCCATAGAACACCTTTGGGATGAATTAGAGCAGAGACTGAGAGCCAGGCCTTCTGGTCCAACATCAGTGTGTGAGCTCATAAATGCTCTTCTGGAAGAGTGGTCAAAAATTCCCATAAACACTCCTAAACCTTGTGGACAGCCTTCACAGAAGAGTTGAAGCTGTTATAGCTGCAAAGGGTGGACCCACGTCAGATTGAACCCTGTGGATTAGGAATGGGATGGTACTGAAGTTCATATGTGAGTCAAAGCAGGTGAGCGAATACTTCTGGCTAGCTCTGTTTGTTGACACAAATTAATAAGGTACTGATATTTTTTTGATTAATTTATTGAACCGTAGCCAAGATTAATAGTAAATCAACCAAGCTAGCATAATTGGGTCTCTGTTTTTGGGTTTATTTAGTAACTGTCTTCGGACTGTAGCTGCTATCTGGTTAATGTACTTTGAGTTTAACGTAACAACCTGGAATCTGAACTGGAATCTGAGGAAATGATTAAAACAGAAGTCAGACAGATTTAGGTAATTAGGAATACAGCTAATGCCTATTTCACCAGATTATCAGTCGACTAGTCCAGGGCTTCTTTTTGTCTGTTTGCCGTCTACCCCACAATTCAAGAGTCTTAATTCTACTTTGTGATCTTGATATTTTGAGATTTCAAATAATGAAGAAACATAATAGTGAGGATTATTAAATTCAATTCAACCACCAAATGTATCCCCAAAGGGACAATTTAAAAGGCAAACAACATTATTATTGCTATTATTAATATTTCCTTCTTTGGTGAAAACCAAACGGTACATTCAAATGCAATCGTAAAAATGAAATCTGTAGTGACTTCCTGAGCAGTACGTGCAGGGCGAGTGCGGGGGAAATCTACATCGTTTATATTGTTGCTTTTCTGATATTAATATCTTGCAGGTTCATACCTCGATAAAGGTATGATAAGGGTGAATCTTTCAGCCCTGATACCAACACGAATGCTCGCTGTGTGTTTTTAGTTAGATTTATAGTTTATAGATGTAAAAACAGGTTGTGAGCTTCCTCGGTGGAGGTTTGGCTCTCTGAGTGCTCTCTAGTTCTTGGACCAGTTTGCAGAAAAGGACCCTGCATCATGAATCTACATCTGTCATAATAAACGGACATGAACTGCAGACCGGTGCGTTATTTTTATGAATGAAACATCAGGTGAGCTGGACTCCATCAGGCAGCTGTAAAAGTGTTTAGAGGAATCTGCCACTCCAGCATCACTCCCCTCCCCGCTGTAGATTTAAGCAAAGCCTGACGCAGACGTTTCATCAGCCTGTTGGACCTCCTGTATGTTAATATTTGACTCTCTCCTGTCAGCTAAAATAAAATAAGTTCTTTGTGCTGAGCGGGTGAAGGCAGACTGAGTTAGTGACTCTGCTGTCCTGATTGATCGGCGTTATTGAACACAAACAGGCCGTCTGCAGAGGGTGAGACGTCTTCTTAAAGCACTAACGGCTCTGCAGAATAACAGCTGCATTCACCTGTCTAACTACAATTTTACTAGAGATTAGGGCTGGACAATATAACCTAATCTCAATATCACGTTTAATTGAAGCTCTAACTTCGATTACTATTAATGGACAATTATTCTATACTATGCTGGAACAAATTAGTGGTGTTACCGATGGTCGTCAAAACGGTCCTCCTGCAGTATCTACATTCAAATTCTTTCTGCTCCACATCCTCTACACAGAATCTGAAATTGTGCCCAAAACAACAGAGACAGCATTTTTCTCTCTTAACAAGGTTCTCTGATAGATGGGTGCTTGTCTCCTCCATGTTGGTTGCGCGTCCTTCGCTCTTGGCCAAAGTGAATGCAGACTTAACATGTAATAATTGACATGTGTAAAATTACTTTGATGAGAGGGTCTAAATGTAGATTTTGATTATTTTCAATTAAAGGTGTAGTCAGCGATCTTCTAATCTTCTAATCTAATGTACTATTTGTCAAAATCACTGTATTTCTCCTCTCCATCAACAAGATGTCACCACTGACAGCATGTTGAAAAAAAAGTCCGGTTTCAATACACAGCCTTGGCTCTGAATTTCAGCAGGTAAATACTGTGGCTCGGGCCGAGTCACCAAAACAGGGTACACCCCCCCAGCTCCAGGGGGCGATCATACTCATGCACAGATCAGACAGAGGGGGGAGGCGGAGTCGTAGGTAGCGTAGCGTGTGCAGTTAGCGTAAGAGAGAGATACAATATGTGCAGTAGCAATGGCTGAAAAACAGCCCAAAAGAAAAAGGTCAGAGGAGTGAAAAGTGAAAAAGAAGGGCTATGACCATGAAAGAGTGAAGACCTGGGTCAACATTGGTGTTGCTTTACGACGGTGGAGGGAACTCCGCCAATTTAAAGACCTGAAAATGGACGCGGATGTCTCCGTCTGTCTGCTGGATAGGTTAGCAACATTAGCTTTGTGGTGCTTCACATAACAGTAACAGCCGTCGGGCATTCATCTTATTGTCTAATCTGACAGAATGTTCTGTTGTTGTGATGTTATCAATAATGGCAGTCGAGTTGTCTGACGAGTCGGGGTTACCTTAGCTACGTTGGTCAGCTACGCAGTTTCTATGGCCGTTTCCATGACGATGTACGTCCATCAACTTTCGGGGGTGGAGCCAGGGGTGAGGTATGAAGGGAGAGGTGGGTCTAAGTTTGTTTATCAACAACCTCTCCACTCATTTACTCCCACATCGCTGACTACACCTTTAATTGCTCAGCTTTACTAGATATCCAGAATTCATTTATGATGCTAGTAATGTTGGTACAATTATAGATAGCATAGATGAAATTTGTCACCAGAAAGAATAAAACTGTTGTTATCAAGAATTAACATTTTTACTAGTAAGAACTGAGTTGTAGAAATCATGAATTAGAATTGCGACATGTCAAAATGTCCTTGTGGATGTGTGGACTTTGAATTACAACATGTACAAACGGCACACAGCAATGGCACACGTTTACGAGCTGTAATTAAAAGTGCTATGAGGAGAATCTATTTCCGGCGACATAAAGACTCTGCTACCCATGAGCACGCACGGCGACTGTCGTAAAGACGTGACCCAAGCCAAAGCGTGTGTTTGTTGTGATGCTAATGAATGCAGCTCGGACCTTCCTCAGAACTCTGCATTGCTTTACAACTTCTTTTTTCAACAACTTACAGGATGCAAAGCCACGAGGTAATGTATCTCTTTCCAGTTACGTAGTGGTAGTTTTTGATGTGTGACAACAAGCAATTTTTGGAAAACTTAGTATTGTAGTTTTGTAGCCGGCTATATATGGCTACTTACAGCCCGGTGCTCTAAGACGTGTCTGAATAATATAAATTTGCTCTAGTTTTAATTGTCTTGTTCCTGAAGTTGAGTATCCAGGCCAGTCCAGCCCTGTCCGACCCGACCATGAAGCTAAGGAATAGCATTTATAGCTAACCTATTTTGATGCTATAAAACTCATCTTAAAGTGTGTATTTCCATCAGGCAGATATCTAAAAGGGAGACTTTTTTGAAACTACTTAGAAACTCCTCACAGCATCTTTAAGTTGCAGATATATCTCAAATTATCATTTCCACCAGAGAAAAATAAATAGTGGAAATCTTTCATTAGAACAGTTACTAGTGAAAATTACATTGTGGATATGTCGGCTTGGAATTTTAACATGTGAAAAAACATTTACTGATATTTACAACTGCTATTACCACTAATGCTTAAATGTTAAAGGGCTTACCATAAAGGGTGTGAGTTAATGGATTCAACAAGGCATCCACTTTTCTTTTTATAGCCAATGTTTTTTGTTTATGAAACAATGTTTGTTAAGTCTGTAGCTGAAACTATAACTGTAGGCTCCTCGTTCCTGGATACAGAGACATTTTAAGCTTGTCTTGCAGCGTGCCTTTGAAAAGCCAAATAAACACTGGAGTTAAAAAAAGGAAAAGAGGAGAAACTGGTATCATAAATGGCTAAAGAAGATGCAGGCTGCTAACCCCTCCAGCACTGTGATCAATGTGAGCAGGTCAGCGTGACACTGATGCACGAGGATGGACTGATGCAGGACTGAGTGGCAGACTGGAGTCTGAGCGGACCTGACAATCAGTCAAACAAATCCAAACACAGAGCGAGAGGCGGCGCAGAGAGGAAACAGGACTGTTCACAAACAGCATCGTCAGAAGGCCAAACAAAGGTAGACCAAGAACAAACTGATCCCACGAGCTCGGACAGGTCCTGTGTCGAGCTGCCACAACACACCAGTTTGACTTTATGGATGAAAATGGAAAAAAAAATAAACTGATCGTTTAAACAAAGACAATTCCTAAATTTAAACCTTCAAAAACTGGAAGCAAACTCGTAAAAACTGTCTGTTTGTAATATTTGTCGGTCTGACCATCAGACTGTACAGCTCCTCACTGTGGGGAGGAGGAGTGACAGGAAGACTAAGGAGGGGAAGGAGCAGCAGCCATTTTTTTTTTATTCTTGATATCCTGTTCGTTTTTGCTTCCAAAAGGATTAACGCAGTTCTTTCTAATCTAGAAATATCTCTGCTCTGAAAAACCGAATGGACGGACATTTTACTAAACGATCAGTTTAATCAAATCCATGTTCCAGTGAAGTGACCATGTGTCAACTGTCAGAAACAGAAAACAATACTTTATAAATGTTATTCACCCTTTATTTAACTAAAAACACAAAAACAAGACACTTAAAGTTCAGAGACAACTGCAAAGGTTTCCACTGAACAACTACAAGACTCACCCAGGGCTCCAGACTAACTTTTAGCATTGGTTGGCACCTAAAATATTTAAAGGTGGACCAGCACAAAAATAAGGTGCACCAAAATTTTTCATATTGTCACTGACCTGCTGCAGTCCACGCCTGCCTCCGCTGAACAGGGACTAGACTGACCTGCTGCAGTCCACGCCTGCCTCCACTGAACAGGGATTAGACTGACCTGCTGCAGTCCACGCCTGTCTCCACTGAACAGGGACTAGACTGACTTGCTGCAGTCCACGCCTGCCTCTGCTGAATAGGATCTAGACTGACCCGCTGCAGTCCACGCCTGTCTCCACTGAACAGGGACTAGACTGACCTGCTGCAGTCCACGCCTGTCTCCACTGAACAGGGACTAGACTGACTTGCTGCAGTCCACGCCTGCCTCTGCTGAATAGGATCTAGACTGACCTGCTGCAGTCCACGCCTGTCTCCACTGAACAGGGACTAGACTGACTTGCTGCAGTCCACGCCTGCCTCTGCTGAATAGGATCTAGACTGACTTGCTGCAGTCCACGCCTGTCAGCATCTGATATTAAAAATAATAAAATTTGTTTGAACAGTAAATATTTTGTCTTTGTTTTGTATTAAGTTGATCACAAGTTGAAAATGATTTGTGAAATACTCTTTTCTGTTTTTATTTTTGTTTTATTTTAAGTCCACCCTCAAACCACACTGAGCTTTAACCCCATAACTCCATAAATCAGATCATCCTTAAACATAAAGGACGTTTGGTTTTGTGGTTCCTGAGGTTTTGTTTCCCTCTCCTGACGCTGTATATCTGTCTCAGCTCTCGTTCACTCTTCACCTCCGCTCATATCTCTCTGCTGTGTTGTGTCATTTATGATAAATCAGCTTGTGAAGAATAACAGAGGCCTTTGGAGCAGCCTTCATATAACTTAACCCCCCCCACAGATGGTAACCACAGGCTGTCAGAGCGCGAGCCGCTAAGAGCACTTTAACACTCTGTGTCACAGGATAATAAACATGTGTTCACTCTGCTTTGGCCTTTTCATCCTGACATCCCATGATAATGGCTGGTTGTCATGACTTTAACACGACCCTGGACTTTATGTTTCTGAGAGGATGCAACACCGAGACAAACTATGAGCATAAAACAGACGAAGAAGAGTTAGCTGCAGTCTGTGAGCTGAAGAGATGAGAACAGAAACTTATCTGGAAAAGTTTGTTTCTCTGACTCGGAGAAAAACAAAAGTGAAGTCCAGTTCTTCTTTAAAGGCACTCGGTTTTGGGAGAACAAAACGTGTTTTTGAAACTGTTTTAAGAGTGAATACGCCTCAAAAAGCTGCTGTTTCCATCTTAAAGGGACACGGCAACATTTTTCTTTTCCCGTCTGTCGACCGGCAGAAAGACTCCATTATTCAGACTGAGCTGCAGAAACAAGGAGACAGCAAAGCTAATTAGCTTAGCCCAAACACTGGAAGTCTATGGGTAGTGCTAGCCTGCCTCTGGCTACAGTCATCAGATAAACTCTTCAGCCTTTAAAAAAAGAACGACTGAATTAGGGCTGAACGATATGGACAAAATGTCATATCTTCATATTCATGCCAGATATTTCGATATTGATATGATATGACTACAGGTTTGGTTAAAACCAAGCGGTGCATTCAAGGGCAATCGTGAAAATGAAATTTGTTGTGACTTCCAGATCTTTACATGCAGGGCGAGCGCGGGGAACTACACATTGTTTATTTTGGTGATTTTTCGGTATTAATATCTTGAATGTTCATATCTCATTATAGTAGACTGAAAATGCCGTCACGGTTGTGCTGCGGAGCTTCTTTTGGCTTTAGCAGTAAAATTTTCTGATCCTCCTCCAGATGTAGCATCTCAACACACGGCATCGCCTGAAAAGATCAACTTTTTTAACTTTGACACTTCGCCTTAAGGCGGTCAGAGGGTTGACTCCGCCCATCACGACTGTACATTGACTTTACATGGAGAGTGTTGGCAGAGGACGCTCAAGTCGCATTCAGTGTGTAGGCACCTTAAAAAAATTGTTTTCCGCAAAATAATTTGATACTCCTGATCCTGGACTCCGACAATCCTGATCCTGGACTCTGGACTCTGGACTCTGACTCTCCTGGACCTGGACTCTGGACCTGGACTCTGTATCTGTAGATGAGCTGCCTGAGTCTCTGAGGCGGTCATCAGGATTCTGTCCACGTCCTCCGTCTGTCTGCAGCCTGCTGAGCCCCCCCCCCCCCACAGCAGAGACTCCCATCTACACATGTGTGTGCTTATATGTGTGTGTGTGTGTGTTTATGTATGTGTGTGTGTGTTTGTGTGCCCCATATTTAATCCCTGTGCAGGTGAACATGGAGGGTGCAGAGTGTGTCTTAAAGAAACAGCATATGACTCCTCCCACCTCTGCTGATTACGTGTTGTCTTTAATGTCTTTAAAACAGGTGGACCGACCTGACGTAAGGAAAGAGGAAAGGACCAAAGTGTGTGTGTGAGGAAGGATCCTGCAGGTTCAACTTTAACCATGAGTTTACCTTCATGAAAATCAGAGTCAGAAATACTTTATTAACCCTAAAGGGAAGATCCAGTAGGTTCAGTTTCTCTTATATACAGAACAGCAGTAGGAAAATACAATAAAATAGATTTTTATTTTTATTTAATTAATTAGACAGGTTGTTAAATGCAAAAACTGTAATAATGTCAGAAAAAAAGAGTAAATTAGGTAGAAGTGAAACTATAAATTACGTCAAGGAATTAACACAATTAACATTAACAATATTTACTATGTGAATATAAATAAGACCACTCTTTGATAGTTAGGGTACTGCACTGGGCTTTACATTTGAGGATTTACTTAACAAGTATCAGTGGTGTAAAACAGAGATGTTTATTCTCCAGAAAACAATAATAACTGAGATCCTACATGACTTGTGCAGCATGCACACGTGTTCATCATATTAAATATTACTTTAATAAGGTATTTACTTTTTTTTGGATGGTCATTTATTGCCTCTTTTTCAAAATATTAAAACAACTGAATCTTAAAAGTGTACAATCTTCTGGCAAAACTGTTGAAAAATCAATTGGTTATTATATTTAATATTTGTTGCATCAATATCTGTCAAAATAATCATATATTTAAAAACTACCAGTTTCATATTCAAAACTATATTTAGCCAAAAATAGATGATGTAAGATTATGCTGTAAAAAATAAGGAGTCACAACAAGTACACAGGACTGTTTAGAGCTGCTGAAGAGTTCATCTGATGACTTTTTTTGACCTGAAGATTTTTTTCTTGCCTTAGTCCAATTGTAAGTAGTTGTAATTTTTTTTTTAAAATTACAATTTTCATGATGGTCGGCCTTGTAGGGTTTGCACAAGCACTTTTATAGGCTTGTATTTGTTATTTAAGTAGATTAAATATTGATCAGAGAGTTTCATGCTAATACTGTAAAAACACCTCAGCCTTTTAGTGTTTATGTTAGGGATGTCCCGATCCGATATTGATATCGGACATCGGTCAAAAAAACAAATATCGGATTATATCGGCCTGCATCCTAAATCTCCGATATCAGCACTCCAATACAAGCAGTCCATTCTAATATATTTATTTTTTATTTTATTCAGTTGTAGAATATGCTTATGTTTAAGTTCAACACAGTGGTTATTTTGCAGTTGGTGAAATATGTTTTTGTTTGATTTATTGAGGTCACTTTTCAGAGTCTTCTAATATTTTGTATTCATGTTGTTTTAATTGTAGTATATTCTTATGTTTAAGGTTAAAATTTATTTAACCTATTGGTTAATAACAAATAGGTCAGTTTTTCTCATACCTACTATTGCTGACTACTGTTCTCTGTTTGAGTAATCTGACCTGATCAAGACTTTTCTTACAGTCCATACTACAAAATAGGTAATAAAAGTCTGTATGATTCCTGCTGATATCGAATCGGATTGATATCGGTATCGGCCAATACTCAAGGCTGCAATATCGGTATCGTATCGGAGGTGAAATAGTTGTATCGGGACACCCCTAGTTCATGTAGACAAACCTGCCTACGTTTATACTACATAATCAACCTTTATGACCCAGACTTTGACTTTAAGAGGGAAACATTTAGACAACATAAAGGCAAAACTTGATCTGTTTCATTTTTATGTCACTGGGAGTTTTGTTTCTTTTAGGGAGGGAAAAATCGATTAAAATCATAAAACGAGTGTTGTGGAAAAAAATCGGGGATTTTATTTCCAGGCCATATCGCCCAGCCCTACCAATACCCATTGACTCCCAGTGTTTGAGCTAAGCTAATTAGCAGCAGTCTGAAGAACAGAGTTTATCTGCCTGTCATGGACGTTAAAACAAAGAAAATGTTGGTGTGTCCCTTTAACATGCTGACCTGCTTCATCTTCATCAGTGTTTGTTCTTCACATGTTGGTGCATAAATGGGACGCTGTGCCTTTAAATCCACCTGCAGCCTGTTTCTGATGTCGGTCCTGAGCAGAAGGACACGTGATGATGGGAAGTGTCAGGATGGTCTGGACCCCCGCTGTGCCACCTGTCGCCCTCGGCCCTGAGGCTGTGCCAGTCCTGACAGCGACACCGAGGCCCAGCTTCAATTACACTGCTGTCACACAACGCAGGTGAGTGTTTGGATTATTTCTTTTCTGTTCTGTCCGAGCTTTATCTCTCGTTTATCGTCTGGGGTTCAGACTGAAAATACACGACCATAAAAGGAAGAAACGCTCCTGAATCAATGACCACATTCAGATTTTGGTAAAGAACAAACTGGAAGGCCAATTGGCTTGTGCAGACAAGGATTTCATTATTACACACTCCTCATTTACTGCTCCATGACTTTAACACAACTAAACCAACATTCAGAAAAATATCAGTCCAATCAGAAAGTGACAACTAGGGCTGGGCAACATGACCTAAAAAATTAAATCCACAATTTATTTCAACAACACTCGATTTCTGGTTTTAATCGATTTTTTCCTTCTCAAAAATGTAATGAAAATATTTGCAAATATATTGCTCTCCCTGTCATAGATATATTCACAACTGTGGTGTAAATATTAAGAGTTATAATAATAATAATAATAATAATAATAATAATACATTTTATTTGTATTGCACTTTACATTTTCACAATCTCAAAGTGCTACAGAGTAAGACACAATTAAAAACAATTAAGAAACATCTAAAACCCTTTCTAAAAACAATTTATAGAGGAGTTAATACTGTATATACCTCCATCTCATTCAGTCTCATTTCCACTTCATTTTTATTTATTTTCCTTCATAAGGACCTTGGTATTGCTTAAAAGCATGTTGCGACCTGTTACTTAATTTTTCATACTCTTCATTTGTTTTCATTTTAGTTGTATTTATTAATTATTGTTTCATTTGTACGTTTATTCTTTATTCTTCTCTTGTATCCTGCTGCTGCTGTAAATCTGGAATTCCCCCCTGTGGGACTAATAAATGTAAATCTTATCTTATCTTATTCCCAGAACAACAGAAATATTTTCTTAAAGCTAAAGTACACCTCATGATATGTTGATTATGTAGTTCAGCCCAGTTATGTAGTCACATTCAGGCCTGTCTGATATAACAAGCACCTCAACAAAACACAACAGAGTTTAGCACATGGACAAAAAGCAGAAAATGATAAAAATAACCAAGTCATTAATTAAACCAAATGTTCCATCTTTAAAGCAAACAGCACTGTTGTGTCTCTGCTTTAGTCTGTCAGAGTTTTACTGTGATACGGAAGATTTCTGTTTAATATGAGCCTGACGGGGAATTACAAGATAATTCAATTATTAAACAAGTAAACTAGAATAATAGCAGAAAAAAGTATGTTTTAGTTCATATTAGTATACCGAAAGTATACTTTTATGAACTTAAATGTGGACTAGAGGTATATAACTTGTACACTAGTACATAGATACATGTACTTGTAGTGTACTTGAAAGTGTACGCTCATAAACTTAAAAACCCTCAGAAAGTACACTTAAAGTAACTTTAACACACTTTAAAATGTTCTAGGTGCTGGTTTGGCGGAGTGGTTAGCAACCACGTACGTCCAATGTTCAGACTTCTGCAGGTCCGGGTTTGAATCCGGCCTGTGACCAGTTTCCAAAAAAAAGTTGTAGTTTAGTCTGATGAAGTCATAAATTAGTTAACTTTCTACTGGATTAAAGGTACGCGGTCCATTGTGGACTAACAAACTTATGTCTGTTTCACACCAACCATATTTAGTGCGCACCAAAGAAGTTTTAGCTCAGGGTTTGGTACGTTAGTGTCAATGTGAATGCAGCCACCACAAATCAGCCGGTCTGAGACCTCCATGAAGGGGTGGTCTGGATCCGCTCCATCTCCCTACATTTGGTGCAGTTTCACTGGTGTGAAACAAAGTGGTCCGAACCGATCTACTTTTGATGCATTACTTCCTGTTAATCCCGCGGTTGAATCTTTTGCTTCCTCAATTTGTGGATTTGTTTATTCTGGTTGAGGATTACGATGATTTACGAGGGTCCAGAAGGTCGCTGATGCCGTCTCAAACACGATAAAAAAAACACATTTGAAGGAAAATGTAGAAGAGAGAGAAACGTAAACATTGGTTGTTTGGTGTAGGAAATGGTTACCATGGTAGCCTCTTCTTCGTTCTCCTCTGTAGCAGGTTTGGTAACAGTTACATGCATATCGCCCCCTGCTGTTTCAAACTGAGTAAATATACAAGTGGGTCCGGGCACGGTTCGATATTGCCAGTGTGAATGCAAGCCAGCGGGGGAGAGGGAGGGGGGCAAACCCATGGCAAACCGTGCCGCAGTACGGTTTGAAACAAGTGGACCTGGTGTGAAAACGCCCTTAAACTCAAGCAGACTTGATGAAAAGAGTCAGTTTCCTCTCTCTGCTCAGACTTTGCCTGTTTCTGATTCAGAGCTCCTCTGTGATGCATTCATGGTCCTTCAGTGTTTTTGTTTGACGGGGTTCAGTCTGAAAAACTGATCCAGTACTGGACGTCCACACAGGAGGGAAACCTCCTCGTGATGTTACCATGAGGACTGCAGGAGGATCTGATCGCTCACAGCTGAGTCAGCAGATCAGGCCTGAAGGCTCTGTGGCTCCAGCCTCACTTTGGTTTGGCAGCGTCACACTGAAGCTCTCCTGTCGTGGACCAGGTCGGTCTCTCTCTGCCTCCTCACTGCCTCCCTCTCTTTCCTCTCCTTCGTCTCCTTCCTCCTCCCCTCTCCCTCCCATCCTGTCCCTCAGATGCTGGTATTTGCTCCTGAGCAGCTCTCTCGTCTCTCTGCCGTCGTCGTTCTTCTCTAAGTAGGCGTTCAGTCTCCACCTGTCAGGATCGACTCTGACAGGTGGAGACGACCATTTAACACCCTGAGAGTGAAAAGGTAACCTGCTGCTGCTCAGCTAAACAGGGACAGCTGCTGTGTGATTTAGGCTGAGGAGATGGAAAACTGCTTCAATCTATTTGGCAGCACAGAAGTCAGTTAGAGAGCTTTGATTCAGCCCGGACAGAAGGCCGAACTGTCCACACAGACTCAAACCTTTAATCTAAATGAATGTCTGTATTAACGGTATGACACCTGCCGACTGAGCCTGACCTCACCTTTAGCCCCGCCCACTCATCCACCTGCCTGCTCCACCCTCACTAACAAACTGTGGCAGCATCCACAAACATTACTGCAGCCATTGTGGTCAAAAATATGAACCCAGTGCTGAGGAAAAGGAAAGCTGATTGCAAAGTTTGACTTTAATAAGTTTAATGTATGTTCAATTATGGCTCCCAGATTAAAAAGGAAATGAGCTATAATTTAAACCTCTGTCATAATTTCTTGTAAGTTACCAAGGAAGGGGTTTAAAGTGGCACATTTAAATGTTTGTAGTCTTAGAAATAAAGTAACTGAAGATATATTATCTAGTGTAATTCATGTGTTAGCAACAGCTGAAACTCATGTAGACGACACATTTAGTGACGCAGCTGTGAGTATTCAGCGTTATAGTATTTACAGGAGGGACAGAAATGCACATGGTGGTGGAGCAGCAGTTTACATTCAAACTCATATACCAGTACAGGTTAGGTATGACCGTACTTAAAGCTGGGACTTACTGGATGCTGCTGTAGGCCTGCAAATGCAAACTCATTTTAAAATAACATTATATGATTAGTAATAAATGGTATGAAATGTATTTCCACCTCTTTTTTTCCGTTAGAGTTTATGATGTGTAATTGAGGTGTGACAATAAGTGTGATGTGTTAAATTGTCTTTATAACCTCGTTTCTGCACCATGAACAGCTGTTTTTGTTTCCTCCTGTATGTTTATGTTTTGTGTACTTTTTGAGGAGCTGTGTAGTTTCTGTTGTTGACTGTGCTTGTTTGTGTTGTTTGTAGTTTGTCTGACCTTGTGTGTTGGGCCCCAGGAGGAATAGCCAGTGCTTCTGCTAGTGCTAATGGGATCTTAATAAAGAAAGAAAGAAAGCTAAGCTACATGCATCACACATCACCACACTGACAGGTGTGATGTGTTCGAGGTCCGTCTGTGACATCGTTCAGGTGAACATGATGTGTTCAAGTGTCATTTAAAGAGTCGGAGGTTCAAGTTTGGCTGAACTTTAATGAAATAATGATATTTGTAGTTAAATAGTCTTTTACTTCTTCATCTGTTTGAACTGTTGGACTTTTTTTTTGGATTGTAAATAATTTTGTTCATTAACGTCAAACAAGTCCCAGGATACTTCACTGTCCTGAGGAGCTAACTCTCACCCAGTCATTAAAACTAAACGGGATCAGTCACAGCATCTGTGGAGCCTTCACAGGTGTGCAGGTTACCCATGCCATGGGTTGTTTGAAAACAACAGCGGTGTGTAAAAGTGATCTCTGTGGATGCAGAAAGATCTGCAGTTTGACCAGAAATGGACTCGACTTCTCCTTTAAAGAGGAGAAAAGAACGTCACCAAAGCTTTACTATGGGAATCAGGATTTTGCTTTTGCTAACAACGCTGAGCCGTAGTCATGGTTACATTACAATATCAAATCTGCCCTCCTCAGAAGTTTACAGGAGAACTTTGTGGGTTTTGTCTTTGACAGATTCATGACACATCTGTGTGGAATCATTTAATGTAAGATAAGACGACAGTCTAAAGACTGACGTACTCGTAGTTTAAGCTAACGGCTAACAACAGGGTCGAGCTGCTACGTCATACTGTGGCTTAATGTGATTGGTCTATGAAGAGTGACAAGCGGACTGATCGTCCAATCAGCAGCTGTTCTGGTATTTTCAGGTCCCGTCCTCTAATAAATAACAAAACAGTAAAATTAGATTAAATATTAGATTAACGAGATTTTAAAAAACATAGCATGCTAATTATGACCGTATATAATCAATCTAAATTAATGTGATTATTTGACATCTCTAATGTTAAATATCTAAAATCCACATAAACAATTGTATTCAGTAGTTCTTATGGATTTCAAATCCTGGTCTTCATGTTTTTATTCACATTAAACCAAACACATCAGAGTCTGAGTCGTGACTGTAGGATTAAAATATTTCTATAAAACACAGAACATGTTTTTTTTCTTTAGCTACGCTCAGCAGGATCCAGAGCGAGGACGGACGGACAGAGCTGATAATTATTCCAGTCAAGCAGAGAAGGAAATGAATGATTTGAGTCCAGTAATGACTCACTCACGGCAGAGTAAACTGTTCTCTTACCTCTCATTTGTTAAAGGTCAGGACGTCCTGTTGGCCCGGTGATAAGTGCATTCATGTAACCATCATTTTACTTTATTAAGCTCCTTCTGCTGGTTTTAACCAAATCATGTTTCTGTCTCTAATCACAGCCTCCTGAAAGCTCCTTCTGCTGTTTGTTACTCTGCAGAGTCGAGTTAAAAAAGCCTGAGAGAGTTCAAACTCTGCTGTCAGACGGGAAATGGACCAGCGGGCCGGCCTGGCAGGTCAGTGTAGGTTTAATCACGCTGGTGTTAAACAGTTTCCATGAACATCTTTTTAAAAACAAGAGAAAAAAATCATTTAACAGCCTCTTATGAGTTTGTTCAGTACACGGTGCAGGATGCTTTTATTCATTTAATTTTTGGGAACATTCAACATTTGCAGTAATTTGCATAATTATTGTTTTTAGAGTTTATCCATCTATTTGCTTAAGGCTGTCCTTAAATCCACTTTTTCTCTTTTAACAGGTTGACAGAAAGTTAGTTTGAGACATTTAACTGTGAAATGTCAACGTTCTGTACAGCCTATAATCAAAACTTACCTTTTCAGTCTGGCTTATCGCTGATCATATTTATGATTATTTATTCATCTTATTTATTTGTTTGTTTTAAACTCTAAATCTGTTTTTTTCTCCATTTCTGTCCAGATTTATTGTTTGGAGTTTTTCCCCATTAATTGATTACACATTTGGCTATCTCATTTAACTAGGGCTGGAACGATACGCTTTTCTCCTGATTAGATTTTTTCATGTTTTTTTTTTCGGTGCCAATTTGATTTAAATTGTGATTCTATGATATCGCTGATATTTCCAATCTTTAGTTAGCTTTTTTAACACCAGATAAAAAGATGAACAATGATGATGCCTACAGACTATATCAGGAAAAATACACATCACATATGAGTCTGTTTTTAGAATTTATTCAGCAATATATTTTAACCAGCTGTTTATACTCTCTCTTCAAAAGACTGGACTGACTTTAAAAGTGGCTTATTAACACAGACTAAAATGAAGCATTTACATTTGGAAAAAAATCGTCAAAACTTTTGTGAATCATTTTTTTCTCCCACCCCTACATTTTACCATATGTTTATTTTAAATTTGATTCATTTGTTTATTTATTTGACACTATAGTATTTTCATCTCATGTCTAATAATTATTTATTGTCATTTTTGTCTAAGCTCCTGCGTTTGCTGATTTTAAATTAAAGACAAAGTTTCTTCTGATTCTGTTTAAATCTCCTCTCAATGTTTCCTTACTTTAAATTCAACACAGTGTTTCCTCAGTCCTCTAATTTAATTTTCTGTCTGAATTTCCTTTTTCTGTCTTTGTGTGTTTGAGTAAGTGAGTGTGTATATTGAATGTGGATTGGGGGGGTTGTGGGGGTCTTATATTTAATTTTGTATGCATTTATGCAATTCTCTGCTTTTATTTCACTTATTTGATTTTATCTTTTGTAGGGATGAGAATCGATAAGATTTTATCAACACCAATGCTGTTAATGATCCTGCTAATTGATCCAATTCTTTAACGATTCCCTTATCGATTCATGCAGATTTTGCGAGTGGGCAAATGTTGGTCTGATTTTCAGTGTCAACAATGTCAAACAAGTCACAGCACAGATATCTGCCTCTGCAAGTTTCTGGTGTTTCCACTCACTTAAGGTTGTGCAGTAGGTGAAATGAAAATTAAGCTACAATTCTGACGCTTCTGAACCCTGTCAGTGGGAGGAATTGATTAGCAAAAAGATTAATGATATCGATTCTTTGATGGAGCTGTTAACGATTCTCAACTGGAATTGGTTTTCGATTCCCATCCCTAATCTTTTGTCCCAGGTAAAGCACTTTGTATTACAAAGTGCTTTAAGAAAAGTGCTATACAGATACTCAATCTTCTACTTTTTATTTTATTATTCGTCTATTGTATATTTTCATACACATATATACATATATATATATATATTTCGTTTTTATTTCCTTTTCCCTGTAAAGCACTTTTTGTTTTGTATGACAAGTGCTACAAAAATGTTTGAGACATAATCTATAGTATATTTAGATTAATTAGGGATAATCTTTGAGCCAGAATCTTTAATGGGACTGCACTGACACTGTGAGCTTCACAAGGGCAGAAACATGGTCTGTTTTTGGATTATTACCAAAACCTCAGACACAGAATAGATCAACAGCTTTTCTTTAATTTCAGACATTTTTTTTTTATTTTTCATGCTGGCAGATTGGTTTTGTGCCCTCATGGTGACAATTGTTTAACATATATATTTAGTGTCTGTAAACAGATCTGTGCAGCAGCGTTGCAGCTCCGTAGCTCCACAGCACATAGATACATTAAATTAACTTCTTCCATCCTGTTTGGACGTGGCCTGCAGTGTTTCTGCCAAACTTCTGTTAATCTGAAACTATACAGTCGCTCCTCTTTGTTCTCCACCATATAAATCACATTATTGGCACCTTCTCTGCTCCAGTGTGGGCCGGAGGAACTATATCTACAACACAAAAATGATGTTTAATTACATAAACAAGACTGCGTGCTCTCCCTCGTCAGTCCAGTAATGAAGCTGATTTCTGAAAACAAAAGTAAACGCAGGCTCCGCTGAGGGCAGCAGCACGAGGGATCACACTTCCACAGCACAAGATGTACATGTTCAATGTTTAACGTGTTTTTCTATGTTCTGGTGTTTGATGAGGAAATGTTTTTGTGTGGAGCAAAACTCTAGAAATAAAGCAAACAGTCCAGAAAAGCCAAAAGTGCTGGATTGTCACCAGATAAAGGGATTAAAAAGGAGTTAAACCATCAATATGTCAGTACTGATAATTAACTCTGTGTATCTTTTTGCTGATAACCATGTTGTTTATATATTTAGTATTTAGATCTTGGTCTGTTTTTCCTCTTATTTCACATTATGGGTGTTTTGGAACAAGAATATAAAGCTAAAGGACAGATATGCAATCTTACACTGTGTGCAGGAATAACTGTGAACAGTAAAAAAAAACAAAACAAAAAAACTATATATATATAAATCCCACATATAGATTTAGATATGCACATATATGTATGTGTTTATGTATATATTAGGGCTGAGGAGCATGTGAGGTAAAGTGGTCCGTCACTTTTCCCAAAATTAAAACTCAATTTAAGGCTTACATGGTCATAACTGCAGATATATGAATCCAGCTGTCAGCTATGTTATATAGCATATTTAAGACAGCCAGTGACCTACTGAAGTGCTTTACAGTCAAATAAACAGTAAACAGCCGTGATTGGATAGATTCCTTTCAACTTCACTTTATCATCCCCTGAGGGAAAGCTGCTTTGCAGGCAGGTAAAACACATGAAACATGAAACATATCTGTTACTGTTGAACATTTATGTTAAGCTGTGTCACAGCTTTTGATATAAATGAGTTTTTTATCCTGTTAGATTTGGTCTTTGTCAATCTGAATCTAGAGAGTAACAGTTCAGGCTCAGCTCAGGACACTGGATGAAGTCCTTAGAGTTCACCCTCCTGCAGAAGGTTGTTGGCAGGTCAGGCGGTGTAACCTCGGTAAGTTTGCTCGCTGCTTTGACAACATGCTCCAGTCTCTTTGTGTCTTAAGGAGAGTCTGCCAAACCAGGAGATGATGGCAAAAGTCTGGGCAGCTTTGATCATTGAATGATAAAACTTTGTCATCAGTTTGCTGCAAACTTCAAACCTGTTGAGCCTCCTGTGATTTTTATAAACAACATCTGTTTTCATTATAAGACAGTTTACTGTTCATGATAACGCCAAGGTGTTTAAAACTGTCCACACGCTCCACAGTCTCTGACTTAACTTTTGTGAAAACTTGTGGGTTTGTGTTTCTGCTAAAATCAAAAACTATTGGCCCATTTCCACTAGCACGCCTTGGCCCTACTCTACTCGATTAGCAGCGTGTTTCCACTAGCCTGGTACCTCCTAAAACAAGCTAGTTTTAGTACCTACTCCGCTCTGGTTCCAAGCGAGCTGAGTCAATACTAAAAGATGACGTCACCGACTGCCGGCTACTGATTGGTCAGACAATGTCGTCATCGTTGAATCATGAGCGCAACGACCTAGCATGCTGGCGGTAGCTACCGTTAGCTTACCCTCATACGTCTTTTCTTTGCAGCTGGATTGCTCTCGTCCTCGGCTTCATTCTGTTGTATAGCTTCCAAAACTCTCCTGTGCTTCTCAAGGGGTATTTCTTCTTACCACCTGCAGCCTTCTTCTGCTTTCCTTTTTTACTCGCTTTGTGACAAAAAGACACAGATTGTTGTGTCGCGCTCAAAATGACGTCACCGCAGAGCCGCTCAGCTGTTTACAGCAACACTGCACCCTGTTGGGCAGGAGACTGGGGCTAATGGAAAAGCAGCACAAGGCGAGTAGAGTAGGGCCGGGCTAGTGGAAAAGGGCCATAACAAACTTCCTAACTTGTCTCTACTTCCTACATGACCATATTAGGTCTGATTGGATTAAGTCTGTCAGACATTTTAGTCTGGTTTTTATTTGTTGATGAAGATGTCAGTTAGTTTAGTTTGAGTTTTTGTTTTTATTTGTTACTGTCTAGTTTTCATCAGGGGAAAAAGGTTGTTGATGAAAACTATGAGAAAAACATTTAGTAGGGGTGGGTGAAAATAATAATTCACATAAGTATCTGGATTTTTTGTGATGATTTTTAAATTGATTTTTTTCCAAATGTAAATGCTTCATTTTAGTCTGTGTTAATAATCCACTTTTAAATGCAGTCCAGTCTTTTGAAGAGAGAGTATAAACAGCTGGTTAAAATAGAAATAGTTCAGAAGTGTCACCAGATGGAGGTGTGACGCGTTAAATCATCTGGTTACACTTCTGAGGAAAACGGAAGTTTTTGACAAAACATGTCAAGGTACATGAAAAATCTACATGTCAAGAGAAATATTTCTCTGTAACACCATTCAACAAGCTGGTTAAAATATATCGCAGAATAAATCCTAAAAACAGACTCACAGTCAGGGCTTGAAGCTTAGCATTTTCCCACATAGCACCGGTGCTACCAAGTTGAAAAATCTAGTAGCACACAAATATTTTTAGTAGCACGATGAAAAGATACCAAGTACTGTGTTTTTCTTTAATACAAAGATATGTGGTCAAGGAGGAGACATCTGTGAGTAGAATTATTAAATTCATATAAATAAAAAACATACACTTGAAAGTGACCTAAACATACACTTAAAGTGAACTCACGTGCAAAGAGCAACTGAGGAATGTAAAAAAAACAAGATGATGCAGAATATTATAATATAACAACTGTCTGTTATCAACCAGTAATCCTAACCCAATGCTTTTCTCCAACAGACTTAAGCTTATATGAACTGTGTTAGAATAAACAACATTCATGAAGTTTTTACAGTTTTTGCCGCGCAGGGCGGTGCAGGCATGTCGGGTGTACTGAAGGCTAGCTAGTGGTGCAGTTAGGTCAATAAAACAAACGTTTCAGAGCTGAACATGTTTCAGCTGAGGCTGCGTTCAGGAACACCACCGGACACAAGTATTCAACACAAGATAAAACATGTTTTCAAAGATCATTTTTAGTAGTCGCGCGGGTGCTACCAAATGCTAATCACAACTCCCACTGTTATATTTTTAGTGACAAATGCGAGCACCTCCTCACACTGTCGAGCCCTGCTTACATGTGATGTGTATTTTTCCTGATATAGTCTGTAGGCATCATCATTGTTCATCTTTTTCACTGGTGTTAACAAAGTTAAATAAAGATTGCAAAAATCTGCAATATTGTAGAATTGCAATTGAAATCAAATCAACACCTAAAAAGGAATCAGGAGAAAAGTGTATCGTCCCAGCCCTGATAATCAATAATCAAAATGAGCTCTGTTCCATGTGCTATCATCCTCTGATGTCCCTGTAACAGCTGCTGTGACTCCTGCAGAGTTTTCCTCGTCATAAACATGAAACTGAAACATGAAAAGAGTCGGCGCTCTCGTCTGTTCGTTCGATCGCACTCACTTGTCTGGCCTGCCGGGCACCTGCAGGCGTAGGCGACACTTGTTGGCGCTCTGGATCTGCTCCTCTTTGATGCGAATGAGCCTCTGCAGAGCCAGACACCAGTCCTGGGCCACGGTGGTGTTCAGGTTCTGTGGAGGAAACACACAGTCAGGACGGTTTGTTCGCCACGGCGTTCAGCAGGTCATACTGCTGAGGTGTAAGCACATTACAGAGCACAGGGGAGAGCTGTGCACGCAGACACGTTTATATATCCATGCACAAACAGGAGGACAGAACGTTATTTTAACAGCTTCCTCTTTCTGTCAGAGCTCCAGTCAAACTCAACCCAATCATTTTCTTCAGTCATGTGCTGCAGAGTCTCTGTTTGTCAGCTGGACCATTTTCTAACAGACAAAAGGACAGTGTCCTCCTGAGGTCGTTAAGGTCGTTAGCCTCTCAGGTCGTTAGCCTGAGAGGCTCTCGGCTGATTGCTGAGGCCGACTCCAGCGAGGTGTCCTGATTCCAGCGCTGCAGGAGGGGAAACATACCAAATCTGACACCTCTGCATCAGGAGCATGTGGAGCATGGAGGCTGGACGAGCAGAGGCTTCCTGCAGTCAGATTGAAGATTCAAGAGGCATGTGAGCTCCCTCTTTGATCACATTTTAAACATCTTTAGACTTTGGCTCTGTCTTTAAGAGGAATAGCAAAAAGGAGGTTTCCCCAGATGGATTCCTTTTACCACGCCAGCTTTATCTCTCACTTGGCTCTGGATCTGGATTTTAATTAACTCTGCAGACTTCTCTTCTGACTCTGCTGCCGTTGGGCTGCTCTCAGGGCTCAGCACATACTGTAAGGTAAGCTAAAATACATTTCACTTTCTCTAAACTGGATTAAAACTCGTCTGAACATGCCAGTCATATCTGGGACGAAAGTCTTAAGTACTGTTTGTGATGCTGAGAGCAGCATTAGCAGAACAAAAAGGCACATTTGAAGGTCAGTCTGTGGGTGGATGTCTTTCCTTAAGTGGCCAATTTGAGTCCGGCTTTTAGAGAAACCAAACTCACTGATCCACGGGTTTGGACTCTGAGGCATTATGCAGCCATGGTGATACGGAGATATCACAGTTTATCTATGGAGAGAGTTTAAGCTTTAACACAGGCGAGGACACAGCAGCAAGGCAGCACTGACGGGCAGGACACTAGGGCTGGGTTAAAAAATCAATTTAATTGATTTCCCTTTAAATGGTTCATAATCGATCCATGAAATCCAAAGATCGATCTTTTAACGTGGGTAGTTTTTTCTTCATTGGACGGTCAGAGAAGCAGCCTGTGGTATCAACTCTGCTAGTCTCGTGTTTAGCTCTGCTTTCTACTGAACAAGATCTCTGAGATGTTACTGAAGCAGTCAGAAAAACATGGTGGAAGTGAGCAGCACTACAGGGACACCACCGGAGAGTTTAATGATTAACGTTTGGACATATTTCAGATTTAACAAGCATGAAAGAAAAGACAAGTTGGACAAAAAACAAGTAACATGCAGAATATGCATTAATGCATATCATTAATATGTGATTAATGTAACTGCTTTGGGTTCAGCTCTTAATGTAAAAACAGTTTTAATAATGTACCAGGTCAAAAAGTCATTTACAGCATTATTTTTACTGAGATAACCCAGACTGAACAAATATTGAATCGTGAATCAAATCGATTTGAGACCTCTTAATATCGAATCGAATCGATCCAGAAAATCTGATCGATACCCAGCCCTACAGGACACGACACAATCCTCTTTCTGTTCTGGAAAAAACATCCTGGACGCCTCAGAGTGGAGAAGAATGAAGAAAAAACAAAGACTGAAATGGCCAAGTTTGATTTAGTGCAAATAGAAGGAGGTACCTAAGGCCAGTGTTGGACAAATTACTTTAAAAAAGTAATTAGCTATTGTTAGAAGTTACTTTCTATAAAAAGTAACTGAATTACTAACAGAATTACTCCTCCATAAATGTAATTAGTTACCAGGTAAAGTAACTGGTGTGTTACTTTTTAAAAATATCTTTTCCTCTTGAACTGTGTGTCTCCGTCTCTGTGTCCTTCCTTGTTGTTACCTGCTGCAGCAGCTCTGACATCATCAGCGGAGTTCTCGCTGTTTTTGGTCTCTAGATTTTAGATTTACTAACAACAGACAAACACTTTGCTTTAGGACATAATGGACACTTCACATGTGTGTTCTTGACTTTTACTTCTTTTACTTCCATCCTGAAAACTCCAGTTTTAACTCCACAGACGCTCCAGACTCACCGCTGCTGCAGCTAGCTGTGTTGCCAGATTTGCGATTGAAATAAGCATTTTTAAAGAGAGAAACCTACATGAAGCATGTTTTAATTTTTATCCATGTTACATTTCAATGTCAAAGTCACATTTATTCTTTTTTGTGTCTTAATTTACTTATTAAACATCCTTTTGTTTGGAGGTGGAACATCCTTTTCTTTATACAGAAGTGAAGGGAGGGGCTGCTGTTATTTATAACTCTGTTATTACTAAACAGTCTAACTTTGATTTTTGTAACCAAACAGACATGTCAGGGTTTATCTAAGTTTTATCTTAATCCTCTACAGCTTTATCATGGTGAAAACAGTAGTAACTACATTAGAAATCAGTTTAAATCTGACTATGAGGATTTATTTTAGGTGGAAACATCATTTTTACAGTAAAATTTTGATCTGTTTTAGTGTGGGTTAAAATAACTTTAACAACTTCTGAATTGGGTTTATATTGATGGTTTGTTGGCACAACAAGTCCAAATGAGCAACTGCACTATGGCACAAGCCCAAAAAACTGCAACCCACAACCCCCAATATACACATGCAAGTTAGAAAAAGAAGAAGCCGAAAGTTGCTTATAATAAGCAAACCTGGCAACTCTGGCATTGAGTTTTCTGGTCTGTCTGTTGGCGGTGCAGCTCCTGTCTGAGTCTGGCTGAGTGAGGCAGGTCAGATAACAGCTGATAGACATCAGAGCAAAGTAACGCTCCACATTTCACTGTTGTTAACGGTGTTGTAACATTTCAAACAGAAATTAATTAGATTACCTGCTGCTGGAAAAAAATAACAGTGTTAGTAAGGCTGTTACTTCTAACACCGTTACTCCCAACACTGCCTAAGGTTGAGGACTGAGTTGAAGTTGTACACAGTGTTGATGTGATTGAAAAATGAACTTTCTCCTTGAGACTGGAGAGCGACAGATTCAGAAGAATATGGGAAAGTTGGTAAAACCAATTAGGTCAGACTTTGAGATGTGTGCCGTAGACATGGTTTTCTTTACTTTGTACTTCTGTTCCTCTTTAAAAATGTACAAACTCTGCGCTGATGATTCAAATGTGGATGAAATTAGTTGGAGAAACAGCAAAGAGTCACATAAGTTACAGACGGAGGGGGCGGATATGATGCTATGCTGTGATGTGATGTGTGTAAATCTAAACTAAAAACTCTTTTTTTGAATGGCTTTTGACCCTGACTAAGGCTTCTAGGTTTTATGCTCATGTCAGTTAGTTTTATTTTGTTTTATCTTTTCTGAATGGCTTCTAATCACCTTGATGCTGTGTCACACCTCACGTTGCATTCTTATGTGTCTTTTTTTGTTATGTATCGTTCTTATAGTTTTGTTTTATGTTGCTTGTATCCATAGTGTTCTTATTTATTCTCTGACACTGCTGTAAAGCACTTTGGGGTCTTTTGGGTTACTGTAAATATACAAATAAACATTGACTGACATTGAGCCAACGTCATGATGTAAATCAGCGGGTCGACTCGGGTGTGATGTTCCCACTGAAGCTGATCGGAGGTGAGACGATAAAAACCCGTGTCCCTTACAGGGTCAAACGACCTGGGTCGAAATGCAGATTAAACCCTTTCATACTGCCGACAGGACCGTCTGTTACCGAGTTAACAGTTTTCTTTTGGTCAGTCTGAAAGGGGTAAAATATTCCCTGAAAATGTCATCAATCCCATCCGAACTTCTGAAGTTATCCTGTTAACAAATTAAAGAAAAACACATTCTCTTGGTGGAGGTAATAAATGAATTTTATTATAATTTTTCATTAAGTTAAAAATTCGAAATAGTCAGTAATGGGATAAATAGGCACATTCTTATTGTTAATCGTCTCTGCACTAGGATTTAAGTTTTTGTTTTCTTCTTGGTTTGAAGCCTTTAATCCACTTCATCTCTGCACACCTGGGTGATGTCACCTCTCATGCTACCTTTGCTTTTTCCTTCATGTTTACCCCGTGTCATCATCCTCACAGTGAGTATAAACACCCTTTTTCAGCCTGACACTGATTAAACTCAAACTGGACACTTTGCCCACCCTACCTGTCACAGAGGAGCCTGATTGGCCCTCAGAGACAGCCCTCGGCTCAGGTGTTGACCTACCTGGTACATGCCCTGCAGCGTGCCCACCAGCAGAGTGACCTCCTCCACCACAGAGAGGTCGTGCTGCAGCTCCTGGAGCTCCTGGTAGAGCCGAGGAGGACCCAGGATGGCTTTACCTGCGAGGAGGGCGACAGCAGAGCAGAGCCTCCTTCAGAAAGAGCAAAGTTAATTCAAAGAGCCAAAACAACTTCAAACAGCTCGAGGGGAAAACTTCAAATGAGTTTCTCCGGCTGACCAGCAGTGTAAGACCCAGAGGTATTTAGTAACCATTTATCACCATCAGAGACTTCAGAGGAGTAAAGAGGCTGTTCCTGTCTGAGAAAATCCACACAAACAAACTGGGCCGCATCACTGCTGCCAATCGTTTAAAGAACACCTGAGAAGTTCCTGTTTCTGGATATTTGAAGCTTTATTTTGGACGTCCTCTCTCTCTCTTCATGTTACTGTTCCTAAAAGGGAACAGTTACATGAAGAGAGGGAAAAGGGTAAGAAAAGCATCTACGACAGAACTGAAGAGGAAAAACTCACCACGTCAAGCTATTCAGGCAACAGAACAAAAGATGGTAAATGAAGACTTCATGGTGTAACCGGTCGGTTTGGTAAATAAAGACGTCATGGTGTAACCGGTGGATTTAGTAAATGAAGACTTCATGGTGTAACTGGTTGATTTGGTAAATGAAGATGTCATGGTGTAACGGGTTGATTTGGTAAATGAAGACTTCATGGTGTAACTGGTTGATTTGGTAAATAAAGACTTCATGGTGTAACGGGTTGATTTAGTAAATAAAGATGTCATGGTGTAACTGGTGAATTTGGTAAATAAAGACTTCATGGTGTAACCGGTGGATTTAGTAACGAAAGATAGTTATTGTGTAACCAGTCGATTTGGTAAATAAAGACGTCATGGTGTAACCGGTGGATTTAGTAAATAAAGACGTCATGGTGTAACGGGTTGATTTGGTAAATAAAGACTTCATGGTGTAATGGGTTGATTTGGTAAATAAAGACTTCATGGTGTAACGGGTTGATTTGGTAAATAAAGACTTCATGGTGTAATGGGTTGATTTGGTAAATAAAGACTTCATGGTGTAACGGGTTGATTTGGTAAATAAAGACTTCATGGTGTAATGGGTTGATTTGGTAAATAAAGACTTCATGGTGTAACGGGTTGATTTGGTAAATAAAGACGTCATGGTGTAACCGGTGGGTTTGGTAAATAAAGACTTCATGGTGTAACTGGTGGATTTAGTAAATAAAGACGTCATGGTGTAACGGGTTGATTTAGTAAATAAAGACGTCATGGTGTAACGGGTTGATTTAGTAAATAAAGACGTCATGGTGTAACGGGTTGATTTGGTAAATAAAGACGTCATGGTGTAAACGGTGGGTTTGGTAAATAAAGACGTCATGGTGTAACCGGTGGGTTTGGTAAATAAAGACTTCATGGTGTAACCGGTTGATTTAGTAAATAAAGACGTCATGGTGTAACGGGTTGATTTGGTAAATAAAGACTTCATGGTGTAACGGGTTGATTTAGTAAATAAAGACGTCATGGTGTAACGGGTTGATTTAGTAAATAAAGACTTCATGGTGTAACGGGTTGATTTGGTAAATAAAGATGTCATGGTGTAACTGGTTGATTTAGTAAATAAAGACGTCATGGTGTAACGGGTTGATTTGGTAAATAAAGACTTCATGGTGTAACGGGTTGATTTAGTAAATAAAGACTTCATGGTGTAACGGGTTGATTTAGTAAATAAAGATGTCATGGTGTAACGGGTTGATTTGGTAAATAAAGACTTCATGGTGTAACTGGTTGATTTGGTAAATAAAGACTTCATGGTGTAACGGGTTGATTTAGTAAATAAAGACGTCATGGTGTAACGGGTTGATTTAGTAAATAAAGACGTCATGGTGTAACTGGTGAATTTGGTAAATAAAGACTTCATGGTGTAACCGGTGGATTTAGTAACTAAAGATAGTTATTGTGTAACCGGTCGATTTGGTAAATAAAGACGTCATGGTGTAACCGGTTGATTTGGTAAATAAAGACTTCATGGTGTAACGGGTTGATTTGGTAAATAAAGACTTCATGGTGTAACGGGTTGATTTGGTAAATAAAGACTTCATGGTGTAACGGGTTGATTTGGTAAATAAAGACTTCATGGTGTAATGGGTTGATTTGGTAAATAAAGACTTCATGGTGTAACGGGTTGATTTGGTAAATAAAGACTTCATGGTGTAATGGGTTGATTTGGTAAATAAAGACGTCATGGTGTAACCGGTGGGTTTGGTAAATAAAGACTTCATGGTGTAACTGGTGGATTTAGTAAATAAAGACTTCATGGTGTAACGGGTTGATTTAGTAAATAAAGACGTCATGGTGTAACTGGTTGATTTAGTAAATAAAGACGTCATGGTGTAACGGGTTGATTTAGTAAATAAAGATGTCATGGTGTAACTGGTTGATTTAGTAAATAAAGACGTCATGATGTAACGGGTTGATTTAGTAAATAAAGACGTCATGGTGTAACGGGTTGATTTAGTTAATAAAGACGTCATGGTGTAACTGTTTGATTTGGTAAATAAAGACTTCATGGTGTAACGGGTTGATTTGGTAAATAAAGACTTCATGGTGTAACAGGTTGATTTGGTAAATAAAGATGTCATGGTGTAACGGGTTGATTTAGTAAATAAAGATGTCATGGTGTAACGGGTTGATTTGGTAAATAAAGACTTCATGGTGTAACGGGTTGATTTAGTAAATAAAGACTTCATGGTGTAACGGGTTGATTTGGTAAATAAAGACGTCATGGTGTAACTGGTTGATTTAGTAAATAAAGACGTCATGGTGTAACGGGTTGATTTAGTAAATAAAGACGTCATGGTGTAACGGGTTGATTTAGTAAATAAAGACGTCATGGTGTAACTGTTTGATTTGGTAAATAAAGACTTCATGGTGTAACGGGTTGATTTGGTAAATAAAGACGTCATGGTGTAACTGGTTGATTTAGTAAATAAAGACTTCATGGTGTAACGGGTTGATTTAGTAAATAAAGATGTCATGGTGTAACTGGTTGATTTAGTAAATAAAGACGTCATGGTGTAACGGGTTGATTTGATAAATTAAGACTTCATGGTGTAACTGGTTGATTTGGTAAATAAAGACTTCATGGTGTAACGGGTTGATTTGATAAATAAAGACTTCATGGTGTAACAGGTTGATTTGGTAAATAAAGATGTCATGGTGTAACGGGTTGATTTGATAAATAAAGACTTCATGGTGTAACTGGTTGATTTGGTAAATAAAGACTTCATGGTGTAATGGGTTGATTTGGTAAATAAAGACTTCATGGTGTAACTGGTTGATTTAGTAAATAAAGACGCCATGGTGTAACGGGTTGATTTGGCAAATAAAGACTTCTTGGTGTAACAGGTTGATTTAGTAAATAAAGATGTCATGGTGTAACTGGTTGATTTAGTAAATAAAGACGTCATGGTGTAATGGGTTGATTTGATAAATAAAGACTTCATGGTGTAACTGGTTGATTTGGTAAATAAAGACTTCATGGTGTAACGGGTTGATTTGATAAATAAAGACTTCATGGTGTAACAGGTTGATTTGGTAAATAAAGATGTCATGGTGTAACGGGTTGATTTGGTAAATAAAGATGTCATGGTGTAACGGGTTTATTTAGTAAATAAAGATGTCATGGTGTAACGGGTTGATTTGGTAAATAAAGACTTCATGGTGTAACTGGTTGATTTGGTAAATAAAGACTTCATGGTGTAACGGGTTGATTTGATAAATAAAGACTTCATGGTGTAACGGGTTGATTTGATAAATAAAGACTTCATGGTGTAACAGGTTGATTTGGTAAATAAAGATGTCATGGTGTAACGGGTTGATTTAGTAAATAAAGATGTCATGGTGTAACGGGTTGATTTAGTAAATAAAGATGTCATGGTGTAACGGGTTGATTTGGTAAATGAAGACTTCATGGTGTAACGGGTTGATTTGATAAATAAAGACTTCATGGTGTAACAGGTTGATTTAGTAAATAAAGATGTCATGGTGTAACAGGTTGATTTGGTAAATAAAGATGTCATGGTGTAACGGGTTGATTTAGTAAATAAAGATGTCATGGTGTAACGGGTTGATTTAGTAAATAAAGATGTCATGGTGTAACGGGTTGATTTGATAAATAAAGATGTCTTGGTGTAACTGGTTGATTTAGTAAATAAAGATGTCATGGTGTAACGGGTTGATTTAGTAAATAAAGATGTCATGGTGTAACGGGTTGATTTGATAAATAAAGATGTCATGGTGTAACGGGTTGATTTAGTAAATAAAGATGTCATGGTGTAACGGGTTGATTTAGTAAATAAAGATGTCATGGTGTAACGGGTTGATTTGATAAATAAAGATGTCATGGTGTAACTGGTTGATTTGATAAATAAAGATGTCTTGGTGTAACGGGTTGATTTGGTAAATAAAGATGTCATGGTGTAACGGGTTGATTTAGTAAATAAAGATGTCATGGTGTAACGGGTTGATTTGGTAAATAAAGACTTCATGGTGTAACTGGTTGATTTGGTAAATAAAGACTTCATGGTGTAACGGGTTGATTTGATAAATAAAGACTTCATGGTGTAACAGGTTGATTTAGTAAATAAAGATGTCATGGTGTAACAGGTTGATTTGGTAAATAAAGATGTCATGGTGTAACGGGTTGATTTAGTAAATAAAGACTTCATGGTGTAACGGGTTGATTTGGTAAATAAAGACTTCATGGTGTAACTGGTTGATTTAGTAAATAAAGACGCCATGGTGTAACGGGTTGATTTGGCAAATAAAGACTTCATGGTGTAACTGGTTGTTTCGGCACATTAAGGACTCTGGTATTTGCAGGATAAATAGAAAAAGTCGTACAGACGTCATCGGGGAGCTCCAGTGGCCCTGATTCCAGCTCTGATGCTGGCAGGATCGATCTTCATTATTTGCTGAAGCGCAGCGTCTGGATTTATGAGTAAAAACAATCAGCTGGAGAAACTGTTATTCGGAGCTATGATGCCCTTTTCTGGCCAAAGGAATGCAGGTGTCTCATTAGACGCAGAATTCAGCATCGATTGGAGGCGCTGCCTTCAAAGTCTCTCTGTGCGACTGCTGCGAATCGATAGGCGAGTCTGCCAGCCTCGGTCCTCGCTCCCCTTGGCCCACATCTCCACAGCAGGCTAATTAAATTCTGCAGGTAGATTTTGTTCAGGAGCTGAGCTCTACTGTCAGGAGGAGCTATGGGCAGGCTCGGGGAGGCCACTGGTTTAACTGGCTGTAAAACACAGGAACAGACCAAATACACCAAAACAGCAGAGAGTAGTCGCTTAAATGTGATACTCAAACAAAGGGAGGCAGAGTCCATGGATATAACAGCAGCCCATTGACCCCCTTCTCACTCAGTTTGGCCCTTTAAAGAATTTAAATGAACACAAACTTTATTTTATTATTTTTTTAGGCTTTTTTATAATCCGCGACATAAGAGAGGCAGGCAGGTTAGCATATTCATTCCATTTGTTTCTATTTTTTAGTATTTCTTACAAAAAACTGTTAAAAATGAAATGCTTCAGTTCTAAAGTATGGAGTGATTTTTGAACATTGGCTGGATTAATGTTCACGTTTGAGACCAGAGGAACTAGTAAAAGTCTGATGTGCTGATGTGACACCACGCACACAGGCAAAACGCGTTATAACAAATTAAAAATATAGTTAACAGTCTGCAACACCTGCCTTTTTTATCATATAAGAGAAATTATTAGATATGATGTGGCAACATTAAAGCATGCAGAGAAAAGTGATGTATATACATGTATTTATAAATACCTCACTTTTCCAAATACTAGAAAAACAAAGCAAAAATTGTATTAATATGGTTTGACATGGAGTCTACGAGTCTGCCACAGTGCTGTAAAGTATGGGTGTGATTTATTTTTATCTTTATTTCTCCCTTTCTTGCTTCGTCTTGAATTTGTGTTTAAATGTTTGTGTTTAAACTTTTGTCTTTAATTTGATACTGTTCATAAAACTACAGCACTTTCACTGTGATCTTTTTTAATCCTATGAACAATGCTTGTGTTATTTATATTTAAACTGTGACTGTTCCCTAAAACTCATTTAATGAATGCTTTACCATATTTATTGTTTTGATTTGCTATTTCCTCTTGGCCAGGTCACTCTTGTAAATGAGATCCTGATCTCAATGGGTTTTACCTGGTTAAACAAAGGTTAAATAAAAATAAACAACGGTAAATGAAATTATTATATGCTGTGGAAATCGAAAATAAAATAAACATTACATTAAGAATGTCTCGACATACTGTAATACTAAGTATTGTAATAGAGTATTGTAAAATGTTAAGATCTGCTGGTCCTGAAGCACTGTGATACTACAGTGTAATGAATCCAGATTATGTTGTCAAATGGAGTGTTTTTATGTTGTAGAGTGTACCTGCTCCTGGTTTAGTTTAGTTTAGGGACGTGTGAATACATCAGACACAATGTCCCGTCTCCCTGCAGACAGCTGCTGGCTCAGGCCTCACAGGTGAATGTGCGCCGCTGTAATCCGGCGTAATCCCGTTGGTGAGGCAGGACATGCTTTTCACACCGAGACCTGGACACGACGGCGGCTGCCAGGCACGTAGCTGAGCAGTGTGAGGACGGCGGGGCCCTGCTCCCTCTGGACAGAGTCATGGAGCTCAGTGGATTAGAGACAATGCAGCAAAACTCCTCTGATCCAGAGCCAGAGCCCTGAGGGACGCCATCCCTGTTTCTCTGCTCCACCTGCTCATGTGATCTGTGATGTGACGGCAGCGTTCACGCATCATCCTGAAGCCTCAAACATTGTCATGTTTACAACATGACACTTTGGTAAACCTTGAGCACCCTATAATGCAGGGGTGGGCAACTTTAATTATCAAGAGGGCCACATAAAACCATTTTTCCAGCCTGAGGGCCACATTGTTGGTTCAGTTTGCTTTAGCTAAGAGACTCTACACTCTTAAACCAACTCTGTGTTTTGTCCTGTCTGTCCTCACCCCAGTCTTCAGACTGTGCTGCAGCAACAAGGAAGAGACCACTAACTAGCTTAGCTCAAACACTGGGAGTCAGTGGGTAGTGTTAGCCTGCCTCTGCCTACAGTCATCAGATAAACTCTTCAGTAAAATAAACAGCCCTGTGTGCTTGTTGTGACTCTTTTTTCCTGTTTTACAGTGTTGTGTTTTGTTATCTTCTTCCATCGTCCTATCATCTCCTCCTAAACAGAGGCTTCGTGTTGTTGACCTACTCCTGTGATGGTTTGAGCTCGAGATGTGACGTTCACGAGCAAGTCAAGTCTTCAGAACAGCTCTTTTTAGTGAAAAAAATGCCTGAAAATTTAAGAATGGCTCACAAACAAAAGGCTCAAACTGTGAATCTGTTCTCCCTGTTCACTTAAAGGAGTCGTTCAAAAGATTTGACTCATTCACGAAGGTCACTTCTGCCTGGAAAAGAAGTTTGAGTTTCCCTTGAATAATGAAACAGATTATTTACCATCATTATAAGATAATGAATAATGTGTTATGTGCTCTTGATGATTGATTTCGGACTAGGGATGGGAATTGATAAGATTTTATCAATAGCAATGCTGTTAACGATCCTGCTCATGGATCCAATTCTTGATTGATTCCCTTATCGATTCATGCAGATTTGCATGTGGGGAAATGTTGGTATCATTTTCAGTGTCAACAATGCCAAACATACATCACAGTATCACAGCATAGATAACTGCTTCTGCAAGTTGCTGGTGTTTCCACTCACTTAAGGTTGTGCAGTAGGTGTAATTAAAATTAAGCAACAATTCTGACACTTCTGAACCCTGTCAATCGAATGGAATTGATTAGCAAAAAGATTAATGATATCGATTCTTTGATGGAGCTGTTAACGATTCTCAACTGGAATTGGTTTTCGATTCCCATCCCTATTCCAGACTGTCGTCTGTACTGTAAACAGAGAATATTACACTGAAGCTTGATTTGAAGAAAATCGTGAATTAAATTGAGATCAAAATCTGTCTGTAAAATCATAATTGGATGTTTTCCTGAAATCGTTCAGCCCTGTTTGAGGCTCCCTCTGAGGGGTTTCAGTCCCATTACTGATTATCACAGTATTAAAGAAGCAAACTAATATTTCAGACAGCTTAAACAAACATGAGCTGCAGGTTGACTCTGATTCAGAGCAGTGTAGATGTGGACACACAGGTGGAGGCTGAAGGCTGATTTCTCTAATAAAGAGAATCCAGGCTGAGCTGAAGCTGAACGACTCCTCTGTGAGCTCTGCTGCAGGATAGGAGACGACCCACTGAACGACAGCATAGACTGTAAACAGACAGGACGGCCTTTCTAAAAGATATTTGGAGAACTGCAGGAGCTTGGGGAGGTTTTCTGGTCAGACATGATTGAGGTGACCGTGGCGTGTCGAAGTCTGAGAGGAGCTGCAGCTGAAACGATCTGAGGATCCAACCTGAACCAAGACCAGAGGAAGCTGAACACCAAGAGTCTAAACCCACGCTGCACACCGGACCTGCACGCCAGAGCTGCTGCATGCCGGACCTGCACACCGGAGCTGCTGCATGCCGGACCTGCACGCCGGAGCTGCACGCCGGAGCTGCTGCATGGCGAGGAGGACAGCAGTGTTAATATTTAAGTCATGGAGCTGCAGGTCTGTAACATCAGATCCTGATAAGGCTCCATGTCACAGCGTTTATCGGGATCTTGTCGAGCTCTGCGAGGGAACCCGTGTTTTAACCAGTGATCCTATCACAGGCTCTCTGATTGGACCTGTGGGGGGGGGTCTCTGCAGACTGACTCCTCAGGTGTTTGTTTGTGTTCCATCAGTGAAATGAGATTGAGGGGTGGGGGGGGCTGCGCCAATCAGTCAATCAAACTTTATCATAAAGAACTTTTCATGCACAAAGAACTGAACATTCAAGCACACAGCAGAAACACATCAGCTGAGGCTACGTTTACTAGGGATGGGACGATACACTTAAACTCACCATACGCTGCACCTCAATATGCCCGGGTCACGATACAATATCAAAAAAGTCAAAAAGTTAAAATATTACTGTGTAATTACAACTTATTTGTTTTTGTTTGAGTTGCACACAGGAAAACACAAGGCCTAACAGGCCAAACACAAACAGTAACACTCTCTCTAACCCTAGAGAGGTTAGAGAGAGTGTATGCTAATGAGCGGTAGGCTCGTTTTCACCGTCTTCGTCTTTTTTAATGAGAAAGCCAAAATACTGCCAGACAGATGACTTGTATCCAGGCAGAGCATCCTCAATTTCGACCTCATCCGACTCCATCATTCGGCTTTTTGAGGCAAGCTAGTTGGTGCTAATGTTTGTTGTCGTCACTTCTGGTCACATGCGCTATTACCGGATGTGACGTCTTTATTTTGCGATTTTTTTCAAACTGGATGCATTTCGTCACGTACTGTATCGTAATATATTGCCAAACGATATTTCGTCCCATCCCTAACGTTTGCACAAACACTCTGTGACTTAAAAACGCAAGATTTTTTCTTTGCATATTCAAACTCGATCCACTTTCAGATGGAGATGCTCAAAATAAATGAATCCGCTGTAGTGTTCATGCCAGTCCAGTAGATGGCGCTGTAGGTTTGCAGAGAAACAGCTACAACACACGATAAAGTTTCAGTTTTCAGGAATCCGCAGAGAATTTCCATGTAAACTTTAGGCCAAAACAAAATGAAAGCTTATCGGATCAGACTGTATTTGGCCTCATGCAAAAGCCTCTAAGTCAGGGCGAAGCTGAGGCCGGTGGACATGTGGGAAACACCGCACTGGTCTTTACCTGAAGAGCAGGAGCTGCTCAGCCTCCGGCCTCCGCCCTGCTGGAAGAAGGAGTCTTTGCTCTGGGCCTCCTGTCCCACCTCCACTACCTGCACCTGCTGCAGGGGGGCGCTCCACTTCATGGTGTATTTGGGGCCCACAGGGACCAGGCTGCTGATGTCTGGAGGGCCCCTGATGAGGAGAAAGAGGAGAGGGAGGATCAGACCGAGACTGACAGCATAAAGAACAATCCAGAAACTCAGGGTTCATTTGTTAATTATTTTCATCATAGTTTCATCAACAACCTTTTTCCCCTGATGAAAACTACACAGTAACTAATAAAAACAAAAACTCAAACTAAACTAACTGACATTTTCATCAACAAATAAAAACTAGACTAAAATGTCTGACAGACTTAATCCAATCAGACCTAATATGGTCATGTAGGAAGTAGAGACAAGTGATGAATCTATCCAATCACAGCTACTTTGGTTGTGTTAAAGGTTGGATGAGTTCAGAGGGACATCCAATCACAGCTGCCTTAGCTTGGTGGTGGTGGGATAAGTTGTGGAGCGATCCAATCAGAGCTGCTCTCTTTATGAATTGATATATTCATGTAGAGCAGGTTCACTGTTTGTTGTCAGTTCTGGTATTGTAACTGAGATGCTCTGCCAGGTAGCCTAAATAAAGGTGACTGCATTTCACACAAAGGAACATTTGTTTCTGTTCATTTAGACATTCAGACTTTACTAACATTCAATAAAGGCTTAGTAGATGTTAGGTAGGTAGGTATGTAGGTAGGCAGATAGACATTCAGACTTTACTAACATTCAATAAAGACTTAGTAGATGTTAGGTATGTAGGTAGACAGACATTCAGACTTTACTAACATTCAATAAAGGCTTAGTAGATGTTAGGTAGGTAGGTATGTAGGTAGGCAGATAGACATTCAGACTTTACTAACATTCAATAAAGGCTTAGTAGATGTTAGGTAGGTAGGTATGTAGGTAGGCAGATAGACATTCAGACTTTACTAACATTCAATAAAGGCTTAGTAGATGTTAGGTAGGTAGGTATGTAGGTAGGCAGATAGACATTCAGACTTTACTAACATTCAATAAAGACTTAGTAGATGTTAGGTAGGTAGGCAGACAGACATTCAGACTTTACTAACATTCAATAAAGGCTTAGTAGATGTTAGGTAGGTAGGTATGTAGGTAGGCAGATAGACATTCAGACTTTACTAACATTCAATAAAGGCTTAGTAGATGTTAGGTAGGTAGGTATGTAGGTAGGCAGATAGACATTCAGACTTTACTAACATTCAATAAAGGCTTAGTAGATGTTAGGTAGGTAGGCAGATAGACATTCAGACTTTACTAACATTCAATAAAGGCTTAGTAGATGTTAGGTAGGTAGGTATGTAGGTAGGCAGATAGACATTCAGACTTTACTAACATTCAATAAAGGCTTAGTAGATGTTAGGTAGGTAGGTATGTAGGTAGGCAGATAGACATTCAGACTTTACTAACATTCAATAAAGGCTTAGTAGATGTTAGGTAGGTAGGTATGTAGGTAGGCAGATAGACATTCAGACTTTACTAACATTCAATAAAGGCTTAGTAGATGTTAGGTAGGTAGGTATGTAGGTAGGCAGATAGACATTCAGACTTTACTAACATTCAATAAAGGCTTAGTAGATGTTAGGTAGGTAGGTATGTAGGTAGGCAGATAGACATTCAGACTTTACTAACATTCAATAAAGGCTTAGTAGATGTTAGGTAGGTAGGTATGTAGGTAGGCAGATAGACATTCAGACTTTACTAACATTCAATAAAGGCTTAGTAGATGTTAGGTAGGTAGGTATGTAGGTAGGCAGATAGACATTCAGACTTTACTAACATTCAATAAAGGGTTAGTAGATGTTAGGTAGGTAGGTATGTAGGTAGGCAGATAGACATTCAGACTTTACTAACATTCAATAAAGGCTTAGTAGATGTTAGGTAGGTAGGTATGTAGGTAGGCAGATAGACATTCAGACTTTACTAACATTCAATAAAGACTTAGATGTTAGGCAGGTAGGTATGTAGGTAGGCAGATAGACATTCAGACTTTACTAACATTCAATAAAGGCTTAGTAGATGTTAGGTAGGTAGGTATGTAGGTAGACAGATAGACATTCAGACTTTACTAACATTCAATAAAGGCTTAGTAGATGTTAGGTAGGTAGGTATGTAGGTAGGCAGATAGACATTCAGACTTTACTAACATTCAATAAAGGCTTAGTAGATGTTAGGTAGGTAGGTATGTAGGTAGGCAGATAGACATTCAGACTTTACTAACATTCAATAAAGGCTTAGTAGATGTTAGGTAGGTAGGTATGTAGGTAGACAGATAGACATTCAGACTTTACTAACATTCAATAAAGGCTTAGTAGATGTTAGGTAGGTAGGTATGTAGGTAGGCAGATAGACATTCAGACTTTACTAACATTCAATAAAGGCTTAGTAGATGTTAGGTAGGTAGGTATGTAGGTAGGCAGATAGACATTCAGACTTTACTAACATTCAATAAAGGCTTAGTAGATGTTAGGTAGGTAGGTATGTAGGTAGACAGATAGACATTCAGACTTTACTAACATTCAATAAAGGCTTAGTAGATGTTAGGTAGGTAGGTATGTAGGTAGACAGATAGACATTCAGACTTTACTAACATTCAATAAAGGCTTAGTAGATGTTAGGTAGGTATGTATGTAGGTAGGCAGATAGACATTCAGACTTTACTAACATTCAATAAAGGCTTAGTAGATGTTAGGTAGGTAGGTAGGTATGTAGGTAGGCAGATAGACATTCAGACTTTACTAACATTCAATAAAGGCTTAGTAGATGTTAGGTAGGTAGGTATGTAGGTAGACAGATAGACATTCAGACTTTACTAACATTCAATAAAGGCTTAGTAGATGTTAGGTAGGTAGGTATGTAGGTAGGCAGATAGACATTCAGACTTTACTAACATTCAATAAAGGCTTAGTAGATGTTTGATTTCATCACAGAGGAAAACAGGACTTCAAAAATTAAAGAGAACATAAAAATGTCTTAAACTTTACACTTCAGATTTTAGTCGACTACATCTACAGCAGATTTCATCGACTAACACTAAACTGAAATTAAACTATTTAGAGACTTAATGTGACTAAAACAACAAGATATTTTTGGCAAAAGACTGTAACTAAATTAAAAGGTGCTGTCAACATTAACACTGGTGCTGGACTCAATCCTCTGCAGAGAGTCCACTGTCTGTCTCTCTCCTTTCAATAAAGGCATAAAATGCCAAAAAAAATCTTGAACGAGAGAAAATAGATGGATGGAAGTTAAGTTATGCATTTAAATGTTGTGTTGTTCAAAGGTTAATGTTGAAATGCTGCTTTAAAGCAACTGATTAATGTAGATGTTTCTGTAAAGATCTGTTAACATCCATATCTCTTCTTAACAGCCAAACTTATTGTATCCCTGCAAATGATATATAATGTTTGATTATGTATATATTTTTTCAGCTTATTTATTGCTACCACTTAGTTATCTGTTATTATTATTTAAAATTATTTATACCTCTCGCTGTTACTTGATTTTTAGGTTGTTTCTACTTATTTTCTTATTACTTACTTTCACTTGTTTCTTATCTGTTATAATTATTCCGTTCTTATCCACGTTCTTATTCTTATCGTCTTGATTTGGTCTTTTAACTTGTTTCTACTGATTTTCTCTGTTTATTCTGACGAGCAGCACTTTAACCTCCTTGTGCATTAACTACTGTCCACGCTTGTTGCGTGTAGTGTTTTGTTATTTATGTATATCGCGTCCTTGGCCAGTAGCTCTGCTGTCTGAGGGCGTTTTCACACCAACCACATTTAGTGTGCACCAAAGAAGTTTTGGACCAGGGTTTGGTACGTTAGTATCAATGTGAATGCAACCACCACGCTTTGGTGTGCACCAAATCAGCCGGTCCGAGACCTCCATGAAGGGGTGGTCTCGATCCGCTTCATCTCCCTACATTTGGTGCGGTTTCACTGGTGTGAAACAAAGTGGTCTGAACCGATCTACTTTTGATGCATTACTTCCTGTTAATCCTGCGGTTGAATCTTTTGCTGACTCGATTTGTGGATTTCTTTATTCTGGTTGAGGATTACGATGATTTACGAGGGTCCAGAAGGTCGCTGATGCCGTCTCAAACACGATAAAAAAAACACATTTGAAGGAAAATGTAGAAGAGAGCGAAACGTAAACATTGGTTGTTCGGTGTAGGAAATGGTTACCATGGTAGCCTCTTCTTCGTTCTCCTCCGTTCCCCCTGCTGTTTCAAACTGAGTAAATACACAAGTGGGCCCGGGCACAGTTCAATGTTGCAAGTGCGAATGCAAGCCAGCGGGGGAGGGGGAGGGGGGCGAATCGCGCCGTAGTGGGCCTAATGTGAAAATGCCCTAAAACTAATTTCCTGCAAGGGACAAGAAAGTTGATCTATCTGTCTAAACTGTTTTCTCTACTTGACCCGTAAACCAGCTGACAGCTCAGTGTCTGACGAGTTAGCTCCACTGCAGGCTGCTAGCATGTGGACGTGGTTCATGTCTGTCTCCAGTTTTTCTTTGTTTTGCTCGGTGCTAAGCCCTCACAGTCAGAGAGGGATCTTTAATCAGGCTTTAGCTAACATCATGAATTACCAAATAAAGCTCTACAGCTTTAAAGATTAAATAAGACTCAGGAAAGTGAAGTGAAGCATCAAAACAAACCTGAAACTCTTCAGTTTGTTTTTATTCTGGTTTAAACTCGTCCGCTCCGTAGCTCTTAACTTTACTAATATATCTGCTTCTTATCTCTTCAACCCACTCCTCCACGGGTTTATGAGTTACAGCTTTGAACGTGAAAAGGAAAAAGCATCTTAAAAAGAGCAGTGATGAGAGGCTTGGTGGTGAAAAGGCCGGAGTCAGAGGAAATAGAAGTGGCAGCAGCTCCACATGCAGCAGGAGCAGCTCCTCTTTGAAATGTCACCACGACGACGACGACTCTGGAGACGAATCAGTCTGTGTGATCGGCCCTGTTCCCGCCAAACGTGCACCCCTGGCTGCGAGGAGGCGCTCATTGCTATTCATGTATTCCTGTAATCACGCCGACAATCAACAATGTGATCGGTTTGTCGAGATCCTGCAGGGCACAAAGTCGACGGCGGGACACTCCAGCTGAATGAGACGTGGAGTGATAATTACTCTGAAGGCTGCAGAAGAAGACGAGGCTTTCAGCGACAACTCTGACAGCCGCCATCGCAAAATATACAAAATCCTGTTCCCAAGCTCCGCGAGAGGGAGAGATGTGATCAATGGCACTGTCACATGAGATAAATGGGAAAGAGACCAAAATATGTTTTATGTCACTTATATGGGGCTGCTGGAGCCGTATTAGGCCTCCTACCATTTGTTTAACGCTGATAAAGCTCCTGCAGACCCAGATAGGGCTGCACAGCCTCACAGCCATTCCTCTGCTGCAAGTTCAACAAAACATCCTTAAATAACAGCAAGAGCCTTAAAACAGCCCCACGTACGGAGGCCCAAGGTGTTAAACTAAACACCAGAAAACACTGATAAATACAGATCACAAAGTATAAAAATAAAACAACAAAACATCCTTAAATAACAGTAGGATCCTCATTACAGCCCCACGTACGGAGGCCCAAAGTGTAAAACTAAACACCAGAAAACACTGATAAATACAGACCACAAAGTATAAAAATAAAACAACAAAACATCCTTAAATAACAGCAGGATCCTCATTACAGCCCCACGTACGGAGGCCCAAAAGAGCAAAATGAATATGAGCCACAAAATTCAAAAATACAACAACAAAACATCCTTTAATAACAGCAGGATCCTCATTACAGCCTGACATACAGAGGCCCAGAGTGGAAAACTGAGCTACAGAAAACAGTGATGATTATGTGCGTGTGTCTACATATATATATGTATACATATATATGTATACATATACATATATATGTATACAAATATATGTATATGTATATACACATATATATGTATACATATATATGTATATACATATATATATATATACATATATATGTATACATATGGGTATTTCCAGCAACTTCACGATACGATACGTATCCCGATACACGTAAATTGTGAACATTGACTATGCTTTAGGCAAAATTCTTGACAAGTTTAGTTTTTTCTTATAAGAAGACAAAGAACAAGGATGAGTTTTAAGTGGTTCTACAACTTAAGAGACATAAATTCAGATCCTCAAAGATGGTAGACCTAAGTTCAATTTTAAAACATATGCTTCATTATGTAGCTCGTCTTCTACCTTGAACTGTGCCACTGTTAACATTACCCAAAGTGTATTTACAACAACTGTCAAAATATTTAGGCCGTATCGATTCTGTAGAATCCGTATTGATACACGTATCCTGAAGGAGTGCGATACGATATTTTGCTGTATCGATATTTTGAGCACAGGCCTAGTATACATATATATATATGTGTACACATAAATATATGTATACACACACACACACACACACGTGTGTGTGTGTGTGTATATACATATACATATATATATGTATATGTATACACACATATATATGTATACACATATATATGTATACATATATACATGTATATGTATATATATGTATACATATACATGTATATATGTATACATATGTATACATATAAACATGTATACGTATGTATACATATATACATGTATATGTATATACATGTATATATGTATATGTATGTATACATATATACATGTATACGTATGTATACATATATACATGTATATGCATATATATGCATACATATATATGTGTGTGTATGTGTATATATATAGATAGACTTCTCTGAATTTTGTGATTACTTTATATATATGTGTTGCTGTGCCATCTGATTTGTCGAGCTGCTTTTTGATTGGCTAACATTTCTTTTCAGCGCTCACACAGCAGAATAAAAACCACAAACACAGGCAGCGCCGTGATGGCGAGGGGGTGGAGCCTCAGCAGGGACTTACTTGACGTTTATGTTGGCACAGACCAGCACGTCGTCGAACAGGAAGACCTTTCTCTCCTTGGACTTCAGGACTTGTCCCCGCTCGCCGTACACCGTCTCCACGAGCGTCTCGCAGAGGACGAGCGAGCCCTGCTCTGAGCTGAGCTGCTGAGAGGAAGAGAGAGAGGGGAGGGTCATCAGGCTGCTAAGGTCACTGCAAGGGCTTGGAAGGTAAGGCTGGGCGATGAGGTTAAATATGAGCACCAGAGGGGGCTGATGTTGATTTTATATTAATAAAAAAACACATTAAAGTGACGGCAGATTGAAAATCATCCAGATAAAACGTAAAGCTAATAGATCAACTACTAAACCAGGGTTACACAGATATTTGAACAAGTATAACTATTAAGAAAAAAATGAGTTATTTTTGTGGAGAGGCCTGAAAACAAACTAAATCCAGACTATTGAGATTTGCATTTGTTTGGTCAATCATCCTGTTTTTAGGAAAATGTCTTAATAACTCTTTTTTGCTTTAGTATAGCACAAAACTTCAGCCCCTACAGCGTCACTGTCTGGTTTTTACAGCTCTATGTGCTGAGAATTGTCTGTAAGTCAAGGATAAATCACCATGAAAACCTGAAACAGCTGCTAAAGAGTCCTGCCTCTGCGTTCTCTGCAGCTCTGGATCAGAGATTATAACATCAGAAACTTAGTCGACCAGTTCCTCGTCCACGTGTTAGTGACAGAACTGATGAAGTGAAGTTTAACTATCTCTGACCACGGTTACATCACAGATTACACACTAATCATTACAATAATATTTCAATAATGGCTATGGTTTAGTATGTTATTAAAAACTGAACACAATGATTTGCAGATCTTTTCTGACCTAAATTCAACTGAATAATTATAAGGACAAGATGTTTAATGTTCAAACTGTGTTTTGCAAATATTTACTCATTTTGGAATTTGATGTCTGCAACAAGTCCCAAAAAAAAAAGAGTCTCCATGTCTGTGTCTGAAATGTCACACTAACGTCCTGCTCATACTGAGTGTGACGTCTAAATGAGTGTGTAGTGTGTTCACATTGGATAGTATGAAAAGATTGAGTGTGTGAGAAATACCCAGATGTATACTTTATCAGAAAAAAATTTAAGTATGCGAGGTGGGCATACTAGTCACACTCTAACGCCCCATAATGCATTGCGCCATGCAAGACCAACCGGCATTCAGCTATTAATCAGCCACTAGCAAACTTCCTGATTTCAAAATAAAAGCATCTTTTATTATCTCCTTTTAGTTCTTTAACACTTTTGTAAATTGGGCTCTTGTTTTGAAGTTTCTTCGATATCATAATAGCGTTCATAACAGAATGTCCGAAATGCTGAAATGAAATTTGTATCTGTGCGTTTTATGGCTCAATGAGCACATTTTGGTATTCTACGTGGTGACTTTCTCTCCTAAAATTCTCTCTGAACTTTCAAATGTGGTGAATCAACAGAGATATTTGATAGCCTGGTGTGCTTCTGATTTTTGTCGTCGGAGGTTTGAAATGCATCATGGGAAACTTAGTAGTATACTACAGTGTGAACGGTTGGCACACTAATTATACTTATAGTATGTAGTATACAGTATATACACATGAGTTTGTAGTATGTAGTACGTTAGTATGCCATTTCGGACACAGCCACAGTCTCTGAATTAAGCTGCACCTGTCTGTACCTTACAGCATTAATGGAGCCTTCACAGATGTGCAGGTTACCCATGCCATGGACACTAACATTTCCTCTCTGCTCTCTCATCACTCCCTATGCATTGTTCGATGTTTGTAGATGAAAAATCAACTAAATCTCTTTGTTTTAGGGACGACTGCATAACCTTTTTAATAATCCTTTCTATATATTAACCTCTGTTAAGTTCAGTCCATGAAGTGACTTTAAAACATTTGTCCAGAGGTGAACTGCTGATGTGGAATGGCCGCGGTCGTGTTCAAGAAAATCAGATACATACCGCTCAGATTCTCTGTTTTCTTTGCCCATACGGTCCAAACTGCTGCAGAGCCTCAGAAGCTCCTGACTTTAAGGAAATGCTGATAGACTCAGAAACATGCTGTTGTGTATAACCCTTTACATAATCAGGCCCAAACTGAAGAGCAGATGGGATTGATGGCACAGCGGTGTGTGTGTTCAGCTCCAGCATATGTTCAGGAGCAGAAACACCCAAAAAGCTTTTTTATTACCAACTTTTATGGAGCCTAAATCAGAACTGTGAGCTGTGTGGTGTAATGGCTGCTGCATTAGTGTAAGCCTGACTCAGACAGTTTAGAGGAGGACGAGCCGGAGCAGCAGGTCAGTGTGAACACCACGCTCAGAGTCTGGTACTGTGACGTTTCTGCTGCTTTAAAGGGACAGTTCAGGAAATAATGAGGCTCTGAGCTCCGTCTGCACAGAGTCATCAGCTCATGATACAAAGCTGAGTCTGCAGAGCTGCTCTCACCTCTGAATCAGACATCAGAGGAAGAAAACAAACCTCACAGCTCCTGAGAAAGACGAACTTTACCAGGTTTAAGAGGCAGCAGGAACAGATCCAGTCCTCAGGACAGATGTAAACTCATTTTAGATTAAATATTAAGATTAAGATTAAGTTAATATTCACTAACCTGACGTGTCAGATGGACAGTTTCATATTTTAATATTTCACTAATCCATCTGGGAGGAGCCCTGGGAAAATGATTTGAGGGGCAGAACCTTCAGAAACAACAGCAGCTTGTGATTGGACGATCGTTTGGCTCATCACACTCATCACAGACCAATCATATCAAGCAGCGCTGCTCTGACGTAGCATATGCTGCGGCTAAATGTAGTGGCTAATTGGGAAACAACAGTTAATGGTTGTTAGCCGTAGCGGCTACTGTTGTGAGCCATTAGCTGTAGTGGCTAACAGTTGTTAGCATTACATTCGGAGAAAAATCTATTTAAAAAAAATCTCGATACTTATGTGTACGCGCGCTCCCTGCACTACGGAAGCCGCAGCAGACCAATCCAGACGGCTTACGTAGTGCGGGGAGCGTGCGTAGACGTGCACTGTGGAAGTACGCTATAGCACTGTTTAGGCTCGAAAAATGTACTAAATGACCTCGTTTCGAATTAATTATGGACGTTACCCGCTCAGGACACTTGGATTACAGCGGACGAGCAGTATGAAGGAAAATAGGCACGTTTTTGTGGACTTTTATGGACCTTTTTCTTCGGGCTCCGTCGTCCCTGTTAGATGGACGTTTGTTGACAGTGAAAATCCCCCCGGACCCCCGACTGCATTTGAGACATCAAAAAAGTGCTCCAGAGTGTTGCTCAGCATGACGGTGAGTAGAAAATGAGGCCAAATCATTGTTTGGGTGTAGTGTTCCTTTAAACCCACCCGTAGACCACATGGTGGATCGTTATGTCAGCCTCCACAGAGAGGATATCCACGGTACATAGATATAAAAAGATTTTTCTAACTTAATTAAAAAGAAAATCAAAGTTTTATGAGGATGATTGTTCACCTATTTTGACAGACTCTACAAACAGAAACACTGTGTCCTATATCCACCGTTTGTGTTTGGATAAATGCCGTTAACTTCTCCACGCTACACCTTTAAGTGTTCTCAGACTTGTTGTGCTTATGCAGGGTAACAGCCTCATGTCTGTGCTGAGTTTGGTCTGGATCCTGGCTCCGATCTGGATTATATGTTTTGTTACAGAGTTTTAGAAAAGCCTCTGCTGTGCTCAGAGAGATGTTCTAGTGTTTTCTGTCTTTATACTGAAGTCTGTCCTTTTCTTTAGTTTTAATTGACAGAAACACTGAGATGTGGTTTTGGGCCCTGCTGCTCCTCCCTCACTCTGTTATCTGTCCTACGACACTCTGAGACAGAAATGAATATTTCATGGGCTGGTTATGAGGGCAGCAGAGGCGAGCCTCTCTATTGGAATGTGGACCAGATCGGCCGAATCAGCTCATCTCAGAGTCCTGAAGTGAGGGCTGATGGGAAATAAAACAGAGGTGTGTGTGTGTGTGGGGGGGGGTGTTAAAGTGGAGAGAGGGAGCACACAGGAGGTAAAGAGGAGAGAGAGGAAAGAGATATCTCTCTTCCAGTTTGTAATTAAATGTCTCATTTAGCCTCTAATTCTTCTTCAGAGCTGGCTGAGTGCAGACGGGGCTGTGGCTTCAGTGTGGGGCTGATAATGGCGTCACTGCTGGGGGGTAGTTCCTCTAAATAAACTCCTCTCTGCATTAATGTGCAGCACAGTGAACTCAGGCTGATACTCACAGCTGATCTGGGCGGTCATGTGAGGGCGTGCACGTGTGTCCGGTCACCTTACTGAGCAGCCGATCGCTGACGCTGCGGGCGAGCTGCTGAGTCTCTGCAATCTGGTCGGCCACTCTCTTCTGCTCGTTCAGCTTCTCGGCCAGCATCTCCAGCTCGGTGAGGGCGAGCTGCAGGGGCAGACGGTCCACGTGGCCCTTCGGAGTGTTCTTCAGCATGTCCTGGAGAAGGTCGAAGAGAGAGACTGAAGAGCAGCACTGCCAGAGTAAGGCTGTTTAACCCTTTAATACCAGCTCAACTGTTAGTTAGTTAGTGATTTATTTATTTCATTCATATATCTGAAATAAAACATTTTCATACCAGCACATAAGTATATAATTGAATGAAAAGGAACAGGAAGAAGAACAATCTTATATTATCTGCCCCTTTTAGACACTGAAAAAATATTTCTTAAACAAAACAACAACACAATGATCAACATAATTCACAACAATAATAAAATAAAACAGCCGTCATCAACACTGCTGCTCTCCAATTCTTTTTGATTCTCAATGACAACAACAACAACTGCCATAATAATACTAATAATTATAATGTTTGAGTTATTTCATCAATTACTAAAATGCTAATGGTACTTACTTAACAAGCTGCCCTTTAATGCTCTTTTAAATGTAAATGTTGATATGGATTGTTTAATATCTTTGGTTGGATTATTCCATAAATTAACCCCTTTAACAGAAACACAACAACCCCGTGGCTCCTTCTGTTTCTCTCTTTCTTCTGCAGAGTAGGAAAACTCCAAGAGAGAGGACACCCATCATATTCAAGAGTATCCTCCACAACATCTTTAATACCAGCTCAACTGAGTTAGTGATATTTATTTCACATATATCTGAAATAAAACATTTTCATACCAGCACATAAGTATATAATTGCTGAAAAGGAACAAAGAAGAACAATCTTATATCATCTGCCCCGGCACTGAAAACATATTTCAAAACAAAACAACAACACAATGATCAACATAATTCACAACAATAATGTTAAAACAGGTCATCAACACTGCTGCTCTCCAATTCTTTTTGATTCTCGATGACAACAACAACTGCCATAATAATACTAATAATTATAATGAGTGATTTCATCAATTACTTTGGTAATGGTACTTACTTAACAAGCTGCCCTTTAATGCTAAATGTAAACAAGGATATCGGATTGTTTAATATCTTTGGGATTATCTAAATTAACCCCCTTTAACAGAAACATCAACAACCCATCATTTTCTGGGTGAGTATATTTTGTTTTCAAAATCTCTTCCTCTTAAATTATAGTTACTTTCTCTTTTTTCAAATCTTTTCTGAGGTTAATGGGTAACAATCTTTTATGTGCTTTGAACATAAATTGTAAGATACAATAATCTACTAAATCATAAAACTTCAGCACTTTAACTGAAGAAATGAGTTGGTTGGATCTCTGTATTGTTTTATAGTAATTAATCCAAGAACTCTTTTTTGCAATATAAAAATGGACTTTGTAAATGTTTTGCAGGCATTTCCCCAAACTTCAACACAGCAGGAATCCTTTATGAATCCTTTATCTTATGTAACATCGCAATTACTTTTGATATTTTTTACCTTTGTATAATTGATAATTAATAACTATTATAACTGTATAACTGTTCTGCAGTGGTCATCTTTAAAATCAGGGATATTTCATGTTTTAAAAAACACAACAAATCAAATCAGATTATTGTTTGGTTCCATTAACACTTCAGGGAACAGAGAAAACCACAAACAAACCAAAACAGAGATTTTCTCTGTGTTATTAACTTTAAACAGCCAACAGTTGGATGTGTGATGACATAAAAATGCACAAATATTTGGGACAAAATCAATTAGAAAAGGCAGAAATGTCTGTGAAAATGATGGTAGATGAAATTGACTTTGAAAAACAAAAAAAGATTTTGATGAATAACAAACTTCATATGTACATATATCATCATATCAGGTAATAATTAAGTTAATTATTCAAAATAATAATGATGGTAATAATAATATAAGCTTTTAGCTTTTTAAACCTTTAACTCCCACAAACATAATATCAGTTTTTGGTTTGTTTGCAGTTTTTTCTGTATCATAAAACACTGACGTGTTGTTAATTTAACACATGAAATATTCCTGAATTTGATGACCTCTGCCAAACAGCTGAGCTGGGAGTTAAAGGGTTAAAATGTTCCTCCAAGAAGCCCAGAGCAAACAGACAAGAAATAAACCTGTACACGTGTCACAGTGATCCAATAACAAGCAGCTAAACGATAAAAACAATCATTAAAGCATCATAAAACAGAATATCAGTATAAACAATCATGATTATTGTCAAAGTTCTGTGTTAGCTGACCTAAAAACTTTAGATTTTAACCCCCACAGAATGTTTCTAAGAAAAGGTCAACTTATAATTCTGTTACCTCTAAACAGTCTAACAGTGATTTTTGTATTTAATCTCAGTTTAATGTTGATCATCTGCAGCTTTATTATGGAGAAAACTGAAACAGCTTCATTAGAAATACATTAACTTCTGTCTTTAAGGATTTCTTTTTGGTTAAAAATCATTTTTACCTCTTTTTACATTCAAATTTACATTCGTGTTTGACGTGGGATAAAACAGTTCGTTTAACTTCTGAATTGAGTTTATGTTGGTAGTAGAAACTGCACTTTAGGAACAAGAAGAAAAAACACAACCTGCAGCTGCAGATATTACAAGCAACTTTTTAAAAAGAAGCACAAAGTTGATTATAATTACCCTGTGGATTAGAGTTCACTTTTTAATTTAATAGAAAGAACACCTGTTATAGACCCTTGTGGTTAAAATTAAACTTTAATATTGGATTTTTTTTCTTATTTTTAAAACTATAAGTTGAATTTCCTGAGGGAGATCTGTTGGCAGGGTTTAAGGCCTCCTAAATAAACTGTCATGGAAACACCAGAGACTTAATTATTCATCTTACTGACTGCTCTGCTGTTGTTAATCACTGTTAGTGAAACAGCTGATTTTGGTGCCTGATGAATCCTGAATCTCTCCGACTGTCGGGTTGGGCCATAACTGTGTCTGACCTCCACTTTAAAGGTGCAGCCCTACGTCAAATACTCCATACAAACAACCTAAAACTGCAGAAATGTTCCTTTAATATCTCAGTTTTCCTGTACCATGCAGCCTGTGCTGCAGCTCCACAGCACCAACACTTTCTGCTCTGCTGGAAAACTCCAGGTACAACAATCTGATCAGGATTTTATTTAGGGCTGGGACACATAAAGTGATTAATGCCATTTATTTTCTGAAAATTTTAAAATTAAAAGTCCAGATTTTCTTTCTTAACTTACTCCGGTCAGAAGGTGTTGGCCTGCTTGAAAACATAAAACTGAAAATGCAGTTTCATGATGGTAGACCCTGTCAGGGTTTACACAGGTGCATGTTAAGGATTTTATTTGTTTCATTAAATATTAATCAGATATAAAATAAAACTGTGAAATAACTCATCCTTCAGTGTTTGAACTCGGGCCGAGAGATTTATCATTATTGCATCGATATCGAGTTCTGAACATTCAAGATATTAATATTAAAAAAAAATGATATAAACAATATAGATTTCCTCCGCAGTCGTCCTGCATGTACAGCTCTGGAAGTCACAACAAATTTCATTTTTACGATTGCCCTTGAATGCACCCCATGGTTTTACCCGTCGTCATATGATAAAGTATCTATATCGAAATATATGACATGAATATTGAGATATGAAATTTAGTCCATACCGTTCAGCTTTAGTTTGAATAACTTTAATGACAGCATTCATTTAACTATGAGGGAGAGTCTGTTTATATTTGGAACAGAGTTTGATAAAAAAAAAAAATCAGGAAAAACTTGATTTGTGTCATTTTTCTGTCACTTGGATTTTTGTTAAAGGGGAAAAAATCAAAAATAAAGTTTTGTGTAATAAAACAGGTATTTGTTGGCCTTATTTCACAGCCCTAACTTCCTTCTACCTACCTCATAACTAAATAACGACTTCTGGTAGGCGTGGCTCTAAAACACTTTTCAGTTTTCTGACGGGTCAGGTGGGTAAACTTCCACAGCTCTTTTTGCTGAGACTTCATGAGCAGGCTGGACTAAAACACTCGTCTATATTTACGTGACCTGCAGACTCTCTCTGTGTCTCTATCTCTGACGGACCTCGGCCTGCAGCTCCTCTGGTACTCTGAAATGTTAGATTTAATACCAACACTTCCTCTGCGCAGGGAAAACGCCTGCTTCACATTCATAACTTATCTTTCTGAATTCATGGATAATCAAAGCCTGCTGAGGGATGAAATGAGCTGCAGCAGATCCAGCACGTCGAGCTCCAGTCCAAATCTTTGCTGGGAAAAGAGGGGAATGTAAATCCAGCAATCTGAAAAACTGATGTGGCTAGCTCCTTTTCCCGCCTCTGGCTAATGGCGTGGAGTAAAAATACGTGAGGTATGACTTCCTTTTAATCCTTAATCGATTCTGCGTCCTCGCCGCTCTCTTCTGTCTTTACTCTGATTCTGTTTCCCACATTTCACTGAATCAACAGGACGAGGACTCAAACCTGCAGCAGGAGGATGAACTGAGGGAAGCGCTGGATGGGCTTCACCATGAGGCCGTACAGGGTGATCCGGTCCAGACTGGACGCCTGCTTCTTCTGCAAACAGAGAAGAAGAAAACAGAGACAGGGGGGCGTCAAAAAGGCCGTGGACAGGTGTGTGGGTCTGCTCGAATTAATCAAACTTTATTAGTACAGCACTTTTCATGCAGGACTGTGTAACACAAAGTGCTTTACATGGGACAAAAGATCAAATGAAATGACAAGAAGTGAAATAAAAAGCAGAAAATTCAATTACCATATGTGTTTGTATATATACAGGCATACACTGTATGGATGTGTATATATATAAATATATATACATTCTTTCCTTTTCTTTTCTTATCATTATTATTTATTTATTTTGATGTATGTTGCTAAGGTTCTGCGTTGTAATGTTGTAGAAATTAAAATCTTATATAAATAAAATGTTGGAAAAGCAGAAAATTGTATTACTGAATAAAATGAAAACATAAGACCCCACAACCCCAATCCATATTCAATATACTCACTCACTTACTCAAACACACGAAGACATAAAACAGAAAACTAAAGTAGAGGACTGAGGAAACGCTATCTCGAATTAAAAATGAGGAAACACAGGAGCTAAAACTAAAATAATAGTTAAAAATACTAGAAATTTAGGATTGTTAAACTCAGTATCATAAATTTTTAGTTATTTTTGATTTGTGCTTTATTTACAAACAAGTCTGCCTTTTCTAATTGAATTTATCCCAAAAATGTGTGCGTTTTTAGTCATTATGTTATTAACCATTAGAATTTTAGACACTTAAATCCCACATCAAGAAAATTGTACTGATTTGTTTTTTGGTTTTCTCTGTTCCCTAAAGTGTTAACAAAGTCAAACGATGATTTGATTTATTCTGTTTTAAAACATGCTGAACAGCTGAATTGGTAGTTAAAGGGTTAATTCTCTCCCTCTATATATCAAATAACCATCAAATCAAATTTAGGTAACTGTTTAACAAAAACAACACCAGTAGAAGATTTTGCATTTGCATTGTTGTGCCAAAAACCTTCAACAGTAAAACAAAATTTTGTGACACCACATCTGCATCTGTGTCCACAACGTTGTAGTGATTTTTTTTTACAGAATTCATAAACTTAAAATGTACATCCCTCATTTCTCTTCTCTGCTCTGTATGTAAGCTCTTTTTGAGGTGGTTTTAATTTGCTGTTGTTGCTCCTCGAGCCATTCAATTCCCAAACAAAGACATTTTAATTAAATTAAAACCACAGTGTTCAAGAAAATCCAGAGACATTTTAGGGAAAGAAAACATGTAACAATTACAAAAAAAAACAACAACAAGAAGACAAATACTTCATGGCAATTTAGTGGCATTGTTACAAACATGGTCAAAACCAACCCATCAATCCCACAGGAAATTAAAAAATAAAGACAGTTTAGATACTCTGGATTTCTCTGTGGGGTCATGTGTGTGTTGTTCTTTCTGAATATTCTAAAATCTTTAATCAGTAAATGTTCTGTTTAGTCTCTCTGTGACATGCTGTGCTCTGAGTCCCTGTTCAATCCTGTAAACCGTCGACCTTCAGTGCCTCCATAAAACCATCCCTACAGTAAACAACATTAAATTTAACATTCCTGATCCTTTAAAACTGTCCTTCGATCTTATGGTCCATCCTCCCCACATACTATCTCACACCTGTGCAGTCTACACTGATTGGTCTTCAGGTGAGCAGTGAGACATAAAGAGCATGTTACCTGCAGCTCAGAGGTGGAGGTCAAACTCATGCATGAATGCTCAACACATAAAATCCTTTGAGTCATTTTCTTGCACCTTTTTTCTCTATTTTCTGTCATTTACACCAAATTAACAGCCCCAGCATGAACAAACAGCAGATTTAAATCATCATCTGGTCTTCTAATTTACTTTTCTCATTGAAAGCTGCAGTTTTTGTTGGAATGACAAATGTCACTAATGTTGATTTTTGTATTTTTCTTGTCCTGTGTCTTTAAAAATGTAATCTTAAAAGTTATAACAGAGGTAGAGACAGCGATACAAAGAAAGGAGGTTTTCATTTAAAGCTTTGGACATGTTTGCACAGACAATGAACTCAAGTTCAAGTGTAACGCCTTGTTTTTAGCACAATAAGCTTTTACATTTACCTGTATGAATGTGTTTTTTCATTATTGCCGTATCAAAAATGAGACCTTGGTTTATTATGAGTATAAAAGTATATTAGAGGTCTTTGGTGGAGGAGGGCTGTTCAGTTCATCTGCATTTCAGTTATTCAAACATAAAGGCTTCCATATTTCACAAAGGAAAAACAGCTTCAATGAAACAACAGAGTGATCTAACAAAACAAAAAAGGCAAAAAAACTAACAACCAACCAACAGTACAAAGTACTTACTGGTACAGATTTAGATTTTCTGTTTACTTGTTTGTTCTATGTTGTGTTTTTTGATCTATTTCAGTGATTATCTAACTTATTTTAAGTCAACGACAGCATACAGAAAGAATTTTTACACCTGTAACTTTATAAAGAGACTTAACAGGATTCATGTTGAGAAAATCCGAGTTACAGTGTCATTTCCCAGCACGACACAAAAAGGGCGAAAATGGAACTGCAGAAGAAGAACGAGCGTGAAGGATCCTATGACCTCAAAGTTTAAGCATATTAAGACAGACCTGACATATTGTACACCCCTAGGCTGCACTGATTCACACTTCACATGCATTTTCCAGCTGCATCTGTAAGCTCTAGGATTTTCTATCCACTTCCTGTGCCAGCTCTGCCCTACACTGGCACTGCACCCTTACTTTGATCCCTCCACCACACAGACCTGTAGATGGAAGCCTGGACTCAAACCTACGCTCTGCTGAGGCAGTAAGTGTTTTAACAAACAAAAACTAAAGATGTCCAGCTTAAATACACGTACTCACTAATCTGAAATGAACTGAGTTAGCAGGTTATTTAGAAACAGCAGCTTTAGCTACATGATGAGCAGCAGATTTTCAGAGTTTAGAATAAGGACACGTTAAATCTGTCCTGAATCCACATGCATGTATCAAACCAATAAAACAAAAATAATGCAATCACAAAGCAGAGAAAGCAAGCATCCACAGCATCATGCCAACCGTCTGTGTGAACAGTTTATAGCTTAGCCATTAGCCATTAGCAACTGAGGATGCAATAGTGTCCTCGTTTAGGAAAGTCTGAACATCAAATAAGAATAAAAACATTTACAGTATATATACTGTATTTGGTTTAAGGTTGAGAACGTACCTTCAAGAACTCCAGGAAAGCAGGCTTAGACATGCAGGCCTTCTTGATGAGAGCCATGGCGTTGGTGAAGTTGTTGACGTAGTCGCTGTAAACATCCAGAACCATCGACTTTGAAAACTGTGGAAACAGAAATGAGAATCAGCATCAGTGTTACGACCCTGGTCGTATTTTTTGTATATTGTATTGTGTTTTTCTTTGTTTCATGGTGTTGCAAGGGTTCTCCTGCGCCCTCTGTGTGTGTGAGCGTGTGTGTGGGGGTCATTCAGGTTGCCCTGATCAGGTGTGCCGCCCCTGCCTCTAGTTGGACCGATGGCATCACGAGAATGCCGCTGATTGGTCTGAGAGGAGGGGAAGGCTCCATAAAAAGCGCCTGCTGACGTCACCGCGGCGAGGAGGGAATCCCCGGCTCACCGCTCAAACTGCCGCGTCAGCCTTGTTCTGAGAGCAGCTCGTTTTGGTTTAGTGTTTGGTAAATGTAGAGGTGATTTTATGATCACCTCGAGGTATTGTTTAAATTGTTTAACTTGTGGTTGATCTTTTTGTTTTTGTTGTAAATAAATATACCGATTTACGGTTAACTTGTTGAAGTGGCTCCAGTGGCTGTTTGAACCAGGTGAAACGGGTATCTTCATGTTGTGTCTTGGTCACCCCTAGTCCAAGGGGGGCATAACAATCAGAGTTTATAAAAGCAGCTTCAAAACGAGAGCAAACAGACCATCATCAGACCAAAGGGTCACTTATTAACAGACATACCATTTTAAAATAGTCATGAGGTCTAATAACATTTTAGTGAGCCTCATAGCTGGAGTATAATTCACCTGCACTTCCTTACATACGGTAATCAAGTGTTGTTTTTCTTTTTCTGCTCTTATTTCTCTTGAACATGTTTTTACGTCCTTGTGCACTAAGTTTCTCTTTAGTTGAAAAGCAGCCTTACTGACCGAGGCCACGAACAGGTCTCCGATCTTCTCGCAGCTGTCCCACTCGGACACGCGTGACGCCAGAGCGATCTGGAACATGGAGTGGCACTGCGTGATCTCCCTGACGCGGTGAAATATGGGCCGGATCTTCCTGGGGCTCAGGATGCGTGGCTCGGCCTCCATCAGCGGCCTGTGGTAGTCCTGGGGAGAGTAAAATCAGCTTTATTCATGATGAGCTCAGAGTGTGGCTGCTGAAGATGAATCAGCGCTCATAAGCTGCACGTCATAAAAAAACAATAAAGGAGGCAACAGACGAACACCCTCTGAATCCAGGAGCATGAGCACATGGAGCCTGGACAGGCTTCAATGCAGAAATAAAGCATCAGCTGCCAGCAAACATGCTCAGAACTCAAGGTGACTTGTTATCATAAAAGCTGGAATAATAATAAAAGCGCTCCCAGCAGAGCGGATTGATTCTTCAGTCACATTAGCATAGCCTACACAAAGCAGCTGAAGGGCTGAGGAGTAAATATGTTCAAGTGGAGATGAATATCATCATGAAACTGATCCAAACATGCAGCCCTGATCAAAATAAACTTTATCAGTAAACATTTGAGTTCTGGGTTCAGCCCAACAGATTCAGCTTTGCTAACTGCATCAGTTATTAAATTACAAAGGAATATATTTTTATAATGTTTGTTTCTCCTTTCAAAGAAGTTAAAAATCAGGTTCATTATTTTCATTGTTATAGTTTGAGGCAGTGATGCATCTGTCCACCACCGTGATGCCAAACATCAACGTATAATTAATTATTTAGAGGGGAAAATGGAAGAAAAAAAAAAGTTATTTAGTGGGATTTTATGAAGACACACAAACACATCTTTGAGAAAAAAATTATTAAGAGTAAATAAAAGAAAAGGCTAAATCTTAAGACATGTATTATTGCTGTTTAATCACCTATTCACTTGTGAACTACACCAACACTTTAAATAAAAATACAAAATAATGTGAAATCTGAAGACAGATCCAATTTGCTCTTGGTCAGTTATTTTGGATTCATAATGCTAAATTGTGAAATGGTTCAAATGTGCACATAAAATATTTTTATGAAACTTAGGACAAGGGTTTGGGAATGTACCACCCGTTAGCTGGACAGGGGACAACAAACTATAGGCTTTAAAATTTATTCCAAATATCTGTCTACTGTAGTGGACACCATGCATGACTCAATTACAGTCTGATATCTTTGTGAAGAGATGGTTACCCATAACAACATATCTCTTTAATTAAAGGAAACCTACATTGTGCTACGTCATTATTTTGCATCCATTAGTCTTTTGGTGTTTTCCTGTCTATGTACCTTATCCTCACACTGTCATACATTTATTTAGGTATGTGTTGTTGTTATGTGGTGTTGTCAAGAAACTTTTGATGTTGGACTTTTTCCATGTATATAAAAACATAATAAAATGAAGTTTAAAAAAAATAGGTCTTGACGAAAAATGCAGAGCCCGGCCAGTCTGAGACCAAGACAAGACCAAGACCTTCAAAATGTGGTCTCGGGTAAGATAACACTATTTAAATATCATCTCTGCTGTTTGCATGAATACTTATCTAAATGACCACTCTTATATTTATAATCAAATATGTCATAATTAACCCTTTCATGCATGGTGTCCACTACAGCGGACAGACATTTGGGATAAATGTTTTACTCAAAGTTGCAGAACTATGTCCAGCTAGAAAAGAATAAACCTTTATTCGACAGCATTGATAGAATACAAAATAGACTTAAGCATAAAGTATAAAAAATAGCAGCATGTAGGCTACATTTTTACCTGTATTTTTTTCTGATATCCTAAAGCGAAGATTTGATGCATCTTTAAAATAATTCATTGCAGATGTCTTGGAATTTAAGTAAATCATAATGACAGAATTTTCTTTCTTTTTATTAGATAATCTCGATAAAACTTCCTCTCTGTGATGTCAGTAGCCACAAAACCGTCACCGAGAACACATCCACCAACAGCATTATATAGATCTAGCTAGCTCCATCATTAGCTCTGTGTAGGGGGGACTCATCTGTGGGTGGCTGCTTTGAGCCTGCACGGAAAAATACAGTAGAAAAGAAGAAGGACAGGCTGGCTCAACTTGATGGGGAACGTGATCAGGCACAAGGGCTGTGATGGTATTTGTGAGAGTAACTGTAGGTCATCCTAGAGATCGGTGAAAACTTGATAATGGCTCAAGAAATAGAGAAGTTTTGAGAATTTGTTGCAGGCAATGAAGAACATTGGCTTGTACTGAGGGCAGAAATGCTTTACAGGCATCCTAGTCTGGCATAGTGAAAAGGAGAAACAAGCATGATATGTCCTCTTTAAAAAAAAAAAAACATTTAAAAAAGTATTCCCTTCTGATCTGATCCGCTTCTCAACTAAATTATTACATAAATTTTGATGTTTTTACAATAATTAACTGCATATGTTAACATATAAACTAAAAAATTGATTATATGGTAACAAATGATTAAGGAACACTAAGGATGGGGATTGGACAGTTTGACCTTCAACATGTGGTCTTGAGTTACACAACTTAACTACATACTGTATGTTAGCAGCTTCCAAAGGTAAAAGTCTGACCTTGGCAGTAAAGATCATCTTAATGTGGCTGCAGATCTCAGATCTAAACACTGCACCAGCTCACACTGCGGCTTCTGTAAAGCAGTTTGAGGCCCTAAATCAAATCACAGAGCGTTAACACCCTCCTTATTCAAGTGTGATGTGAGCTTTTCCTTTCTCCTGAGCTAACGCTGCGTTGTGTTGATGCAGAGTGGGAGACTGATGGAGGAAGATTGAAAAACTGGATCAGTGTTTTGAGTTTTGAGTCTTGTTTTTGGCACATTCTTATAAAATCCAACTCTGTGCATCCTTCACTTTACTTAAAAAGAAATACACACTGATCTTATTCAATCAGAGCAAGCACTGATCTGTTCATATTTTTATAAACTAACTCAGGATTGACCTTTTTAGTCTGGCTTTTAGCTGAATCTTGTTTTACTCTCTTCATTTGCATTATATGTGTTTTACTCCATTATAGGATCAGAGTTACTATTTTACATTTAACCACTGTTAACTTATTTCCTTTTAATGTGTGGTTTTAAACATTTTATTTATTTATTTAGTTATTGACCAACTTTTAGCACTTTAATAAATCCTATCATGGTTTTATCCATTTAGTTTTAATTCAAGATCTTTTTTTTGTGCTATTGTTTAGACTTTTACATGATGCTTTTTTAATTGCTTGTATTTTATCTTTTTTCTCTGGGGTTCAGTCCCAGGTCGACGTGTAACCTTGGTTTTTATCTTTTATCTTTTATTCCCAATCTTCTCTCTAACTCTTTTTAGTGTTTTTGTCCTTACCTTATTTTAATATGGTGGTCATTTTTATTCCATTACTGTTTTTATTACCATGACTGTTTAATTAAGTATAGGCATGATTATGATGTACCCCTTTACAGCACTTATTTTAGTTATTTTATTTTATTTACATACTTATTTTATAAGAACTTATTAAACTATTTCCAATCTCTGCTGTTCTATTGCTAAATGTGCTGTTTTAATCATTTTTATCCCTGACTCTTATCTGCTTGTTTACTTGAATGTTCAACACTTTGTGCTACATTTTCTGTATGAAAAGTGTTTTTAAATAAATAAAGATTGATTGATAATCATAAAAGCATCCCCCTGTCCCTCCTGTGGTCAAACACGAACCATCTCAATCTGTTTTCCAGCCGTATAAAAAGAAAGATTCTCCGTCTAAATCAGCGTGTGGCCTCTCTTCAGTTTAAAGACGGCACATTTAGCTCTCGGCTGGACTCTTTGAATAATGAGAGTCGTTTTAGAGGCCCAAACCTCCCGAGCATCACGTGTCACTGTCGGCAGAGGCAGAACGTCTCGTCCTGACAGATCTTCAGCAGGATGAGGCGGCTGATGGTGAGTGATTGGATGTTCCTCTTGTTCTGTGAGGAGATAACGAGGCTCCTCTCCGTGATAAAAAGGCCGATTAAAGAGGAGCGGCCGCTGCTTCATCAGGATTATTTATGCACACACTCACCTGCAGGATCCTCCTCAGAGACTCCAGGTAGCTGCGCTCGCTCTGGATGATGGAGCCCAGGATATGGCGCCTGACAACCTGCACAGACGACAGCAGTTAGCAAACGCAGCGCTAAGAGGACATGATGCACCGCACAGTGTCCGTCACAGGAGAGGTGCGAGGACTCAATCTGAGGCTGGATCAGTCGACTCTTTAAGATACCAGAGCTGAGAGCACAGATATGTAAAACAGAGAAATAACACAGGGACAAACTCCACATGACAGCCTGTGCAGAAACATGCTCACATGGAGGGAATTTCTTGCCTTATTAATGAGGTTGGACCATCATTTGTGTTGTTCAGAAGTCAGCCTGATGCACAGCCCACAGCCCTATTAGACAACTGTTAGAATTAAGGATGCACCGAGTATTCGGTGACTGAATATATTCGGCCGAATCATGCAAAAAAAGCCATAATCAGCCTTCGGTGGAGTGAGGTAATAGCAAGGCCGAATAGTAATGTGTGATGCAATGACGAAATTAACTACGTCATTGCGTGTGACTGTGGCTAAGCAGACTAAGGCTGTCACTTTTCCTAAAAATCAAACGAAATCATGCACCCAAATAATCGAAGATATTTGATTACCCCCCCAGTAAGGGACAGAGACTCTCTATCCACCCTGCCAAAAAAAACACAGTCACACGGGGTTAAACTCTTGACGAAGCGCCGCTGCACTCGGCCGTATGATGGCCGTGGATGAAAAGTCGATGGCTGAGTCCACAAATACGTGGAGGACGAGTGACTAAACTGTATTTCACAGAACACACAGCCTGGTCTTTAATTTAAGTTTGCCATCAACGGTGTAGAACCAAAACTACTTCCACACAGCTCTCCTCAGATGATTCAGAGCTGTTAATGTCCGCTCGGAGTGGAAACTCTTTGTTTACTGAGGTCAAGAGAGCAGCAGATGTGACTGACGGTCAAGCTGCGCTCACAGCGCCCTCTGTTGGATGAAACGGTCCACTGCTCCAGACCTGATGTGTCGCCACACTCAATATTTTGCATTCAAATATTTATTTAATATTCGGTTATGGATATTTAACCCCATATTCAATCGGTTATTCAAATATTGAATATAAAGTGACAGCCTTAAAGCAGACTTGTGTCAAAAGGACAATTATTTATTTGTTGGTATTATTGGTTTATTGGTTTATATCCACTTCAATGCTCATTAGTATTTCTTTAATGCATGTTTTGTTTTATTTGAAGGCCTAATGTGAATGAAAAACTTCGTTGGGCTTTTGTTGAAAAGTAAAGGCTACTGGAATATTAAAAAAATGTCATAATATTCAATAAACAATTACTTTCTTTTAAAAACATGTCTAAAAATGTACTCTAAGCTATTAATGCACTAATAAAAAATATAGTGAACTACTTTGCCTCTGCATTGGATATTCAGTATTTGGTATTCGGCCAAGCAGTTATATTTTATTCGGCTTCGGCCACAAATTTTCATTTCGGTGCATCCCTAGTTAGAATTAATATTATGGCAAGAACCAATCAGCTAAGTTCAGAGAAACAAGTAGCCATCATTACTTCAGTGAGAATCTACAATGTAAATAGTGATGAAAATAAAGAAAACACATTTAAGGAGAAGGTGTGTCCAAACTTTTGGCCTGTACTGTATGTAGGTGCTGACATGTTAAGCTGTACTGCACACACAGTTTATAGAAAGAAAAAACTGATTAGATAAGTTCCATTTCATCTTCAAGCCTTTTTAAAGGTGCTATAAGGAGAATCTATTTCCGGCGACATAAAGACTCTGCTACCCATGAGCACGCGCTGCGACTGTTGTAAAGACGTGACCCAAGCCAAAGCGTGTGTTTGTTGTGATGCTAATGAATGCAGCTCGGACCTTCCTCAGAACTCTGCATTGCTTTACAACTTCTTTTTTCAACAACTTACAGGATGCAAAGCCACGAGGTAATGTATCTCTTTCTAGTTACGTAGCGGTAGTTTTTGATGTGTGACAAGCAATTTTTGGAAAACTTAGTATCGTAGTTTTGTAGCCGGCTATATATGGCTACTTACAGCCCGGTGCTCTAAGACGTGTCTGAATAATATAAATCTGCTCTAGTTTTAATTGTCTTGTTCCTGAAGTTGAGTATCCAGGCCAGTCCAGCCCTGTCCGACCCGACCGTGGAGCTAAGGAATAGCATTTATAGATAACCTATTTAGATGCTATAAAACTCATCTTAAAGTGTGTATTTCCATCAGGCATATATCTAAAAGTCAGACTTTTTTGTAATTACTTAGAAACTCCTCACAGTCTCTTTAAACTTCTCGTGCACCAAAAGCCCCAAAGCCACAAAACAGCTCATATTTATATATAAATATATATTTATGTATCTATATACTTATACAGCCATGCTGTCTTTCACAGTTGTTCTCCTTTGAGATCGTCTTCACCTGAAATCTGAGTCAGCCTTATTCTCCTTCCTCCACACTCGATGCAAAGACCTTATGAATGAAATAACAAAACTGAGCCTGCAGATCATTTCAGCGCAGAGTCAACAGCGGAAGAGGAAGAGGAAAATAAACCCTGAGCACAGAAAACTGCAGCGTTGGTGAAGAAGACGCTGAGATGATGAAGGTGGTTTGTTTGTTACAGCAGGATGGAAACATCACTGTCCTTAGTTTGACTGCTCTGACTCTGTCCATCAGGTCTCTGCAGATCATCAGCTTTAACACAGAGAGGGTTAAACCTCTGATTTACTTTATTTTACTGCAGCAAACTTTAGAGTCCTTCCACACAGAAAACATTTACCTTAAACTCAAGGTCATAAACAAACCACCTTTAAAATCCTGACCCCACTGTTCTGTTACACTTTTACTGTGTTTGGATTTTTATATCAGACAATAAACTGAAGGTTTGAAGGTGAATGAAGGCGAGGAGGCAGCGAGGATCCCGGCCAAGGACGGCATGCTTGTAAAAGTGATGGATGGTCTATTTGTTATTTGTTTGTTTGTTTGTGAGCAGGAAAAATCCAAATAAACAGATTTGGACTGAATACTCTGGCTGAACGATTTGAGAAAATAATCTAACTGCGATTTTTTCCCCAATATTGTGATTTACTCTGCAATTGTTTTAATGTTCCTCATCTTATGTATCCTTAAACAAACATAAGCAGTAGATCTTTATATAGTAAAACCAATATGACATTAAACTAATCTAAGGACAAAAGATTTGACAAAAAGTGGAGAAGTGAAGAACAGAAGAAAATAGGTATGAAATTGCAAAAAAAAAATTGGGAAAAATTGGCAAAAAAAAAAAAGGTGCTTAAGGAAAATTGATTATGGCAGCAAAATTGGGAATTAAATTTGAAATTATATTTCAAAAACCATGTAAAAATTACAAAAATGTTTCTGACAGTGGCCAAAAAAGATGAATGGGGGCAAAATAGGCAGAAAGTTGTAAAAACGGGGTTAAAAAAAGTAAAAATGGTCCAAAAGTGGGAAAAAAGTGTATGAATAGAGGTAAAAAAAATAGGCATGAAATTGTAAAAAAACTACATCACAATGCCAAAATGTTCAACACATTTTGGGGCTAAAAATATTGAACCTTCTGAGATTTGAAAATTGCAACAAGCCATATTGAGATTTAATCTAATTTGTAATTAATTGTTCAGCCCTACTGAATACTCCAGGAAAGTTCACTGCGCACTGAAGAGGTGATAATAGTTTCTGGATCTATTATCTGACTGTGGATCCAGATTCTAGGAGGTTTTTGGGGATTTCTTCACTTTGAGATTTCACTCATAACTCCTCAAGTTCTCTGTGGATTTAATGACATTTCCAGGGAGTGATGCTCATGGCTGAAGGAGAACTGATCAGATTTAATGTTTTTAAGGAGCTGGTGACAGTGTGAGATAGGGCAGTTTCTAGGGCTGGGTTAAAAAAATCGATTTGATCGATTTAAATGGATTTTCCTTTAACTGGTTCATAATGGATCCATAAAATCCAAAGATGGATCTTTTAACTTGGCTAGTTTTTTCTTCTTTGGATGTGCAGAGAAGCAGCCTGTGGTATCAGCCCTGCTCGTCTGGTGTGATCAGTGTTTAGCGTTGCTTTCTACTGAACAAGATCTCATGAGATGTTACTGCAAACAAACATGGTGAAGCTCTATATGGGCACCACTGGAGAGTTTAAAAGCTGATGTTTGGATGGACAGTATTTTAGATTTAACAAGCACAAAGGAAAATACCAGTTGGACAAAAAACAAGTAATATGCATTAATGTATATCATTAAAATATGATTAATGTAACTGCTTTGGGTTTAGTTCTTCATGTTAAAACTATTTTTAATGATGTACCAGGTCAAAAGGTCACTTTTTAAATTTACAGCACTATTTTAACTAAGATATCCCAGACTGAATAAATATGGAATTGAATCATGAATCGAATCGATCCAGAAAATCTGAATCGATACCCAGCCCTAGAGGTTTCCACATTTTAAAAATTATTCACTCGTCAGCAGTGTCGGGGAAGTTACTTTTAAAATGTAGTGTTTGCTTGTTACTTCTGAAAAAAGTAACTCATTACTTTACTTAGTTACCCTCTATGAAAAGTAACTTTTCACGTTACTCTTACATTGCTGGACTTTGGACTGAACTCCATATCTGTTCCTAAATGTGAAGGCCTACAAAAAGTTCTACTACAGAGATCATAACAGTTATTTCTTTTGTGCTCTTTATTTTACTAAATCATGTCACTGTGGAATCAGAGCTCCTGTCCAGAGTTTACAGGTCGATAAAAACAAGCCAAAATAATCAACCTCCAGCTATTTCCTTTCCTAATGTGATATATTACTGTTTAAAAAGAGAAATCTACATAAAGTGTGTTAATGTTCATCTACATTACATTTCAATATCACAGTGCCAAACATCTATTCAAGAAAGAATGTTGCTTATAATAAGCAGACCTGGCAACTTTGGCTCTGGAGCATGCTCCATGTACATGAGTGTGTTTGATAACCAGGAAACGAGGAAGTGGACAAACTCTGGTTTAGCTTTATTGTTAGGAGCTGGAAGATAATCAGGGGGATTCACACGGACAGAAGAGCCCCAAAAAGAAACTTCACGTTTAGAAACAAGACCAAAAAAACATGACAGGCGGCTGTGACTCAGGAGATTTGAGGCCCTTAGAAGCTTATAACGAGCAGACTTGGCAACGCTGCTCGTGTCTAATGTGAGCAGCTGAGAAGGCAGCTTCAGTGTCAGATCTGTCTGTGGGAAAAGTAACATTGCGTCATATTAAAAAAGGAACTACATTCTGTTACCAAATTTTCAGTAGTAGTGCGTTACTTTACTTTTTACCGAAAAAACTTACAAACAACACTGCTGGTCAACACTGGAACACGTTTTAGACGTTAAGCTTTTACTGAGTTTCGGACTTGCCCAGCCCTAAGAGAGCTGCTGATGTAACCTTGTTGGTCTAACACTGTCTCTTACACACTTAAGGTCTCTGCAGAGAGGCTAAGACATGAAAATAAACCTCGTTGGTCTAACACTGTCTCTTACACACTTACGGTCTCTGCAGAGAGGCTAAGACATGAAAATAACCCTCATTGGTCTAACACTCTCTTACTCACTTACGGTCTCTGCAGAGAGGCTAAGACATGAAAATAACCCTCGTTGGTCTAACACTCTCTTACTCACTTAAGGTCTCTGCAGAGAGGCTAAGACATGAAAATAACCCTCGTTGGTCTAACACTCTCTTACTCACTTACGGTCTCTGCAGAGAGGCTAAGACATGAAAATAACCCTCATTGGTCTAACACTCTCTTACTCACTTACGGTCTCTGCAGAGAGGCTAAGACATGAAAATAAACCTCGTTGGTCTAACACTCTCTTACTCACTTAAGGTCTCTGCAGAGAGGCTAAGACATGAAAATAACCCTCATTGGTCTAACACTCTCTTACTCACTTAAGGTCTCTGCAGAGAGGCTAAGACATGAAAATAACCCTCATTGGTCTAACACTCTCTTACTCACTTAAGGTCTCTGCAGAGAGGCTAAGACATGAAAATAACCCTCATTGGTCTAACACTCTCTTACTCACTTACGGTCTCTGCAGAGAAGCTAAGACATGAAAATAACCCTCATTGGTCTAACACTCTCTTACTCACTTACGGTCTCTGCAGAGAGGCTAAGACATGAAAATAACCCTCGTTGGTCTAACACTCTCTTACTCACTTACGGTCTCTGCAGAGAGGCTAAGACATGAAAATAACCCTCGTTGGTCTAACACTCTCTTACTCACTTAAGGTCTCTGCAGAGAGGCTAAGACATGAAAATAACCCTCATTGGTCTAACACTATCTCTTACTCACTTAAGGTCTCTGCAGAGAGGCTAAGACATGACAGCCTGGAGCTGTGTCCCAGGGCGGCTGTAGAGGAGCGTGCTCACATAAATGCTGAAGTGAAACCATCATTTCATCACTTGTGAAAAAGGAGATGTTAATGTGGGCCTCACCTGGTGGCTGGTCAGCCCCTCCGGCATAGGGCTGAGCTGTGGGGGGGGATGTTTCTCCTCTGACACGGACACGTCCAGGTAACCGGCATCATCCTCCTCCTCTGCTCAGAGAGAGGGAGAGACAGCAGAAACAGAGCTTCAGGTAATCTGTCTGAAATATAAAGAGGCTTCTGTGCTGCTGGACACGAGGCAGAGGCCTCAAAAACAGAGTTTAGAAACAGAAGAGCATCTCTGCAGGAGGAGAGCTGCAGACCAACACACTTGTGCACACAGATATTTAAGGTGGAGTTTACACAGCTCCACCTTAAGCCTGAAATGGACAGTTTTATTTCTAGTTTACATGAAAACTGTGTCTGCAGTGTCTATGGTATCTACTAGACTGACATGCACACATCCAGAGAGGATCCATCCAGAACAAAGAGACTAAAATGTGATAAACAGAAGTATCAGGATTTTTTGTTTCATGATTTTTAAATCTTCTATTTTTCCAAATGTAAATGCTTCATGTTAGTCTGTTAATAATCCACTTTTAAATGCAGTCCAGTCTTTTAAAGAGAGAGTATAAACAGCTGGTTAAAATATATTGCTGAATTAATCCTAAAAACAGACTCACATGTGATGTGTATTTTTCCTGATATAGTCTGTAGGCATCATCATTGTTCATCTTTTTCACTGGTGTTGAAAAAGCTAACTAAAGATTGCACAAATCTACAATATCGTAGAATCGCAATTTAAATAAAAATGGCACTTCGAACAATCCATCCATCCACCTATCCATCTATCAATCTACCCATCCATCCATCCACCTATCCATCCATCCATCCATCCATCCATCCATCCATCCATCCAACTGTCCATCCATCCAACTATCTATCCATCTCCCTATCCATCTACCTATCAATCCATCCATCTATCCATCCATCCAACGGCACCTAAAAATGGTAAAAATCTAATCAGAAGAGCGTATGGTCCCAGCCCTCCTGAGTTTTGGGGAAACATTTCCTGCTTTATGACTGCAGACGTGTTGGTTTTGTAGAAACTGGGGTGCACATTAAGGATTTTTCTGACTTTAAAACCTGCTTGAAATATCTGAGGTTATGTGAGTGCTCCACAAAATAAATCCAACGTCGGATTAGCCTTTTTTAACCATTTTTATACATTTCAGTGAGAAACATTCACCCCTTTAAAGAAGGAGAATGGTAACAGAGGTTAGGAGGTAATGAAACACAATGCTGCAGACTTCAATCACATCCTGAAATAGCAGCTCTGTCCTCTTTACCTCTGCACGATGGCTCAGATCTGTCCGAGCTCTGGTTTGGTATCTGTGGTTATGGAGCAGCAGTTAATGGATGCTAATCTCTATTGTGGGCGCAGCATAACCTATATCACACAGCACGTTCACACACATCAGAAAATCTCCCGTCCGGGGTGTGTCTTAAAGCCAAAGACTTTCTGTTTCATTTATTTATTATATTTAGAATCAAGGAGATCTTTCACGGGCTTTCATTCCCCCTGGAGGGGCTGTTTAAAGACCCAGCCTGACTTTCTTCCCTATCTGTCTTGCACACAGCTTTGGCTTGGCCGGCTTTATGCAGAAGAAACTGCCTATAGCTCAAGGAGTCAAGTGTGAGAAGTTACACGAGCCAAACTTCACAGTAAATCAGCCAGACTAAAAATAGAGCCACTTTCATCAGCTGACTAACACGCTCTCAGACGGGCCCGTTACCCGTTTGGTCTCTCCTCTGCAGGAAGGGGACCTTCCTCATCACGGCGATCTTGGTCTTTTCCAGGCCATCCTTGGTGCCGCTCCTTGCCGCCTTCATGAGCTGCTGGACCTGGAGAGAGAGGAGGCACACACAGGAACGAACGAGGCCGTTAGAGATCTGATAACCAACGCCGCTCCTCGGGGAAGAGCTCATCATGAAGCTCACCATCTGCGGCTCCCTGCTGGTCCCTGCACAGCCTCTAATCACAGCCCGTGAGCAGATCATGGAGACACTATGGACACAACCAGCAGGACCACACACTGGACCTGCAACCAGACTCCACGGCCCAGAATGCACCGGGAGGCAGTATTTTTACACGGGGCTGCCTCAGGAAACTAGGTCATTAATTGGGGGCAGGCTGCACGGGTGTTTATGGAAGTAAATATGCAGAATATTGCTTAATAATTCATGCGTCCCATGAATGCGTCATGATATGAAACCAAGCAGGAAACAGAGACAGAGCGAGGCCAAAGGAAAGCTGCAGCATGGGCCAGAGTTAGAGCTTCAGTCAGCTGGTGCTGTCATGGTCCACGTGTTTCATCTTCTCTTCATCATGGATTCAGTTTGACCGTTTATATGTTTAGCCTGTTTATAAGTTTAGCCTGTTTATAAGTTTAGCCTGTTTATAAGTTAGCCTGTTTATAAGTTAGCCTGTTTATAAGTTTAGCCTGTTCATAAGTTTAGCCTGTTTATAAGTTTAGCCTGTTTATAAGTTTAGCCTGTTCATAAGTTTAGCCTGTTCATAAGTTTAGCCTGTTCATAGGTTTAGCCTGTTCATAAGTTCAGCCTGTTTATATGTTTAGCCTGTTCATAAGTTTAGCCTGTTCATAGGTTTAGCCTGTTCATAAGTTAGCCTGTTCATATGTTTAGCCTGAAGGCTGCCAAAGAAAAGGACCTTTCAATACTTTAAAAACTTTACATTCATTAGTTTGAATATAGAAGCTCACAAAATGAGAAAAGGTTTTTTGACAACACAGAGAGGAATTACTGAAACTAGAATAAGTAGCTGTGATCTTGTCATATTTTACTTTAAAGGTGTAGTGTGTAAAGCTTGCAGCATTTGGCCAAACAGTAATGGCGAATATAAGATATAATGTTTCTATTTGTATTTAAAGTCTAAAATAACAGTTATAAATATGAATGATGATCCTTTTTGGTCTTCACCGGCTCTCGTCTCTTAGTGATGTGATGTTTTAGAAACAGACGGGCTCATTCACAGGTGTGAAAGTATCCACACTCTGGTGTGGTCTGGAGTTTGGACTGGAGTTTGGACTGGAGTTTGGACTAGAGTTCTGTCTGGAGTTCGGTCTGGAGTTTGGTCTGGAGTTTGGTCTGTAGTTTGGACTGCAGTGTGGATTGGAGTGTGGACTAGAGTTCTGTCTGGAGTTCGATCTGGAGTTCGGTCTGTAGTTTGGTCTGTAGTTTGGACTGGAGTTTGGACTAGAGTTCTGTCTGGAGTTTGGTCTGGAGTTTGGTCTGGAGTTTGGTCTGTAGTTTGGACTGGAGTGTGGACTAGAGTTCTGTCTGGAGTTCGGTCTGGAGTTCGGTCTGGAGTTTGGTCTGTAGTTTGGACTGGAGTGTGGACTGGAGTGTGGACTGGAGTTCGGTCTGGAGTTCGGTCTGGAGTTTGGTCTGAAGTTTGGACTGGAGTTTGGACTAGAGTTCGGTCTAGAGTTCGGTCTGGAGTGTGGTCTGGAGTTTGGACTGGAGTTCGGTCTGGAGTTTGGACTGGAGTGTAGACTGGAGTTTGGACTAGAGTTTGGTCTGGAGTTTGGTCTGGAGTTTGGACTGGAGTTTGGACTAGAGTTCGGTCTAGAGTTTGGTCTGGAGTGTGGTCTGGAGTTTGGTCTGGAGTTTGGACGAGAGTTCGGTCTAGAGTTTGGTCTTGAGTTTGGTCTGGAGTTTGGTCTGGAGTTTGGACTGGAGTGTGGACTGGAGTGTGGACTGGAGTTCGGTCTGGAGTTCGGTCTGGAGTTTGGTCTGGAGTTTGGACTGGAGTTTGGACTGGAGTTTGGACTGGAGTTCAGTCTGGAGTGTGGTCTGGAGTTTGGACTGGAGTTCGGTCTGGAGTTTGGACTAGAGTTCGGTCTGGAGTTTGGTCTTGAGTTTGGTCTGGAGTGTGGACTGGAGTTTGGACTGGAGTTCAGTCTGGAGTGTGGTCTGGAGTTTGGACTGGAGTTTGGACTGGAGTTTGGTCTGTAGTTTGGACTGGAGTGTGGACTGGAGTGTGGACTAGAGTTCTGTCTGGAGTTCGATCTGGAGTTCGGTCTGTAGTTTGGTCTGGAGTTTGGACTGGAGTTTGGACTAGAGTTCTGTCTGGAGTTTGGTCTGGAGTTTGGTCTGGAGTTTGGTCTGTAGTTTGGACTGGAGTGTGGACTAGAGTTCTGTCTGGAGTTCGGTCTGGAGTTCGGTCTGGAGTTTGGTCTGTAGTTTGGACTGGAGTGTGGACTGGAGTTTGGACTGGAGTTCGGTCTGGAGTGTGGTCTGGAGTTTGGTCTAGAGTGTGGACTGGAGTGTGGACTGGAGTTTGGACAAGAGTTCGGTCTGGAGTGTGGTCTGGAGTGTGGTCTGGAGTTTGGACTGGAGTTCGGTCTGGAGTTTGGACTGGAGTGTAGACTGGAGTTTGGACTAGAGTTTGGTCTGGAGTTTGGTCTGGAGTTTGGACTGGAGTTTGGACTAGAGTTCGGTCTAGAGTTTGGTCTGGAGTGTGGTCTGGAGTTTGGTCTGGAGTTTGGACGAGAGTTTGGTCTAGAGTTTGGTCTGGAGTTTGGTCTGGAGTGTGGACTGGAGTTTGGACTAGAGTTCGGTCTAGAGTTTGGTCTTGAGTTTGGTCTGGAGTGTGGACTGGAGTTTGGACTGGAGTTCAGTCTGGAGTGTGGTCTGGAGTTTGGACTGGAGTTCGGTCTGGAGTTTGGACTAGAGTTCGGTCTGGAGTTCGGTCTGGAGTTCGGTCTGGAGTGTGGTCTGGAGTTTGGACAAGAGTTTGGTCTGGAGTTTGGTCTGGAGTTTGAACTGGAGTTTGGTCTGGAGTTTGGTCTGGAGTTTGGTCTGGAGTTTGGACTGGAGTTTAGTCTGGAGTGTGGTCTGGAGTTTGGACTGGAGTGTGGTCTGGAGTTCGATCTGGAGTTCGGTCCCGAGTTCGGTCTGGAGTTTGGTCTGGAGTTCGGTCTGGAGTTCGGTCTGGAGTTCGGTCTGGAGTTTGGACTGGAGTTTGGTCTGGAGTTTGGTCTGGAGTTCGGTCTGGAGTTTGGTCTGGAGTTTGGTCTGGAGTTTGGTCTGGAGTTTGGACTGGAGTTTGGACTGGAGTTTGGTCTGGAGTTTGGTCTGGAGTTTGGACTGGAGTTTGGTCTGGAGTTTGGTCTGGAGTTTGGACTGGAGTTTGGACTGGAGTTTGGTCTGGAGTTTGGTCTGGAGTTTGGAATGGAGTTTGGTCTGGAGTTTGGTCTGGAGTTTGGTCTGGAGTTTGACCCACAAAGAGGAGCACTGTGTCCTGAATGTGACTGATTATTAAATCAGTAACGAGCTCAGGGTGTAATTAAAGACTATCAGAGTTTGGTCTGGAGTTTGGACTGGAGTTTGGTCTGGAGTTTGATCTGGAGTTTGGTCTGGAGTTTGCCACAAAGAGGAGCACTGTGTCCTGAATGTGACTGATTATTAAATCAGTAACGAGCTCAGGGTGTAATTAAAGACTATCAGAGTTTGGTCTGGAGTTTGGACTGGAGTTTGGTCTGGAGTTTGATCTGGAGTTTGGTCTGGAGTTTGGTCTGGAGTTCGATCTGGAGTTTGGTCTGTGGTGAAAACAGGACCAAACATGAGCGTTGACCCACAAAGAGGAGCACTGTGTCCTGAATGTGACTGAATATCAAATCAGTAAGGAGCTCAGGGTGTAATTAAAGAATATTCAGCTGAGCGAGGCTGAAGAGCTGGGAGACATTTAAGGTTTAACAAACAGGATAAATTTAGACAGTACTGCTTAGATCAATACAGAGACTGCATTAAGACGATGTGGATTAAAATAACGACGCGCTGAGTTAAACATTAAAGAATCATGTTTTCTGCTGACTACACTAAAGAGGTGGCAAAAAGGTCTGAGACTTTGAAATCAGAAACATAAGGAACAATATAATGACAGACACAAACACCTGAAGTCTGTCTTTACCTGATCCAGCTCACCTGACAAAGCACAGACCTGCACTTCATATGTGATATAACATAACAGCTGCAGGAGCTCAAGAGCAATGGCATCCATCCATCCATCCATCCATCCATCCATCTGTATACCTAACAATCCATCCATTCATCTATCCACTTATCCATCATCTATCCATCCATCCTTCATCAATCCATCTATCTGTATTCCTATTAGGGGTGTGCGATATGACGATATTAAATCGTTAAGGATTATAACATGGGGATGATCTCATAAAGCAGAAAGATTGTCAGATCGTCTGTGTGGGTGCAGAGACTTTGACGCGCACCCGACTAGCCAATCATAGCACATTACGCGCAGTGCATGGTGGGATCTCCTGTTTGGTTATGTAGCATGAAGCCATGGTGGAAAGAGAAAAGGAGATAAAAGCTTGAAGATGTCTGAACAAAAATCTGTTCTAAAGCAGCTGTACATTACAGTTAGAAAACATTTGTTCTAAATTGTTGCACTTTAAGAGATAATGTTGATATTGTTGTTCATTACCTTTTATGTTTACAATCATTGCACATTTTTATAAAAACTGAACTATTTAAATTAAAACCTGTTCAGAAAGTTTCTTTGGCTTAAATTGTATTTTTTTTTCTTTTCGGGTTTTACATGTTTTATATGTTAAACATAGGGAAATAATGGTCAAACATGCAAAATAGTCTTAAAAAATCAGAAACATAAGGAACAATATAATGACATAAACACCAGCACCAGACCAAAGCACACCTGCACTTCATATGTGATATAACATAACAGCTCCAGCAAGAGCAATGGCCATCCATCCATCCGTCATCCGTCCACCCATCCATCCATCCACCTATCCATTAACCCATCCATCCATCAATCTATCCATCCATCAATCTACCCACCCATCAATCATCCATCAATCCATCCATCTACCTATCCATCCATCCATCCATCAGTCATCCATCCACCCATCCATCCATTCATCTAACTATCCATCCGTCCATCCATCCGTCCATCCATCCATCGTGACATGCTGCTTTAACTCTGTTGTGTATGCAGCATCCTGCTGCCTGAGCAGCAGAAGTATAAACTTCTGTTGTAAAGTCCAAACTAAGTCGTGACTAAACTAGCTCCAGCTGGTTAAACTTCAGTGGACTACACCTTAACCTCTCATGTAGGTCGCTGTAGCCCGGAGCCCACCATGTGCTGATCCATAAATTAAAGTCCATGTTGATTGGTTTGGTGCACAGCAGTGCTGTTACTGCAGGGCTGGTGAACATCTCAGATCTGATTCAGAGCATCATAATGTAGCGGACTGTTGGTGTGTCAGAGGTCTGAATAATTCATGAAATCCTCTGCCTGTGCTGACTCAGCAGTCACAGTCAAACCTCACATGTCCTTTTTCTTTGTCCAACTGCGCTGTGGTCAACGGCTGCTCATTATCTTTGGCTCTCTGGTCTCGTTTCTACAAGCAGAGAAGATGTAGGGACCAAAAGACAAATCCCTGAGCAGGCTGGTGATGGAGGAGTGACGTGGTTTAAACGTTGAAGGTGGAGTCTGCACAGGCAGAAGGTTAAACTAAAGTTAAACTAAACTTTGACCTGCAGATTAAATCATTACTGATCACGTGCTTTCTGTTTCAACTGTCTGTTGTATTGTTGTGTGTCTTTGTTTGTTTTGTTTTCTCTTAACAGAATATTTAATGTTGTTTTTTAAGTCTTAAAGGCCCAAACAGGGACGGGCACTGCAAATAATCTAGGGCTATGAATGCTGTAATGCTTCATCTCTTGTTTCATACCGTCACAAGATGGATAAACATGAAATAAATAAAAGTTAAAAAGACACTCTTATCATTGCAGGCTCTCCTAAACTATTCAAATTTCAGATTGTACATTTTTTTTTTTTTCTATTCATATCTTTTTCATTTTTTTTTGGACAATTTTAACCTTTTTTTAACCCCGTTTTTTTTACAACTTTATGCCTATTTTGCCCCCATTCATCGTTTTTTGGCCACTGTCAGAACCATGTTTGGAATTTTTACATGGTTTTGGAAATTTAATTTCAAATTTAATCCCCAATTTTGCTGCCATAATCAATTTTCCTAAGCCACTTTTGGATTTTTTGCCATTTCTTCCCCTTTTTTGCAATTTCATACCTATTTATTAACCTTTTTCCGCTTCCATACCATTTTTACCCAGTTTTTACAATTTCATACCTATTTTGCTTCTGTTCTTCACTTCTCCACTTTTTCTCAAATCTTTTATCCTTAGATTAATTTAATGTCATATTGGTTTTACTATAAAAAGATCTACTGCTTATGTTTGTTTAAGAATACATAAGATGAGGAACATTAAAACAATTGCAGAGTAAATCGCAATATTGGGGAAAAAAATGGCAATTAAATTATTTTCTCAAATCGTTCAGCCCTAGTAGATACCCAGCCCGACTGGGAACAGGTCCATGTCTGTTGCATTATTGCTTAAGTTGATTTAGTTTGATGTAAACATAGATTTGTGTTAAATGACGGTCAGCTGGAGCACAGTTAAGTTGATTTAGTTTGATGTAAACATAGATTTGTGTTAAATGATGGTCAGCTGGAGCACAGTTAAGTTGATTTAGTTTGATGTAAACATAGATTTGTGTGGAATGACGGTCAGCTGGAGCACAGTTAAGTTGATTTAGTTTGATGTAAACATAGATTTGTGTTAAATGATGGTCAGCTGGAGCACAGTTAAGTTGATTTAGTTTGATGTAAACATAGATTTGTGTTAAATGATGGTCAGCTGGAGCACAGTTAAGTTGATTTAGTTTGATGTAAACATACAGTTGTGTTAAATGATGGTCAGCTGGAGCACAGTTAAGTTGATTTAGTTTGATGTAAACATACAGTTGTGTTAAATGACGGTCAGCTGGAGCACAGTTAAGTTGATTTAGTTTGATGTAAAGATAGATTTGTGTTAAATGACGGTCAGCTGGAGCACAGTTAAGTTGATTTAGTTTGATGTAAAGATAGATTTGTGTGGAATGATGGTCAGCTGGAGCACAGTTAAGTTGATTTAGTTTGATGTAAACATACAGTTGTGTTAAATGATGGTCAGCTGGAGCACAGTTAAGTTGATTTAGTTTGATGTAAACATACAGTTGTGTTAAATGACGGTCAGCTGGAGCACAGTTAAGTTGATTTAGTTTGATGTAAACATAGATTTGTGTGGAATGATGGTCAGCTGGAGCACAGTTAAGTTGATTTAGTTTGATGTAAACATAGATTTGTGTGGAATGACGGTCAGCTGGAGCACAGTTAAGTTGATTTAGTTTGATGTAAACATACAGTTGTGTTAAATGATGGTCAGCTGGAGCACAGTTAAGTTGATTTAGTTTGATGTAAACATACAGTTGTGTTAAATGACGGTCAGCTGGAGCACAGTTAAGTTGATTTAGTTTGATGTAAAGATAGATTTGTGTTAAATGATGGTCAGCTGGAGCACAGTTAAGTTGATTTAGTTCGATGTAAACATACAGTTGTGTTAAATGATGGTCAGCTGAGCACAGTTAAGTTGATTTAGTTTGATGTAAACATACAGTTGTGTTAAATGAACAGGTCCATGTCTGTTGCATTATTGCTTAAGTTGATTTAGTTTGATGTAAACATAGATTTGTGTTAAATGATGGTCAGCTGGAGCACAGTTAAGTTGATTTAGTTTGATGTAAACATAGATTTGTGTTAAATGACGGTCAGCTGGAGCACAGTTAAGTTGATAAAGTTTGATGTAAAGATAGATTTGTGTTAAATGACGGTCAGCTGGAGCACAGTTAAGTTGATTTAGTTTGATGTAAACATACAGTTGTGTTAAATGACGGTCAGCTGGAGCACAGTTAAGTTGATTTAGTTTGATATATTAAAAAAAAAGAATATAAAAAGAAGCAGAGTCTGATTACAGCCCAGGCTGACACAGTCCTATTCATAGCTCATGTTGGCTATACCTTGACGTCATAGTTGTGCTTGCCAGACAGCCTCATGGCCAGCTCACGCTTGGTCTTGGCACACCGCTCCCTCAGTCGACGCACCTCGGGGGAGAGCTACAGGTGTGGGCGGGGCCAGGTGTGGGCGGGGACAGGTGAAGCAGGAGGGCCACAGCGGAAGCAGAGAGAGAGGAAGGGAGGAGGAAGGAAGAAGGAGGCAGAGTGATAAAGGCAAAACAAGCAAGGCTGCAGAGAGGAGGCTAACGACACTGATTTATGAAGAGAGGACTTCAGGTGCGCTCGCTGCAGAGCTAATCGGCTGAGACTAATTAAAAACAATGTGTTTTTGATGAGGCTGAGCTCAGAGTGGAGCGGCCCGTACAGTCCAGCTCTCTTCATTAAGAGTCAGACCTGAAGCCCTCCCTCTGTTCAGCAGCCTGAGACAGACACTTCACAGCTAACCAAGTCCTGACAAAGACAGGAGAGGAGGTTCACCACCAGGGGGCGCTGGTTCAACAGCAAGGAATTTACAGCTAACAGCAGCACAGAGCTAGGAATCATGGGTAATGTATGATTATACAGAGGAGCACTGCAGCATTCACTTGACCAAAGTCTGTGGCCTAAAGAAATATCTCTGCAATGGTCTTGAATTATTTTAAACTGAATTATTATTATTACTTTTACTATTACTATTACTTTTTTTATTTATTTGTATTCTTATAATTATCATTAGTTCATCATTATTACTATTATTATTATCATTATTAATTCATTAATTTATTTATTTCAGTAGGATGTATAAATGTATGTATGTGAGTTGTGATCCTGCAGAAACATCTTCTTGTGCTGTTGATACATTGGTATTAACTGAATGACAATAAATTTGAATTTAAAGTATCTTTTAGTTTTAGTCATTATTTAGTCTCTAAATTGTTTTAATGTCAGTCTAGTTTTAGTCGATGAAATCTGCTGTAAATTTAGTCGACTAAAATGTGAAGTGTAAAGGGTAAAGCATTTTTATGTTTCCTTGTAACATAAAACTGAAGACCTGAGAGCAGCACCTACTGTTCATATTTTTAAAGGCAAACTCAAGACCTACATTTTTAGTCTTTAATTATTACTATTACTATTACTATTATTACTATATTATTATTATTATTATTATTATTATTATTATTTATTTTGTTATTATAATAGTTATATTATTACTATTATTACTATAATAGTAATAATAATAATAAATATTATTATTATTATTATTAAAGTCATTACTATTACTATTATTATTATTATACGTAGTAGTAGTAGTAAAAGCAGTAGTAGTAGTAGCATTTAACCCTTGTTTATATATTAACTTAAACCCCCCTAATATGTTTTATTATTCAATTTAGTTCAGATTAGTTGTTTGGAATATCATTATCTGTTTATTGATTTTCTTTCCATTATCTAACTTCAGTGCATTTTATCACATTTACCAACATATTATTGAAGATTGTATTTTACTAACCTGTTTATTTTCTTACAGTATCCTTATTTATTTTCACCTTATTTCTGATCAGGATATTTTATTGTTATTTCAGTCTTACCTCATTTTTAATGAAAGATGGTGTCTTCTCTTCCTCTGTTTTCTGTTAGAATCTGTTCTTCATGTCTTTGTATCAGTGTGTATGTGGATTGTGAGGGTAAGTTGTATTTTTCATTGTATTCAATTTTCTACCTTTTATTATTTTAATTTTTTTCACCTTATTTCTGATCAGGATATTTTATTGTTATTTCAGTCTTACCTCATTTTTAATGAAAGATGGTGTCTTCTCTTCCTCTGTTTTCTGTTAGAATCTGTTCTTCATGTCTTTGTATCAGTGTGTATGTGGATTGTGAGGGTAAGTTGTATTTTTCATTGTATTCAATTTTCTACCTTTTATTATTTTAATTTATTTTCTTCATTTTTATGTAAAGCACTTTGTGCTATTAAATGTTGTATGAAAAGTTCTGTATAAATAAATATTGATTGGTTTTTGATTCTGAAGTCCTGTTTTCCTCTGTGATAAAATCAAACATCTACTAAGCCTTTATTGAATGTTAGTAAAGTCTGAATGTCTATCTGCCTACCTACATACCTACCTACCTAACATCTACTAAGCCTTTATTGAATGTTAGTAAAGTCTGAATGTCTATCTGCCTACCTACATACCTACCTACCTAACATCTACTAAGCCTTTATTGAATGTTAGTAAAGTCTGAATGTCTATCTGCCTACCTACATACCTACCTACCTAACATCTACTAAGCCTTTATTGAATGTTAGTAAAGTCTGAATGCCTATCTGCCTACCTACATACCTACCTACCTAACATCTACTAACATCTACTAAGCCTTTATTGAATGTTAGTAAAGTCTGAATGTCTATCTGCCTACCTACATACCTACCTACCTAACATCTACTAAGCCTTTATTGAATGTTAGTAAAGTCTGAATGTCTATCTGCCTACCTACATACCTACCTACCTAACATCTACTAAGCCTTTATTGAATGTTAGTAAAGTCTGAATGTCTATCTGCCTACCTACATACCTACCTACCTAACGTCTACTAAGCCTTTATTGAATGTTAGTAAAGTCTGAATGTCTATCTGCCTACCTACATACCTACCTACCTAACGTCTACTAAGCCTTTATTGAATGTTAGTAAAGTCTGAATGTCTATCTGCCTACCTACATACCTACCTACCTAACATCTACTAAGCCTTTATTGAATGTTAGTAAAGTCTGAATGTCTATCTGCCTACCTACATACCTACCTACCTAACATCTACTAAGCCTTTATTGAATGTTAGTAAAGTCTGAATGTCTATCTGCCTACCTACATACCTACCTACCTAACATCTACTAAGCCTTTATTGAATGTTAGTAAAGTCTGAATGTCTATCTGCCTACCTACATACCTACCTACCTAACATCTACTAAGCCTTTATTGAATGTTAGTAAAGTCTGAATGTCTATCTGCCTACCTACATACCTACCTACCTAACATCTACTAAGCCTTTATTGAATGTTAGTAAAGTCTGAATGTCTAAATGAACAGAAACAAATGTTCCTTTGTGTGAAATGCAGTCACCTTTATTTAGGCTACCTGGCAGAGCATCTCAGTTACAATACCAGAACTGACAACAAACAGTGAACCTGCTCTACATGAATATATCAATTCTAGGGACGGTTACCGGTAAAAAGGTAAACCGCAATAAAATTTCCCATGATTTGTTACTGTGTCCAATTAAAATTACCGTTATATCGTGCTTGATCACCACTCTGCCTCAGTAACGCACGGTGATGCTGCTCTTTGCCTGGAAAAGCCTGAACTATGTATCTGCCCTCGATTAAGGTTGGGAGCCTCACACAAGGTGCACATGCGCAGTTTGCATTGTTTGGCCTCTGAGTCTGACACATTTATTGACAAAAAAGACAACAGAACTGTTATGAATATAACAATAAAGGGGTTCAATGATTTCAATTCTGTGTAAAAGTACTTTTAGAACATTTTGAGCACACAGCAATAATACCACGATAATAATGATAACCATGATAATTTTGGTTACAATAACCGCGATACAAAATTTCCATATCGTTACATCCCTAATCAATTCATAAAGAGAGCAGCTCTGATTGGATCGCTCCACAACTTATCCCACCACCACCAAGCTAAGGCAGCTGTGATTGGATGTCCCTCTGAACTCATCCAACCTTTAACACAACCAAAGTAGCTGTGATTGGATAGATTCATCACTTGTCTCTACTTCCTACATGACCATATTAGGTCTGATGTATTTTTTAATGAATCTCTGTTCTTTCTCTAAATTTCTCTTTGTACAACTTTAATTCTTAATGCCTCCCGTGGACTTGTGTTAAAAATCAGCTCTGAACTATGTGGATATTTGAATATCACAGTATTAATGTTACTGTGTGTCCATGTTGAATAAACAACAAATAAATAAACATGTGGAGCTATGTTGATCGTCTTAAGCTGGAGTTAGCATTGCTTTAATCATCATCAACAGGACATACAGTGTATTTGACTGGTTTATCTGGAAAGAGGACACAGGAAGTGTTTGGAAACGGACAGGACCTTTAAACATATATCCAGCAGGTGATTGGCTGACCGTTCTGTCAATCACATTTATTAGGGGGCAATCAGATGATGCAGCAGGGAGGTGATGCTGCTGCGGTGTAAAGGGCAGAATGTAAACCACCACCTAAACAAACTCCCACCACACCATGTCAGAGGTGGAGCAGAAACATCCTACACCATGTTATGTTTTTGATTTAATAAATAAACGTTAGCATGTACACTTCCGGCTGTCGTCTCCCTTTTAGCTCCAGGTTGGAGATTAGTAAAATGGATGTGCCTGATTACAGGTACTGAATCAAGCTGATCCATCTGCACTGCAAGGTTAGGTGTAGCACGTCCCATATCAACGCTCATACTAAAATAAAACAGTTTTCATTAAATATTGGAAACACTGCCTCGTGCAGCATGGTTTGTAGAAGAGATCTTGATCTCAATGGGCTTTCTATCTGGTTAAATGAAGCTTAAATAAATTATTTTAGCCTCTGATTATTCAAGCATGTATTAATCTGATGTTATACTTCAGTGTTGCAATATTTTAATACAATATTTTTACAATATTGCAATATTTAAGACACTAAACAGTTAAAGAAGTAGGGCCAACAGTCATAAGGAGGTTCATCTAAAGACAATTTAATAAACTTTTCAAATTAACTTGAAGTATTTTAACATTATTATTGGATGTTTCTATCTGTCTGAGGCATCAGTTAGTACCCAAAATGATTGTTGATTATCTTGATATAAATCAAAAAGAAAATGGAATAATTGACTCCTGAGGCCTCATGGAGAAGTGGTCGAAGCTAACGTTAAGTTTGTACTTCTTCCAACTTCTTTTCCCAGGATGTTAATAAAATAAACTTGTGTTGTTTTCTTTAAGGTGATCTTTGTTTGCTTACTTTTATTTTGCTACATTTGTATAACTGTACATAATAAAAGATTAATTTCATAAATGTTCAAAACAAACTTCTACTAATTAAATCTGAAACTAAAGTGTTTGCTGCAGCCTCATGTAAAACCTTTAAATCTTAATAAAAACAATAAATTATTCCTGCTGATTGTGTCTGTACTGCACACTTTAATCTTATATTATTGTAAAGGATTACAATGAATTAAATCTTAATAAAACCTCTTACCCATGCAAAACCTCTCTGCATTAGTAATGATAAACTCAGCAAAGCCTACTCTCCAGTGTGACTCAGAGTTAGTGTGAGTGAGGCCACAGCGCCATCATGTGGACGACAGAGGAGGTGAAGCAGAGACTGATCAGCAGGAGAGGAAGGAGATCTGAGCTTACTGCCACACACTGATACTCAGGCTTCATGAGGTTTGGATCAGTTTAATCACAAACACAAATAACAAACTAAGGCCCCATCCACATGAAGACAAACCGAGGTCTAAACACATAAGTTTTTTGCTGAATCTGCATATCATCCATATGAAGACGGCGTTTTGGGGGTCTGTAAACGATCATTTTTGAAACCAGGTTCCAGAGTGGAAAGATTTTGAAATGCCGTATACACAGCTCTATGATTACTGGCTCTCTGCAACTTTTCAGATACACTTACGTCATAGTTTCATATCTTCATTGACACGCATGCACCACACACGGCAACCACAACAATAACAATGGCGGCGTACGGTGTAGCATATGTGCTGATGAAGCTAGTGACCCTACTATCCCTGTTGCAGTAAAATCTCCTTCTTCTCAATCACCACCGAGTTAAACAAACAAGTATCGAGGACACATTACAGCACTTTATGATCACTTTATCACAATCTCTGTTTACAACTTTTGACGTAAGTGCACATGCCCACTGTTTTTTCATCTGTTTCTGTCATATCGTTACAGCGCCCCTAGAGGTCTGGCATGTGTTTTACGGCATTTTCATGCGTATCGAGTGCATTCATGTGGACGCACAGATCTTCTGAGACGCCTTCGTCTTTATGACGATCATTTTGAAACTGTTAAGCATTTTGTCTTTGTGTGGATGGGGCCTTAGAAGTGAGAAGCAGCCAGGATAACTCTCATGTTAAACCCACACTGGGTAAGGTTTGACTCTGAGGCTTAAATCAACTAAACTGTGACTCTACCTTGCTTCGTGCTGGTCGTTTGGTCTCGCTGTCCGAGTGCTCGTCATAGCTCTCAAACTCACTGGAGCTCCAGCCGTTGTCTGCAGGAGTGTTGTCTCTCTGGACGTCCTCGTAGATCAAATCTGCACACAGATTAAACTTTTTAATTTCATGTTACCATCCTTAAACGGTCACACTTACACTCCGATATCTGTAATTCTTTTCCATAGTCATTCTCTGTAATTTTCTGTCTTAATCTTTCCTTGAGTTTGTTTTTATTATGATTTGTGCTGCTGACCTCTTGGCCTGGTCAAGAGGACTTATCCGGTTAGACAAGGTTATTAAATTAAATAAACAAACAGATCAAAATGAGGTTTAATGAGTCAGTGTTCATATGTTCAGTCATGCTAATTTCTTAGATTATTAAACAGTACTAACATATTATACACAAACACACGGGAAGAGTCCATTTATTGATTGAACTATGTTTATAATAAATGTTTAACTCCTCCTGTCACTACCTAGGGGTGAGCATTGGTAAGAACCTCAAGATACGGTACGCATCACGATATTTAGGTCTTGTTGCCATGGCGCTGTAAACAGCAGCAGCCTGTCCAGTTTGCTCTCCATATTTTTAGCTGTTTTTTGTGTTTTTTCCCTTAATTTTTTAAACAATTTTCAAAAGTTTTCCTTTTCTGACCTTCCTGCACTTCTTATTAAGACTCTTTTTACTTATATCTATCCTATGGATATCTTTTTCAACCATCATTGCTGCCAGGAGGCATTTCTGAGGATACCAGCAGAGTGTTCTTTTTTGAAAGATGCCACCAACTGCCAGCTTCATTATCATCAGCTACCAAGAGCCAGTTTCATCAGATATTCAAGAGAGACACATCCAGGATTGAAAAACTGATCAGGAGGGCTGGCTCTGTGGTTGGCATGAAGCTGGACTCTTTGGTGACGTGGCAGAGAAGAGAACACTGGACAAACTGCAGGACATTCTGGATGATGCCAATCACCCTCTACACATGGTCAACCAGATGAGCCTATTCAGTCAAGACTGCTCCTCCCCAAGTGCAGGACCAACAGACTGAGAAACTGTATCAGACTGTATAACTCCTCAATCGGGGGGATGAGGAGTAACAGGAAGACAGAGGAGGGGAAGGAGCAGCAGCAGCAGCCTACAAGTATTATCTTTTATTTATAATATAATGCAACTGGAATCATAATTTCCCTGAGGGAGTTCTCCCAAAGGGATTAATAAAGTACAATCTAATCTAATCTATGATACAATAATATCACAATATTGTAATATCGTAGAATCGTAATTTAAATCGAATCAGCACGTAAAAAAATCGTAAAAAAATTGGATCAGGAGAAAAGCGTATCGTCCCAGCCCTGATATCCAACTCAATAAATCCATCTTTCTGAGCCCCCCTCCCTTACTCTGTCTCAGCTGCTCACCATCATCAGGAGAGAGGGGGTCCTCAGCGGGGACGTCGTCGTAGATGACCTCTGTGACCTCCACGGTTTGAGCCTCAGCTTCAGCTGAAAAGAAAAAAACATCACACACTGCTTTAAAATGTGGTTTCTGTTTTCTGCGTTGTAGCTTTCTTTATTTTTGATAGTTGCACCACCTGCTGTTAAATCATTCTCCACAAAAGAAAAAACAGAACACACAAAAAGCCCTGCACACGCACACACATACACACACACACACACACACACACACACACACACACACCTTTAAACTACACCGCCTGAATCCTTTCGAAAGCACAGACAGATAAAAAGCTGCTTTCTCACCCCATCATCTACGTTTAAAGGTCTTCCCCCAGGCCGTGACCATATGGGCGGAGCCTAGGCCTGTCACGATAACAAATTATGCAGGACGATAATTGTCCAAAAATTATTGCTGATAAAAGATATTATTGTTGATATGATTTTGAAACATGATTTTTCATCAATTTAATTAAAACATTTGTCATAATAAAGTGAGTGCACCATGCAGAAAGCAATAAACTCTAATTTCTTCAGAGTATTTAACTGTAGTTGGAAGGCCAAGAGCTTTTAAATAAAATCAAACGAAAAATATAATAAATTTAGCATACAAAAAAGGGGGAAAAAACCCTACGAAAATTGAAATGGACTGTCTTTTGGGAAAAATTACATGTAAATAAAATCATTATACTAATAAAACACAATTTAAAAAAACAGACCCTGTCTCTGTAGAGAATAAAAAACTTCAATAAAAACACACACACCAATAAAAACAATAAATAAAATGTAGTTTATACAGGTAAGGAATTGTTTGTGACATGCACCTCAGTGTTGAAGCAGCTGCACAGAGTGAACCATCATCTCATTCCACCGTGTTGGTAGAGAGAGAGGAGGGAAACAAACATGCATGCACGTGTCAGTTTATCGAGGCCGGCAAACTTACGGAGGACGTTTTCATTTATCGTGAGGTTAATTGATTTATTGATTATCGTGACAGGCCTAGCGGAGCCTGTTTCTATAAAGGTCTTCCTCCTGGCAAGGTTATATAACTAAAACAAAACGATATGTAGCAGTGAGCACGATGATGGACTTGAAAATAAAGAGTATTATAAAATACTTACTTTGACCTTTTTGAATTCTGCACCTGGCAAATAAAGTCTGAAAAAACTAAACTGAAACTAAACTAAAACTAAGCCTTTCTGCAAAAATCTAACCTAAATAAAAACTAGAATGCCCGCTCTAAAACTAATCAAAACTAAATTGTAATGGAAAAAAAAATGTCAGAACTAACTAAGACTAAACTATAATTAAAAAAACAATGTCAAAACTAGGACTGAACGATTTGAGAAAATAATCTAATTGCGATTTTTTCCCCCAATATTGTGATCTACTTTGCAACTGTTTTAATGTTCCTCATCTAATGTATTCATAAACAAACATAAGCAGTAGATCTTTTTATAGTAAAACCAATATGACATTAAATTAATCTAAGGATAAAAGATTTGAGAAAAAGTGGAGAAGTGAAGAACAGAAGTAAAATAGGTATGAAATTGGGAAAAAAATGGGGAAAAGTTTGCAAAAAAACAAAACAAAAGAGGCTTAGGAAACTTAATTATGGCAGAAAATTTTGGAATTAAATTTGAAATTAAATTTCAAAAATCATGTAAAAATTCCAAAAATGGTTCTGACAGTGGCCAAAAAAAGATGAATGGGGGCAAAATAGGCATAAAGTTGTAAAAACGGGGTTAAAAAGGTAAAAATGGTCCAAAAGTGGGAAAAAAAAGTGTATGAATAGAGATAAAAAAAAAAAAAGGGCCAAAATGTTCAACACATTTTGGGCTAAAAATATTGAACCTTCTGTGATTTGAAAATTGCAACACGCCATATTGTGATTTAATCTAATTTGCTTTTAATTGTTCAGCCTTAGTCAAAACTAACTAAAACTAAACTATAATGACAAATCCAAAACTATTATAACCTTGCCTCCTGGCTGTGACCACATGGGCGGAGCCTGTTTCTATAAAGGTCTTCCTCCTGGCCGTGACCACATGGGCGGAGCCTGTTTCTATAAAGGCCTTCCTCCTGGCCGTGACCACGTGGGCGGAGCCTGTTTCTATAAAGGCCTTCCTCCTGGCTGTGACCACATGGGCGGAGCCTGTTTCTATAAAGGTCTTCCTCCTGGATGTGACCACATGGGCGGAGCCTGTTTCTATAAAGGTCTTCCTCCTGGCCGTGACCACGTGGGCGGAGCCTGTTTCTATAAAGGTCTTCTTCCTGGCCGTGACCACGTGGGCGGAGCCTGTTTCTATAAAGGTCTTCCTCCTGGCCGTGACCACGTGGGCGGAGCCTGTTTCTATAAAGGTCTTCCTCCTGGCCGTGACCACGTGGGCGGAGCCTGTTTCTATAAAGGTCTTCCTCCTGGCTGTGACCACGTGGGCGGAGCCTGTTTCTATAATGGCTGATTGTATCCAGCTTGTTTGAGCTATTGAGCCGCTCCGTCTCCACTCTCCACAGGTTTTGTCATTAAGTGCTTTCAAAGTGTTTCAGCCTAATTTAGCTCAGTGAGTTTATTGATTTGGTTTAAACTGATTTGTCTGCAACACTTTCTTTAAACCTGAACAGTCACTGTTTTCATTCCTCTGATTGGAGATGTGTTTCTGTCTCAGATTATTCAGGTGTCAAAAACTCTGCAGTAACCCTGGGCCAGTGTTATTCTGCAGAGGAAATGGTCCTGACATCTGGCTCCCTCTGCTTGGCTGGTGTGTTCAGAGAGGATTCAGAGGAGAAGGCGACAGGTTTTTGGGAATCAGCCCGACTATCAGCAGGTCTGCACAGAGACAGGCTCTGGGGAGCTGAGACATGGTGAACCAGCACTTCTCTGCTGTTTCTCCTTTTATTCAACTTTTCTCAAAACAACACCGGGACAGGAAACACATGGACACACTGACACCATCCATACACTATAGTTTATTTATTAATGTTAAAGTTTTATCAGGAAAAGAAAATGAGTTTATTTAATCTGTCCTGACATGAAAGAAGACAATGATTGATTTTTACCACTAAAATACAAACACTGAGTCTGATTTGGATCAAACTAAACACTGAACATATCCTCTAACACAGCCTGTCAATATGTGGATTTAATTGATTAATTTGATTTATTTACACAGAAGACTCTCAACATTAAAGTTAATCGTGAAAGCACAGATGGAGCGCTGCAATAGCTTCCTGCTAACGATCAATAAAAACGTTCATTTTCTCCGCCAAGGAGGTTATGTTTTCGGGAGAGTTTGTTTGTCTGTGAACAAAATAACTCAAAAAGTTATGGATGGATTTTACTGAAATTTTCAGGAAATGTTCAGCATGGGAAAAGGAAGAACTGGTTCAATTTTGGTGTTGATCCAGATCAGCGTCTGGCCGCCACAATGAAAAATGTGATTTTCATGACTAACTACTGAACTAAAATAGATATCATCATGAATCCAGTTGCTAATGGTATGTTTTCATGGTCAAGGAATCTAAATATTTAGATGAAATAAAGGTAGGACTAATATTTATTGTCAAAATCACAATATGGGAGAGGACTGTGGCGCTGGCGGAGGTCTGCGCTCTCCGAGTGCTTTCTAGTTTATCTTGTTTTGAGCTCCCTCCCATTTTCCACTTCCTTCATCACACTAAAGACGTCTATAAAGGAGGTTTAATATCATCTTTATGAACATGTTAATGTGTATTATCAGATGAATTTAGTTTTTTATGATTTCATGTAGGGCTGGGCAAAATATCACTTGAATTGCTTAATTTGAATTATTTTTTGCAGAAGATTAAAACATTAAAAATGAAGATTAGACCATGTAAGTAGTTACAAAGATTGAAAAAATATAAATACTGAAAGTTTACAGTTTTCATGATGGTGGCTCTGTCAGGTTTTACACTTTTATAGACTTGTATTTATTTATTTAAATTAGATTAAATACAGAGATCAGAGAGAAACATGTTAACAAGCTGTGAACATCCCTCAGCTTTAGTGTTTATGTAGGCAGACCTGCCTGTGTTAGAACTACATAATCTATATTTATGACACACTCTTTAATTTTAAGATTCTGATTGATTTAGGAAGAAATTTGACAACATAAACGCAGAACTTGATTCATGTTATTTTGTGTCAATTGGAGTTTTTTTGGTTTTAGAGGAAAAGAATAGTTTAAAATTGTAAATCGAGTTTTGTGGGAGAAAATCTGGGATTTTATTTTTTGGCCATATCGCCCAGCTCTATTTTATGTACAGCTTAAAAATGAATAAATCTGACAAATGAAAAAGAAAGTCAATTTATTTATTTGTTTCCATCTATCTATTTTTTTATATATGTATATTTAATTATTAGTTTCTTTTTGTTACCTCTTTTATTGTGATATACTTTAATTCAAAGATACATAAATAATGGAAATATACGATCAAGTTAAGGATTGTTATGAAAAGTGGCTGCGCTGCCATGTGTGTATAATATAATAAATTTTAAATTGTAATATATATCCATTATTATATTGTTATACTATGATTATTGATTGTTTATATATGTATCATCTTATATTGCTCATAGTAATTTTTTGAATCCTATGAGCAAAACCTGTGCTATTTATAATTAAATTGTTACTGTTCCCTAAAACTTACTTAGGGACTGCCTTACCATATTTATTGTTGTGATTTGCTATTTATTGTCACAACCCTTATGTGCAGGAATGATTAAATCACAAAGGAATACTTTTAAAATGTTTGTTTTTACTTTCAAACACGTTAAAAATCTTTTTTCCAGTGTTATATTCTGAGGGAGTTACATGCATCAGCAGCATAAACAGTAATTTAATGAAACGTAATATAAACCCACAAACTCGTCTTTGACAAGTTATTTAACGTCAATTAAAGAAAAAGCAAAATCAGAAGAACATGTGTTGTTGCTGTTTAATCAAACTATTCACGTGTGATTACTCCAAAGTTTAAAATAAAAACACAAAATTATATAAAATCTGATTAAAGGCATAATATCCCATTTGCCCTTTGTTAACTATTTGAATTCATGGCTGTAAAAATGTGTGAAGATGACATTTCTATGACACTTAAGATAAGTTTTTTTCTTTTTAATTTTCCACCTGTTATTTGAACATGGTAATGTCCGCCTAAAAGAAATAAAATTATTCCAAATATTTATCTACTGTACTGGACACCATGCATGAAAGGGTTAAACTTTTTTTATTTTTTTAACTTTTTATTTCTATTTATTTTTTATTTTATATTTATATATTTATATTTTTATATATTTTTTTCAATTGAACAAAGAACTTCATCTGAGACAGGGTCAGAGGTGTATAACAAAAGGTACAAAACATATTGCATACATAAATATTTCTGCCTATGATGCAAATGTATGTCCAACATACAGTATATTACATAAATATACATTAATGACATTACAAAAAATAAATAAATGAAAAAAATAATAAATAATAAATAAATTAAATAAAAAATAATAATAGATAACCCTAATAAATAATAGAGTAAAATAAAGTAAAATAAATAAATAAATAAAAACATAAAAAATATTATCATTAATAATAATAATGTCCAAATAAAAAAACCTATTCACTTCATGTCAGGGCCCATTTCCATTACTTAAAGAGCAACCCCAACAACCCAAATAGTTCACATTATCAGGTACTTTCCAACCATGCTCCACCTCTTACAGGGTTAAACTTTTATAATGAAATTGTATAATTATGACGTGTGCTGCTGACCTCTTGGCCAGGTCACCCTTGTGAATGAGATCCTGATCTCAATGGGTTTTATCTGGTTAAATAAAGGTTAAATAATAAAAAAAAAAATAGATATTTTGTCTTCTGTCTAAACAAAAAAATGAAAGAGAAGAATGTGTAAATATTGTTTGAAACATTAAGCTATGTATCAAAGTATTGATGACATCAACTGGCACAATAAAGTATAAAAAATAGCAGTTTTATTACTTATTACTTTTTTTACTATCATTATTATTATTATTATTATTATTATCATTATTAATTTTACTCTTTTAACTTACTTGTTTTATCTACTGCTTTTATCTGTCTTACGGTTTCTCATTATTTTATTCCTGTTTTTACTTTCTTTTCTTGTTTTGACATACTCTGTTTCTATCATTATTTTCTTTCACTTCATTTAATGTATTGATTTATTTATTATTATTATTTATTTATCTGTTTTCCCTTTTTACCAGTCTTCTATCTGCCCTCTTATTTTAAATCTTCCTGATGTGATGTTGTCAACCTTTAACAGTCTTGAATTAATCTGTGTCTGTAAATCTATTATCTGCCTACTGTCTGATTATCTCCTTGTCATTATGCATTTTACCTGCTGTTTCAATCCACAGTTAATAATATTTTCTTTCATTTTGTTGCTTTAGTTAACTCTGTGCCCTTTCCTCTGTGTCTCGTGGTCTATGATGAACTCATTGCTGATTTTATTTCTGCTTTTTTTTGCCTTTGTTTTGTCTGTTAAAGCACTTTGTAAACTTCTGTTTTTAAAGGTGCTATATCAATAAAGTTATTATTATTACTGATCAGTTTAAGAATACCATGCACATACGCAGTAAGGTCTGAGGCCTGGATATATCAGAGGCTGGGATATGAGACAGTGTGGTGCTGCGTGGTCTTCTTTAAATCTCATTTCTGAGCCTCTGTGCTGACGGAGCCCAAATCCAGGAGCGATTCTCCCTCATGGAAATGGCTCTCTATTGATCCCCGTCCTGAATTAATTGGATTCATGTCTGTGCAGGAATCAGATCAGCGTGTGGGTCTGCACATGTGTGTCCGGCCTTTCATGAATCAATGAGCCATAAGAAGCAGCAGCCTGTAATAAGGTGCTGCTGTCACCTCTGCTCAAGGTCATCAGAGCAGCAGCACTAACCAAACTCTGCGCTCTGGTTTGTGTCATTACGCCGGGCTGCACCGCGCGATGGCTTTTCTAACAAATCTGTGAGCACCATAATGCACAGCCCGTCCCAGGGCAAGCTTAGCTGTAATCTTTTCAGGCTGAAATTGAACTCTTGATCTACAATACGAGGTGCATCACCTGGCTGTCGACATAATTTAGCTCTGTACCTGCAGCAGGGTCCCTGGAGCCGGAGCCTTCCTGCAGCGTCTCTCCTGAATCAGCTGAAGGCGTGAGCTCCGTCTGTCCGGGTGCTGCAGCCGGGGCCCTGCAGGAGACAAACAGAAGCCGGGAAACAAGCTAACGTTAACAGTTAATTTCAGACGGAGGAGGGGAGGCAGAAATAGTTCAGTGCTATCGGAGCATGCAAACAAACACTCCCTGAAGCCGGACAGAAAACACGCTGCAGCTGTCGGCCCGCGCTGAGATGGAGAGGAAACCGGTCTGCACGTATTCACATATGACGTCCGTAAGAATGATTACTGTGCTATCTGGACTGCAGAGGAAGCTGTCCTTCTGTTTAACAAGTGGACCTGTCAAAGAGGGCTGTGTTTGAGAACCAGGCTCCTGCTTTAGGTCAGTGTGAAAGATTCAGAAACACCAGGCTACTGTCCAATACTCGCCTCCTAACCACCTTTCCTAACCACCTTTACCTTAACCCCGATGGAGAACGTCATGAGGTTAGGAAAGGAGAAAGGAGAGTTCAGAAGGACTTAGGAAAGGAAAACTGCTACGTCATCATGCTAATGTCTTTAAAAACAAACTCAAAACCTACCCTTTAAGTCTAGTTTTTACCTGAATTACCTCTGTTTCTATTTTTTCTAATAACTAGGGGTGGGAGAAAAGATCGATTCACATAAGTATCATGATTTTGTTGTTTGACGATTTTTTTTCCAAATTTAAATGCTTTGAATTGAATTAAAGTTATTTTCATTTCGAACATGCATGCCAAGAACAAAAAAAAAGTAGTGAAATGCCATTCACAACCACAAAAAAAAAAAAGAATTGCAGCAACCACACGCTCGAAAAGGAGTAGGAGAAAGTGAAGAAACTTTTTTAGTTCCTACCCCTTATTTCTGTTCCTCATGGGTCCTTTTAAAAAATAAATTCTTCTATTTTTTTAATTATGTCTCTCTTTTAAAGCGATAGTCATCCAGCCTCACTCCAGAATCCATGACAAGCAGACAGACTCAGGTCTTCAGACTGTACTGCTGCAACAAGGAAGAGACGGCAGAGCTCGCCCACCGCTAATTGGCTTAGCTCAAACACTGGGAGTCAATGGGTAGTGTTAGACTGCCTCTGCCTACAGCCATCAGATAAACTCTTTAGAAACTCCTAACAGCCTGTGTCCTTGTTGTGTCTGTTTTAATGAGTTATGTTTTGTTATCTTCTACCATCGTCGTATTATCTTCTCCTCCTAAACGGGCGCCGGTGGTTTGCCCTCGAGATGTGACGTTAAGGAACAAGTCGAGTCTTTTGACCAGCTCTTTTAAGTGAACAATGAGAACCTCCTCAGAGACATTATTAATGTACATTTCCGACTAATTTATGGATGGCTTACAAACAGACAGCTCACTCACAACTGAGAGTGTGTTCTCATCATTAACTTAAAAGAGCCGTTCAAAAGGCACAACTCGTTCCTGAACGTCACATCCCAGCTCAGACCACAGCAGAAAAAGGTCAACAACACAAAACTCTTTCTTCACTGAGGATCAGCAGGGCTTTTAGGGATGCACAATACTGGATCCCAGAATATTGGACAGCAGATTTGGATTTGATTCTGCAACTGATATTTTTTTGTCAAGAGCAACAACTCACATTTTTTTTTTCTTTGCATCATTTTTATCTTGATCTACATCTACGACATGGTGCATCAATAATGCAAATACTTTGGTTTATACTCCACAGACTGACTGAACACATGGATGGTTTCTAAACAAAAAGACTGAGCACTGTGAAAACACTTTAAGTAAACCACACCAGTCTTTAGCTGAGTGTGAGTCAGCCTGCACACCGAGGCATGATAATGCACCATCACGTGGATTTAAAGGAAAATCCAGAGAAAGCTTCAGAAAACATCCTCCATCTCCTGGATAAAACAGAGGATTGTTAATGCACTGCCTTTAGTCATGAAACTTCTCCCACACAGAGGACCTTTAACCAGACTGCAGCAGTCCATTATTCAGAATTACTGAGCTTTAACACAGTTTTCTACAACAACAGAGTCTTCCCTCTGCATGACAATAAGCCTGACTAACACAAATCTGTTTATTCAAACTAACTTTTACAAGGCCAAATGTGTGTGCAGTTATAAAACACACCTTCTGCTTGTTAGGAGAGGTAGCTAACCTGCCCGTGAGCGCTGTCAAATCATTATCTGTCATGCCGGAGGCTTACCATAATCACCGGCGGCTCTCTGAATGAAAACATGCTCTGAAGCAGCGATTAAAACCAGACTGACATCACACGGGAAAATCTTGTTGACACAGCAATCACATGGCCTGAGCTGAAGCTACCGGGGAGGATAGTCCTCCCACACAAGACAGAGAAAATGACAGAAGCCAGCGAGAAAGAGACACCGTCTGAAAGATTAATCAACCACAGAGCTATAACACAATGCTTTAATCCATCCTTAAACTATAAGACAGTGTATTAATCCATCCCTAAACTATAAGACAATGTATTAATCCATCCCTGAGCTATAAGACAATGTATTAATCCATCCTTAAACTATAAGACAATGTTTTAATCCATCCTTAAACTATAAGACAATGTATTAATCCATCCTTAAACTATAAGACAATGTATTAATCCATCCCTGAACTATAAGACAATGTATTAATCCATCCTTAAACTATAAGACAATGTATTAATCCATCCTTAAACTATAAGACAATGTATTAATCCATCCTTAAACTATAAGACAATGTATTAATCCATCCTTAAACTATAAGACAATGTATTAAGCCATCCTAAACTATAAGACAATGTATTAATCCATCCTTAAACTATAAGACAATGTATTAATCCATCCTAAACTATAAGACAATGTATTAATCCATCCTTAAACTATAAGACAATGTATTAATCCATCCTTAAACTATAAGACAATGTATTAATCCATCCTTAAACTATAAGACAATGTATTAATCCATCCTTAAACTATAAGACAATGTATTAATCCATCCTTAAACTATAAGACAATGTATTAATCCATCCTAAACTATAAGACAATGTATTAATCCATCCTTAAACTATAAGACAATGTATTAATCCATCCTAAACTATAAGACAATGTATTAATCCATCCTTAAACTATAAGACAATGTATTAATCCATCCTAAACTATAAGACAATGTATTAATCCATCCTTAAACTATAAGACAATGTATGAATCCATCCTTAAACTATAAGACAATGTATTAATCCATCCCTTAAACTATAAGACAATGTATTAATCCATCCTTAAACTATAAGACAATGTATTAATCCATCCTTAAACTATAAGACAATGTATTAATCCATCCTTAAACTATAAGACAATGTATTAATCCATCCTTAAACTATAAGACAATGTATTAATCCATCCATGTGCTATAAGACAATGTATTAATCCATCCTTAAACTATAAGACAATGTATTAATCCATCCTTAAACTATAAGACAATGTATTAATCCATCCTTAAACTATAAGACAATGTATTAATCCATCCTTAAACTATAAGACAATGTATTAATCCATCCCTAAACTATAAGACAATGTATTAATTCATCCTTAAACTATAAGACAATGTTTTAATCCATCCTTAAACTATAAGACAATGTATTAATCCATCTTTGAACTATAAGACAATGTTTTAATCCATCCTTAAACTATAAGACAATGTATTAATCCATCCTTAAACTATAAGACAATGTATTAATCCATCCTAAACTATAAGACAATGTATTAATCCATCCTTAAACTATAAGACAATGTATTAATCCATCCTTAAACTATAAGACAATGTATTAATCCATCCTTAAACTATAAGACAATGTATTAATCCATCCTTAAACTATAAGACAATGTATTAATCCATCCTAAACTATAAGACAATGTATTAATCCATCCTTAAACTATAAGACAATGTATTAATCCATCCTTAAACTATAAGACAATGTATTAATCCATCCTTAAACTATAAGACAATGTTTTAATCCATCCTTAAACTATAAGACAATGTATTAATCCATCCTTAAACTATAAGACAATGTATTAATCCATCCTTACACTATAAGACAATGTTTTAATCCATCCTTAAACTATAAGACAATGTATTAATCCATCCTTAAACTATAAGACAATGTATTAATCCATCCTTACACTATAAGACAATGTATTAATCCATCCCTGAGCTATAAGACAATGTATTAATCCATCCCTAAACTATAAGACAATGTATTAATCCATCCTTAAACTATAAGACAGTGTATCAATCCATCCCTAAACTATAAGACAATGTATTAATTCATCCTTAAACTATAAGACAATGTATTAATCCATCCTTAAACTATAAGACAATGTATTAATCCATCCTTTAACTATAAGACAATGTATTAATCCATCCTAAACTATAAGACAATGTATTAATCCATCCTTAAACTATAAGACAATGTATTAATCCATCCTAAACTATAAGACAATGTATTAATCCATCCTTAAACTATAAGACAATGTTTTAATCCATCCTTAAACTATAAGACAATGTATTAATCCATCCCGTAAACTATAAGACAATGTATTAATCCATCCCTAAACTATAAGACAATGTATTAATCCATCCATGTGCTATAAGACAATGTTTTAATCCATCCTTAAACTATAAGACAATGTATTAATCCATCCTTAAACTATAAGACAATGTATTAATCCATCCCTAAACTATAAGACAATGTATTAATCCATCCTTAAACTATAAGACAGTGTATTAATCCATCCTTAAACTATAAGACAATGTTTTAATCCATCCTTAAACTATAAGACAATGTTTTAATCCATCCTTAAACTATAAGACAATGTATTAATCCATCCCGTAAACTATAAGACAATGTATTAATCCATCCCTAAACTATAAGACAATGTATTAATTCATCCTTAAACTATAAGACAATGTATTAATCCATCCCTTAACTATAAGACAATGTTTTAATCCATCCTTAAACTATAAGACAATGTATGAATCCATCCTTAAACTATAAGACAATGTATTAATCCATCCCTTAAACTATAAGACAATGTATTAATTCATCCTTAAACTATAAGACAATGTATTAATCCATCCTTAAACAATAAGACAATGTATTAATCCATCCTTAAACTATAAGACAATGTATTAATCCGTCCCTAAACTATAAGACAATGTATTAATCCATCCTAAACTATAAGACAATGTATTAATCCATCCCTAAACTATAAGACAATGTATTAATCCATCCCTGAACTATAAGACAATGTATTAATCCATCCCTAAACTATAAGACAATGTATTAATCCATCCCTGAACTATAAGACAATGTATTAATCCATCCCTAAACTATAAGACAATGTATTAATCCATCCCTAAACTATAAGACAATGTATTAATCCATCCCTGAACTATAAGACAATGTATTAATCCATCCCTAAACTATAAGACAATGTATTAATCCATCCCTGAACTATAAGACAATGTATTAATCCATCCCTAAACTATAAGACAATGTATTAATCCATCCCTAAACTATAAGACAATGTATTAATCCATCCATGTGCTATAAGACAATGTATTAATCCATCCTTAAACTATAAGACAATGTATTAATCCATCCTTAAACTATAAGACAATGTATTAATCCATCCCTAAACTATAAGACAATGTATTAATCCATCCCTAAACTATAAGACAATGTATTAATCCATCCCTAAACTATAAGACAATGTATTAATCCATCCCTTAAACTATAAGACAATGTTTTAATCCATCCTTAAACTATAAGACAATGTATTAATCCATCCTAAACTATAAGACAATGTTTTAATCCATCCTTAAACTATAAGACAATGTTTTAATCCATCCTAAACTATAAGACAATGTATTAATCCATCCATGTGCTATAAGACAATGTATTAATCCATCCTTAAACTATAAGACAATGTTTTAATCCATCCTTAAACTATAAGACAATGTTTTAATCCATCCTTAAACTATAAGACAATGTATTAATCCATCCCGTAAACTATAAGACAATGTATTAATCCATCTTAACTATAAGACAATGTTTTAATCCATCCTTAAACTATAAGACAATGTATTAATCCATCCTTAAACTATAAGACAATGTATTAATCCATCCTAAACTATAAGACAATGTATTAATCCGTCCTTAAACTATAAGACAATGTTTTAATCCATCCTTAAACTATAAGACAATGTATTAATCCATCCTTAAACTATAAGACAATGTATTAATCCATCCTTAAACTATAAGACAATGTTTTAATCCATCCCTAAACTATAAGACAATGTATTAATTCATCCTTAAACTATAAGACAGTGTATCAATCCATCCCTAAACTATAAGACAATGTATTAATTCATCCTTAAACTATAAGACAATGTATTAATCCATCCTTAAACTATAAGACAATGTATTAATCCATCCCGTAAACTATAAGACAATGTATTAATCCATCCCTAAACTATAAGACAATGTATTAATCCATCCTTAAACTATAAGACAATGTATTAATCCATCCTTAAACTATAAGACAATGTATTAATCCATCCTTAAACTATAAGACAATGTATTAATCCATCCTTAAACTATAAGACAATGTATTAATCCATCCCTACTCTATAAGACAATGTATTAATCCATCCTTAAACTATAAGACAATGTATTAATCCATCCTTAAACTATAAGACAATGTATTAATCCATCCTTAAACTATAAGACAATGTATTAATCCATCCCTGAGCTATAAGACAATGTATTAATCCATCCTTAAACTATAAGACAATGTTTTAATCCATCCTTAAACTATAAGACAATGTATTAATCCATCCCTCAACTATAAGACAATGTATTAATCCATCCTTAAACTATAAGACAATGTTTTAATCCATCCTTAAACTATAAGACAATGTATTAATCCATCCATGTGCTATAAGACAATGTATTAATCCATCCATGTGCTATAAGACAATGTATTAATCCATCCCTTAAACTATAAGACAATGTTTTAATCCATCCTTAAACTATAAGACAATGTATTAATCCATCCTTGAACTATAAGACAATGTATTAATCCATCCATGTGCTATAAGACAATGTATTAATCCATCCCTAAACTATAAGACAATGTATTAATCCATCCTTAAACTATAAGACAATGTATTAATCCATCCTTAAACTATAAGACAATGTATTAATCCATCCTAAACTATAAGACAATGTTTTAATCCATCCTTAAACTATAAGACAATGTATTAATCCATCCTAAACTATAAGACAATGTATTAATCCATCTTTGAACTATAAGACAATGTATTAATCCATCCTTAAACTATAAGACAATGTATTAATCCATCCTTAAACTATAAGACAATGTATTAATTCATCCTTAAACTATAAGACAATGTATTAATCCATCCCTAAACTATAAGACAATGTATTAATCCATCCCTGAGCTATAAGACAATGTATTAATCCATCCCTGAGCTATAAGACAATGTATTAATCCATCCTTAAACTATAAGACAATGTATTAATCCATCCTTAAACTATAAGACAATGTTTTAATCCATCCTTAAACTATAAGACAATGTATTAATCCATCCTTAAACTATAAGACAATGTATTAATCCATCCTTAAACTATAAGACAATGTTTTAATCCATCCTTAAACTATAAGACAATGTATTAATCCATCCTTAAACTATAAGACAATGTATTAATCCATCCCTAAACTATAAGACAATGTATTAATCCATCCTTAAACTATAAGACAATGTATTAATCCATCCCTAAACTATAAGACAATGTATTAATCCATCCATGTGCTATAAGACAATGTATTAATCCATCCTTAAACTATAAGACAATGTATTAATCCATCCTTAAACTATAAGACAATGTATTAATCCATCCTTAAACTATAAGACAATGTATTAATCCATCCATGTGCTATAAGACAATGTATTAATCCATCCCTAAACTATAAGACAATGTATTAATCCATCCCTTAAACTATAAGACAATGTATTAATCCATCCCTGAACTATAAGACAATGTATTAATCCATCCTTAAACTATAAGACAATGTATTAATCCATCCCTTAACTATAAGACAATGTTTTAATCCATCCTTAAACTATAAGACAATGTATTAATCCATCCCTGAACTATAAGACAATGTATTAATCCATCCCTTAACTATAAGACAATGTTTTAATCCATCCTTAAACTATAAGACAATGTATTAATCCATCCCTTAACTATAAGACAATGTATTAATCCATCCTTACACTAAAAGACAATGTTTTAATCCATCCTTAAACTATAAGACAATGTATTAATCCATCCCTGAGCTATAAGACAATGTATTAATCCATCCTTAAACTATAAGACAATGTTTTAATCCATCCTTAAACTATAAGACAATGTATTAATCCATCCTTGAACTATAAGACAATGTATTAATCCATCCATGTGCTATAAGACAATGTATTAATCCATCCCTTAAACTATAAGACAATGTTTTAATCCATCCTTAAACTATAAGACAATGTTTTAATCCATCCTTAAACTATAAGACAATGTATTAATCCATCCATGTGCTATAAGACAATGTATTAATCCATCTTTGAACTATAAGACAATGTATTAATCCATCCTTAAACTATAAGACAATGTATTAATCCATCCTTAAACTATAAGACAATGTATTAATCCATCCCTAAACTATAAGACAATGTATTAATCCATCCCTGAACTATAAGACAATGTTTTAATCCATCCTTAAACTATAAGACAATGTATTAATCCATCCCTAAACTATAAGACAATGTATTAATCCATCCCTGAACTATAAGACAATGTTTTAATCCATCCCTAAACTATAAGACAATGTATTAATCCATCCCTAAACTATAAGACAATGTATTAATCCATCCTTAAACTATAAGACAATGTATTAATCCATCCCTAAACTATAAGACAATGTATTAATCCATCCTTAAACTATAAGACAATGTATTAATCCGTCCTTAAACTATAAGACAATGTATTAATCCATCCTTAAACTATAAGACAATGTATTAATCCATCCTTAAACTATAAGACAATGTATTAATCCATCCTTAAACTATAAGACTATGTATTAATCCATCCTTACACTATAAGACAATGTATTAATCCATCCTTAAACTATAAGACAATGTATTAATCCATCCTTAAACTATAAGACAATGTATTAATCCGTCCTTAAACTATAAGACAATGTATTAATCCATCTTTGAACTATAAGACAATGTATTAATTCATCTTTGAACTATAAGACTATGTATTAATCCATCACTGAGCTATAAGACAATGTATTAATCCGTCCTTAAACTATAAGACAATGTATTAATCCATCCTTAAACTATAAGACAATGTTTTAATCCATCCTTAAACTATAAGACAATGTATTAATCCATCCCTAAACTATAAGACAATGTATTAATCCATCCCTAAACTATAAGACAATGTATTAATCCATCCCTGAACTATAAGACAATGTATTAATCCATCCCTAAACTATAAGACAATGTATTAATCCATCCCTAAACTATAAGACAATGTATTAATCCATCCTTAAACTATAAGACAATGTATTAATCCATCCATGTGCTATAAGACAATGTATTAATCCATCCCTAAACTATAAGACAATGTATTAATCCATCCTTAAACTATAAGACAATGTATTAATCCATCCTTAAACTATAAGACAATGTATTAATCCATCCCTGAGCTATAAGACAATGTATTAATCCATCCTTAAACTATAAGACAATGTATTAATCCATCCTTAAACTATAAGACAATGTATTAATCCATCCCTGAGCTATAAGACAATGTATTAATCCATCCTTAAACTATAAGACAATGTTTTAATCCATCCTTAAACTATAAGACAATGTATTAATCCATCCTTAAACTATAAGACAGTGTATCAATCCATCCCTAAACTATAAGACAATGTATTAATCCATCCTTAAACTATAAGACAATGTATTAATCCATCCTTAAACTATAAGACAATGTATTAATCCATCCATGTGCTATAAGACAATGTTTTAATCCATCCCTAAACTATAAGACAATGTATTAATTCATCCTTAAACTATAAGACAATGTATTAATCCATCCCTAAACTATAAGACAATGTATTAATCCATCCTTAAACTATAAGACAATGTATTAATCCATCCTTAAACTATAAGACAATGTATTAATCCATCCATGTGCTATAAGACAATGTATTAATCCATCCTTAAACTATAAGACAATGTATTAATCCATCCCTAAACTATAAGACAATGTATTAATCCATCCTTAAACTATAAGACAATGTATTAATCCATCCTAAACTATAAGACAATGTATTAATCCATCCTTAAACTATAAGACAATGTATTAATCCATCCTAAACTATAAGACAATGTATTAATCCATCCATGTGCTATAAGACAATGTATTAATCCATCCCTAAACTATAAGACAATGTATTAATCCATCCTTAAACTATAAGACAATGTATTAATCCATCCATGTGCTATAAGACAATGTATTAATCCATCCTTAAACTATAAGACAATGTATTAATCCATCCTTAAACTATAAGACAATGTATTAATCCATCCATGTGCTATAAGACAATGTATTAATCCATCCATGTGCTATAAGACAATGTATTAATCCATCCATGTGCTATAAGACAATGTATTAATCCATCCTTAAACTATAAGACAATGTATTAATCCATCCTTAAACTATAAGACAGTATTAATCCATCCATGTGCTATAAGACAATGTATTAATCCATCCTTAAACTATAAGACAATGTATTAATCCATCCTTAAACTATAAGACAATGTATTAATCCATCCCTAAACTATAAGACAATGTATTAATCCATCCTTAAACTATAAGACAATGTATTAATCCATCCTTAAACTATAAGACAATGTATTAATCCATCCTAAACTATAAGACAATGTATTAATCCATCCATGTGCTATAAGACAATGTATTAATCCATCCCTAAACTATAAGACAATGTATTAATCCATCCTAAACTATAAGACAATGTATTAATCCATCCATGTGCTATAAGACAATGTATTAATCCATCCTTAAACTATAAGACAATGTATTAATCCATCCTTAAACTATAAGACAATGTATTAATCCATCCATGTGCTATAAGACAATGTATTAATCCATCCATGTGCTATAAGACAATGTATTAATCCATCCTTAAACTATAAGACAATGTATTAATCCATCCTTAAACTATAAGACAGTATTAATCCATCCATGTGCTATAAGACAATGTATTAATCCATCCTTAAACTATAAGACATTGTATTAATCCATCCCTAAACTTTAAGACATGTTTGTTATTGCAGTAGCAGACACTGGGCTGTGATGGCGTCCTGCAGGTTCAGGTGAAGATGGTGCAGTTCAGGAGTTTTCAGGTGCAGCTGCAGACTGACGACACTAAAGCAGCTAATGGAAGTTCACTATCTGTATCCAACGATCTTGCTGAGCATTATCTTTGCAGCGGCAGGTGAGCGGAGTGTTATGAGGCGCAGAGAAAAGAAAGTGTGTCGCAGCAGACAAAGATCAACTAATAACAGGTGGAAGTCTGCTGGTCTGTTTACAGTTAGCAGGAGGATGATTTAGATAACGTCAATCACAAACACAGCAGTGACCTGTAAAGACTTAAGGTGTTGGAGGAAAAGACCACCTGGGACTCAATCATCAACAAAAAGGACTAAAATATTAAAATATATCAGAAGAACAAAGAGCATTCATACTGATGCAGAATTATACGACTGTTTGCTGTGATTGAACTTAAAGTGAAAACTATGGCTGATCAGAGGATGAAAAACTTTATCACAGCAGCATTTCTGCTTTGCTGCCCTCTTCTCTGACTGATTGACACTGTTTGTTTATGCTAATCTCAAAAAAGCAAAAAAGAGTTAGACGAGTCACTGCTCAGAAAATCTGCTAAAAAACAGCATCTCTGCAGACTGAAGGAACGAGGGTTGAATTAAAGACACTCAGCATGTATCAGGTAAGTTTCCTGTTACTGAAAACAGTTTTTGTTTCTTTAGGTGAGCAGCAGGCCTCTACCAGTGACTGACAGAAAGGATGTGTGGAGGCGGGGCTTAAAGCTGTCTGACCAATAGCAACGCTGCATTTCTAAATCTGTGAAATCGAATCCAAATAAAGTTGATTATTCGTTTATAGATACAAAGTTTAAGATACATAGTTTAAGAACACAGAACTCACAAACACACCCCGGCAAAAACAACCTCCTCATTGGAGGTAAATGGGTCACTCTGCCGTTCCAAACAACCTCTCCTCCTGTGTTTTCAGGACTTGCATGTCTCCATCTGTTTTCTGCCTGAGCTTTACAAACATATGGTAGATGCAAACATAACTTTGCATCTACCATATGCAATGTTATACCTATTTTGCTTCTGTTCTTTACTTCTCCACTTTTTCTCAGATCTTCTTTCCTTAGATTAATTTGATGTCATATTGGTTTTACTATAAAAAGACCTACTGCTTATGTTTGTTTAAGAATACATAAGATGAGGAACATTAAAACAATCGCAGAGTAAATCACAATATTGGGGAAAAAAATCGCAATTACATTATTTCTCAAATCTTTCAGCCCATTTCTTACAGTAAACTCATCTGTGGTTTTTGAAGCTCTCGTGTTTAAAGGCAGCAGAACAAAAGCGAAAAGTGGAGCCTGCATGTCACCTCTTCATCACTTACCTGTGCCTTTAAGCCTCAGCGAGTCAAACTGTGGCTGGAGGAGAGGAGCAGGAAGGATTTGTCAATGCAAATGTCCCAGCCTGAGGCCAAGACCAGCCTAAAGCAGGAGCTGCCTGAATGCAAATCCAGCCCGTCCATCTGCTCCCACTCCCTTTAGCACTGTGCCCTCCTGAGTGTCTTTATATCTGCACCACCCATACTGATGGAGCTCTGCTGACCCGGGGTCATAGATCTGCTCCATAAACAGCTGCCCAGACCCGGGGTCATAGACCTGCTCCATAAACAGCTGCCCAGACCCGGGGTCATAGACCTGCTCCATAAACAGCTGCCCAGACCCGGGGTCATAGACCTGCTCCATAAACAGCTGCCCAGACCCGGGGTCATAGACCTGCTCCATAAACAGCTGCCCAGACCCGGGGTCATAGACCTGCTCCATCAACACCTGCCCAGACCCGGGGTAATAGACCTGCTTCATCAACACCTGCCCAGACCCAGGGTCATAGACCTGCTTCATCAACACCTGCCCAGACCCAGGGTCATAGACCTGCTTCATCAACACCTGCCCAGACCCAGGGTCATAGACCTGCTTCATCAACACCTGCCCAGACCCAGGGTCATAGACCTGCTTCATCAACACCTGCCCAGACCCAGGGTCATAGACCTGCTTCATCAACACCTGCCCAGACCCAGGGTCATAGACCTGCTTCATCAACACCTGCCCAGACCCAGGGTCATAGACCTGCTCCATCAACACCTGCCCAGACCCAGGGTCATAGACCTGCTCCATAAACAGCTGCCCAGACCCGGGGTCATAGACCTGCTCCAAAAAGAGCTGCCCAGACCCGGGGTAATAGACCTGCTTCATCAACACCTGCCCAGACCCAGGGTCATAGACCTGCTTCATCAACACCTGCCCAGACCCAGGGTCATAGACCTGCTTCATCAACACCTGCCCAGACCCGGGGTCATAGACCTGCTCCATAAACAACTGCCCAGACCCAGGGTCATAGACCTGCTCAGAGTTCATCTTTACATTCAGAGGCTCCTATTAGATTCAAACTTTTTGGTTCGGCTTGTTTTGAACCTTTTATGTTTTTATTCAACACCTTTTCTTATTCTGTCCTCGCACGTCCAGCTCAGGACAACAAGGTGAGGGGGTCTCCAAAACAAGCGGATGTGAAAATGAATAATCTATTTTAGGTGAGTTCTGAAGTTCAAAAGTGTAAAGTTCTGCAAGTCTGAAAAACTTTAGCTTTAAATATTAAAGAGAAACTGACATCCAAACACCAGAGACGAGTGCAGGTCATCTTCAAAACAATGAGCATCCAACAACCAACTTAGGGCTGGGCGATATGGTCTAGAAATAAAATCACTGATTTTTTTTCCACAACACTCGATTTACGATTGTAATCGACTTTTCGCTCCCTAAAAGAAACAAAATTCCCAGTGACATAAAAATGAAACAAACCAAGTTTTGCCTTTATGTTGTATAAATGTTTCTCTCTTAAAGTCAAAGTCTGGGTCATTAAAGGTTGATTATGTAGTATAAACGTAGGCAGGTTTGTCTACATAAACACTAACAGGCTGCGGTATCTTTACAGTATTAGCATGAAACTCTCTGATCAATATTTAATCTACTTAAATAACAAATACAAGCCTATAAAAGTGCTTGTGCAAACCCTACAAGGCCAACCATCATGAAAATTGTATTTTTTTTTTTCAAAAATTGTGACTACTTACGATTGGACTAAGGCAAGAAAAAAAAACTTGATTTTTAATTTTTTAAATCTTCTGCAGACGATTATTTGAATTAATCGATTTAATTGATTTTTTCCCAGCTCTAAACCAACTACATGGCATCAGATTAACACGTTTGCCAGGCTGTTTCTTATTCACACAGGCCTGAAATCCCAGTCAAACACTCACTCAGTCTAAACTTATACTGAGCTGCTCATCCCTGGAAGCTCATGAGGCATTGGCCTTTCTGCCATGATGCCCTTGAGCAGGGATGTAGAAAGGGGAAGACAGAAAATAGACAGCATTCAAAGTATTTTGTAGGCTGTAAAGTTGTCAGCAAGAGTGGAGCCCCACTGTCTTAGAAGAGAAAATAAGGATAAAAAGGAAGGAAGAGGGAAAGAAAAGCAACTCCAAACGGAGCTCATGAAGAGGAGCAGAGTGTAGGGTTAGGAAAAAAACACTTCAACACAAAAGCAACAAAATATAACATTACAACAAAACTAAAAGACAAGCACATACGAGGGTTGAGTGGTCCTTTGCATGTATGTGTGTTTGCATAAGCCCGTGTCCTCGTCTCTATTTCAGTCCCACCCATTGTCTCTGTCAACTGATCACTTCACACAGTCTGTTTTTTTATCTTTGAAAAAAGTGATATGTAATGAAGGAGTATTTTAGAGACTGACAGACCCAGACTTTCTGTTCTTGACTCTAAATACTGGTATCATAACAGTGTCGGTGTTTTTAATAATGACTTTAGAAATATCAGCATATCAGTAAAAATCCACCGTTGTGCATCTTTAATTAGGATGTGGTTACAGGCCGGCATGGTGAAAGGTTGGTTTATCCAACAGCCTCAAAAGTCAGAAAGACTGTGTCCTGTATTATTCATGTGGATTAGGGCTGAACAATTAATTGCAAATTAGATTAAATCACAATATGGCTTGTTGCAATTTTCAAATCGCAGAAGGTTCAATATTTTTAGCCCAAAATGTGTTGAACATTTTGGCATTGTGATGTAGTTTTTTTGCAATTTCGTGCATATTTTCTACCTCTATTTATACACTTTTTTCCCACTTTTGGACCATTTTTACATTTTTTAACTCAGTTTTTAACAAATTTATGCCTATTTTGCCCCATTCATCTTTTTTCGGCCACTGTCAGAAACATTTTTTGGAATTTTTACATGGTTTTTGAAATTTAATTTCAAATTTAATTCCCAATTTTGCTGCCATAATCAATTTTTATAAGCCACTTTTGGATTTTTTTTGCCAATTGTTCCCCACTTCTTTGGGCAATTTCATACCTATTTTGCACCTATTTATTAATCTTTTTCTGCTTTCATACCATTTTTACCCAGTTTTTACAATTTCATTCCTATTTTGCTTCTGTTCTTCACCTATCCACTTTTTCTCAAATCCTTTATCCTTAGATTAATTTAATGTCATATTGGATTGACTATAAAAAGATCTACTGCTTATGTTTGTTTAAGAATACATAAGATGAGGAACATTATTGATTGGAATAAGAACTCTGTAAACATCAGCTATGATAAACTTTGTACAAGCATGTTTGCAAACAGAATAAAATCAACACAGTTTGAATATGCAGGATATTTCTAACTCTAAATACAGACTCCACATGTATGAGTTTATCAGAACGTGGAGCCATGTTGATCAAAAGTGCCATAAAACACCCATGAATGAGCTTTTTGGACTAGCTAAGTGGCCTGAGGCTCAGTTCCTCTCTGAATGTCTCTAAAGGCCGAACTCTGTGTGCAGACAGCAGAGGCATGGTGGTGTGTTGTCATGGTATCTTTTGTGTGTCTGTGTCAGTGCTGAGGCTTTGTGCAGACCTGTAAATAAACCATCCTTCAGGAGGTATAAAGTAAACTCTGCACTGACTCTAACAGGCGTAACAAGCTAACGTGCTGTCTCTGCATCATCAGAGATCCTCCTGTTTCTGCAGCAGTCGTTCTGCTCTGTGTTATCGAAGGATGCTGACAGCCCGACACCTCCATGATGGAAAAGTGCCATTGATAGCTCTTCTTTAAAAGCACACTATTGACCGAACTGGGGAAATGTGCACTCAGCAGAAATGGCCCAGCGTGAGAAATTGGCGGTCCTGGCTGCAGCTCGATCACACATTTGCAGTCATTGATGCACACAAAGTCAAATCAGTGCTCAGATACAGGCCTCTCCTGTCAGCAGGTTTTCTGAGCACACTTCCTGCAGCAGAGGCACAGGTGAGGGACTCCAGAAAACACAGAGCTACGAACAAACTCAGAACACCCACTAATCCATCCATACGCTCTGCTGACTCAGCAGGATGGGTTCAGCATTAAAGTCAGTGTTAACACCAGCTTCAGCGTTAATGTCAGCGTCAGCATTAACGCCAGCGTCAGCGTTAACGTCAGCATTAACGCCAGCGAGGGACTGAGGGTCCCCTTAACCCCAGTCTTAGTCCTTACCCTTTGTCTTAGCCCTTAATCCTCACCTTACCCTTTTATTGTAAATTTCCCCACATGGGCAAATAAAGGTTTAGTCTAGGGCTGTAATCAACCAAAGAAATTGTTGGTCGACCAAAACACAGCAATTGTCACCAAAAATCGACCAATCGTGGGGGGGGGGGACCGCGGCTCAGTAAAAGTTATATCGGCACCTGCTTCTGTTTTAGCCCAGTTTTTCTGCTTTGTGTCCCTTTTTAAAATGATCCACAAAATGACGTGCTGCTGCTGGATTAAACTTATATCAGCACCTGCTTCTGCTTCTGTTTTAGCCCAGTTTGGGCTTTGTGCCCCTTATTAAAATGCGCCAGAACATGACGCGCTGCAGCCACGGCGGGAGTGTGCCCGCCCGGCGCACCTCCAAATACCCTGCATCTTAAACCATTCATGGGACTCCTTAAGTGTTTCCATACAGAGTTCCATATTAGCCACGTTGTTCACTACAACAGACACTTTTTTCTCTGCTTGACCTTTGAGGCATCGGCAAGTTCATATAATCTGCAGCGATGTTTCTTTCCGTGTCCGCCTCTCCTTTTTTACCTCTCTCAAGCAGAAGACTCTTTGCTTTCCAGTTTTCATCAATGAAATGGGCAGTCACTGTCATATAGGACTCCATTCGAAGAGACGTCCACATCTGTTATCTTTATCTATTAACTCAGAAACTTTCTCTTTTTTACTCCCTCGTATTTTGCCGTATGTGCGTGCGTAATTGTGTGGCGCGCTGCCACTGAATATCCAGGTTCCAATGTTTTTCTTGGCCTTCCATGACACCAATGGGCCTCATACCCTCAGAAATAAAATTGACAATTCCATCTGTGATGTCGTTTTTGCATTTGGATATTTATATGAGGCATACAATCCAGCGCGGACTGGGTGAGGGTTGCCGCCGCTGCAGTGGGCAGAGCGCATGCAGCAGCGGCATGCAGCTATAAAACGAATAAAGGATTATTAGACTAGAATATTGAAAATTTCTTAATATAATATTGAAATTGAAATGACTGATAAATACATTAAAAGACAGGCTGTTACCTGTGAAACGGTTCACTTGATACATTTCTCCTGATAAAATGAACCATATACTGCAGGGGAAAATATAAATTGATACATTTGGTCGACCAATCAGAATTTTGGTCGACTGAGCACGCATCGACCAATAAGTCGACCAGTCAACTTGGACTTTACAGCCCTAATGAAAACATCACATGGAAATCTCAGAAGCGTTATGTTAAAACTAAGGTGTCAAAAAATATTTTTGTGATCAACAAAGTGAAACATATCTTGGACCAAGAGACAATGCGAGTTTTGTATTGTGCGCTTATTTTGCCTTATTTTAGTTATCGTGTTGAAATTTGGGGGAATACCTACACAACTAATATCAAGTCATTATTTATTTTACAGAAAAGAGCAGTAAGAATTATAAACAAAGTGGAGGCAAGAGAACATATTAACAGACTTTAATTAAGTCAGGATTAATTAAACTTAAAGACATTGTTGAGTTACAGACTTTACGAGTTATGTTCAAGGTAAAAGGCAGAACAATGCCAGACTATATACAACATTTTTTAGCTTTTAGTTCAGAAAATAAGGATCATAGAAGGAAATTTGATTTTAAACATCCATTTGCACATACCACTCTAAAACAAATGTGTATTTCAGTGTGTGGTGTCAAATTGTTGAATTCTTCGACAATTGATTTGAAAGCCTGCACTAATATTAATCAGTTTAAGAGAATGTAAAAAAAACAAAATAATAAGGAAATATGAAGATGATAGGTGAAAGGTCCTCTGTTGCTTTATATGTCATTGTTGTTGATGGTGAGTAGTTGTGTATGTTTGTCAATTGTTTTGTGATTACTTGTTTCTATTTCATTTATGTATCATTTATGTATTATTATTTCTAATTTTGTGCTTTTTAAATAAGCATCGGTTGTGTGTCATCAAATGATGTTTGCAGTCGCTCATGCTGCTGCTTTTGCACTCATCAGGACTGTCTGATCTTTGTTGTACTGGTGTGATGTGTGTTTATGGCTTTATATTCTTATTACATTTATAGTTACACTGTCTGACTGTGAGGGTCTGTGATGATCACAACAACTGCCCTCAAGGGAAAACTAATAAAGTGAAAGATTATACAGATTAAACTTAGATTATACAGTTACTGAGCGTGTGAGCCAAGCCTTCACCGTCTTAAACTTAGCTGCATCACTCAGAGCGTTCAGGAGAAAACTGGCTAACAGTCTCCGTCCAGTCGGGTCTCGTCTTTGGAAATGAAGGATGTTAAACATGAAGAGGGATTTCCTTAATTCACTGAGAAAGCTTATGTCTTTAAAACAAGCCAGCAGCAGCACAGGCTTCTTGGCAGCTGAGTTTATTACCTACTTGGCTGAAAGACCAATGAGAAACAGAATCTAACATTCAAAGTCTATCGTCATCGTTCATCAGAAATGTCTTAATAAAGCATATGAAGTCTGGAGAGCTGCAGGTCTGCAGAAACAAGATCAGCGAGTTCAGGAGTGAGCTGATGAATCAAACCAAAACTGTTTGGCAAACACACTTAAAGCTGTTTCAGTCTGACACAGGCTTTACCGAGTCAGACAAATGACATGGATGATGGGACATTTAATACTTATGTTTGCAACAAGTTCTTTCTTTATTGATAAAAAGTTTCTGACTAGGGCTGAACGATTTGAGAAAATAATCTAATTGCGGTATTTTTCCCCAATATTGCGATTTACTCTGCAATTGTTTTAATGTTCCTCATCTTATGTATTCTTTAACAAACATAAGCAGTAGATCTTTTTATAGTAAAAACAATATGACATTAAATTAATCTAAGGATAAAAGATTTGAGAAAAAGTGGAGAAGTGAAGAACAGAAGCAAAATAGGTATGAAATTGTATAAACTGGGTAAAAATGGTATGAAAGTGGAAAAAGGTTAATAAATAGGTGCAAAATAGGTATAAAACTGCAAAAAATGGGGAAAAACTGGCAAAAAAAATCCAAAAGAGGCTTAGGAAAATTGATTATGGCAGCAACATTGGGAATTAAATTTGAAATTTAATTTCAAAAATGAATGAATGGGGGCAAAATAGGCATAAATTTACCTTCTGCGACTTGAAAATTGCAACAAGCCATATTGCGATTTGATCTATTTTGCAATTAATTGTAAGTTGTTTGTGTTGTAATCAGGAAGATTGGCAACCATGACAGTGGAAGCTAATGGGGATCTGAATAAGAATAAAGAATAAAGTCTATGTGTGCGCCCCCTGTTGGACAGAACGGATCCAAGCACCAATATGGTCATGATATTTATCCCCATTATTTAAACATGGAATATAAGGTGACAGTCCAACCCAGACCGATGATCCAGACCTATATGACTGAATCTTCGCAGAGTCTAGGTCAGGGGTGGGCAAGTGGTGGCCTGGGGGCCAAGTGCGGCCCTCCACATCACTAAATGTGGCCCACCATTCATTCCCAAAAACCAGCAGCTGTAAATATGAAGAAAACTCAGATATCCAATAGAAATAATTCTATATAATCTTTTGTAAGTTATTTACAACCTTACTTTGCTCTTATAGTGTCATGAAGCCGTTAACATTATATCGAGTATTACTCAAGATTATATTTAAAAAATGGCAGCAGCAAAATATTTGAGCTTTAAACATTTAAATAACACATCATTTTATTGATTTGAAAATCGCTTCATTGGCTTTAATTTGTTGTATATTAGCTAAATTAGTTTGAATTCAGTACCAAGTTCATTTGATTATGCATAATAACTTGTATTTATGTTGTAATATATGAATATTGGTATTCTAATTTTATGACAAATTTATATTCTCATTTGTTGTTTATCCAACATTCTTTTTCATTACAGAGAGCTTCTGAAATTTGTAACAAAAGGCTGGGAAAATGGTTTTATGTGGGTCATTTTAAAATTGAAGTTGCCCACCCCTGGTCTAGGGGCTGATAGATCTCTCCGTCTATGAAGACGTCAGAGCTCACAGCAGAAACCAGACTCAGCGTTGGTTTTCCTTTCTTTGATACTGACTGATGAAAGTCTAACTACCTGAGGCCGTATGTAGAGAGGCCGTATGTAGAGCGGCCGTATGTAGAGAGGCCGTATGTAGAGGTAGAGAGGCCGTATGTAGAGCGGCCGTATGCAGAGAGGCCGTATGTTGAGCGGCTTTATGTAGTCAGCTGTCTGAGGCAGCGAGCTGAAGCCTCCTTTGTAGAAGTCAGTCTGTCAGCTCTGTAGGTGACTTTGCCTGTCAACCTCCCTGTGGGGGGGAGGAAGACGGTCGCCTTCAGAGGAATCAATAAGCTATCACATTATCCTTTACTGTGCTGCCTCGGAGAGAACTGTGCTCCATTATTTCATTTATACACCTGCTCAGACAGAGGGATGAGCTTCAGCTGCAGCTCAACAACAACAACAACAATAAAGACCGTTTTCTGATTTATACACTGTTTCCATATAGAGGTGTCTTTTTAAATACACTGCATTTAAAACGTCCAATCACAGCCACTCTGCTGCTGTTGTAGTCTGACGCATGAGGCTAGGGCTGGGCAATATGGCCTTAAAATTAGGGCTAGGCAATTAATCGAAAAATAATTGAAATCGACCTTTAGACCCACTAATCGAAGTACTTTTAGTCATATTGATTATTTTGATTATTTTCCCCATGTAAGTCACATGACCACGCCCCCTCCACTAGGGCTGGGACGATTCACTTTTCTCCCGATTCGATTTATTGCGATTTTTTAGGTGCCGATACGATTTAAATTGCGATTCTACGATATTGCCGATTTTTGCAATCTTTAGTTAGCTTTTTTAAAACCAGTGAAAAAGATGAACAATGATGATGCCTACAGACTATATCAGGAAAAATACACATCACATGTGAGTCTGTTTTTAGGATTTATTCAGCAATATATTTTAACCAGCTGTTTATGCTCTCTCTTCAAAAGCCTGGATTGCATATAAAAAGTGGCTTATTATCCCTTCAGGCAACAGAGTTTTTTCAAGAAATATTCAGTTTTGCTATCAAGATTTAAAAAGGCTATAGTTTCAAAGTGGTTGGTTTTCCCAGCCATCGTCATCACTGTAATTTACGGGCCGAGCATGAACGCCTCTGCCGCCTGCACTGTTTACCCCCGACTTCTCCCTCGTCTGACCAAAGCTCTGCGGTCTTTCTCATTCTCCTCTAACACCGTCACTTTTCGCGGTGTTTTGAGCTTCCCTGCATCCCAGACCATGTACCCTCTTCGGCAGTCGCCGGCTATGGAGAGGAAAAGCTCTCGGTATGTACTGCTCCGGGACTGTAATGGCGCGCGGAGCCGCTCCCGCTGCGCGTACACGCTGTCAGTTTCGTCCTCACTGGACGACTGACCGTCATTCTCAGAGAGTAAATATTCCTCAGATTCAGAGTCAGACAGTACTTGACAAAGTACTCTCGGCATCGTGAGTACTCTTACTGACTCTATCACTCTGTGTGTGTGTCTCTCTCTCTCTCTCTCTCTCTCTGCTCCGCTCCACAGCCTCTACAGCCACACTCACGTCCCTCGGTCCGGTGTGTGTGTTTTAAAATAAATATAGCTACGCCAAAACTTTGAATAGAAACCTGTCACCTGTCCACTATCTGCTGGTAAAAAGTAGGAACACTATTCAGCACTATTTTAACAGCTATGGCCTGTTTTATCCAGCAATGTCGCTTGCCTCAGTTTGGCGACTTTAGCGCCTATAGTGTGTGCGTGTGCATGTGTGTGTGTCGATTTTTGAATAAAATTATCGATTTTAAAATCAGCAGACAAAAAAATCGCGATACTTAGGTGTATCGATTTTTTCTCCCACTCCTACCCTCCATACAGTCTGCATTCACTTTGGTCAAGACCGAAGGGCGTCATGAAGGAGACAAGCAGCAATCTATCAGATCACATTGTAGCCAAGAAAAATGGTTTCTGTGCACAGGACATCGAGCAGAAAAGAAGTTCAGTGTGAATACTGCAGGAAGACTATGTCGACACTAATTTTCTCCAGCATGGTATAAACAATCGTTTATTAATAGTAATCGAGGTAAGAGCTTCAATTATTTGTGATATTAAGATTAGTAAATATTGCCCAGCCCCAGGGCTCGACAGTGCGAGGAGGTACTCGCATTTGCTACTAAATATATTACAGTGCAAGTTGTGATTTGCATTTGGTAGCACCCGTGCGAATATGAAAAATGACCGTTCAAACATGTTTTATCTTGTGTTGAATATGTTGGAAGTTGTGTCCGGTGGTGTTCCTGAACGCAGCCTCAGCTGAAACATGTTCAGCTTTGAAACGTTTGTTTTATTGACCTAACTGTGCCGCTAGCTAGCCTTTGGTACACCCGACATGGCTGCACCGCCCTGCGCGAGGTACAGATGAACACAAGCAGACACTCCCAAAGCCTCATCTCGACCAATCACAGCGCATCAGTGGGACTGGTTGCCGGGCAACATCCACTGACAGAACAGCGAGCGACATTTTAAACTATTTTAGAAGAAAGACCAAACGAGCAATAACCAAATAACTATGAAGACTATCAGTTATTATGTCAACAGACCAACAAAACCAGAACAGGTGGACTCTGAACTGAGGCAAGAGGACGAAATGGAGCATGGAGGAAGAGTTAGTGTTAGCTTCAGACGCCAGAGAGACAGTTAATGATGCCGCTGCCGTTCCCAGTTGTAAGAGGTACAAGTTTGTTTCCTCATTGACCGCATATCTTTGTATTAAAGAAAAACACACCACTTGGTAACTTTTCATCGTGCCACTAAAAATATTTGTGTGCTACTAGATTTTTCAACTTGGTAGCAACCATGCTACTTGGGAAAATGCTAACCGTCAAGCCCTTCCCAGCCCTACTTAAAATATAAGCCCTGATATTTTTCCACAAAACTCATCTTACAAATTTCTTTATTTCTTTCCTTCTTCAAAAACATCAAGTCCAAGTGACAAAAAAATAACATGAATTAAGTTTTGCCTTTATGTGTCAAAACGCACTGCCTGGTTAAAAAAAAAGTCTTTACCTGGGTTCAACTAAAACAGGTCTGAGCCTCCTGTTGGATAATTACTGCATGGGTGATTATCTTTATCTAAGTTATTTCACTCCAGCTGATGACATGAGCAGCTTCTCATTTCTTAAACAACCATGTCAAAGACACATCCTGTGGTTGTGGAAAAGATGTTAGTCTGTTTAAGAAGGGTCAAACCAGGAACTAACTGAATGTGAGCATCAAATGTCATTTTGAGCACTCCTTGGCCCAATCCGGACATTTTCTGAAAATTGCATCGAAATCCTACGATAACTTTTTGAGTTATCTTGCTAACAGAGAAACAAACTAACAAACACCAGAAACAGGAAAAATCTTTTCAGACAGGTGTCTGTGAAATAAAAATGAATTCAAACAAAAAAAGGGCATTGGGGAGATTTAGATTTTCTTTTTTTCCCCACAATTCCTGAAATTTGTTCTTTTAAACCCGCAATGAAAAGGTGATTCAGTTCCTGTTTCTGTCACTTTCTCTTTGTGGTTTGCATGCAGAACACCAAGGAGACCGAAACCGAGCATTTTATGTCACGTCTGGGCTGATAAACACTCTAATGCTGTTGGATATAACAGATAATAGAGGAGTCATGGATGAAGATGGACTGTACAGTCGCTGAATTAGCCAAGGCAGAGGATAGAAGATTGTTCATAAATGTAGGAGATGAAGTTGTGGATCAGAAGTTCTGTCTGCCTCTGCAGCTTCAGCATGTAGCTGTAATATTATGGGGTCCTACAGTGTCAGCTAAATCCATAAATAAGGAGTATAAATAAGGCTTCACTCCTGCAGAACAGCTAACAGTACGGAGATGAGCCTCTTACTCAAACAGCCCCAGGAAGAAACCTGATCACCTGAATTAATTAGCGCCCCCCTCTGGCATGTGCACTGCTGTGTGATGTACATTAAACATGAATAAAAGTTATTTCAGCTTCTCAAAGCACTGAGACAACAAGCCTCAGAAAGTTTCTGTAACAGATGCACAGCCATTATTCCACAGACTGCAGTTACATTTGGATTATTTCCCCTGCAGAAATCTTCAGGACATATATTTTTGATTGTCACAGCAGGATAAACACTAATATTATTCATAAAGTCATTATGCCTGCACTCATTTGTCCTGTTTTATACTCTGGTGTTCTTAAATGTTACCCCTCTGCAGGCTTGGAGGGACCATTAACTGAATCAAGCCATCCATTTTCCCAGTCACACCTGTCTCTCTGCTGCTATAAAAAGTTTAAATGTTTGTCATAGAAAAGATTTATTGTGTCTGTAAGGAGCCAGGGCTGTTAATTCATCTTGAGATGGCAGGATTCAGAGCTCGGCATTAAAAGAGTTTTATTTATCTTTTTATCCACCTCAAGTGTGAAAGGGAGGCCGCATAAATCCTGAAGACTTGTTTTTAGAAAAGACAATTAACTCTGTTTGTTTCCAAGGCTGCAGAACTTCAGGTTTACACCAGATAATGTGCTTCATGTTGAGCTGACTTTTCAGACTGAACTCAAGGGTTAGCCGGGCTAATTACATTACCCAGCATGCACCACCATGAATGAGGAGCTGCTCTGATCTCCCTGCAGACTGCATGAGGCCTCACTTCTGTTTGTACTTGACATTAGCGCTCGTCTCTGTGATGTGACATGCCATCTGGAGCCTTAACGTATAAATACATGTTGTGTAACATCGCAGTGTGTGATAGGAACACAACGGGGCAGCGTGGGCTTGACATTATCTCAGACGGTCTGACATCACACTGATGGTGCAGGATTGAGTTTAACACCACCCATTTAGTCATTTTCTCCATGCTGAGGTAAGAGGCAACTTACCAGCAGGGTGACTCACTGGCTGGAACATCTGCAGAAAAGAGAAAACAGCAACCATCACACAAATTATAGTTTCAACTATTCCAAAACAAAGCAGGGACAGATTTAGAGTTCTTTCCAACTTTCTAAGACTCAGAGTGAGGGAGCACATCTTCTCTTTCTTCATGCTGTAAATATTCTTAACGTTAACAGTGTCTCGTCTATAGGCTCACTTTTACTCTGTTTTAGGGATGTAATGGTTACCAGTAAAATGGTAAAGCATGGTAAATGTTACGGCCCTGGCCTTATTTTGTAAGAACATTTGTTATTTGTGGAGCTGCTCTCCCTGTTGGTGGTGTGTTAGTGTGTGTATATCTCTGTGGGAGTGGGTGCTCTTGCTGCAGAGAGGATCTTTGGTGCAGCAGCTCTCAGGTGCCCCGGCATGATTGGTGGAGGCAGCCGAATCGATGAGGTAGAAGCAGCCCTCCCATTGGCCTCGGAGCAACAGCTCCCCATTCAAAAAGCGGCAGGAAGCAGCTGGAAGTCGGCGTCTTTTCTGACAGCAGCAGCATTAAGTCACTGTCGGCCTCCAACCCCTTATTGTAAATTTGGTATCTGGTTAATCGTAGTTTATAGTTGTTTTTTTGTATTAGATAGCTTGTTCATTGTTTTGGGTAAATCCTTGTTTTGCGTGCCAGCCTTTGCTGCCTTTTGTTTTTGTACCCGTTTTCTTCTTGTTAATATCTCGGCTTTTTATTTGTTTATTGTACAAACCTTTTTGCCTTTGGTTTGATTTTTGTTTGTAAATAAATAGTGACATTTTGATAATTGTTTTGTTTGTATTTTGGACACCGAGAGTGATTTTTCCCCTTTTTCCCTGTGAATTTGTTACATGCCTTCCCCCTAGACGGGTGCGTAACAGTAAATTTCCCACCGTTAGTATTACCGTTTCCTATTTTAATGACTGTTAAACCATGTTTGATCACCACACTGTGTCAGTAACTCACGGTGATGCTGCTCTTTGACTGGAAAAGGTGGTAAATTACAGCATTCGTATCTTTCTGGAGTGAGTTCTTGTTGTTCTTTCACTGTGTTTGGCCGCATTTTGTCGTTATAGATCGTCTTTTTCCATCATAGTTTGTGTTTTATGGATTTAATCAATCATAATTTGTAAATATTAAAGAAGGAGATGTGGAGGAGATCTGCCATGGAAAGGGGAGACCAGAGGAGAGTCATGAAGGGGGCTAACTGCTTCAGGGACTATCGTTATGCCTAAGTCACACATTCCCGTTTCTCACTGCGACTGTACACGATTGAGGAGGCTGGTGTGATCGCTATGATACGGGATGAAATTACTGTCTCACCCCTGGACACACCCCGTAAATACACCGTCAGTGGCGGTGCTTCAGCGCTACAGGGGGCGTTTGTCCCGCTCCAGTTAGGTTAATGCAGCGATATGAGGAGGATTCCATCCCGCTGACAGGACGTCAGCTCCGCTCGAGCTCAGTTCGCGTGACGTAAGCCCCGACTGAGCCCCGCCGCTTGCGCCGTCTTGAACGGGACACAGTCGGGGCTCATACGGATACATCCTTGTCAGTCGTCCTCATAAAGCTTTCAGGATTGAGCCACGATTGGGCCACGTTCAGCCCGACTGAGCTCCGTACATGACCCGCTAATACCGCTCGCATTAGGTCTGCATTAGGCTTCCATCCCGCTCCACTGAGAGCGCCGATTCTCCACGACAGTTTTGAACAGTTCAAAACTGTCGTGGAGCTTACACGTTCCCCTCCGTTCATCCACGACTATACAACGGTGATCCAGACCAAGTAGCGCATGCACCACGACCAAAGCACGCTTTATCAGGATTATGACAATCGTGCACAATCGCCATGAGAAACGGGAATGTGTGACTGGGGCTTTAGTAAAACAAAAATAAATAAATAAAAAGTCCTGGACATGGTCTAATATAACGAGCTGTAACATGGACACTAATGCTGCAGGCAAACTAACATGTGTGAGTGTTTGTAAAATAGGTTACATTTAAAACTTTGAACATGTTCATTTACAATTGTTTATGAAGAGAATCCTGTTTAAAGTTCAAATCTGTTTTTTTCTGTTCTTGTAATTACACACAGTTTAAGCATTTATTACATAATAATGACAAATACTTGACAGAATTGTTTAATTTTATTTCTCATGGAAAAAGGGTAAAAGCATTTACCTATAGGACATTTCCTGACACATTTATTGACAAAAAAAAGAAAATAAGCGTTTAAATTGTAATATAAAGGGTGTTAAATGATTTCAAGTGTGTGTAAAAGTGCTTTCTGAGCATCTTGAGCACACTGCAACAATACCACGATAATGATAATTTGATTATGTTGTTTACAATAACCATAACAAATTTTCACAGTTACATCCCTACTTAGTTACTTTTCCTTCATAGGGAAGTTGATATAGCTCAACTGCATGTTGCAACCTGCTTACTTATCTATATTACATTTTTATACTCTTATTTTAATGTCTTTATTTGATATTCTTACTGCTCTACTGTGTATTTGAGCAACTGAAACAACCCAATATCTCCTTTGTGATTAATTTTTGATTCGGTTGTTGTTCTTCAAAATGAAAATGTTCCAGTCAAACACCAGGTTAACCTAAAGACATTTAAACCTAATATTTAAACATGTGTCGGTTAGTTTTGCCCTTATGTATTCATCAAATAGTTTATTGCTCAGCCTGAAAAATGCAATGTAACATGTAAATGTGTTTAAGCCCATTTTCTGCTTTTTGGAGTTTTAAACCGAGTCTGCAGCTCCACTTACATTTGTCTTTGTTGGGTGGTAAATCCAGCGATCTGTGTCACAGTCGCTAGTTAAGTATTTTTCCTAGAGCTATGTCAGATGGATAAATAGATGTTCTTTATTCATGCAAAGGGCAGTTTCTTTGTAAAGACTGAAAAATATTCACAACACATCACATATAACACAAATTAGGACCCAACAGATATTTACTGTACATTCAGTTTGGGTTTTGATTCTGCTTTTTAGCTTTAATAGTTTCTGATAATTTTGTTAAATTTGTTATTTCACCTTAGCCAAAATCATCTGTAATAAAACGGAAGGTTCCTGAACATCAGTGATGATGAACAAACTCTGGGAGTCATTAAAAATGAATGTATGAGCCTGCTTTAAATCAGAATATGACCACTTTAAGTGTAAAGTGTTGCTGTGAAATTGCTGTAATTCTGTCCCTATGTTAGCCACGAATATTTCACATACTGGTTGTAATTTAGGCAGAATGTGTTAAAGTTACTGAATGCCCACTTTCATAAGTGAAAAGTGTCATTTATTTAAGAATAAAATGTGTTTTTAATGAGTCATGTCTGTTTCTAACACTAACAGACTATAGTCAAAAGTAGAAACAGGTTAAGTTTTGTCAAGTGAAAATTTTGTGCTTTTCGTTAACATATTTGTGAAACTGAGTTTGGAAATTTTTAAATATATTGCTCATCAGCAAAAATCTAATATTGTGCATCCCTCGTGCCAGTAAACATTTGATTATATTAAAAAATAAATGGTCCTTTTAAAAATAGAAACACTCCATTTTAGCAAAGAAAACATTAATCATACAGATTATCTTGTAATGACTGAAATATATTGCAACCTTCTTTAAATCAATTTGTTTTTATGTTAACTTAATTTTCTGACAACATTGACAAAACTGCACAGAAATAAAACAGTCTTACCCGGTGTCTCCACTTAAGACATAACTATTATCTTAAAAACTCAATACAGGGCCTTTACTGTAATACAGATACAGTAAATAAAAACACTTAATTATCCAGGGATTTCAGCTTTTTCTTCCCAAAAAGTCCTCAAACTGTGTTACTTGGGTAAAGGGTTAGCTTGAAGGGTTTAAGTTTTACAAATAAAAACCATCTCTGCATGGCCGTACTTTATTTTAAAGTAAATGCATTCAGGCCAGCTGCTGTTGAGTAAAAGCCAAATGCATGTACAGAGCTCTCCACTGTGGATTACATAACAGAGCTCCTCTCCTCACTTTTATCAACACCCAGAAGAACTTAAGGGATAACCACACAGACTCGTCAAAAGCTTTTTAATTACACACTAATCGCTTCACTTTGTCCCACAGACCTTCACCAAGACCTAAATCTCCCTCTTTATCCCACAGTGTAATTACCAGAGTCTGTTTTAGCCAGGTGGTAAATATATCATATTATCATCTACATAACTTCATCCAATTAAGAGGAAAGTTAACTCTGCTCTCCTCGGCCTGTCTGCCTGAGGCCATCATTAAATCCTGTTAAAAGGAGATTAAAACCACCGGCTCAAGTCACTCGGCTGGGGCTTTAGGCAGCCAATCAGATCACATTAACTGGAGAGGAGGCGGACATTAGCAGCTAAGAGGCGGTTTATCATACGCAGATCACAGTAACGTGACAACATGTGTGCAGTAAACACAGGTACATGTAAATAGAATATATCGATTTACTTATTTATTTATTTATTTGTATCTATTTTTATTTAAGGTTTTTTTTGTCTTTTCCTTTTCTTTATATGTAGCCTATATATAATTGTAATTTTTTTTTTTTTTTTTTATTTGTTAACTAAATTATTGTGATATACTTTATTTCAGTGATACATAAATAATGGAAATATATGCCTTGAATGTAAACCCAATTTAAGGATATATACGGAAAGTTGCTGCACTGCCATGTATGTATAATGAATTTAGAATTGTATTATTTATCCATTATGATGATGATATTATGATACTATGATTATCAGTTGTTTTTTGTTTGTGTTATATTTTGTCTGGCTGGTGGTGAACAAAAAAATGAAAGGGGAAAAATTGTTTTAATATTGTTTGAAACATTAAGACGTGTATCAATGTATTAATGACACCGATTGACACAATAGCAGCAGCAGGGACTTCACTTTAATTTATATATATATATATGTATATATATATATATATATATATATATATTTAAAAAATGTACAAATGTCAAAGTCTTTCCCCCACGAGCAGTCCTGCTAAAGCACTTTTTGTTACTCAATATTCACACACATCTGGTGTTTAATTGACAATTATTATCAACTATTCTTTTTTTTTTTTTAAACTTTCCCCTGCTTTTGGAAAGAGTAGGATTTGTTTTTCTACAATTTATTTAGCAATTGTGATTGAAAACATGCTGATTCATGAATTAAGATTTCAAAATAAGGCGAGTTTTGAGCTCAAATATATACTTAACATGATTTGGGGTCTGAAACTCTAGCAAATATGATGCACATTATAGTACATCTTTGCTTGTTTTTGTAATATCAGGTGGAATATCAGAAACTTACACAAAATACTGATGCACCTTTTCACCGCTGCATGGGAACAGTTAACAAGGGTTTATCAAGGGTTTAACTTTGTTTTTAAGAGTTAAATGTTGTTGTTTCTTGTTTTACATTTGTCCCTCACAAAAACATAACACTGAAAAAACAAGTCAGTTTTGTTAAGTACAGAGCTTGTATTCTTGATCAGAAATATCCGTATTGGTATGAGTGATAATTAATTAAAAATACTGTCATATTGGCGACTGGCAAAAATCTGATACTGTGCACCCCTGATAATAAATCTCTATAATGTCTATAATATTGTGAACTTGTAAAATCAAGTTAAGCGTTAAAAATAAATACATTTCAGAGACAACAGTATATGCTACTGTTCTGCTGATAAACATTTTGTCAAAAGAGTACAAACACTGACTAAAATTAAAATTACAGAATAAAGCTGGGTGGGACTACTGATGTAAAAATCACAATAACAGAAATTCTCCAAACACAAAATAACATAAAGCTGTAAAAATTCTCATTTAGATGGATTACATCAAATAAAATCTTTTTTCAATGAGCAGATTACTGTAGATAGTTCTGACTGCAAACATCAACCCTAAAAACAGAAATGATCCATATATGATCCCAGTTAGACTAAACATTTACAGTAGATCATCTTATATTTATTGAGAATATTATATAAATGAAAGTTCTTCTAACCAATAATAAAAGACTTTAAGAGGAAGTAGAACAAAAAAAAGAGTTATTTTTCTAATTTCGGGCTAATTATGACCTGTATAGGCATATAATGTATATTTTTAAGTGTAAGTATACACATTTTTATGGTCAATTTAATAACTTTAATAGAACAAGCATGTTAAATTTGTTATAAATGATTAAGTCTTGTTTTTTCAGATGCATAACAGATGTTTACAAAACTAATAAAATGTTTACAAGATTGGAAATAATTAGTAATTAATTAAAGGAGAGGGGATGGGATCAAATACATTTGAATTCTCTCTTTTACAAGCATGAAACTGTTTTGACATCATTTTATTTTTTTCGTCTGTACTTTTTTTTAACTGTATTTTGCCTTTTCTTACATGTTTGAAATTAACTTATCAAACGATTAATGATCAGCCATATGTTAATAATAGAGCATATTAGATGGAATAACTGTTTGGTCTTTTAAAAGAATAATTTAACTACTCTATTCCTACAATAACAGGAAGGTTTAAGTTACTTTATTATACAGAAAATGACTTTTGGCCCTGTTTACAGACACTGAAAAGATCTTCATTGATTTAGTTTATCATTTAATATCCTCTGCTGTTGACTAAGCAGTGGATAAGATTATAAACTGTGTAAAAACAGGCTGATTCAGGGTGAGTCTGATTAAATGTAGAATTATACTGTGACATAGTAATCATTATAGGAGCAGGCACAAAGTAAAGACTGAAATGATTTAATTCAGCCTGAGTAATTGATTTTATAATATCAAATAAAATTAAACTTCACTGGAAAGTGCTACATACAAGCATAAAATACCTACATCTATTGATAAAGGAGTTAATACATCGATTAAAAATAAAATAAAATAAATCCTGAATCAAGAAGCTAACTGCTGCTTTATGAGGTTAACAAGCTAACTTTAGTTTAGCTAGGCTACTTCAAACTATCTCTAAAAAACACATCAGCACTTCAGAGAGAGTTAAACTGCCTTAAACAGGTATTTATGTTGTTCAAACAAAAGTTGAGTTTATTTTATTAAATCTTTTATTATCTTACCTCCTCTCCGTGTCACAGACTGTTAGCTAGCGTCTGCACTTGCTAGCATAGCACAGTAGGATAAAAACGAGTTAAATTAAACTCTAAGCCTGTTATTAACTCCATCATGACGTTAAATTAAACTCTAAGCCTGTTATTAACTCCATCATGACGTTAAATTAAACAATAAGCCTGTTATTAACTCCATCATGACGTTAAATTAAACTCTAAGCCTGTTATTAACTCCATCATGACGTTAAATTAAACAATAAGCCTGTTATTAACTCCACCATGACGTTAAATTAAACTCTAAGCCTGTTATTAACTCCATCATGACGTTAAATTAAACTCTAAGCCTGTTATTAACTCCATCATGACGTTATCACAGCGAGCTGATGTACAGAAAACTAAAAACCCCGGAGAGAAAAAGACGATAACAGCGTTTTCTCCTCAGAATTTGGCTTACAGGTGACTCGGCGTGAAGCGTGACCGTGCTGGCTGGTGCCCTGCTGCCGAACATCGACAGCAGATGTCGCTGTTACGACAGAGGGAGAACTCTTTACAGAGTTTTTTTACTATTATAATGTACAAAAACACACTGCAGCAAAACAACACCCACTCTGGGGACACCCATCGGCTTAAGCAACAGTTTCAAACACATTAGCAGTTTGTTACCGATCAGGCTGTGTGAGCTGTTAGCCAAAGTCGGCTAATGTCTGTTAGCCAAGCCATCGGTCACTGCAGGAGGCGAAACGGAAATGAGTGAGTTGTTTTGGCACAGAGTTATCTGTCTTCGTGTTCCTGGCTGCTTTATTTCGATGTAATTTTAGTTAATTGTTCAGAAGCTGTGATATCTGCGTCTAAAACACGGTAGCGTTTTCTACTGTAATGTTTGGCTAGCTGGTGTTCAGGTGTAAAGAGCGACCGTGCTCACGAGTGCCGAGCGTCGCAGTTTTCGTCAGCAGATGATTAATGATGGATGTTTTTATTTTTCTGAGGTGTTTCAGTGTAAAGAATGGCCATGTTAACTGCTGAGTCCATGTCAAATCGTTTTGTTTTATCTTTAAATTTAATTTCAGGTTATTTTACCAAAATTTACAGACGACACGTTCACTTCCATAACAGCAACAACTAATATTAATATTATTATTCTGTCACTAACTTACTCAGGCTGTTCTCAACACTGTTTCAGGATCAAAAATGAGAAAACATAAGATAGGATAGTCCTTCAGGTGTCTCAGCAGTACAGGGTAAAGCAGCATTAAGGGTTAATAAAATAACATCTTATAGGGATCCATAAACTGTGCAGCAGCAAACAAACAAAACAGAATAGGTGGAGGTATTTATAATTATCAAAATTAAAATTCAAACTATTTCATTAATCCTCAAGAGGAAACTGGGTTGTCTCAGTTGCTCTTTTTCACAGTATAGCAGCAGGAATATCAAATAAAGACATTAATATAGATAAGAGCATAAACAGTGAGTTCAACTTCCTTAATAAGGAAAAATTAAATAAAATAAGTTAAAGAACATTTTACTAGTGTGAATGAGACTATTTTTTACCAGTTATACCCTGCCATTGACTTTTAAGGTCTACTTATTTATGATCTCATTTATCAACAGACATGTTGATTCTAAGCTGATTTATTAATTAAACTTTTGGAGTGATGGTGTAATGTTTATCAGAAACTTTTCATAACCAGAATCATCGAATAAAGCCCTTTAGTGACTATCACAGCATCTGAGTGATTTTTATTTGAGCATAGTGCTTAAACATCCATTTTTTACACATTTATCATAAATGATCCTGTTAAACCAGAGAGAAACTTTTATTTAAGGAAAATATGTGAAGCTGCTGTAAGAATCTGGCCAAACAAGAGCCCGATTCGTTTAATAATTGGATTAATTGGTGATGAAAATCTAAATGTAATCCTTTTTTTAATCATGATTTGATTGTTTAACCAGCAGTTATAATTGGATTATAGGGTCTTATCAACTAAAATGATCGATTTGCTGAATCTTGATTTTAATTTGAGGTAAAAACTTGAGGACAGAAAGAGGAGAGGATCATATTTATAATTCCATGATTTCATGTTTGCTCAGTGACGTGATAAAAGATGTTTTTTGGAATTAATTACATTTTAACTGTCTTTATTTTAGCTTAATATGTTTTCCTGTTGTTGTTATTGAAGTTTGCTTTGCACATACTTCCTCCATGAAAATTACTTTACATCTTAAGTTTGATTGATTGACGATGCTTCACCTTCCTAATAAACATTTCTATAACATCTGCCTAAGATCTCTGCTGCCCGCTGTAATCTCTGTTGAACCATATTGATAAATAACGTGATTTTAAACTCTGAATTACAGCGTTTGACTGCTGTTGTCAGTCTGTTCTTTTTGCTCCTCAGCTGCTGACTTTGACATCCTGTTTATAAACTTTTAGGATATAACAGGTGTAGTTTCTGTTTAGGCACATCCCTGTTGGCTGCTTAATAAATAAAATTAACACTTTATTTTAACTTGCTCGTGTGAACAATCTGGATTAATGTCTCAGAGCTGCATCAAACTACTTTAACTGCTAAAATGTCTTTACTCTTGACGAGGGCTGAACGATTAAATCACAAAATGGCTTGTTGCAATTTTCAAATCGCAGACAGTGCAAAAATGTGTTGAACATTTTGGCATTGTGATGTAGTTTCTTGCAGTTTCATGCCTATTTTAATCTTTTTTAACCCAGTTTTTACAACTTTATGCCTATCTTACTCCATTCATCTCTTTATTTTTGGCCACTGTCAGACCATGTTTGGAATTTTTACATGTTTTTTTTTATTTAATCCCAATTTGCTGCTATAATCAATTTTCCTTAGTAACTTCATACCTATTTTGCACCTATTAACTTGTTTTCTGCTTTCGTACCATTTTTTTACCCAGTTTTTACAATTTCATACCTATTTATCTTCTGTTCTTCACTTCTCCACTTTTTCTCAAATCTTTTATCCTTAGATTAATTTAATGTCATATTGGTTTGACTATAAGAAGATCTACTGCTTATGTTTGTTTAAGAATACAGAAGATGAGGAACATTAAAACGATTGCAGAGTAAAATGCAATATTGGGGAAAAAATCAAAATTCGATTATTCTCTCAAATCGTTCAGCCCTAATCTTGACTTCCTTGAATTAGAATGCACAAAAAAAAGTCCCATTTCTACTTTTGTAGTTAAACTTAATGATTAAACCCGATCATTCATCTGCGTTATCATACAGATGTCCTGAAGAACTGCTCCATTTTCAGATAATAGTTAGTATTTATTTATTTCATTCATATATCTGAAATAAAACATTTTCATACAAGCATATAAGTATATAATTGAATGACAAGGAACAGAAAGAAGAACAATCTTATATTATCTGCCCCTTTTAGACACTTAAAAACATATTTCATAAACAAAACAACAACACAATGATCAACATAATTCACAACAATAATAAAATAAAACAGCCGTCATCAACACTGCTGCTCTCAAATTCTTTTTGATTCTCAATGACAACAACAACAACTGCCATAATAATACTAATAATTATAATGTTTGAGAGATTTCATCAATTACATAAATGGTAATGGTACTTACTTAACACACTGCCCTTTAATGCTCTTTTAAATGTAAATGTTGATATGGATTGTTTCATGTCTTTGGTTGGATTATTCCATAAATTAACCCCTTTAACAGAAACACAACAACCCATCATTTTTGTCCTAATTTTTGTTTTTGTTTTTTAAAAAATCTCTCTTCCTCTTAAATTATAGTTACTTTCTCTTTTTTCAAATCTTTTCTGAGGTTAATGGGTAACAATCTTTTATGTGCTTTGAACATAAATTGTAAGATACAATAATCTACTAAATCATAAAATTTTAACACTTTTAGCTGAAGAAATAATGAGTTGGTTGGATCTCTATATTGTTTGATACTAATTAATCGAATAACTCATTTTTGCAAAATGAAAATAGACTTCATTTATGTTTTGTAGGCATTTCCCCAAACTTCAACACAGTAGGTCAGATATGGAACAATAATAGGTCACTTTAACCCTGAAGGAGGATCATTTGTTCACTTTTGTAAGTTATTATTGGTTACTTTTGTTCCCAAACAGCCATAACATGAGTTATCTTTTATTTCTCAGGTTTGTGTTACCTTCAGTAGAAAGTGCAGGTGCGTTGGTGGTGCAGTTCTCCTCCTGTCCAGCAGGGGGCGCAGTTTCCAGAGCTCTGTCTGAACTCCCTGGTCTCTCTGTTGTAGACTGAGCAGCATCAGAGGAGATCCTTTTGACCTCCTGCTGGTTCTTCTCCTCGTCTGTGGTGTCTCCAAAGGAAAAGGCCTCCCCCTGCTCCTCCTCCTCCTCCTCTTCCTCCTCGTCCTTCAGCGGCTGCTGCGACATCACCGTCGACATAATCCCTGAAAAACAGAGATTTAAGAGTTAGTCATTTATACATGTGAATGTATGGACAGAAAAGTGATCAATAACAGTTAAATCAGAGTGAGGGTAAGAATAACGAGGAGAGACCCTCCCCTCACCTGTGAAACTACAAACACTGACCTATGAAGGTAAGAAAGCTCTTCCTTCAGGGATTTATTTTTATTTTTTACTTATTTTATTTATTTTTTATTTTGAATATACTAACAACAAAAATATATACAAAACAAAAAAAAGAGGAACTAATAAGAAAGCAGATAACTAATTCATAATATTCATTGGAAGTTACAATGTACATCAGATGTGTCAAACTCATCATCCGGCCCGGTGGACACTTATATCTGCCCCGCGAGATTGTTTTATATACTTTTTGTTTTTGTTATTAATGGCCTGGCAGTATGAAGTGCTGATAACACACAAACTACAGATCCCATAATGCAGTGCAACAGCTGCCTTGCTGAACAATAGACAACTGCAGCACCCTCTAAAGGGCGCTGGACAACTGGGAACAAAAGCAACATTTTTGTATAATATTTTCAGGGTTTGTTTTTGTTGCATGTTCATATTTCCAACTTTTTATTTTGACAGGAGATATTTTTGTGGAGAGCAAAAGCTTTTTAAGTTATTTATAGTTGCAGTTTCTTTATTCCGTAATAATAGTATTTGTGTCAATTTATTCATATTTATTTAAAAAAAAGTTTAGTTTTAATGTATAAAAAAATATTTTTCCTTTTCGGCCCTTGACCTAAGGTGTGTTTTGAGTTTCGGCCCCATGTGCAATTGAGTTTGACACCCCTGATGTACATGCTTGAAAAGGAGTAGTTTCTCCAAACTGAGAAATACTTCCATGTTTTATCTTGACTGTGACGATGAGATGCACTTTGCATGAACTGTGGACATGCTGCTGCAGACTTTCTGAACACTCACATTAATCAGATCTCCTGAAAAAGACTGCAGCTGCTCTAAAGAACAAACTAAAGCTGCTTAACAAAATCAGACACATTAAAAATAAAAAATATGCTGTACTCAATAACACTGTGTTAGAATCCAAACTGAGCACCTTAGATTTATAATCTTCACTAAATGCACTAAAGTTTCCTCCCTGCAATGCACAACACTCCATCATCATGCATTTTAACCCTGTAAAGCCAACTGTATCATATGTGATACATACTTTTATAAGACCTCTTTCTACTCAATATGATCAACAAAATTACAAAAAAACATCTGAATACAATCAGATAAAAGATAAAAATGTCCTCAAATGGATTATCAGTTGCCAAAAACACCTAATGTATCAAATGGGATATGAAAAAATCTATATGTTGAATTTTATGGACATTTTGATTTCTATGGATTTTAGCAGAAAGTGAAACAAACATTTCAGCTCTAAAAAAATTAGAATTTTCTGGCTATAATCTATGGTCTTGGGCCTTAAAGGGTTAAAGTATGAAAAGAGATAATTTCTCAATAATTACAAAGTTTAACACAGTTTATTCCAGGTGAAGAGAAAGAGAAACAGGTGATAAATCCACTGCATCAGGACGTCCCTATTAAACTGCATTTGTAGTTTTATTTCATTTGACTGAAGAAGAAAACATCAAATCTCTGCTCAGTCTGAGCAGAAAAGAGCAAAAGCAGAGAGGCAGTAAAACAAACGCCTGCTGTAACTTTATTTAAACAGCACTTTAAAACAACCTCTGTGAGCCAAACTGCTGCACAGAGAATAGAAAATCAATTAAAATACATGAAAGAAATTAAAAAAGTGAAATGCATGGGCAAAAGAATAAATTAATATACATAGACTGAATTTCAAAAAATAAGAATCAAAATAAATAAGATATCCAGACATATAATAACATCTCATGCAGAGTCAAAGGCCGAGGAAAACGGTTAAAGGATGTTAAAGTACCAAAGTCTGTTACCCTCTGTTTTACAGCAGGGCCAGCCCTCAGTAATCATCCAATCAGCTGTTAGTATGCAAATGAGCCCAGACTGTGGTGTCAGGTTTCAGCACGGAGCGGTAACTCTGAAGAAGCAGCAAAGCTCTGCTGATTGTCAGATAATTAATAGTTAACAACAATAACAAGTAAAACAAAGTAACATTGACTGAACATAAAGCTGTAAAGAAAAAAAAGCCAAAAAAGAGAGAAAAAAATAAAGAAAAAAGTCATAAAATTTTCTGCCCTAAATGTAATTTTTTATAAATTAGTTTGAGATTTTTTTATTAATTAGGCCTACCTTAGTTTCAGTTTTTTTAGTGTGTGAAGTTTTATTCTAGGTTCAGATTTATTGGAGAATAAAACCATCCAGTTAAATGTTGTGTTGTTTTTGTTGAAATCTGAATATTTATTTCATTTTTCAGTTCAGTATAGCACCTTAAACATTAGCTCTTCTTATTTTGAAATATTTCATTTAACTTGAGATTATTAAGTTTGAAATGTTAAATTTCAGTAAAGCATTAAAGGTGCAGTGTGTAGTATTTAGCATTCTAGCAACATCTAGCATTCAGATTCTAGAATGAAGCTAACCGTAGCCAAAACGTCACGTTGCTGAGCAAAGGAATCCTGTGAAGACCAAAAAGGATCCTGAACACAGCACACAGTTTATGTTGTGTGTTTGTTTATACACACAGTTTGAATCCCGAGGACAGAGTAACAACTTTCTACACATCCACTGCCATCCTCTCCTCTTCTTCTCCTGCAATCAGGTAGATTTCAGAACCGGCGGACAGATTTGTGTTTCGTTCTTTTTGTCCCTAAAAACCACCTGTAGACAACACGGCGGATCAATATGTCGGCCTACACGAAACAGCGGCCCGCAGTAATGTAATTTTTTTTATAAAGATTTTTCTAACTAAATAAAAATAAAGCAAACGTTTTATGGGGATGATTGTTCTCCTATTTTGACAGACTTTACATACAAGTAGAAACATATATCTCGTTTATTCACCGTTTCTGTTTGGGGAAATGCGGTGGATGTATAAAATGCCACATTCTACACACTGCACCTTTAAGCACTTTAGTTTGGAAATGTTTTATTTTGCTTAATGTTTTAGTTTGAATTTGTAAATGTCATTCAGTGAAGCTCTTTAAACGCTCTGTTTTCTTTTAATATATAACTCTGCCTCAAGTAAAGACAGGTATTTCTTTACATGATTCTTGTTTAGAAAGCATGTACAGTATATAAAAGTTATGGAGAGTGATAAAATGGTGACCTAATGGCGTTAAAGGTGACACTGATAAACTTGGGTGCAGCTAATTTTTGTGCTGGTGCTCCTTTAAAGAGGTTCATCTGCTGCAGGAGGGACCGTCAGGCTGTGAGCTTTCTGATCTTTCTCTGCAGACTCTGGTCCAAACAGTTTCCACCGCAGACCCACGCGTTGGTCTGATAAACAATGAGAGCTTTGTGGAGGGAAAGTTGCCGTCAGCCTCACAGAGCATTGTTTCTGCATTGGTCACTGCAGCAGGATTAGCTCACAGGTCATTCAGGCTGTGACGGATGAAGAAGGAGAAACATCATCTTCACCACATTTACTGATTCACCTGTTTGTCCAGAAGACTCTGAAGCTCTTTAGATTCAGCCTGAGTCATTTATAACATATGTTTTTTTTAATGTAGCTTCATCTTAAAAGCTCAAACTCTGACTTATGTTCCTGTTTAGGAGTCTATATTTAAGATTAACAGACTCTACAGTCCTGATCCAAATCTATGAGGCTTAAGTATTCAAAGGAACTATCATTTAAACTGTACTTATCTTTGAGGGGCTCGGTTAGGAAGTGCTTTCACACTTTAGTACTTATCTTTGTGTTATTATTTGATTATTTGGTTGATTTATTTCTCTCTCTGTCTTGGGTTTGGTTCCTTAGATTGTCGTAGTCGTCCTGCCTTTTCACTTTTTTTGGTCTGAACTAGGGCTGAACGATTTGAGAAAATAATCTAATTGTGATTTACTCTGTAATTGTTTTAATGTTCCTCATCTTCTGTATTCTTAAACATAAGCAGTAGATCTTTTTATAGTAAAACCAATATGACATTAAATTAATCTAAGGATAAAAGATTTGAGAAAAAGTGGAGAAGTGAAGAACAGAAGCAAAATAGGTATGAAATTGCAAAAAAAAAAAAGGGAAAAATTGGCAAAAAAAAAATCCAAAAGTGGCTTAGGAAAATTGATTATGGCAGCAAAATTGGGAATTAAATTTGAAATTAAATTTCAAAAACCATGTAAAAATTCCAAAAATGGTTCTGACAGTGGCCAAAAAAAGATGAATGGGGGCAAAATAGGCGTAAAGTTGTAAAAACGGGGTTAAAAAGGTAAAAATGGTCCAAAAGTGGGAAAAAAGTGTATGAACAGAGGTAAAAAAAAAAAATAGGCCTGAAATTGCAAAAAAACTACATCACAATGCCAAAATGTTCAACACATTTTGGGCGAAAAATATTGAACCTTCTGTGATTTGAAAATTGCAACAAGCCACATTGAGATTTAATCTAATTTGCAATTAATCGTTCAGCCCTAATCAGAATTATCTTCATCTGAAAATATCAATACATCGATTGTGGGGAAAAAATCCAGACCAGCTAAGACATACTTACATATTTTTTTTTTTTTAAGATTATTTTTTGGCATTTCACGCCTTTATTGACAGGAGAGAGAGGCTGTTAAAGGGGTTGAGAGAGTTATGTCTGGTTTCTTAGCTCTACACTAAAGCAACACCCTGATCTATGATCTTAAAGCTATTATCTGCCTGTACTGATATGGTGCTGCTAATGTCATGCATCTCTGCTTCAGAAATGAAAATAAGAGTCAGGGGCAGTAAAATAAACTATAAAAATAAGTAGAGTTGGTGCAACATTGACTGAAGTATTAATAAAATATAGAAAATACAACGGGCACAAAAACACAAGAGCATTAATGAAGCTGCGGTGAAGGAGCTGTGATCAGCTCTGAACCTTTTTTTATCTAAAGTTGGAGATTTTCAGACATGTAAGTGTGACTGCAGTTTGATGTGGAGACAAACTTTTCCACTTTTCCTTAACCCTGATGGAAAACGTCATGAGGTTAAGGAAAGGAGAAAGGAGACTTCAGAAGGACTTAGGGAAGGAGAAAGGAGACTTCAGAAGGACTTAGGAAAGGAAAACTGGCATGCAGAGAGAATCTGACTAGGACAGGTTTGATTTTAGTCCAGTTTAGTCGATAAAATCTCCTGTAAAATTAGTCCTCTAAAATATAAAGTGTAAAGAGTAAGGCATTTTTTATGGCACCTGGAGCAGTGAACACCTGATCCAGCAGAGGGCGCTCCAAGTGCGACCCGATCGGCCAGCACTCTCTGGACAATAACAACATCTAGGCTGCGGTCGAATAGTCGCCTCCTAAGTCCTTTCCTAACCACTTCTCCTTAATACTAATGGAAAACATCATGAGGTTAAGGAAAGGAGGAAGGAGAGTTCAGAAGGACTTAGGAAAGGAGAAAGGAGACTTCAGAAGGACTTAGGAAAGGAGAAAGGAGACTTCAGAAGGACTTAGGAAAGGAGAAAGGAGACCTCAGAAGGACTTAGGAAAGGAAAACTGGCGTGCAGAGAGAATCCAACTACACTTTCTCTACGCTACGTCATCATGTGACGGCGGATGTTACTGCTGCAGTGAAACTACAATTTCCTGAAGATGGACTACAAAAGGCTCATCTTAGAAGAGCTGGTGTGTCATGACAATGTTGTTCCTTTAGACAATTTGAACATGAACAACCCGGTAAAAATGAGGTGTGCATAACCGATGTTGAAGTGAGGATGTAAATAAATCTGTCCTCTCATTATCAACATGAACACCAATCAGTGCATGAAAATAAATGAACTGAAGGAAAGAAAGGCACAAACTGTTAAGACTACAATCTAATAGAGTACAAATGATTCATATTGAACCAAGTTTAAAACAGAATCAACATCAAATGTCTCATATCCTGCTCTCTTCAGAGAATCAGACTGCTGGAAAGTTAAGGCAGGTTTTGGTAAACTTTAGAAAGGATGAACAGCAGAGGGAACTCACATGGTCTGAGGGATTTGTTCTTATTATTCTGTTGAATTCTGATAACGTGCTGTTCATAAAAGCTGTTGCTACAGAGAACTGTGGGACAGAATAATCTCCTGTCCTTTCCTAAAGGAGATAATAAAGGAAGCATTGAGCCTCCTTTCCTAAGCATTTAGACTATTCAAACAGCTCTGATCATGAACTACTTCAGATCATTTCACTCTGTTAGGAACCTTCCTGAACAAAAAGGACTACTGGACCACAGCCTCAGAACCTGTCCGACCCTCCACAGGTGTGCAGAGCTGTGTGCAGGTAAGGGACAGGTTCATCTCTATTCTTCTCTCCTGAGTCTGTGTGGTGGCTCGCCCTCTGCAAACACAGCTGTGGGAGTGCCTGTCATTCTGGTTCATGAGCTGAACTTCTGTCTGTGATGACGTGAAGACGTTATTTTCATTTTTCGTTCATTATTTTCAGTCCTTCTGTTGAGGAGCTCGAGAACATCAGCCCGTCAGGAAGCAAACATCGACATGACCGCATCAGCAAACATGAAGCTTAAGAACAAACAACTTTCTCTATCAGGTCAATCACACATCTAAACCTGTGATTAAAGGGACAGTTAGCCTTTAATCAGTGTTAGCCTGCCTCTGCCTACAGTCATCAGAAAACTCTTCATGAGGCAAGACGTGAAAAGAAAAGAAAAGTTGGAGTTTAAAAATAAAATGAAATATATCTCTATGTGTGCTCCAGGCTTTACCAATCAGGAACAGTTTATGTCCACGGCAGGGGATTTGGATCAAGAGTCCAGAATCTTTAGCCACATAAAAAGTGAAGCTAAGGTCAGGCAGAGGTCAAGCAGGTCTGAGCTTTTGCAAACGAGTTTTAACGAGCAGCAAATAAAATCTGTCTGAGAAGAAAGAGCCTTTAAATCATATCGTTGTGCCCCTTTGGCAGTCACCAGCCAATCACAGGGCCACATTAAGCTTCTGAATATGTAAACAGAATTATTTGGGATGCTCATTATTTGCTTTTGTTACATTATAAGGAAGTGTGATATTATTTCAGCCTATAGAGGTTTTCATATAAACAAATACTTACAAAGTCAGTTTGTCTTTTTACCCACCAAAACAAATCTGCTCCTTACAAATATGCTGACAAAACAATTTAGTGAATTAAAGTCAATATGCAAAAATGATAATGATAATAATGATAATAACCATTAACACTCCCAGTCACAACACAGGGATCATTTTGTGAAGTTAGCATCATAAAGTCTGTGCTAAATAAAACGTATGAAACCTGGAGACATCGTGCAAACATGGAGCTGCATTTGAGAAATTTTGAACATGTTTGTAGTCTTTGTCTGCAGCTTGTTAGCATTGGTCCTTCTAAACAGAAACAACACCTTAAAATTAATAGCTAATATAAATTACATTTTATTTATCCATATTAAACATCTAAATTTTAGCTGCGTGTGTTCAGAGGAAACTTTTTTCAAGTATTTTATTCAATCCAATTAAATGTAATTTTATCTGTAAAGCTCTTTAAAATCACCACAGTGGACCAAAGTGCTGCACAGAAGAAAAATAAATACAAATAAAATTAAAGTACAAGAACGGACTAGGAGATCTAAAGCAGCTGCACAGTTAAAACCAGGTCAAAATAATTTTATGGTTGTTATTTATTCTATATCTCATGTACTTTTGGCCTTTGGAACCAGGAAGTGCTGAATGCTAACTTGTTTATTGAGCATAGCGTCATGTGTTTGGCTTCCAGATCTTTTTTTTTTCTTATTTTCTCACCTCAGGCAAAATTAAATTAGATAAACTCAAATTAAGGCCTTAAATGGCATTGAAAACCTTTAAATTTGTTTCTCAGTGGCATTGATAGTACCTTCTGTAGTTTACAAGAAGAATATTTAATAATATATGATAATAATAATAATAATAATATAACATCTAATTACTCAGATTTGTCCATCTGAGTAAACATGCTGTCATACTAGTTCTCTCTTAGATCTATTAGCTCTGACATGTTTAAGATATTCTGGTCTGTTTTCAGATAAAACCACTTTAAAAAAAACTCCTTTTTAATTTTTCTTGAGTTCATGTCATGGCATTAAAATATTACAGTACAGCATTAAAAAGCAGAAACCTGAACACCGTCTTAACTTTTCATGTTCCTGCTTTGAGAATGTTCCCATAAAACTAAATATACTTTCAGCTCTGGTTCCATCTTTTCTTTTTTTAATGAATTATTAAAAACTCAGAGCTCATGGGCTGTGGCTCGTGTTTGATTCATGTATCCTGATTACATCTCAGCTCCCTGTTGTACCATTTTCCGTTCCTTAAATTAGCAGGGAAACATAATCCTCTTTAAAAAAACTCAAGTTTGGTGGCATAGTTTAGAAAATGGGTCTCCGGCCTGTAACCAAAGCTTTTGGCCTGGATCTGTTCAGATCAGCTCATGTTTAACTCCAGACTCTGATTTACAGAGCGCTCTGTTTGACCGAGCAGCGTTTGGCTGTTTCAATAGACAAAGAGAGAGAGCAGCAGCTGGAGACGACTGAACAAACACCAGTGAGGAACCAACAGAAAGCCACTGAGTCTCCATTCTTCAGACTTTCTCTAAACAGCAGACGAGAGCCACATGAACAAACGGTGTCAGGCTGAGCGCCTCCTTCACACCAGGACGATTAGCAGCGTTAATAACATTAATTACACTTAAAATAGATATTAGCACTGAACCTTTGTTGTAAAGACATGACCTGCTTTTTTCAGTCTGCACTGACTCTCTGTTGATCACAAACATGGAGCCTCAGCAGTTTCAATCACCACCAGGTTTTCTTTTAAAACACGACCTGAGCCATTAAAGTATTAATGCTGCAGTTATTCAGAGGATGGATCACCGTATGGACAAAACAGAAACATCAGAATTTAGAGCTCACTCAACTTTGTAAAAATCACACAGATGAACAACAAACATCTGCTTCAAACCATAAGAAGAAAAAAGAATATGCAAACAAACCTACAGCAAAAACTATATTTACACTTATTCTTCCAGACTTTTCCTTAAGAAAAACACTCAAATATTTACAATTATACTTCCAGACTTTTGCCTTGCAAAAACTCTTTAATATTTACTCTTATACTTCCTGACTTTTGAAAGTCTTTATTATATTTACACTTTTTCTCCTCCAGCTGTGGTCCCAGAAGGGCCAAAGGTCAAACCCAGACACACCTCCATTTCATTGGCTGCAGACTTATCATGAAACTTTAAATGTAATTTTTGCTAATTAAAATTAAAGAGACTGTGTGTGGTCCAAATGTGTGGTTTGTGTCCCTGGAGCCACACCATGCCATAGAGGCCTAGTGAGTAAACACAAACATCAACACTTCCTGTGACTCTTATTCTCTCCTGATTCGTGATTTCTGTTTAAAATGACAAAGAAAAGATGAAAACTGCTAATTATCAGGTTTGACATTAATATATCTCACAACATTAAGATTTTAATCATTTTTAATTTTAAATTCATGCAGAAAAGATGTTTTTTCTACAACAAACAAACAACCAACAATCCACAGGTTTTGATTTTTTTCCACAAATCTGCGTCTGACCTGACCAACAGCCAATCACAGTGCAGAGTGTTTAATTGCTGGCCAATCAGAGTTTGAGCCTGAGTTCAGGGGTCGAGCTTCTTTATCTGACTAACGCTGCTGTAGAGAAACAGACTGTATGTCCTCCTGTTTTATCTGAACACATCACAGGCTGCTGCCAAAGAAAAAGTTTCAGTTCATAACCCTAAAAACACGAGCGCTGCACCAGCGGGGAAACCCGTCGCCCTGATCTGATTCTCTGTTTCTGTCATAGGGCCTGAAAAGAGAGGATACTCACTAAGCCTGTGCTCAAAATATCACTCAATCAGGATCCATGTGTGGATACGGCTTAAATATTCTAACAGTTGTTGTCAACACACTTTGGCTAATGCTAACAGCGGCACAGTTCGAGGCCGAAGACGAGCTACATGATGAAGCATATGATCTTAATGTGAACTTAGGTCTACATCTTTGAGGATCTGTTGTCTCAGGTTGTAGAACCACTTACAGCTCATCCTTGTTCTTTTTCTTCGTATCAGAAAAAGCTAAACTGGTCAAGAATTTTGTTTAAAGCGTAGTCAGTGTTCACAGTTTACGTGTATGGGGATACGTATGGTATCGTGAGGTTGCTGAAATACTCAGCTCTAATATTCAGACTTGATGCTTCTGACTTCTGATTCTTGGACATAATTTGGCCCAAACAAAAATGTGAAACACTGCATCATCTGACTGTCGTAAAATGTAAAATTTGACTTTACATGGACGTCTGCCATGAAGAGAGCGGTGTAGAAGTAGTTGGAGTAATAATTAATCAAAAATAATGCTAATAATGATGATAATAAATAAACAAAAAATAGAACACAGCAGTGAACAGACGTGAAAAAAGAAAAATACAAAAAAAAAACAAACCCGTGAAAAATAAAACAATAAAACATATCAAGTGATTAAATAAATCTTATTTCTGAAAAGGAGTGAGTGGAAGTTAATCTTATTTATACCCACCCCCTCTACTAAATAATCAGCAATCAATTGATCAATTTTCTGCTCATTCTATATGTGTGTGTGTGTGTGTTTATATATATATTTATACACACACATACATATATACACATATACACACAAATATAAACATACACACACACATACAATAATATAATATAATATACTCAATAAAAATCTGTTCACAGTATATATTAATCATTGTCATTAATCATACAGAAACAGCTGCGTGTAACACCAAAAAACAACAACAGCAAGCAAACAGCAACAACAACAAAAAAGAGAGAAAAAACTACATAACTAAATAACTAATATCCCCCCCCACACACACACACACACACATAAGAAATGGCACCCTGTGAATTTTAAGAGTCTTCATGTTAAGACCTGAATACCATGTATTTGAATTTTTAACAAACTGTTTTTTATTCAGGCACTCTTTCAGTCCACACTCAGACTGTTCCATAGTTTAGACCATATCTCTATGGCCTATCTATGACCATATATCTATGGCCTATCTATGACCATATCTCTATGGCCTATCTATGACCATATATCTAACAAAAACCTCACAAGATCTCAAACTGGTTCTGCCTTTTTATTTATTCATTTATATATTTTCTATTTAAAACACAGATTCATTTATCAGGCTGTTTGATTCACTAATACTAAAGATGTTTCCAAGCTACAATAGCAGGCTGATGCTGAGGTGTGAGCAGAATCAAAGTCTGCTCTGTCTTTTGCATTATGGAGTATTATGGGTTAGGAGCTGTGTGACCTTCACACGCCCTCTGCTGCTCCAGTATCCGTCCACAGCAGCAGGTATTCGAGTCCCTGGAGGAGACAATGGGACGTGCCGTCTGCCATGTGTGCTCTCAAACAGAGATAAGGAGCTGTTGGCTAACAGAGAGGACCAGTCTGATAATAAAGATCATTCTTTACTCTATGTGTAAAATCCTGTCTCACCTTCATGTCCACACCCACTCAGAGCTCACAGGACAGCAAAAGTGTCCTCAGAAAAGAGAGATGAGCTTAAACCGTTCACTCAGGGTCTGAACAATGAAGGATCTCAGTGATGCTCTGAGCTCTGAAAAGAGCTTTGACTTCTGCCTAAGACGGACAAACACTGTGAGTTTAGAACAAGTCAGAAATACTTTATAAATGGACAAAATATTTCATAAAAAACTTTGTTTTCTAGTTTTGGGTCACTAAGTCAGATGTTGAGCTCTGATGCAGATTAAAGATGGTATAACATTCTCCCTTTAGCAGCAAGAACAAATACATGATTATATTAGATTAGTGATGAGAGCCTGTCTGTTAAAGAGTGCCTGTAAAGACAGATCAGTTTTATAAAGTCTGTCCTTATTTAGATCACATTAGACCGGATCGATCTGTCATTATTGTTAGAGGAGCCTATTGAACCTGTGTTTGACCTACTATGAGAATATAATGTTATTAAAAAGACCTGCGTTGTTAATGGATCCCACCTGAGCTGCTTTAGTTTGGTTTGTGATCTGTTTGTTGTTGTGGGAACTTGTTGACCTATTGAGTCATTTCTGTTTCTTGTATAAAATAAGAAAATCCATTGTTTAGTAAAACAGTAAAAAACAAACAAACAAACAAACAAGGGAACTGGACTGTGTTGAGTTTTGCCAGCCCAGATAATTCATTACCACAGCCCGCAGTAATCATTTCCCACAGCCAGGATAATCATTTCCACAGCCCAGGATGTTAATCATTGTGTACACAGCCCAGGATAACCATGAGAATCTACACAGACGTTTTTAAAGTTATTATTACGCTCATAAAAGAGAGGCTACTTACTCGTCTAAGTATAGAGTACTTATAAGTAAAGTATAAAACAGTCATAACTAAAGTATGAAATAGTTATAGGTATAAAGTAGTTATAAGTAAAGTATTAAAAGTTATAAATAAAGTAGAAAGTACTTATAAGTAAAGTATGAATTTGTTATAAGTAAAGTATGAAATAGTTATAATCATAAAGTAGTTATATGTTTAAAATAGTTATAAGTAAAGTATAAAGTAGTTTTAAGTACAAAATAGTTATAAGGAGAGTATAAAGTAGTTATAAGATTAAAATAGTTTTAAGTATTAAGAAGTTATAAGTAAAGTATAAAGTAGTTATATGTTTAAAATAGTTATAAGTAAAGTATAAAGAAGTTATAAGTAAAGTATAAAGAAGTTATAAGTAAAGTATTAAAAAGTTATAAATAAAGTAGAAAGTAGTTATAAGTAAAGTGTAAAGTAGTTATAAGTAAAGTATGAAGTTGGTATAAGTAAAGTATGAAATAGCTATAATTATAAAGAAGTTATATGTTTAAAATAGTAATAAGTAAAGTATAAAGTACTTATAACTAAAGTATAAAGTAGTTATAAGTAGAGATAAAGTAGTTAAAAGTTTAAAATAGTTTTAAGTACAGTATTAATTAGTTATTAGTATAAAGTAGTTATAAGTTTAAAATAGTTTTAAGTAAAGTATTAAGTAGTTATAAGTTTAAAATAGTTATCAGTAAAGTATGAAATAGTGATAAGTATGAAGTAGTTAGAGGTAAAGTATTTAACTGTGCAGTTGACGTTTTATCCAAATATAAGATTGGAACCAGGATAAATATTAAAGGGATAGTTTGTGTTTTGCTAACTGGGGTTGCTCAAGTCTCATGGCACGAGTAAATATAATGTATATAATTATTAGTAATGTAATTTTAAATATATAAAGTCTTATGATTGTACATATTTTGTGCTTATAATTTACTTTTAACTGTTTGTACTGAAAAAGGAGAGGCTCTCCAATCTCATTGTACTTTATAACCACCATAGAGGGCTTTTCCTTTCTATCTTAAAACTACATTAAGAACTATGTTGGCTGGACTTGAAGATTCTCTGCAGCTTAACTTTGCCTTAACAACTTTAGTGTGAGGAAAAAGGTGTACTGTCCCTTTAAGCTGCTTTAACAGGCAGTTCTCAGTGTCTTTAAAATCTTCCTGACAGCTTAACAGCCTCTCTTTCACAGCCCAGGATAATCATTAGCACAGCCCAGGATAATCATTTCCACAGCCCAGGACAGCCCAGAGTAATCATTTCCACAGCCCAGGATAGCCCAGGATAATCATTACCACAGCCCAGGATAATCATTACCACAGCCCAGGATAATCATTTCCACAGCCCAGGATAGTCATTTCCACAGCCCAGGATAATCATTTCCACAACCCAGGATAATCATATCCACAGCCCAGGACAGCCCAGGATAATCATTTCCACAGCCCAGGATAATCATTTCCACAGCCCATGATAATCATTTCCACAGCCCAGGTAAATCATTTCCACGGCCCAGGATAGCCCAGGATAATCATTTCCACAGCCCAGGTAAATCATTTCCACGGCCCAGGATAGCCCAGGATAATCATTACCACAGCCCAGGATAATCATTTCCACAGCCCAGGATAGTCATTTCCACAGCCCAGGATAATCATTTCCACAGCCCAGGACAGCCCAGGATAATCATTTCCACAGCCCAGGATAATCATTTCCACAGCCCAGGATAATCATTTCCACAGCCCAGGATAATCATTTCCACAGCCCAGGATAATCATTTCAACAGCCCAGGATAATCATTTCAACAGCCCAGAATAGCCCAGGATAATAATTTCCACAGCCCAGGATAATGATTTCCACAGCCCAGGATAATCATTTCCACAGCCCAGGAAAGCCCAGGATAATCATTTCAACAGCCCAGGATAATCCTTTCCACAGCCCAGAAAAGCCCAGGATAATCATTTCCACAGCCCAGGATAATCATTTCCACAGCCCAGGATAATCATTTCCACAGCCCAGGATAATCATTTCAACAGCCCAGGATAGCCCAGGATAATCATTTCCACAGCCCAGGATAATCATTTCCACAGCCCAGGATAATCATTTCCACAGCCCAGGATAATCATTTCCACAGCCCAGGATAATCATTTCCACAGCCCAGGATAATCATTTCCACAGCCCAGGATAATCATTTCCACAGCCCAGGATAATCATTTCCACACAGTAAGACTAAACATTACAGAAGACTGAAACAAAGATGAATCTGAAGGTGGTTGGTGTGATCCAGAGCTGCAGAAAGAGCCTCAGTCACAGCTTTGTCACATCTGAAAACAGGATTACAGAAGGAACATTTGCTCCACGGTGTCACAGATCTGAAAGTCTGATGTAAACTCATGTGACAGTGTCAGTCTCAGTCAGACTTTGCCTTTGGCGTCGGCCTTTGTTTCCTGTCTGCAGCTCTGCAGGTATCACACCTGCCTGCTCAGCCTTTGAGCTGTCAATCAAACACAGGTGGGAATAAACTCCTGAATTACAGCAGCGTGCACACAAGCCAGAACAATAACTCATGAGTATGAAACTATAATGCTGACAGAATATTACTGACATTTCTACAGACGAGGCGTGTTATAATAACTTAGTTTAACTTTATAGTCCTGCAGAGGAAAGCTTTGCCAAAGTCTCAGCCTGTATTTATAAGTTATTTTTTATCAGAGTAGAGGTCAGAAAACCTCAATCTAAGAAGAGTTCATCAAAATAAACTTTCTTCTTCTTACTAATGTGAGGCTGAGGATGAATATTATAAACAGGTCAATATGATGAAGACATCATGAATGAATGAATGGATTGTGGTGCACGTTGATGGAGGTACATCTTTTTTCTTTTTTAATTTCATTTTGTCTTGTTGTCTGTTCCTAAGGTCTGAACTGAGCAGGAAAAAAGGTTTTTAGATGTTCTGCTCCTTTTGTTGGAATGAGCTGCAGAAAGAGCTGAAACTGAATGAGCTGGTCTCATTGGACACTTTTAAGGATGTTAATGATGTAAACACTGAGCCATCTGGCTGCAGATGTGTCCACAGATGATCTTACTTCCTTTAATAATCCAGCCCGTCAAATGTCTTTATTAATTGTACATTAAGTGTTTTACAGGTCTGTGTATTTGTGAGTAATGCTGTTTGTAAATGTAAGAAACTTTGTAAACTGTGCTGCTGCCTATCTTGGCCTGGACACTCTTGTAAAGGAGATTTTTAATCTCAATGAGTTTCTTTTCCTGGTTAAATAAAGGTTAAATAAAATAAAGTTATTTAATGTATTTCTTTATTGTTTTTATTTTGATTTTCTTTGGGGGATGTCTGTTTAATATATGTGTCTTCATGTGAATAGGTTAATATAAATGATCTTTTTCACTTTTTACACATGCTTATGAATGAAAAAATATATATTTAGTTACTATTATTACTATTTTATTTTCTTAGTTTTAATAAAAAAAAGAGAAGTTACCCATGAAGGAGTGTAAAATAAGAATGTAACTGCAGCTTTAGGACTCAGTCATGTCAGACAGAAGCCAACAGCGAGGCAGAGAAGTGGCTCCACTGTGACTTCGTTAAGAGAACCCGTGCACGCACAGGTGAAACGTGCAAGGGATTCAAACCAGCAACGTTCCTGCTGTACCACCGTGCTGCTCTGTGCTTTTTACTTTTCTAAATGTTTGTTTTGTTTTAACCCTTAAGTGAGATCAGTCCCTGGCACTCATGCTGGAGCCTCATGGAGCATTTCAGATTAGGGATGTACAATAATATCATTTATGGAGGATAAGTGCCTAAAAGTTGTTAATCGGTTTTGGCAGAAAATATTTTAAAAGCCGATATTTTGCTGGTACAAACTGATGTTTTTGCTGTTGTTTATTTTTTGTTTGTTTGCTGAAATTTTGAGTAGATGTTGGTAAAGGCCCAACGTATATTTGTCTGAATGCAAAAAAATGGCCATCTTTATTTACCAAATGTACTATATGAACACTTGTTGTGTTGATATAGGATCACAGCCTCCATATCTGAGCTGAGTTTGGTTCTGATCCGGGCTCCGATCTTATTACAGGGTTTGGTAAAGCTGCTCGGTGCAGGTCTGTGCTCTGACAGACTTTATAGTTTTCTCAGACACATAGACCGTCAGTGTGGAGGGAACAGGACAGTTTTAAATGAGCAGTGCCCCAATCTGACTGTTGTCTTTGTTTTTAAGAACAGCTGAAGAGGTTTAGATCAGCAGGACTGAAGTGTTTGCTGAGTGAACTCTTGATGGAAACAGACCAGTCCTAAAACGTCCCCGACTGTTAGCTAAGTTTCTGACAGTCCAGTTAGCATGTAGCAGGCGTGTCTGAGAGTGAGGCTAAAGCAGAGTCTGTAGATGTCTAACAGAATATCTGATCCAGGGCAGTTTGGGGGGCAGAAACAAGGCCCTGGCCTAAAATGCTAATGAGTTGGTTGGAGGTCTCCCCCTCTCTCTCCCCCCCTCTCCTCCCTCTTTTCAGTTAGGGGGCAGCGGGAGCGTGAAATCCACCCCGGAGGAGCTATTGTTCTCCGGGAAGCAACGAGCTGTGAGGGCCGAGAATCTGTTTCTACTCCGGACAGACGAGAGCTTCAGGAGCAGCCAGATTAAAACTTCATTATTTACCTTTATATAGACACAGGGGGACGATGTCAGTCTGTTTGACCCAGACTGTGTGAGGAGAATAGAAAACAATAAATAAAAAATACTGACATATGTCGGATGAGCTCAAGATAATCTGTTTTTGATGTTGATGCTGAATCTTTAAGCTGCATCAACTTCTTCGTGAAGGAAAATAAAATAAGTAAAGTGAGACCGAACAAAGCCAGGGAGTTTACATTATCAACATTACCAGTATTTACTACATTAATATATAATACAGCACTGTGTGACAGTGGACCATTTACTTAGTATTTCACTAGACATTATGTTTGTTAATTCAATTAGAACACAGATCATATAAGAACCAAGTTCTCACCATTAAAACATAAAAAAAGCTCCATTGATATTCAATCATCGTTCTTTGTACTTTACGGATCAACAACAACAGGTTGGCAACAGTTCAGCCGGACTGTGCAGTGCAAGATAAATTTAATATACTGTATAAGTTGCGCAAATAAATTAGCAACTTTTGGAGAAGTTGTTGGTTTGGAGTGAGGGAAACCTGCACGCTGTCTAAAATGCTGAGATTGAGCTGCCTCTGATCCTCCAGAGTCAAAATGTTCATTTTCATTCAACTAAAATCATATTGTTAATAGACCCCCGAGATTAGATATAAACGGTTAAACACACCAGGACATGGGACCTTTAAAGAGGCAGAAGAGACTCTACATATGAATACTTTACTTATTTAAATCTATACATCAGTGATTTTAACGTACTGCAGCAGATATCACAAACATGAGCTCCTTAAGGTGGACTGAACGTCACAGAGCACAGAGCAGTAACAAGGCTGCAGCCCAGACCTGCACCAGGACGGCTCACATCACACATCAGCAACAGTTTAACGATAAAGTTACCATCACAGCATCACTCACTGATCTGTAAACCTTCATCTAGCACTTTAAATTATGTTGATATTATTATTAACTTGTCACTTATTGTGTGTTCACAATTGTTCATCAACGGCAGTTAATCAGATCATCTCTGAAACCTGATCATTCTGAAGTTAGGTCATTACCAACACCTGAAAAATCAGCCAAATCTGTCCAAGAGTTTTTAATAATCTACTAACAAACAGACAAAGGCAAAACAGCCTCTCAGCAGAAGGAACAGTTCAGAACCTTGATAGGAACAGGAGAAAACCATCGATACTCTCTCACAAACTTTTTGACAACTTTTGGAAAAGTGAGCGACAGTGTTCAGAAGCCTGTAATTTTTTTCTCTGCCCTAAGCTTCAATCAGAACAGTGGATCAAACTGAGAGGCCTCAATCCAATAAAAACACTGCGAGACAATGGGACTGATCTTTGGAGGTGCAGACACTCGCTGCACAGCTTTTAAGAAGTGAAACTTCAAAACAGCATCTTTAACAAAGAAAATCTGCAGAATCGTTTTAAATAAAATCTAACCAACTCCCATCTCTGGTCATGTTCATGTCAGGTGCTCTTTAACATGTGGACGACTGTAGCTGCTAATGCTAACGACGTCCAGGCTAACTGATGAACACTTTTCTCTTCAGTTCACACCTCAGGTTACTGTGAGGTGGAGATCCTGGTTGTTGGGCAGTGAACCTGTTGCTGAGTGCAGACCAACACTGAGAGGGTTTGATAGGCATCATGACTTATAGATCTATAGACAGTTAGCATGTTTCATCAGACTAAACAAACTCTGACTTGCATCAAGAAAAGTTTGTCCATGAGGGCTGGTGTGAAAACAGGCTCTCTGTTTGCCTCCAGAAGAACCAGAGTTCAGTTTGAATCAGTGTGTTGATGGTTAAAACCATGTGAACACGACAAGAACCAAACGAGGACTAAAAAAGGACCAAACAAGGACCAAAACAAGACCCAAACGAGGACAAAACAAGGACCAAACAAGACCCGAACAAGAACCAAACGAAACCCAAACAAGAACCAAACTAGGACCAAATAAGAACCAAACAAGGCCCGAACAAGGACCAAATAAGAACCAAACAAGGACCAAACAAGAATCAAACAAGAACCAAACAAGAACCAAACAAGGACCAAACAAGGACAAAACAAAGACTGAACAAGAACCAAAAAAGGACCAAACAAAAACCAAACGAAACCCAAACAAGAACCCAACAAAACTCAAACAAGAACCAAACAAGGACCAAACAAGACACAAACAAGACTCAAACAAGGACCAAACAAGACACAAACAAGACTCAAACAAGACCCAAACAAGAACCTAACAAGACCCAAACTACAACCAAACAAGACCCAAACTACAACCAAACAAGGACCAAACTAGGACCCAACAAGGGCCAATCAAGGACCAAACAAGACACAAACAAGGACCAAAAAAGGACCAAACAAGAACCAAACAAGGACCAAACTAGGACCCAACCAGGACCAATCAAGGACCAAACAAGACCCAAACAAGACCCTAACAAGGACTGAACAAGACCCAAATAAGAACCAAACAAGACCCAAACAAGGACCAAACAAGGACCAAACAAGGACCAAACAAGAACCAAACTAAGACCTTAAGACTGTAAATGTGTCTTGAATTTGGCAAATGGATGTGAAGTATGAACATGTAAATCTGAGCCCAGTTCAGGCAGATATGTGGCCTTTAAAGAGTCTACAGGTGCTGTTGGGCTGTTAGTGATCTCTATATAAGACATAAAAGCATGGAGGTTTATTCTGTTAGTGATCTCTGTAAATAAAAACACGTAGGTGTCTCTTTAAATTAAAGCACAGGCTTTATTCTGTTAGCCTCCTAGCTCTGAGTCTTAAGCCTGTTTGGTCCAGCTCTGTCCACAGCAGGCCTCACGCCTCTCCGGCTCAGACTCAGCCGTCCATGATGGAGCTCTCTCATGAGTCTCTGCCTCCTCTCCTCTCCTCCTCTCCTCTTCTCCTCCTCTCCTCCTCTTCCTCCTCTCCTCCTCCTCCTCACAGAAACCCCCCACACTGGACAAAGCTCTGCTTTGCAGCATGCTCAGGCTCAGCAGGAGGAAGAGGACAGAGGAAGGAAGGAAGGAAGGAGGGAAAGTGTTTCCAGGACAACAGCACAAACCTCTCACCTCCTCGTCCCCCTCCTCGTCCTCCTCCTCGTCCTCCTCCTCGTCCCTGCTGAAGCTCCTGGTTCTCCCTGGTCACCCTTTAATCCTCCATGAGCTCTCTGTTTCAGGGCCGGCTTTCTCTCCTCTCAGCCTCCAACAGGCTGGATCTCCTCTGCTGTTGACTTTCCCACAACTTCTCTGCAGCAGCTCTGGGTGAGGCAGCCCGGCGAGCTCCCTCCCCCGTCCTCCCCCCTCCTCGGCCTCCTCTTGTCTTCGGCTCGGCCTCCTCTTGTCTTCGGCTCAGCCCCTTTACTCTCTCTCTGCTCTTTCTTCTCTCCAGTCCTCCTCTCCTCTCCCAGACCCCTGCTGCTGCCCAGACGAGCAGCACAAAGCAGCTGAGGCTCCCCCACGCAGCCGGCCAATGGCAGAGGGACAAACAGAGCACGCGGCCAATCAGGGGCCTCGTAGGAGGCGTGTGCACCAATCAGGGGAGGTTATCGGGGAAAGTGGGCCGAGCAGGAGGCATTAGGGCAGGCCGAGGGGCGGGACTTCCTGTGGGGCTGAACTTCATGCTGGACTGGAGTCAGATGGGTGAAACTGTGATTTGCTGCAGAGACTGAAGATCAAATGTTTTATCCTATTATAAAATTATAATTTTACAGTTTTATCTAACTATAGGCCAGCAGGACAGAGCGAGGAAATGAGCTGAAGTGTGATGTAAAGGAAACTTCTGAGTGTCACATGCAAAACCAAAATGATCCGACACACTCTGCAGAAAGCTTGGTTTACGCTCATGTTCATGCTGTGACTCTTTCTGCTGGACTTTGTTAGAAAATAAACCATCTTCACCCTGACATAAACACCTTCAGCCTCCTTTACTGTCATTCATCTGACACTCATCTGACTACTGTCTATCAAAACAACAGAAAATAAGAAATATGTTTGATTTAATCATTAAAACAGATTTTTTAAATAGATATTTAAAATACAGAAACAGAAATATACTGACTTCGATTGTACGCATATTAGAGCAGCAAAATTAACAATAATGATTTTATCATTTTTCCAATGCGAGCCTTCACAGTAAACACAAACATAAATTATTTTTTAAGGGTTAAGCAAATATTTGTGGTTTATTCCTCTGTGACATCGTCCAATGAGGTGAAAGCTGCTTTAAAGTTCATTTGTCACAGTTAAATTCATGATTGCAGTTAACAGTGATATAGAACAATGTTATTGTATACAACATACTTTTCTGATATTGAATGTGTTTTTAACAGTGAACCAAAGTTTAATCTGGACTTTTAGAGCTCTTATATCCCGGCATCAGCCTGCAGATAAACACTGAGCACAGACCAGAGGACAGATTTCTGTTTTTTAGGGAGCTGATGCAAATGTCTAATCAAATTTTGCTAAATTTCAAAGCAGGTCTGCAGGGTGGGTCCCTGTAACCATCATGACAAAAGGCCTAATCAACATAAAACATTAATTTTAGTGCAAAGAAATGCACGTTTAAAGTACAGACCTTGGAGTGTGAAGTAAGAGTTTTACTCTTTGTTGAATTTGTAGCCCATATGATTATTAAAACATTACGTTTTAGGTTATTGCCAGCAGGTGTTAGGTTTTTTTGAACATTTTTATTCAGCTTGTGATATTCCCACATCTAAAATGTTTAAACACAGATATAACTTTGTGAGAAATATTTACAATCCGGCAAACATGTAGTATATAAAAAGTAAAAAAAACTTTTAAAAAAATATATATCAAAATTCAAAATTCATGGCAACATCTTCACCTATATAGAGAGGAAATATGAATATATATATGTATATATATATATATATATATATATATATATATATATATATATATATATATATATATATATATATATATATATATATATATATATATATATATATATATATATATATATATATATATATATATATATATATATATATATATATATATATATATATATATATATATATATATATATATAAATGAAAAAGAGATGGGGGGGGGGGGGGTTCTTTAAAGTGGATATCAAATATGTTGTTCTATAAATACATCAAAACACATCCATTATCCTTACACACATATCTCATTTAATTGGGTATGCCTATTGACACAAACAGTCAACCAACAGAAATACAAATACATTTTTCTTTTTTCTCCTCCTTCTTTCCCTTCCTTCTTTTCTTCCCTTTCATTTTCCTTTTCCTTTCTTTATCCTTTTCCCCCTTTTGTTTAGGTGTTAGTTTTTTGTATCTCTGTTTTATTCTTTATTGAATCACTCCCACTGCAGGAGGCTTTAGTGGATTTATTTTGAGCTGGATCTGTTAGTGTCTCTGTTTCTGCAGACCCTGTTTAAGGCCAGTTCTTATAAAGCGTCATTTCTACAGCTGATGAGATCTTAACATTTCAGTTGCTCTTTAAATTAGAAATGTATAAGTGTTTTACCAAATAAACCAACTCTGAAAGCATCGTTACAGTATATCAGTCTATGCTCAGGGATTCTGCTGTTCAAGTGTTGGTTTAATTTTAATTCAGTGTCAAACTTTCACTTTCAAAGCGATTTATCATAAAAGTGAAAGATGTGAAGAGAAGAAAATTTAATATCAGCCTGTAAATGAACACAGTGATTAGAAGAGACACTGATTATTGAGTGCCATGAGAAAAAAAAAAAACATATATATTGCATAAATATATTTATCAAGGCAAAGAAGGCTTGCAATCCAAAAATGAATTAATTAATCTTTCTCAAATGCCTGTGTTTTAGTCTAAAAGTGACCCTGTTGGAGTCTAAATGCTTATCGTCATTTAAAATATATTTTTTTGAAAAAGCATAAATAATAACTAAACAACAACAACACTATGAGATCTATAGAGAACAACATAAAGCTGTGGTTCAGTAATGCCTGTTTAAAACTGTAAGGATATTAATGTTCTGCAAAGTTTCTGCTGATGAAAATCCAATCACCAACTGTCTAAAGACCAAAGAAGAGTAAAATAAATGAAACATGAGACCAAAGGATTCTAAACTGATGCATTAAACGGCTCATAATGTGTTTTCATTTTCATCAAGTGTCTGTACTCATTAATCCATAATCCCCTCTTGTATTTAAAAAAGATGATTCAGTGTAATAAACTGGCAGAGTTACTCGAGCATTAAGAGCATTTAAAGCACTGAAGTAATCCCTGATAAAGCAAAGGCTGAAAACACTGGTGATTAAAATAACATTTTTATTTTTTTCATTTTAAACAGTTTAATATCTCATTTTGCTCTTTTACTGAGTCACACTGACGCTTTGCATCGTAACTTTAAGTGGGTTGATTTATTATTACAGCCTAAACTCAGACTGACACATCCGGCCTGAATAATTCACTAAGTTTATGTTAAACTCATAATTTATGGTTAAATCCATCTGAGCTCAGATCTGCAGAGAATCCTGGCTCATGTAGATTCATCACGTCTCAATAATTAAACTTTTTTACTCCTGAAGTTTCAGATAAACTGTTTTTCTCTCCTTAAACTGTGAACGTCTTCTGTCTGCTGTTTGTTCATTTATTTAATCCTAATTAATGTGCTAAGTTACTCATTATCCTGTACGTCCCTCATCCCGGGACATTAATGAACAAATACAAACATATGAACTAAAAGATCATAAAAAATATGTCTCTACATCATCTGTAGGAACAAAGAGGTTCAGTGTTTTCTTTTCTGGTCATGGTTTTAGTTTTGTTCAGTTCTGATTTATTTTCATACTATTTCATTTTTAGGTGTTTGACAAAAACAACCAGGAGATATTAACCCTTTAACTACCAGCTCAACTGTTTGGCAGAGATCATCAATAAAATCAGGAATGTTTAAGGTTTTAAAAAAAGAACAAATCAAATCATTGATGTGATTCTGTCAACATTTAAGGGAACAGAGAAAACTACTAACAAACTAAACAGCAGATCTGTTCTTCGTGTGAGATTTAAAGGTTTAAACTGTTAATATTTGATCATGTGAAGACATAAAAATGAACAAATATTTGGGACAAAATCCACCAGAAAAGGAAAAAATGTTTGTAAGTAAAGTAGCAATCCAAATAAGTTGAACTAGATGATACTGAGTTTGACACACACATTTTTTTGAAATGAAAAACAGATTTTGGATTAATAAATCATTTTACTGTATCAGTCAGTATTTCAGTATTTTAACTTTTAGCCTTTTGAACTTTAATTTCCACACAAAGACAACACCAGTTATTCAGGTTTGTTTGCAGTTTTTTCTCTATCCTTAGAAAAACAATGACTTACTTTTTTTAATTACATATCCCTGAATTTATCAACCTGTTTGAAATTGCATTTGAGCGCCATGATGTCATTCTTAAGGCTAGTTGTTATTTTCTGAGCTAGCATTAGCGCGTTAAGTCTTGATGAGTTTGTTTCATCCTGTAGCCTTCAACAAGGATAAATAAAAACATTATCTTTATAAACCTTTAAAACTTTTTGCCACCATTTTGAGCAGATGAGTATAATTCTGTTTTCACTGAAGATGTGTTTTTTTTGTTCATTTTAGCCCCGCCCACATCGATGTGACGTTTCGTCTTCAGTCCAAACAGTTCTGATGTTCCTGGAGTTCTCGTTCCTCCTGCAGCTCTGCAGAACAATGGTGCTTTTCATTTGATCTTGTAGAATTAAAAATATCTAACTTATGATTACAGCATCAGGAACTCAGAGCGTTCGAGAGAGAGAGTGGCGTCATCTCCGTAGACGCCAATGGACCAATTATTTGACAGCAATGGCGGCTCATGGGGACCCTCAATAGTTCCAAACAAAGCGACCGAGGCAGTTGGACTCTTATGGGGAAGGTATGTTTCTTGTGTTTTTCAAAGGTCACTTTTCAGGTAGGAGGCTACAGTTGGTGTTTTTCTGATGACTACTTTACAAGCACACTTGAATCAACTTAACCATGTAGTTCAAAGCGTGTTTGCGCGTCAATTTCAAGCAAAATATTACTTTTTAAAAGTGTTGCAAATATAAAAGTACATATTATGCTATGCTAACGCTGAACTATTACCCCCACTAACAGATAGTGGATATATACATATATATATATGTATTATAAAGTATGATGATAACCAGCTAATGTACTGTCATTCCAACAATGGGGGCTAATAATCTTATAAAACCATGATTGTTTTGTCTGAAACAAAGTGTAAGCTTCTTATTTTAATAAGTGTTCGTGGTTATTCAGCAATTTTCACCACCAAGTATGACTTGAGACATACTTTTATTAATGAATGGTCAACATTGTGTGTAATAAACGAGATTTTCCACCTGTTATATTATGATACGTCGACGTAAAACTTGGGTAATATCAACGTTCGCCCTGCAGCTATTTCTTATATTCAGTCTTCTATGCCTGTATTATAAGTAACTGTCCCCAACTTAATCTTGTGTGCATTACAGTTATGTAAATAGATTAATATTTACTCATAACCTCACACTATGCCTCAGAAGAGGGAAGTGGATGATGAAAATAACTGATATTAATGATTGCTTTGTATGTTTGTTTTGGCTAAATATGTACATTGTAAATGTAAGCAAGCCATTTTGATTATAGTAGTTAAAATTTGTTGCTATTTAAGTTTATTTAAATGCTAAGTATAAGGTTATATATCCTAAGTGATACCTTGTTAAGCTGTTATTTGGCTTAAGACGTAGTAGCAGTCTAACTTTACCTTAAATGTGTTGTCTTTTGCAGCTTCTCTGTGTTCACCTGGCAGCTAGAGGCTTCAGCCTGCCCTTCACATGGAAGCTATTGCCCAAGAAGACTTACACAGTATTTAAAATACAAAAAGTTAAGTATGAAGACAAGTTTAATAATGGTGTGGCCAGCCATTGTTCAAGAGACTGAGTACAAGAACGAACAGCATGAAGAAAGAAGAATGGACTGGTATTAACACAATATTTATTTTTCAGGTCAGCAGAACTTGAGAGCTTAAACAGGATCATACAGTAGATAATTGAGTTATCTAGAAGACAGCAACAACTTGTTAAATAAACAGGTCTTTAAGCAGGGAAGGTGTCCATGCTATTGTTTTACATCACAGAGAATGAGCATACATGTTTTTTTCTCTACTATTGGACACACAGTAAGATACAAGGCTGTGAATCTTTACTGCTCTCACAACTGTATCAAAAACATCTTGTTAGCTATTCAGTTAGATTTGATATCATGATGCATCAAGATATGTTGCAGTCTATTTTGCAACAAGGACAATTTAAAATCCACCAAAACAAGCATTTTTGATCCAGTTATAGACTACCAATGTGTTGAGTTGTATAGAAACACCATCATCAACCTCTGTCAGAGCTGATGGATTGCAGTTTTGCCAGCAGAATTTGTGATATCTTGTCTCTTTAGAGCAGATAGTGAGACCTTAAAGGGCAGATATTTTATTATATGTGACATTTTTCACTGATGAGGCCCTGCCCCTGGACAGTCCATGGTTCTTGAAACAGACCCTACAGCTAGTAAAATGAAGTGATTTCATGGTTTCAGTTGTGGGAGATCATGAAGAGTTTGGCTTCTCTACAGCCACCCACATCCACTCTGCCTGTCCGAGACCCTGGTGACAACATCCACTCTGCATTGTGACTTTACAGTATGTAACAATTGTGTGTATTCATAGTTCAATTAAGTTTTTTCCTCAATGCTTTTTCCAATCACCACTAAACTTTACCTATTTTGGTTGGTTGTTTCCTGTGCTAAGCTGCTGTGCTTTGCTGTCTTATGTCTGTCTGTTGTCAAAGCACATCGTAAACTTCTATTTTTAAAAGTGTTGTAAATATAAAGTATATTATTATTATTAAACTCTCAAATCTTGATTTGTGTTGATAATTTATTGACTAGACTTCTTTTGATCTTGCAAGTTCCAAAGAAGACAGTCAGCCTTTACTTCTCTCTGAGAAGACTGGATACAACAAAAGGCTTCACATCAGCACTGAAGATAGTCTGGCAAAATTTAAATTTAGTTTGACATTTAACTTTGTAATTAATTTATAAGTTGTTATTAATAATTCCTGATTTTCATTTTTCTTGTTTTTCTTTTTAAAATCAGAGTGTCATGTAAAACACCCACTGTCACCTACTGGGTGCCTACACAGTTGTTGAACACTGGTCTGCTTCTTGTTACATCCTTGGTGAATACTCTTTCACATTTGGCCTGTATGGTTAATCTGGAAACAACAGGATTGAATATAATGACAAAATTCATGTACACCATTTTTTTTGCTTGGTTTCAATTGAAAATAATTAGTCAAGTATAAATTCTTATGATGCTGTGGATTTTCTGTAATATATATATATATATATATATATATATATATATATATATATATATATATATATATATATATATATATGTATATATATATATATATATATATATATATATATATATATATATATATATATATATGTGTATATATATATATACATATATATATATATATATATATATATAATGTGTGTGTATATGTACACACACGTATACTATGTTTGAAGTTAGTTACTAAAGCTTAGTTGCAACATAGGCATTGTTCTTTACAGATCTGAACGTTTTCCTGCTCAGAATGATCTCACAAGCTTCCTTCTTCGTCTGAAATGTTAAAACAAGTCAGTAATTTTCATAATCACCATCACTGATGTTAAAAACGACGAAATGTACTGACGTTACAATTTACCCTCACCCAAGAACGACAATACAGCCAGCTAATACACTGTACGTTTAAGAGGAAGTATTGGCAATTTTTAAAATACTGTCGCAATAATAATGTTCCTACACGTAGGTACAGAATATGTACCACGTTGAAATATACTTATATGTACTTGTGAATGTAAAAAACTGAAAATATTGGCAAGTAACTTTCAGAAACCGCAGCTTTACAGTTCATTTAAATGGCCCGCCAAGCCTTGTTCACAAACAGAAGCAGATATGCAGAATCATGCTAACCTACCTGCGCCACTTTGCAGGAACTGAAGCATAAACAACAGGTGATTGGACAATCTGTCAATCACATTTATTAAGGACCAATCAGACACTGTGGTGGGCGGGCTTTACTGCACTACAGAGTCACTGCATAAAACAAACTCAAAGCAAAAATATCCAACTATAGAGAAGTTTGTAGAGTTGTTAGCTCACAGGAGGTTTTGTTTTTACAGGTGTGTGTTTGTAAAGATTAATTTATTAGTTCAAATTACTTGGACTGATTTTGCTGAAATTTTTAGATATTGGTAAAGACCCAACTAACAAATGATCAGATTTTGGTGGTGATACATAGATTTGTCTGGATGCAAAAAAAATCCTAAAATGTAAAGATACATTGCCTTTTTTTTGGGCAAAAAACATTGAACTTTAAAATGGGAAATCCCACTGACCTTATTAAATAATTCTAAAATCTAAATATGGTGATGGTCTTGAGTTCACACAGGTAACAGCCTCCATGTCTGAGCTCAGTCTGGATCTGCTGATCAGGACTGTAAATAAAGACATGTGATCCAGTTCAGATTAAAGTGCCACTGAAGCCGTTAGCATCGATGCTAACATCTGTAGGAACATCCACTTCCTGCTGTCATTTTGCTTGTAGCTCCACTTCCTGCTGTAAAGGACTCTGATTGGTCCGTCCAGCTTCGGGCCGCTTACAGTGACTGTAGACTGGATCAGCCTGTTTATACGCTGAGACAGGCTGATCCAGCTGCAGTGCAACATTAGCTCTGTGCATTTCTTTCTCAGACTGACAGCAGAGCAGAAACACAACCAGTCCTGTAGATCCAGAAGATTTATTAAAACACATTGAACAAATACACAGAATACAAATAAAAAGATGACGATTCACTTTGTCATTCAGTTGCTATACAGCACAAATATCAGAACCAGAACACTCGGAGCTCGCAGTCCGTAAATGCTAAAACACTACGCCGCCTCCTGTGGTGAAGCGCCAAACCCAGCGCCTCACATGCTGTGCATTCGCTGCAGAAGGTGCCTGTTTCAGGGTCTTTTGGTAGCTTTTGAAGCCGTGTTAATAAGCATGTACATACACTGTTAACATATTTATAATATTAGACTGAAGCCTTTCCTACAGACGGTACATTCATTCTGACTTCAGTTTGATTGCATTTCTGTTTTAGACGTCGTCACTCTGCAGGGAAACGGTTTGGACTGATGAGCACGTACGTGCACGTCCAGCACATTCATCTTTTTTCAGATTGATACATTAACCTGTTGAGATGGACTCATCTGAGAAAATCCTTCAAGTATTTACAAGTTTCTGAGGTTCTATCTGTGGAGAAACCGAGTACATGTCATGGTCGAGTAAAGATGGAGGAACGAACAGCACCGAGAAACACTCAAAAGATCTGTGCAAAAACAGCAGGACGACTTTACAGCTCAGCGCGCGGTGCATCAGTCAGCTCGCTCTCACTCGACTGGAGTCTGAATGAAAAAGGATGAAAACACCCGTCACTCTTTTCCAGGTCTGACCTTCAGCCCGTTAAAGTGTCATAACACAGAATCAAGTAATCAGAGTACTCTGCAGCTCAGCAGAGCCTGAACAGACAGGATTAAACGGCTGTTCACATCAACAGAAGCAGATATGCAGAAATATCATGCTAACCTACCTGCACACTTTGCACTGAAAAAGGCGGTAACACCGACTGACCGGACGCAGGGCTGGAAACTCTCCGTTAGCTAACCTGTGACTGCGGCAGGTCCACGCTCCGCTTTACGGGCCAAATATTTTAACGTTCTGAAATGTTTTAGAAAAGGAAATGTTCACAAGCAGAAGAAAATGTGTCTTCTAGTTTATTTACCTCCTAACCTTCACCAAGGAGGTTTTTATTTTTGTTTGTTTTTGTTTGTTTGTTAGCAAGCTTACGCGAAAGCTACTGGACAGATTTAGCTTAAGCTTTCAGGAGATGTTGGCCCAACTTAGAAACGATTAGATTTTGGTGGTGATATGTTTGTAACTGATTCACTTCCAACTTTACAGGATAATAAATGTTTCAAGTTTCTATCATCAGGGTAAATTTAAAGGTGTTATGAGAAGAATCTATTTCATCGACATAAAGACTCTGCTACCCATGAGCACGCGCGGAGACTGTCGTAAAGACGTGATCCAAGCCAAAGCGTGTGTTTGTTGTGATGCTAATGAATGCAGCTCAGACCTTCCTTCCTTGTGGACTTTTTAAAATAGTTCAGTATTTCCTGTTTTCCTACCGTCTATAATGTTTAGTTCTTTGATAGTTTGTATTAAAAACAAACTCTCAGACCAGTGCTGTGTGCTCTGTTTGGAAGCCGCCATGTTTCCAAGTGAGTAAATGTCACTGCTCGTTTACGTCCAGACTGAGCATGTGCAGACAGAACCCAGCCTGACAACTTTCTGATTCACCGTTTACATGACAGGATTTTACTTTGAATCAGTTTGGGTAAAGGAATATTCTACCCCTGTTCAACTGAATGAGATTCCATTCAGATTTGGCCTGTTTATTCAGATTGAGGAGTTTATATGGAGCATTTTTATTCAGTTTGGGCCTCTAACACGATTCTAATCAGAATATTAGGCTCCATGTAAACCTGGCTAACGTCATCTGAACCCATTAAACAATCATTGTTTTAGTCACAGTGACCTCCACAGACTGAATAATTCTGTTTAAGCCCTCAGGCTCACAGACCCCTGATTTAGCAGATGTGGGCCTGCGCCCACATTCATGCAGCAACACGAGACCAAACGGATCTGAAACGAGAGCTCGCTGCCTCACACTGAACAAAGTGACTGGAGTTAAAGTGAGCCTGTCCAGCAGGGGCATTATTATTATTATTATAACTATTGTTGTTAAGCTGTTATCGGACAACGACAGTTTCACTAGCCACGCTTTCCAAGTGATTGGTCCTGGTGGGATCAGAGTGTTTGAGACCGTCCTCACCATCAGAAGGACTACGAGACAGTTTTAAATCATAATTAACTAATTATCATCTTATTCTGTTTGTGATCACATTCCCTTGACCTGCCACAGTGACCGGTGTTCATTTCCAACCCTGTATGGAAATGACATTCTTAATAAAGTAACAGTAAAAATGGTCCTTAGAAGCTGATATACAGCAGGTATCAAAATCAAGATTAAAAAAATACTTGTTCATGTTGACATGGCGGCCATTTTACACCGTCATTAATTTTTTTGGGGATAGGACGTAAAAAATGTTGTGATGTTAAAGTGTAATTTAGGGAAAAAACAACATGTCTACATTTCACTGCTCCAACATTATTACACAGGAGGGTTCATTTAGTTGATTCATTATATTTTAAATTCCTCGAGCAGCCTGGTTTGAATCAGACGTGTTTTAGTTCTGGAAAAAAAACGACTCTGACGTGAATTTTAAAGGCAGACAGAAAAAACACTGATTTAGTGAGAGAAAGTGCCACTAATGTTGTAAAGTAAAAACTGGATGATGAATCTGCCTGGAAACAGATGTAAGGAAAAACCAACCAATCACAGCGATTCAGACTGAATTTATTAAACCAATCAAATCCTGTTCTGCCACCGTCTGCGCAGACGAGGAGATGCTACATTCACATTCATGCTAGTTTTCTGTGATTGCTAACCCTGCCTTTAAGGTTTCAGGTTTGGACTGTTGTGTCTAAATCACGTCTGATTCAGTTTAATCCAAACTCGAGCTGCTGATGGGCCAGTGCAAAAATAAAAGTTTAAATAATAAATAAAGACTTAAAGGTTAAAGGTGCTATGAGGAGAATCTATTTCATCGACATAAAGACTCTGTTACCCATGAGCACGCACGGCGACTGTCGTAAAGACGTGACCCAAGCCAAAGTGTGTGTTTGTTGTGATGCTAATGAATGCAGCTCAGACCTTCCTCAGAACTCTGCATTGCTTTACAACTTCTTTTTTCAACAACTTACAGGATGTAAAGCCACGAGGTAATGTATCTCTTTCTAGTTACGTAGCGGTAGTTTTTGATGTGTGACAACAAGCAATTTTTGGAAAACTTAGTATTGTAGTTTTGTAGCCGGCTATATATGTCTACTTACAGCCCGGTGCTCTAAGACGTGTCTGAATAATATAAATTTGCTCTAGTTTTAATTGTCTTGTTCCTGAAGTTGAGTATCCAGGCCAGTCCAGCCCTGTCCGACCCGACCATGAAGCTAAGGAATAGCATTTATAGATAACCTATTTAGATGCTATAAACTCATCTTAAAGTGTGTATTTCCATCAGGCATATATCTAAAAGGGAGACTTTTTTGAAACTACTTAGAAACTCCTCACAGCATCTTTAAATAAAGATTTATTTAGATTTTTCTCAATAAATTAAACTTAGTTATTTAGTTGTATCTAGTCTAGAAGCTCTCATTGGTCGTATATTTTTAGTCTATTTTATTCATAATTGTTAGAGAAGCAGTGAAGCACTCAGTATTTGGATGAAGTCCCAACATTTCTGACGTACTTGACATTTATAAATTATTTTCTTTTCCCATATTTGAGCGTAGATTCAGAGAAAAATGGCCGCCATGTGAAACATCTGCACCCCTGTGGAGAAAAGCATGAATCATCTTTAAAATGGCACCAACAGCATCTTATTTAACTTTGAGATAAAGAAGAGAACAGAAGCTCATTGGAGAAGCTGGAGTTAAAGTGAGCCTGTGCCGGGGCACACATGTTCTTATTCAGTCCTAACAACGACAGCCGGGAAAGTCCCTGGTTAAAGAAAGAGGAGAAAACGCCCCGCTCAGTTAGCCCTGTCTGTGGACCAGACCAGATCCTGTTTATAGTGCAGTCCCATCGGTCCAGGCCCGGGGTGAAGCTCCACAGCCACTAACATTCAGATATAGTAAGAATCACAAATACTGCACAGAAAAACAGTCCTGTCTCCAAAAGTCCATCACTTCCATCTTCGTCTGATTCCTCCATGATTGTGTTCATAATCCACGAAGATACGTGAGGTAAAATAAACAGCAGTCTCTGAGTCTATGTACAGAGAAGAGGCCCAGCCAGGCCGAAGTCTGCAGGTGAACACACCTGTGCTCACGTCTGTCCAGCAGGGGGCAGTCTTTACAGGGATACTGCATACATGATCATCACCTCATTTATCCACTGCTCACCACATGAGACAAAAACACCTTAAAGTAACGAGATCAGAAACTGTGACGCTTCGTCTGCACCAGGGCTGAACGATGAGAAAATAATCTAACTACAATTTACTCTGCGATTATTTTAATGTTCCTCATCTTATGTATTCTTAAACAAACATAAGCAGTAGATCTTTTTATAGCAAAACCAATATGACATTAAATTAATCTAAGGATAAAAGATTTGAGAGAAAGAGGAGAAGTGAAGAACAGAAGCTAAATAGGTATGAAATTGTAAAAACTGGGTAAAAATGGTATCAAAGCAGAAAAAGGTTAAAAAATAGGTGCAAATTAGGTATGACATTGCAAAAAAATTGGGAAAAATTGGTAAAAAGAAATCCAACAGTGGCTTAGGAAAATTGATTATGGCAGCAGAATTGGGAATTAAATTTGAAATTAAATTTGAAAAACCATGTAAAAATTCCAAACATGGTTCTGACAGTGGCCAAAAAAAGATGAATGGGGGCAAAATAGGCATAAAGTTGGGTTAAAAAGGTAAAAATGGTCCAAAAGTGGGAAAAAAGTGTATGAATAGAGATAAAAAATAGGCATGAAATTGCAAAAAACTACATCACAATGCCAAAATGTTCAACACATTTTGGGGCTAAAAATATTGAACCTTCTGAGATTTGAAAATTGCATCAAGCCATATTGAGATTTAATCTAATTTGCAGTTAATTGTTCAGCCCTAGTGTGCACAGTGGAGAAAAACAACAGATGAAACAGTCGAAGCTGGCACCAACACAACGCACATTCGTAGAGTAAAATGAGCCGGCTGCTTTGATTCGTCGTGCAGAGAATCTCCTGTGCACGAAAGCAAACATCGACCTCGGAGTCCTCGAAGATAAAAGTGCAATTTAAGGAAAAACAGGTCAGAAAGTTCATGGTTTAGTCTGCAGGCGGAGCACACAGACTCTAGTCCTCGATGCAGATCACATCGCTGGCTTTGCCCGACTTCAGGTCTGGAGTGGCCACGTCTCTGAGCGAGTCCAGGGACTTCTTATCCAGATGGCTTGTGGGGGGCGGGGGGCCGTTAGAGGACACTGCAGACGGAGGAGAGCTCAGTTTAATCTACACCGGACTGTGGAGCAGGAACATGGGACTGATATTCATCTCCCACATTAGATTCATGATTTAATAAAAAGGCAAAACTGAAAGTGAACGTACCCTCAGTGTGTGTGAAACTAAGGTAAGTACGATAGGTCAAAGTCGAGTAAGGGCGTCGGCCTGTCAGCTGTGATGGTTTTAGAAAGGAGAGCGAGGGAAAGAATTACAATCGGAGTTTGGGCTCACAGAGATGATTGTGCTGATCTGGGGCTTCTGCTCAGGTGTGTGAGGCTGCAGCTCTGTCCCTGTCTGACCCTTACATACCTGAAATAAAGCTGTTAGCTTACACACCTGAAATAAAGCTGTTAGCTACTCCAGGACACGTTTATACAGTCTGCAGGGCTGGGTGATAAAGCTAAGCTAACAACAACAAGAGCACATGGACAAAAACTCAAACTCAACTAACTGACATCTTCATCAACTAATAAAAACTAGACTAAAATGTCTGACAGACTTAATCCAATCAGACCTAATATGGTCATGTAGGAAGTAGAGACAAGTGATGAATCTATCCAATCACAGCTACTTTGGTTGTGTTAAAGGTTGGATGAGTTCAGAGGGACATCCAATCACAATTTGTTTCTGTTCATTTAGACATTCAGACTTTACTAACATTCAGTAAAGGCTTAGTAGATGTTTGATTTTATCACAGAGGAAAACAGGACTTTAGAAATTCAAGGAAACATAAAAATGTCTTACCCTTCACACTTCAGATTTTAGACTGAAATAAAAACAGTTTACAGACTAAATTATGACTAAAACTAAAGATATAAAAATAAACATTTTGTTGCTTTGGTTAACTCGACCCTCTGTGTCTCGTCCTCTGACTCTCGTGGTCTCTGTTGATCTGATTGTTGATTTTATTTTGCCTTTTTCTGTCTTGTTTTGTCTGTTAAAGCACTTTGTAAACTTCTGTTTTTAAAGGTGCCACATAAATAAAGTAATAGCAATCCTCAGTCCTCTAACAGTGTGCAGTTACAGTGTGGAAGTACACCCATGTACAACCACTCAGTAAATGTGTTTATAATCTTCATAGGATTTGATTTTAGGTTTGTTTCCATGCTCTTTGTATATTTGTATATTTTATATTTTTTATCTTATATAGGTAGAATAATGTAGATGCTTCTATTTTTTATACTAAAGTCTTTTTTATTCTATTAATGCTGTCCACTTTGCTGCTGTAACTCTGTGAATCACCCCGTGTGGGCCGAATAAAGGTTTATTCTATATTATTATTATTATTATTATTATTATTCTATATGATTCTAAAGACTAAATGACAGTACTGTCCACATGAGCTCAGGAGTTTACCTGCAGCTCGTCATGTTTTTGTCTGATTTGTAGATTTCTCTCTCGTTACAAAAGTAACTCCAGTTTAATCTTTTCTTTGTCTGAACTTCAGATTTGATCAAACTGTTTTTTTTCTCTTCTTTGAGCTGTTTCCTGTCAGATCAGCTCAGTGTGAAGATAATCAGTTTTTTATTTTTATTGATGAGGTGTAAATCTATGTAACCTGCTCACCCAGCCCGTCTGTGCTGCTAGCTCTCAGTATGTAGCCCTCGCAGTTAGCTGGTTAGCTCTCAGTATGTAGCCCTCACAGTTAGCTGGTTAGCTCTCACAGTTAGCTGGTTAGCTCTCAGTATGTAGCCCTCACAGTTAGCTGCTTTACTTCAGTATGTAGCCCTCACAGTTAGCTGCTTTATGCTAATTGTAAAATCACCAACATCATAGAATCGCAATTTAAATCAAATCAGCGCCTAAAAATTGAATCTGGAGAAAAGCGTATTGTCCCAGCCCTATCTGGCAACCTAATAGAAACAGCCTGACCATGTGTAGAGCTAACGCGGTAACTTACCATCTCAGGAAGGCCAAACATATATATCTATATATACATATATATCTATATATATATATATATATATATATATATATATATAGATATATATCAGAAAAAAAAGGTTAGACCGCCTTTACATGGAGACAAACACAGCAGAGTGAGCTGAGTAACTAAAATAATAATAATAATCATTAGGCCTGTCATGATAACACATGTTGCTGGACGATAGTTGTACAAAAAATGATTGCTGCTGAACAATATTATTTTCAATATTATTTTGAAACACAATTTTTTCATTAATGCAATTATAATATATAATAGGAGGGATGGTAGGGGCGGTTTGAAAAAGGCCCCAGCTCTGTATGTGTGAGTGGCCCCGCCTCCCCCACAAAGATTGAATGACTGACAGATGCTCACTCTGCTATAAATCCACTATATCAGTGGTTCCCAAACTTTTCACAGCCTGTACCCCTTCCGACACTTGACCTCCAGCCATGTACCCCCAACTCTCATGCTCTTATAACACCGAGAAAAATAAATATTTAAGCCAGCCGCACTCCCACCTCCCACATTTTACATGCATAACATACAAATGAAACCTATTATAGTGAATTAGTTTTAACTAAATAGATTGATTTACCAGCAATGTCAGTGGGCAACACCAGTCCACTTTTAAAAAAGAAATATACATTTCTGAATCATTTTCATTAATTAACTTGAAGTTTTAATGAAAAGGCTGTCTGACTGAACTTACTGTATGTTATTTTAAGAATCTTAGATAATTTAGGACATATTTCCTTCTCCAAGATGCCTCAGCCTCTCTGCCAACACTTCAGGCCTTTATCAAAGCTCACAATACAAACATTATCAGTTTGAACTTAAACTACTGAAACAACTGTTTAGACCTGACAGTTTTTCACGTACCCCTACATCACTTCGCGTACCCCTGGGGGTGCACGTACCCCAGTTTGGGAACCACTGCACTATATAACCAATGCACCCAGGCGTTAAGACAGATGTACCGTGTGAACCATCTTGTCATCCAGCCTGTTTGGTAGAAAGAGAGGAGGAAAACAAACAAGCAAACTTACCAAGGACGTTTTTATTTATATGTGGCTAATTGATTTATTGATTAACGTGACAGACCTAATGCTTTATAAGAAAGTTAAACCCAGACAGCCTCTGTGATAGCATGAACTTGTGTATGAAAAGTGTATTGTCCCAGCCCTATCTGGCAACCTAATAGAAACAGCCTGACCATGTGTAGAGCTAACGCGGTAACTTACCATCTCAGGAAGGCCAAACATATATATCTATATATACATATATATCTATATATATATATATATATATATATATATATATATATAGATAGATATATATAGATATATATATATATATAGATATATATATATATAGATATATATATATATAGATATATATATAGATATATATATATAGATATAGATATATAAGACTGACCATGCAGTTAACAATGATAATCACAGTCTGGTGTTAAGAATCCTCCATTCAAACATGCACAGCAGGACAGCATCATGATATCAGAACATTCTGATCACTTTGTAAAGTCTGTTTATCAGAGGGAGAGTTTCTGTTTCATCAGACTGACGTGAAACCTTCACTTTTATTCTCAGAGCTTCCTCCGGCCTGCACGTGCTGTAGGAAAAGTGCTGCATAAATAAAGTTTGATTGATTCTTTAACATGTAAATCATGATGAGCAGCAGTCTGACCGCAGCACAGACATTCAGATACATCATCATAAACCGGCTGGGAGGTGTTTAAGTCCTCAACATTTATATTAAACATCATTTTGGTGGATTCTGTCTGTCCTCTAACAGCTCAGATCTGCACTGATGTCGCTGCGCCTGGTTTACCTGCTGCGGCGGCGGCTCGCTGCCCCGGCTGGTGAGGCGGCTCAGGATGCTGCGCTCGGACATCTGCAGGCGGGCCGACACCGGCGGGATGCGGGACAGCATGTTGGGCAGGCGGGTGACGTCGGCCTTCATGTCGCTCAGCAGCTCCTCCAGCTGGTTCAGCACTGAGCAGGGACACGAAAACAAGGGTTAGATTCTACTTTCAGAACATGTTGACAACCTGTCTTTCAACTTAAAACTAATACAGAGGAGCTAGGGCTGGGAAATATATCCATTTATTTAAATTATTTCCAGCAGAAGATTTAAAAAGAAATTAAGATTTTTTTCTTGAGTTGTTGCAAAGACATAAAATTCTGGAAATAGTTTCCATGATGATAGCCCTGTCAGGTTTGCACAAACACTTTTTTAAGGCTTTACTTTTTTAAAATAAGATTAAATGTTGATCAGAGCTCATCCTTCAGTGTTTCTGTAGACAAACCTGCCCATGATAGATGACATGATTAATGTTTATGACACTGATGCACTTTAACTTTAACTAATTCTGTCTGGTATGGAAACATATTTTCACAACATAAAGGCAAAACCTGATTGATGGAATATTTGTTGAAAAAATCTGGGATTTAATTTTCAGGCCACATCATCCAGCCCTACCTAATGTCTAACAAATCAACTGATGAAGGGAGAATAACCACTGATAATTTAGACTTTATAATCAGACCACTCTTATTTCCTCTTATGAAGTATAAATCTAAAGTGTGAGTCTGTTTCCTTTTACATGACAGTTTTATTTTTGACGTCATGCCACAACGACACACTCATTAACCATTTCATGCATGAATTATTAAATCACAAAGGAATACTTTTAAAATGTTTGTTTTTACTTTCAAACAAGTTAAAAATCTTTTTTCCAGTGTTCTATTCTGAGGAAGTTACATGCATCAGCAGCATAATCAGTCATTTAATGAAGCGTAATATAAACCCACAAACTCGTCTTTGACAAACAGTTATTAAATGTAAATTTAAGAAAAAGCAAAATCAGAAGGACATGTGTTGTTGCTGTTTAATCAAACTATTCACGTGTGATTACTCTAAAATTTAAAATAAAAAGAAACAAAATTATGTGAAATCTGATTAAAGGCATAATATCCAATTTGCTCTTTGTTCACATTTTGAATTCATGACAGTACAAATGTGTGAAGATGATATTTTTATGACACTTAAGACTAGTGTTTTTTTTACATTTTCAGCCTGTTATTTGAACATGGTAAGGCAGCCTAAAAGGTATAAAATTATTACAAATGTTTGTCTACTACGGTGGCCGAGAAGGGTCAAACACGCTAGAATGCGAAAACAGCTGCAAGTTGAGAAGAGCGGCTGAGACCAAACGCTCTGTATTCAGGGAAGTGATGCAAATAAACAAACTCACTGCAAAGTGTAATTACAGAGCTTTTGGTGAGGATGCATTTGCTTTTGTTCTTCAGCGCGTTTGTCTTTTTGTACCTCATTTACACTTTTTAGTGAGTTTGTTTATTTGCACTGCTTCTCTGAATGCAGCATGTTTGTTGAGGATGCTTCTTTTTTTAGTCCTGCACCGCGTTTTATTCATTTTGATTTGATTTGACTTGATTTAGTTATTTATTTATTTCGGTCACGTCAACACAGTTATACAGCATCACACATTGTCAATAGTTGATCAAATGTTCAAATTTTCACCGTATTCTTCTTGCAACGCGTTTGATTTGTATTTGACTCTATGCAGCGCGCTTGGCCCTTCTCGGCCACCGTAGTCTACTGTACAGCCTGCTGATGATCTGAACAGAGAGACGTGACCCAGAGGAGCAGCTTCACATTCAGAGACTTTACAAACTGAAAGTTCACACCTTTGTGCAGCACGGCGTTGGCAGGCTTGTTCCCGGCCAGAGACTCTTTGGACAGGTGCTGGTGGGACTCGGCCAGACACTCGACCTCGGTGAAACGGGTGTTCAGAGCCATGGCCGGGTGGCTCGGGTCCTGGGTCATGTTCAGGTACGCCGCCCGCCTCAGCTGCTCCTCGATGACCAGAGCCTGCTCCAGCAGCTGTAAGGGGGGCAAAACAGGTGAGGCAGGAGTTTAAACAACAGAACAGGTGGACAGGATTTTAAATAACAAAAAACAGACAGCAGAGATCGTTGGTTCCCCTCTGTTAAATAAACAAAGTCCCACATGGTGACTGAAATAACCTTAAATTGACAAAAGTAATGATAAATAAAAATTTACCAAAAATCAGCTTATAACAATCAGACTTTGCTTTTGAATTGTAGTCCAAGAGAATTATTTTAAAAAACAAGCTAATGAAACTGGCCTGGACAAAAATGATGGTTCCCTTTAAATCAGTGTTTTGTTTCTCAACCTTTTGAGTCAGTCACTGTAATCAGGTGATTTCTGTAACTCTCAGTGAGACTCCTGCACCTGTCCACAGGTATGTTGGCCCACTCCTCATGAGCAAACTGCTCCAGCTGTCTCAGGTTTGAAGGCTGTCTTCTCCAGACTGCATGTTTCAGCTCCTTCCACAAATGTTCAACAGGATTTAGATCAGGGATCATAGAAGGCCTCTTCAGAATAGTCCATTGTTTTGTTCTGATCCATTCTTGGGTGTTTTTAGCTGTGGGATTGGCTCATTATCCTGTTGGAGGACCCATGACCTGTGACTGAGACCAAGCTTTCTGACACTGGGCAGCACATTTCACTCCAGAATGTCTTGATAGTCTTCAGATTTCATTGTACCTGCACAGATTCAAGACACCCTGTGTCAGATGCAGCAAAGCAGCCCCAGAACATAACTGAGCCTCCTCCATGTTTCACAGTAGGTACAGTGTTCTTTTCTTTGTATGCTTCATTTTTGTGTCTGTGAACATAGAGCTGATGTGACTTACCAAAAAGCTCCAGTTTTGTCTCATCTGTCCAAAGGACATTCTACCAGAAGCTTTGTGGCTTGTCAATATGCATTTTGGCAAATTCCAGTCTCACTTTTTTATGATTTTCTTTCAACAGTGATGTCCTCCATTCAGTCCACTTTGGCTCAAACAGTGATGGATGGTGTGATCTGACTCTGATGTACCTTGACCTTGGAGTTCTCCTCTAATCTCTTTGAAGTTGTTCTGGGCTCTTTGGTTTCCATTCGTATTCTCCGTCTCTTCAGTTTGTCATCAGTTTTCCTCCTGCAGCCACGTCCAGGGAGGTTGGCTACAGTCCTGTGGACCTTAAACTTCTGAATAATCTGTGCAGCTGTAGTCACAGGAACATCAAGCTGCTTGGAGATGGTCTTATAGCCTTTACCTTTAACATGCTTGTCTATCATTTTATTTCTAATCTCCTGAGACAGCTCTCTCCTTAGCTTTCTGTGGTCCATGTTCAGTGTGGTACACACCATGATACCAAACAGCACAGTGACCACTTTTCAGCCTTTAAATAGGCAGACTGACTGATTACAAGCTTGGAGACACCTGTGATGATAATGACAGGACACACCTGAGTTTAACATGCCCCTATGGTCACACTATTTTAATCTTTTATAGGGGTACCATCATTTTATATCAGCCCTGTTTCATCAGATTGTTTTTTAAATAATTTTGATGAACCACAATTCAAAAACAATGTCTGATTGTCATGAGTTAAACCAACACTATGTAGCTTTTCAAACATAATATAATCCTTGGATATTCATTGTGATGGTCCACCACTTTACAATGAGTTGAATGACACCTCTGTCGTGGTCTGGAGTGGTCTGTATCCCTTTCACTGGCGCTATGTATCTTCGAGGTGGATGGTGGGAACCCTGCCACACTAAAAAACTACACGTTTGGACTGCTTTACAGCATACGTCACTTCCCCCGATTCCTGATTCGTTTACAACATGGAAGTCTCAGCGAAAGCCAATCGTTAACGTGGAGCTGTAACCATGGCGGAGGCAACAACGTCAGGAAGAGAAAAGTTTTGTTGGAGGATACAAAACAAAGAAAGCGAGAGAAAAACAAGCTGAATGCTCGGACCAGAATAAACATCGGTTCGGGGTTCACTAGCTGGCGTGAAATAAAAGACGAGGAGGGATGTCCGACTACTATCAGGTATGTTGGGCGACTAATTTATGACGAAGCTCCTCAAAAAAACTTGACAGGAAAGAAGTACAGCACAACAAATCCAGAACGTCCCAGTATGTAGTTTTGTTTAGATCTATTTCAAGTGTGTGATATCACCAGCTCGTGGTTGTCTTTACTTTTATTCACTTTATCGCTTCAACAGGACGGGGGCGACTTCACGGTAATAAAACCAAGTTGAACTTAGCGATTTTCAACATCGTCATTTAGTCAAAAATAAATACATTACCTCGTCGCTATCCATCCTGCAAACAGCCGCTGAAGACAGAAGAATACTTTTGAGCGAAGTCCTGGCTTCTGTGATTCGCCTACAAAACAAACGCACGCGACTGGCAGATCTGTATCCTTACGACAGTATGCGCGCGCTAGAGCTCATGGGTAGTTGAGTTCTCATTGCGGTCAAGCGGAGATCTTCCGTAGTGCTGCTTTAATTTTCAGTAAATTTGTATTTATTATTACTTTTGTCAGTTTCAAGTTATTTCAGTGACCATGTGGGTTTTTCTGTCCTTAATGGAGGGGTAACAACCATTTTTGCCACATGTGTACCTATTAAAGTTTGAGTTTCAGCCAGTTTACATTTCAGTTTCACAGGGACACTTGTTCTTATTTGTCTCTTAATTTACTCCTTCAACATCCTTTAGTTTTAGAACATCCTTTTTTATACAGAAGTGAAGTGAGGAGCTGATGATATTTATAACTCTGTCATCACTAAACACTCTGTCTAACCTGGATTTTTGTACAAAAAAGTTGACAAAACAGTTGCCAACTTGGTCTGGATCCTGGCTCTGATCTGGATCTTTTACAGCAGGGCTGTCAAACTCAACTGCACATGGGGCCAAAACTCAAAACACACTTTCGGTTCAGGGCTGAAAAGGAAAAATATTTATTGAACACATTAAAACCAAACTTTAAAAAAAAAATAAATATGAATAAATGGACACAAATACTACTTTTACAGAATAAAGAAACTGAAACTATAAATAACTTAAAAAGCTTTTGCTCTCCATAAAAATATCTCCTGTCAAAATAAAAAGTTGGAAATATGAACATGCAACAACAAAAAAAACCTGAAAATATTATATAAAAATTGTGCTTTTGTTCCCAGTTGTCTATTGTTCAGCAAGGCAGCTGTTGCACTGCATTATGGGATCTGTAGTTTGTGTGTTATCAGCACTCCATACCGTCAGGCCATTAGTAACAAAAACAAAAACTAATAAAACAATCTCGCGGGCCAGATATAATTGTCCATCGGGCCAGATGTGGCCCCCGGGCCTCGAGTTTGACACATCTGTTTTACAGGGTTTTGGAAAAGCTGATCTGATCTGCTTGGTGCAGGTCTGTGCTCTCAGAGGGATTTTAAAATCAGTGGACTGGACGTGTTGTGCTAAAGCCTCAGATATTTCTTCCTCCTGACAAAGACCGGGAACAACCTTAAAGCGTCGAGCCAGGAACTTGTTCTTCATCTCCAGGTAGTTCCCTTTGTGCATCTCGGTCTTGAAGGGCTCGTTGAGGATGGCGTAGCGCGGGTCGTTCTGGATGTCCTGCCAGCGAGCGTAGCCGTGGCTGTGAGACACGTTAAAGAAAAACAAAACAGAGGAGACGCTTTACAGGCAGGTCAGAGGTCAGAGGTCAGAGGAAAGGATACGTGACGATGCCCGCCAGCAGCCAGTAGTCGTGGCGGCGATGCCAGATGTCGTGCATCTTCCCCGAGGACAACGCCGCTCGCTCTTCGGTCTGCCAGAGCGTGTGCAGCTCTGAGGGGAAGACAGAGTTTGAAACATCAGGACTTTCTAACTCTGAACGATAACCAGGAGCAAAAACACAAACTCCATTCAGGACCAGACAAATGATTTTATATCATCATGTCTTTAGTAAATAACCCAGAGGCAGACACTGAAGACAGAAAAGTAAATTAATACAGAAACTTAGAAAGTAAAGAGACATGAGAGCTGATCAGTCTGAGGACTGGAATAGGGCTGGGCAACAATCAACCAATCAATCTTTATTTATATAGCACACATTCATAACCAGTGTTTTACCTGAACTAACTTTTGTTTTTATTTACTCTAATTACAGCTCACTTTTGTTAATTTAGCCTACTCTATTTTATTTAATCTTTTCTTTCTTTCCTTATTTTATTTTCTAGTTTTCCCATTTTTTTTTTACTTCATTTCAATATATTATGTATTATTATTATTTTAAAAATTATGCTTCTTATTTCATTTTATGATATATTTAATTTTACACTTTAACCTAACCTCCAGTGTTTCCTTATTTTTAAACCTTTAAGATGCGTTTCCTCAGTACGTACTGGGTACAGCCCTGTGATTTATTATTATCTTTTATTTATCATGCTTTTTATCAGCACTGTGTATTATTACTGTGTGGGTGGGTTTGGGTCATAAATCCTTTATTTTAATTCATCTGTCTGTTTGCAAAGCACTTTGTGCTACATTTTTTATATGAAAAGTGCTGTATAAATAAACTTTGATTGATTGACCTTACAGTCGAGCAGAAAACTGGTGAGCTGATGGCCTCACATGAGCTGTTATAAGCAGAATGAAGATCTTTGATTTAAAAATGTGCTGGAGAGAATATTTCTGTGTTTACTCCATCCACATAAAATCTGCAGTGCAGAATGAGATGTTGCAGTAATTCTGTTTTTTTAAAAAAGCTGTTTAACTGCAGACAGGAGAGACTTTAAAACTATTCTCTCTCCTTGGTTCTTACCTGTGAAACCTCCATCAGCGATGTTAAACATGAACTTGGTTTTGTATCCGTTCTTGTCCTCCTTCCTGCTCTCGTCGATCTCGTCCAGAGTGTCTTTGTCTCCGTTTAATCGACCGTCCAACGGCTCCTCAGTCTTAACGTCCTCTGCAAAAGAAGCAGGAGTTACCAACCAGAGCAGGAGAGATCCAGACGAAGGAATTTAGCATTTCAGAAAGATAAAGGGTAAGACAACATAAGAAATTATGATTTTAAATATTTAGCATCACATGTCAGAGCTTCTGTAATGAGGTTTTTATTCTATCTACAAACTATTTTCAGGAATCCCAAAAATAAAAGTAGAAATTTCCACATTTTCTTGTAATCTCTGTTAAAAAAGACGGTTTTAGTCAGACAGCCAGGCATTTCTGTCATGAAGCTGTTTTTCAGTACATCAGCTGAGATGTAGCTTCAATTTGGAGCCTCAGCATTTCCCAGTTATCAGTTCAGTTTAACTGAATTTCAGGTTTGCTGTAATGAGATCAACCTGCCGATATAAACAGTAATTTAAGAAGTCTTAGACAGGTTTTCAGAATAAAATCTGAGAGGATATTTAGCTATGAAAATGTTCCCTTTGGATTGTATGTCAGGTATGTTCTGGTTTAATTTTCTCTTGAGACTGAAAAGTTAAAGTCGAGTAAACTCTGTGCAGCTCAGGCAGACAGCAAGTCAGTCGATGAGCACAAGTTATGTGCTCATACGGCAAAAACTGAGAGCTGTAAATACAACTGAAGGAGCTGGACATTTTCCGTGGATATGATTAAACCTGGGTTTACAGGTTTTAAATACAGTTGGGAAATACAGTATGTTCCAGTAGAATATCTCTGCCATTCAAAGTTGGTTTCCTTCCCTTCCTCCTGGTCATGGACTCGTTCGTGCTCACCTGGTTTACTCTCCTTCTCTTCAGCTTTTGCTGCTGTTGAGTCGTTGTCAGTTTTGTCCGAGGACTTCTCCGTGTCTCTGCAGGACTCCACTGTAGTGAGACAAACAGCAGACAGGTTAAACTCTGCAGACAGACGGGTTAAACTCTGCAGACAGACGGGTTAAACTTTGTAGACAGACGGGTTAGACTTTGCAGACAGACAGGTTAAACCCTGCAGACAGACAAGATCATAATTGTTTAATGCCGTGCTCACCTTTGGGAGAGGTGTGGCTGGTCTGCAGCTCGCTCTGCTTGGACTCTCTCTGGTTGGCTGATGGCTCCATCTTGGCGTTGGGCGACTCGGTCCGGTCCCTCTCGTCTTCGGCTTTGTCTTCGGCGCTGGCCTTTGCGTCCTCGCTGTCAGCTGCCTTCTCGGGAGCTGCCTCTGAGCTGGACGTCTGCAGAGAGAGGAGAGTGAGACAGAGTCTGGGGACGGCAGGTGGGTCGGTCAGGTGAAGATGGAGGACAGACGTAAGCTCACCTCCTGCTCCGAGCTCTCCTTCTCCTCTGCAGCAGCTGGCAGCACGTCGCTCTTCTCTAAACCAGAGCAACACAAATAAAATCAGACTGTGAGGAAAACTGTCCAAGCAACCGGAATGAGGATAGTTTCATATTCAGCAGTCACTGTCAGGATTTTTCCCCTTACAGTCCAAAGATTGCTCAGAAACCAGTTTGTACCACACCTGACATAATTCAGATAAAAGATGACGACGAGGCAGCTGGATGCAATCAAGGCGATGTTTACTTGTTATAACAAGGAGGACAACATACATGAACATGAAATGTTGAACTGAAGGAATACAATGTCTTCTCTCTTTTATAAGAGTGATAAGAACATGTGTGTATGGAGTGACCTCCACACAGGCTCCTCTCCGTCTCGGGATGAGCCGGGTTGTTGATAAGAAGGAGCCTCTACGAGGCCTGTGGTGTGTGTGTGTTTGTGTGTGTGTCAGAAGAATGCAAAAGCTAAACAATGATTATTAACCATGATTACAAAGTGATTACTAAGAGATATTCAAATACAAGGACAATTAAACAAGATTAGGACAGGGCTGTAAAGAGATATTCAAATACATGAAAAGATTATATACAATATGTACAAAGGTTAAATCGTTCTTCACATTCACCTTTCATTGTCGTCATTTACCTCCTATCATCATTATCCAGAACAGTTTGCCTTAAATGAGCACATTTAAAGGTCATAGTTTCAATAGCGTTCTTATTTTTGAGTTTGATAGCATTGATCACCTCTCATGTGTCCTGGACATCCTCTTATAACTCAGTCTGTGAAGAAGGAAACGTTTACTAAGACCATTATAGTGGCTCTAAAAGTGCTTTTTAACTTGGAATTTTCCAAGCTGCATCGTTATTATCTGTATCATTATTATTGGTGCGTTTGGACTCATCCGAGTCTTCATCAGGACATGATGAGCAACAGGAAACAGGTGTTTGAATTACAGAGGAAGTGTCATATGATTTTGTCATGTGACGGTGTCCTGTGACACAATCATATGACACTTCCTCGGTAATTCAAACACCTGTTTCCTGTTGCTAACCACGTCCTGAAGAAGACTTGGATGAGTCCAAACGCGTTGACATGTCCCTGACATAATAAAGGATTTTAAATGACATCGGAGTGCCTCGGGTGATATGTAGTTTTCTATCTTTATTTTTGGTATTGGCATCGTATCACACTTTGACAACGGTCCCTAACTTCCCCTATACTCCCCTGCACATGTGACCTTGCTCCATCGTTATTATCGGCTCTCTGAAGTTCATCAAACCTGTGAAACCTCTGCCCTGATCTGCTCTCCAACATTTACCCAGACTGTGAGGAGTCGATGCTTTGACTCTGAGCTGATGGAGGTAAACGACGAATAAAAGGTGAATGTTGAATATGAACCCATCCTCACCCCGGTGTCCCAGCCCTGGTGTTACCTGTTGTGTGGTTATCTGTTGTGTGGTTTTACCTGTTGTGTGGTTTTACCTGTTGTGTGGTTTTACCTGTTGTGTGGTGTTACCTGTTGTGTGGTGTTACCTGTTGTGTGGTTTTACCTGTTGTGTGGTTATCTGTTGTGTGGTTTTACCTGTTGTGTGGTGTTACCTGTTGTGTGGTGTTACCTGTTGTGTCCCAGCCCTGGCCTTACCTGTTGTGTGGTTTTACCTGTTTTCTGGGGTCAGCAGGGTCATTTGTTCTCACCTGCTGGGATGGGGGTGCCGGGCTGCGTGGCCACGGGGCTGGCCGGCACAGGTGTGTTGGGGTCTGAGGATAAGCTCTCGGTAAGCTTCTTCAGCTCCATGCCGATGGGGATCAGGTCTGGAGAGCTCAGCTTCCCGTTGACGTGCTCAAACTCCTGCACCTGTGGAAAGACCACAGCCCTGAACTTTAGCTTCAGGAGTTTAGAAAGAACATTCATGTGTTTCTGTCCTGACTTCTTCTTCTGGTCACCGCTGCCGTCACTCGATGACGTCACGTCCGCTCGAGTTTCACTGCGATCATTTCATATATCATATGATAGGATGTATAAGCGGACATTATTCCAGCTGTATCCTTTTCATTCACTTATCAAACACAAAACACTGCAGCTGATGATGCAGCAGCATTATCTGTGAGGAGGAACTAATGCCCTCTGACTAATGTTTCCACAGGGACGTAAACTGTTCCTCTGTAGTCTGGATGAATAACTGTCTGTTAGAGGCACTGTCGCACGTGCACACACTGCTGATTGGCTGTTGCTGCACAGCCACACACGACATCGTCTGAAATGATCAACTTTTTTTTAACTTTGACATCGCGTGATGAGTGAAGTGATCGTCTTGTACGCAGCAAACACATCGTGGGAAACATCGGACAGTAAAGTTTATCCTGCCACACTGACAGATATTTGAACTCATCTAAGAAAACCAGGGTTTATTTTTATTTTTAAAGACTGAATAAGATCTGTAGCTGGACATGTCAGGTTGTACTGTCTTATAGAAAGAGCTGTGAGACTTTTAGAATTTAATCAGACGAATAAACTTCCTAAGGTTTGAGTTTGTCAGATGCTCTGAAGACTTAAACCACATCAGACTGTGGATCTCTGTGAGAAGAAGTTTAGCTCAGGATCTGATCTCCACAGAGAGACCGTGGACCTGCAGGAGAATCTGAGATCCCTCATCCAGACCCAGAGCTTCAGACCCAGTCTGCCTCCTTCTCTGGTGTTTCTTTAGAGCTCTGACCCTCTGTCTCTGGTGTTTCTTTAGCTGACGTACAGCAGCTGAACATGAGTCTGTTTAGAGCTCTGACCCTCTGTCTCTCGTGTACCTTCTTCCTGACGAGCGACATGACTCCGATCCTGGTGAGGACGTGCTGTCGGGACAGGCCTTCACGAGGGACTCCATCAGCGAAGGTCTCGGCCCCGTCGGCCCCGGGCTCACACAGGTGCCTCATGAAGAGGGAGACGTAGGCCCTGAGGATGGAGACAGGGTTGGAGAGAGGTTAGACTTTAGAGGAGCAGGTTTTTTAAAGTTTATCTAAACTATTGTTATTCAAACAGTATAATGAGACAGTTTAAGACTTCATTAGAGCATGTTTATAATGTTTATACCATCATTTAACTGCTGTTATTCTCTTTTTGTTTTGTGTTGTTTTGTACTTTGTTAATTTTAGCTGATTGAAAAGTGAAAATAAAATATTTAAAAAAACTGTTGTTATTCAAACAGTCCGGTGTCTGAGTGTCAGATGTCGCTGATGTGTTGAATTGTTGTGATGATGTACCAGCTCTAAAGTTTAAAAATGATAAAATAACAGCTTAAAGACGAGTTAGAGTCCAAACAGGAGCGACAGTAACTGTGGCAGTCCTGGTAAAACAGAGAGAAAAATCATTTTGTCAAAAATGAAACTGAAGTTAATGAAGAGTTTCTGAACTGTTTTCCTCTCTGAGGTCTGAGCAGAGAAGCCCAGACGTCTGTTTTAACGTCTTTATTTCATATTCCTGCTGTTATCCTTTTTTTTTGTAATTCACTTTTTATTGATTTTTGAACATTAACAACAAAACAAACAGTAAGACAGAGAAAAAATAAAAATAAAGTGTGTTAAACAAAATAAAGAAAATAAGCCAGCCGTTACACTTAAAAATAATACAAATAAAAATTATTATATTATAAATTTACAGAGTAAGCATTATCAGTGTCCATCACATCTCATCTGTTCACACCCTGGCATCTACAATTATTTTATCATAACCTCCTAACATATTTGGATTTGGGATCTTTTAAATCATAGAAGTATTTTGATTTACCTTACATTCACGTACATTTCATACCCATCATATATACAAATAAATATACATACCTAAGCGTAAACATACATGTAAATATACTTACATATACAATCACATAATATCCACTTCCTCTCAAACACTGAGTACCGTGTTCATAAGAAGGCCCCGTACTTTAGAAATAACAACAAGACTTCTTTAGGTACCTCCAATTAAGAGATTATTATAACCATAAAATTAAGAAGAAAGATCAGAGAAGCCAGTAAATCCTTATTCAGTTGTTTGTAAAAGCTTATAACTGTTGGAGGAGGTGTGGTCGCCAAAATGAAAATCAGTATCATATTTTTGGGAATGCCTAATAATACAGGAGTACTGGAAGGAAATACAAACAGCAATGCAAGATATTTTTAAGGTTAAAATACCCTTTGATTTTAAAACTATACTTTAATTATATCTCCCCTGACATAAAAGGTAGTGATAATTATTTAATGGCTGTTTTGTTTACAGCAGGTAAAAAGGCTCTTACTAAAGATGGATGACACCTGTTGAACCTTCAATTAAAACTAGATCGATGTGACAACAGACATGTATAAGATGGAAAAGATAACTTTTTTTATTAATTTAAAATTTGACAAATTCAAATCACATTGGACAAAGTGGGTACACTATGTTCAGCCTTTGGGACCTGATATTACGAATTGGATTTATCAATTTATGATCATGTTCCGTCTCCTTTTTTATTTAATCCATGATTATTGTCTTCTGAAAATAATGAAATGAAATCTGCCATTTTTGTCCGTTTGGTTTAAATCTTTATTTTAATTTTACCCTTTTTTTAAAAAAAATTCTACTCTGTAGCACCGTCTCTCTGGATGTACACAGTTTCTTTTTCCTGACTCTTTAGAAAAAAATAAATAAATAAATAAATAAAAAAGGTCCAGAAGACTGAAAATCTTGAACTTGTATTAAGGTACACAAAGAACTGCTGGAATGTCTGATTATACACTTTTTTGTGATAATGTACATTTCTGTTTTCCTTACTTGTAAATGTAAGGTCTTTACAAATGGACAATAAAAAAATTTAAAAAAAGAAATAACCTTTTATCTGTTGTTCAGCTTAAAAGTTAACTGCTCATAAAGGGCTATTTTGATTATTTCTGTTTTTGTTTTCCAGTGCCTGAGGACGATCCGTTTAACAACAACAGAGACAGACGTCCGTTTGGGAATAATAATAAATCATTTCTGACTCTGCACAGGCCGTCCTGTTACTGAGAGTTTGGTTTGTGAAGTTTCACCTGTGCAGGTGTCTTCAGCCTGATTCTGTCAAACAGCATGATCACTGGGGAAAAGGATTATATTCAGTTTATTTATCTTATAGGACCTTTGGGTTTGTAAAGGACAAACTTTAGGCCTTAAAAAGTTCATATGGTTTGAAGTAAACTTAAATAGACCAAACTTAACCCTTTAACTACCAGCTCAACTGTTTGGTGTAGGTCATCATTGAATTCAGGGATATTTAATGTTTTAATAAACAGAACAAATGAAATCATTAAATTAAATTAAATTATTGTTTGATACTGTTCACATTTCAGGGAACAGAGAAAGCAAACATATTTTCTTGGTGTGTGATTAAAAGGTTTTAAAAGCAAACAGCTGATTGTGATGACATAAAAAAGCAGAAATCTCTTGGACAAAGTCGATAAAAAAGGCAGAAATGTCTTCAAAAATGCAAAAGTAAGTTAAAATAGATACAGACTTTGACAAACATTAAAATGTTTTGATGAATAACAGACTTCATGTGTACAGATATACTTTATCATTATATCAGTAAATGTTTAAGTATTAAAATAATGATGGTGAAAGTATTAGTAGCTTTCAGCAGCTACAAAAATTTCAGTTCTTTTGGTTTGTGTGCAGTTTTCTGTGTCATAAAACATTGGTGTGTTACGTTTATTTAACACATTAAATATTCCTGAATTAAAAAACCTTGGTCAAACTGTAGAGCAGGAGTTAAAGTGTTAAGTAAACTCCACATGTTTGGCCTTTTCTACACATTAAACTGTTTTCTAAAACAGTTTCCGGTGTTTGCTGCTCTTCGACTCCCACCTGAACTCGCGCTCGCTCTTCCCTCGCAGGTCTCGGACCAGCCAATGGGAGTTGAAGGCGTCCTGCGGCGGCATCCCCCAGCGCATGATGGCGTTCAGGAAGGCCTTCCTCTGCCGGGCGTTAAAGCCGAGGACCTGGAGACGGTCAAATGAGGAAGTGCTGAGCTTTGTTTAGAGGGAGGAGGAAGGTCATGATGACCTGCAGAACCTTCAGAAACAAATCTGTTTGGATGATTGGTCTGTCAATCACCTTCATCACAGCCAATCAGAGCATGCTGCAGGCACATAGTAGGTGAAACAGAAAGACAGCTTTACAGATGGGAGTAACACCATGTTCTGTTTTTATGGTCTTCCTCTTTGACCAAAACAAACCAAAACAAAAATAATTCACTGAATCACTCGGAGCTCAGATTTCACCTGCAGCTCTGTTTGTTAGAGCTTCTTCTCTTACAGGAGCAGAGCTGATCTGATCACTGTGGCTAATGTATTTCAGGATCAGAAATACGTTATTAACCCCAAAGGGGAATCCAGGGCTCGAGATCGCGACCATTTTGGTCGCATATGCAACCAAAATTTGTAAGAGTGCACCTAACATTTTCTGTTGGTCGCACCGGTGCACCTGGTGCTCCCCAGGTGAAAAACAAGCCCCTCATCTCTCTCTCTCTCAAATCAAAAGTTTAGAAGTTGAGAAAGCACATTTCAATATACCTACAAACCTAATACCGCCTATTAAAGATGACAAAGGTAACTGCAGTAGCGGAAAATCCGCCAAAAACCAACAAAACACAGCGCCTGCTTCCTCTGTCTCTCCGCTTAACAGCAGGGCCAGCACACACACACACACACACACACACACACACACACACACACACACACAGGCACGTACGCATGCACAGCCCTCAGTAATCATCCAATCAGCTGTCAGTATGCAAATGAGCCCAGATTGTGGTGTCAGGTTTCAGCATGGAGCGGTAACTCTGAAGACGCAGCGAAGCTCTGCTGAATTCATCTTAGAGACTGTCAGATAATTAATAATTAAATACAGTAACAAGTAAAACAAAGTAAAGTTTAATATAGCATCTATATCTGCACCGTCATTTCTCCTGTTAAGGGAGTTTCTTGATCACACAGGCACAGAGATGAGTGTTCACGTCACTGAGGACAAATGATCTGACCGACAGCTCCTGACTGTTCATTAAACTGTAAAAAAAAGCCAAAATAAGAGAAAAAAATCAAGAAAAAATTCATAAATGTTCTGCCCTTAAAGTAATTTTCATAAATTGGTTTGAGAATTGTTTTTTATCATTAACCTTAGTTTCAGTTTTGTAAATATTGACTATAGTGTGAAGTTTTATTCTAGGTTCAAATTTATTGGAGAATAAGACCATCCAGGTAAATGTTATGTTGTTGGTTGTTAACATATGGACATTTATTTCATTTTCAGCTCGCTCAGAAGAGCACCTTAAACATTAGCTCTTTTTATTTTAAATATTTTATTTAACTTGAGATGTTTGAAATGTTAAATTTCCGTTCAGAAAAGCACTTTAAGCACTTTTATTTGGAAATGTTTTATTCTGCTTAATGTTTTAGTTTGAATTTGTCCATTTCATTCAGTGAAGCTCTTTAAATGCTCTGTTTTTCTTTGAATGTATAATTTTTCTTCAAATACAGACAAGTATTTCTTTACATCTTGGTCTTGTTTAAAAATCATTTACATTATATAAAAATTATGGACAGTGAGAAAGTTGTGACCTTATGGCGTTAAAGGCAACACTGAAAAATTTGGGTGCACCTTAAAAACATTTTTAGGTGCACTGCTGCAACCAGCTCAAAAGGTTAGTCGAGAGCCGTGGAATCATAGTTTCAGTTGCTCTTATGCACAGTACAGCAGCAGGAACAGAAAATAAAAACATTAAAATCAATAAGAGCATCAAAATTAAGTAAAAAATGAAGTCAGCAGGTCACAACACAGACAGTCTTAAAGGATAACTTCGGTTCCTGCAGCTTTTACATTGTTTATAGAATGAAGAACAACAATATACTCACCCAGAAGGCTTTCCTGATGCAAACGGTGCTTCGGGAGATATTTAGATCCAAAATCGAGCAGCGGACACCGATATAATGGTAGCCTGTAGGGCATAGATCGCCGCTTCCTAAAACTGCATTAATCATTGTAAAAACTCATGTTTTTCACCAATATTCCATCATGATTCGCTTTAATGGACCATTGCAGCCTGTGTCTCTCCACACAGCGCTGTGTGGCTGAACATATGGACAGTTTGTTTACATTTCTTCAGCTCAGAAAAGTGCTCATTGTTTCAGGGCAGCTACAATATTTTTCTTCTTCCAGTTTTGTGCAAAATGGACGAATATCTATGGGATGAAGATGTTGTGGAGGAGGACTTTGAATATGATGGGTGTCCTTACAGTTTGGAGCCACAGTATACAGATAAGGAGCTCTTTAGAATGAAGAAGTGATCGCAACGCTTCCGAGAGTACTGCGCATGCGCAGAGGTACCCGGTCTTCTTCATCAGTTCAGAGGTTGTTCAGCCACACAGCGCTGTGTGGAGAGACACAGGCTGCAATGTGACCTTATTCGGGCGAATCATGATGGAATATTGGTGAAAAACATGAGTTTTTGGACCTTAAAAACGCAGTTTTTAGGTGCGATCTATGCCCTACAGGCTACATTATATCGGTGTCCGCTGGAATCGATTTTGGATCTAAATGCACAGTACCAGCTTTGCATCAGGAAAGCCTTCTGGGTGAGTATATTGTTGTTCTTCATTCTAGAAACAATGTAAAAGCTGCAGGAACCGAAGTTATCCTTTAAAGATAAATCAACTTCCTCATGAAGGAAAATAAAAGAAGTAAGGCGAGACAATGAACAAGGCCATAGAATTTAAACAATTACATTTTTAACAATATTTTAAAATGATAAAATGTGACTTTGCCAGTCCAGTGTGAGCCCTGTTTGATTTCTGAAGGCAGAGTTCATCATAGATCTGATGTATTGAAGGTTTTGCTCCACCTTCAGCCCCATGTTATGAACTTTAAAACATTTATAATATTCTTCAGCCCTCACCTCGATGCTGCCCCCGACTCGGGCCAGTAGGGGCGGCAGAGGTTTGTCTTTCTCGCCCTTCAGCTGTCGACGGGACTGTCTGCGTCCTCCTGAGAGACAGAAACAGAGCGGTCAGACTGAAAATAACTTTAATATAACTTTATTATTTTAATCATCAGACTGCTGCTGCTCACCTTCAGGCCTCTCCTCGAAGTCTTCGTCCTCGTCCTCGGACCCCACGGAGTACTCCGACTGATTGTCTGAAAGATCATCCTGCCATTCTGAGCCACACATCAAGAGAAACAGTACAGTGCATTCTGTTGGTGGCCACCTGGGGGCGCCATGGCACTGCAGGCTACTACAGACCACTGCATGCACTACAGAGGGCCAGGTGAGGCCGAGTGAGGCCGGGTGAGGCCGGGCGGAGAGCTCTCTGCTTCAGTCCTTAAACTCTGCAGAGAGTCTGTGCTAAACCCAAAGTGAGGCTCAGAGATTAACAGAGTTAACCAGCAGGACCGAGGGTTAATAAAACACTCCTTCATCATAGTCATTATATATATTATTATTATAATATATTATTATTATTATTATATATTAGGGCTGAACAATACTCTGCAATTGTTTTAATGTTCCTCATCTTATGTATTCTTAAACAAACATAAGCAGTAGATCTTTTTATAGTAAAACCAATATGACATTAAATTAATCTAAGGATAAAAGATTTGAGAAAAAGTGGAGAAGTGAAGAACAGAAGCAAAATAGGTGTGAAATTGTAAAAACTGGGTAAAAATGATATGAAAGTGGAAAAAGGTTAATAAATAGGTGCAAAATAGGTATGACATTGCAAAAAAAAAGGAAAAATTGACAAAAAAATCCAAAAGTGGCTTAGGAAAATTGATTATGGCAGCAAAATTGGGAATTAAATTTGAAATTAAATTTCAAAAACCATGTAAAAATTAAAAAATGGTTCTGACAGTGGCCAAAAAAAGATGAATGGGGGCAAAAAAGGCATAAAGCTGTAAAAACAGGGTTAAAAAAAGGTAAAAATGGTCCAAAAGTGGAAAAAAAGTGTATGAATAGAGGTAAAAAATAGGCATGAAATTGCAAAAAACTACATCACAATGCCAAAATGTTCAACACATTTTGGGCTAAAAATATTGAACCTTCTGTGATTTGAAAATTGCAACAAGCCATATTGAGATTTAATCGAATTTGCAATTAATTGTTCAGCCCTATATATATATATATATTATATATATATATGTTATATTCATTTTTATATTCATTCAGTCCTGAAAAGATCGACATGAATCACACTGGGGAACAATTTGAAAAAAAATCTGTTGAGTTTGATTTTTGTGTTGATTATAAAATTGTCGTCAGTTTTTTCTACCACGTCAAGTTTTTTCTCCACAGCAAACTTCTCCTGATCATCTGTAATAAGACTCACCAGCTGATCATGATTGGACTCATCTGCAGCCACGTGGAAAAAAAGTTCTTTTTATGCTGTTTTTTTAATTTTCAAAGCCTGCAAGTATCCATCTTAGTGTTTTATTTCCATAGGTATATACAGTTGTGCCCAAAAGTTCACACCCCCCAGCAGAATTTCAGATTTTTTGGCCTTTTCTCAGAAAATATGAATGATAACACAAAAACCTTTCTGTCACTCATGGTTAGTGGTTGGGTGAAGACATTTATTGAAAAAATGATTAGTTTACTCTTTTTAAATCATAATGACATCAGAAACTTCAATATTGACCCTGTTCAAAAGTTTACACCCCCCAGTTTTTAATACCCTATGTTTCCTCCTTTAACATCAATAACAGCTTGAAGTCTTTTGTGGTAGTTGTGGATGAGGGTCTTTATTTTCTCAGATGGTAAAACTGCCCATTCCTCTTGGCAAAAAGTAAATTCTTGGGCTGTCTTGCATGAACTGCACGTTTGAGATCTCCCCAGAGTGGCTCAATGATATTGAGGTCAGGAGACTGAGATGGCCACTTTAAAACCTTCACTTTATTCTGCTGTAGCCAATGGCAGGTTGATTTGGCCTTGTGTTTTGGATCATTGTCATGTTGGAACGTCCAAGAACGTCCCATGGGCAGCTTCTGGGCCGATGAGTGTAAATTTTCCTCCAGTATTTTCTGATAGCACGCTTCATTCATCCTTCCATTAATTTTGACCAATTTTCCTGTGCCTTTGTAGCTCACACATCCCCAAAACATCAGTGATCCACCTCTGTGTTTCACAGTAGGAATGGTGTACCTTTCATCATGGGCCTTGTTGACTCCTCTCCAAATGTAACGTTTATGGTTGTGGCCAAAAAGTTCAATTTTGGTCTCATCACTCCAAATGACTTTGTTCCAGAAGTTTTGAGGCTTGTCTCTGTGCTGTTTGGACTGTACGCGGGATATTTTGTGGCATTTGCGTAGAAATGTCTTTCTTCTGGCGACTCGACCATGCAGCCCATGTTTCTTCAAGAGTCTCCTTATTGTGGATCTTGAAACATCCACTCCAATTTTTTTCAGAGTCTTGTATTTCAGCTGAAGTTATTTGAGTTTTTTTCTTTGCATCTCTAACAATTGTCCTTGCAGTTGGAGCTGAAATTTTTGTTGGTCTGCCTGACCGTGGTTTGGTTTCAACAGAATCCCTCTCTCTCCACTTCTTAATTAGAGTTTTAACAGTGCTTCTTGGCATCCTCAGTTCCTTAGATATCTTTTTAAATCCTTTTCCTGTTTTGTACAGTTGAAATACCTTTTCTTGCAGATCTTTTGACAATTCTTTTCCTTTACCCATGACGCAGAAACCAGAAACTTCAACGCAGCACTGAGTGAAAGATGCACGTGTCTGTCAGGAGCTCAGAAACTCACTGAGCTTTTATACACACACACAGATTACAAGCTAATAGATCACAGAGAGGATGGTTACCTTTAGTAGACATTCAAACCCATTTGTGTCAAATTTTGTGCATGTTATCAGGCCAAAACTGCCAGGGGGTGTAAACTTTTGAACAGGGTCATTTTTGAAGTTTCTGTTGTCATTATGATTTAAAAAGAGTAAACTAATCTTTTTTTCAATAAATGTCTTCACCCAACCACTAACCATGAGTGACAGAAAGGTTTTTGTGTTATCATTCATATTTTCTGAGAAAAGGCCAAAAAATCTGAAATTCTGCTGGGAGGTGTAAACTTTTGGGCACAACTGTATTTCTTAGTTTCAAAAAATGTCTGCTGCTACTTCTCGTCCTTAATGCCTAAACAGGCCTAACTCCTTTGGCTTTATTTGTGGTAGCTTCTTCTTTCCAGTGCATTTGTCAAACAAACATATTTTATATATTTTAAAGTCAAACTGTGATCAAGACAAACCATGGGCCCTCACAAAGTGTGTAACAGTGTGTGGAGAGTTTATGGATGTGAACCAAAGGAACACGTGAAAAGTTGGCGTTTGGTTTCCTGATTTAACAAGAAAAATAAAAGTAAATAGAAAATCTACTGTCAGCTACAGACCAGTGGTGGCTGCTGGTCAGTGAAGGAGGGGAAGCTCATTTTTTTTCTGGCCTACATCATAAATTTGTTTATTTATTTAAATGTAAATTCTACCCTCCGTTCCTTTTCAAGAAAATGATCTGTGACCCTGTCGTACCAACTAGGTGTCTTTTCCAGGGATGTTACCAGTGTTCTCTCAATGACCAGCAGAGCTAGACTGCTTAAACGGCCTTGGCCCATTGTGTTGAGGGTGTAAGACTTGAGCCTCTTTAAACAGGAGAAGCTCCTCTCCAGAACAACTGAATGTAAAACTTAGAAGATGCTCCGGTGGAGGGTTATACTTCAAGATTGCTGATTGGCTCATTTCACTGTCAATCAAAAAGGGATTGGGCCTCAGACAGATCATCCAATCATCATGCAGAAGCCGAGCGTCCAGGCCAGCCCACTGCCTCATAGACCCCCAGAGACGCTGAGTGTCCGATGGGCGGGACAAAGCCCAGCGTTTATCCAATGACCGTCCAGTTTCCACAGTGGAACAACCCACTCTACGCTTCCCCATCGAAGTCAGAAGACGCTCAGCGTCCGACTGTGTTAAAGCACTGAGACGCTGCAGGGATGAATGAGAAGGAAGTCGCTCCAGTTACCTGTGATAAGTAGCTGATTCTGAACAAAAGATGAAGGTATTCTAGAGCATATTTAGTCAATGAAATGTACACACAGCAGGACATAACAACACTTTTTTGGACATTTTAGGGGAAGCTGAACTTCCCTTGCAGTCTTAGAGCAATCACCACTGATCCAGACCAGAACCTCATTCAGCTGAAACTCCAGAGCCAGATTTGGAAAACTTCCTCCTCTAGAAGATCTGAGTGATGCTGAAGAACGCAGTGACAGCAATGATGCTAATGTTTAGATTCACGTGGATGCAGTCTGTAGGGGATTTGATCAGCACGAGTTTAATGATTGGACGTGATTTGGGCTGTTAGGTTCAGTATTTCTCAGACTTTTGAAGAAAATTAAGATCCTATAGTTCAGAAACTTGATGTGATCGAGAAAAACTGGGATCAGTTTTGATCTGTTAATCTCCCTCTGTGGGACATTTCACCAAACATTAGCTCAACAAATCTCACAGAATTTAGAAAAACTGAATTTGCACTCACTTTGGGTTCAGGTGTTGACCTCCTTCAGCCTTTTATATATTTTTATAAATTTAAAATGCAGAAACAAACGTGAATAAACTCAGGCAGCTGTTACTGAGCTGGGCCACTCTCTGAGATTAAGAATGAAGAGCTAAGCTAACATGGTCTTTATGAAGAGCTAAGCTAACATGCTTCCTGCAGAGATCCTCAGCTGAGGCCTGTCTGAACACAGCAGTTAGCATTGATGCTACAGCATGCTAACTGCAGGGACATCATTTGGAGAAGAAAAGGAGCAGATCTGTTCACTAAACTCCAGACTGAGTCTTTTTCTCAGAGACCTGTAGCAGCTGTTAGCCCTTAGCTAAACTTTATCCGCTCATGTTAAAGTCTACATAACTCTTTAACTCCTGAGGAGACGGCCTGAAGCAGCTGTTAGCCCTTAGCTAAACTTTATCCGCTCATGTTAAAGTCTACATAACTCTTTAACTCCTGAGGAGACGGCCTGAAGCAGCTGTGAACTCTGCAGTGTGGTGATGTTAGCAGTACGTCATGGAGGCGTGGCTAGCCTACCTTGGTCCTCCTGCGTGGTGTCGTTGTAGTTGACCTGCTTCCTGATGCGTTTGCCTTTGCCCAGGTTGCGAGCGAGGTCCTCCTGCTGCTGCTCGTAGTGATGGCGGAGGAGTTTCTCCCAGTAGTCTGGATCCACGTTCTCCTCCTGCTTGATGATCTCACGCTCCACCTCCTCCTGCAGGAGACGGACCACAGCTGAACCCTCATGTCTTTTCTCAAAACACCGATGGAGACATCCAAACATCTGCTGTGGGTGGTTTAGCAACAAGCTAATCAAGCTAATAGCACTTTGGTTCACACTGAGACCAAAAATCTCTTTCCTGCCTCCTCTGTGAATGATGTTTGTAAAGGTCAAAGGTTACAGAGGAGGCAGGTTTAAGATTAATGCTGTCAGGAGACATGGACTCATCTTTGGTCAACCAGACTTTACAAGCAGACGGTTTAGTGTTAGCATTTCCATTAAAGCGCTAAGTTTTTACTAGCAACATTTTTGAAGTCTACTAACAGACAGTTTAGCTTTAGCAGGATGGCTACTTACGCCCTCCTGTGGCTAAAACCTTAACTAGTCAAACTAAAATAGTTTCTTTTTTCTTTTAGTAAACTCAAAGTGTCTCACTTGTAGTGCTAGTAGACTGTTTTTAGTCTCCCATCAGCACTAGTTTAGCCAAAAGGCTAAACAGTCCCAGTGGACCTGATGTAAATGAAGCAGGAGGGAATTTTCTTGTTTTTGTTGAAATGTAGTGAAACAGCAGTTTTTTTATCAGTATGTGAAGACGACAGGAAGTGAATGCTCACGCAGAGATTAGCGATTAGTGTTTGTGGCTCATGATTTTTATTTTTCACTGCGTTAAATGATCAGCCTGTAAATCTGAGACCGATGCAACGACTGTCCAATCAGCAGATGGATTCAGCCCAAACACGCTCTATAATAATAATAAGAATAATAATAATAATAATATTAAAGAGTCCGGCTGCTGTGTCGGTTAGCCCTGACCGACTTTAACTAAAAATTTAATAAAAGCATAAATGTGTAAAACTGCTAAATAATGTGATTTTAAAAAGTCCTCTTGGATCTTAATCCATTAAAATCAGCATCTCAGGCTCATCTCTCCTCTCTTTGACCAACACTCACTAACATGTTGATTTATCTGGCAGAGGGACAAACAGCTAAAATAAAGAGTCTTCTTGACTCTGTGGTTCATCAGAGAAACACTTAAAGACATTTGTTAGGCTCGCCTCCTCTTCTGATTAATTATCTCCATCTGCCCCTCTATTTAAAAAGCTGAACTTATCGTCCATTTATGATATCAATACTCATTAATCTTATTTATTTATAAATATATTCATCAGAATCTTTTATGTATTTTTTTACAATCAACTCTCAGATTCATTCACACAAAACAACACATGCCATTAAACTTCACACTCCCTTACAGAGGTTTATTAACTTGGAATTTATATTATCATTTAACAAAAACATCTCTGACCAATTTAAAGTTCAGACTAAAGTCATATATAATACATCAAGATCCCAAAGCTGCTTTTTGTTCTCATTTATTATTAATTCATTTGCTTGTTGTTGAGTTATTTTCAGTTTATTCCATTTTATTAAATTTTATTTATTTATCTTCTAATATTTTTATTATCAACTCTATTTGGGGAGGTATCTTGGATCAGCCCACTTTGGGTTTTTTCACCTCTCCAGCACTTTCTTGTATTTATTTTTCTATGCCAATGTAACTGTTTCTAATTTATGGTGCAAATAAAATAAAATAAAATAAATAAAATAACACTCAGCAGAAGTGGACGCCTCTCTTGATCATATAAACAAACCTAAATAAACTAAATCTAAATAAACTTAAAGTTAATCTAAATAAACTATAATAAACTATAATAAACTATGATACAGTGTTGGAGCTCACCTCCCCGTCCTCCTCCTTCACCACGTACTGGGCCACCTTAAAGGAGCTCAGGTACTAAAGTAAATCTAAATAAACTATAATAAACTATAATAAACTATAATAAACTATAATAAACTATAATAAAGTGTTGGAGCTCACCTCCCCGTCCTCCTCCTTCACCACGTACTGGGCCACCTTAAAGGAGCTCAGGTACTCGTTCATGTTCTGGATCTCCGTGTCCTCGGTGGCGTCCTGACTTCGGTCCAGCAGCTTCGAGATGGCGTCGTCGTCGTAGTGGATCACGTTCCCCTCCTCGCCGTCCTTGTTGTCTCCTGTTTAAAGAAAAGTGTTCAGTGTGGATGATTTTATGATTTATAAAAGTTAAAAACCCTCCAGAACTTCTCTGTTCTTTTTAAGCTCATGGCACTCTTACTTATTTTTATTTATTTTAATGGTGTTTCTAATTCTTCTGTAAAATGTCCTTGAGTGTTCAGAAAGGTGCTTTTAAATAAAATGTGTTATTATTATTATTATTATTATTATTATTATTATTATTATTACTATAAAACCCTCCACAGCAGATCAGCTTGACTTTCTGACCTGAGGACTGTTTTAAGAAGCAGTTGTGGATTTTTGTTTTAATTTAGCACAAATTTTCTCTTTAGAGGCTCAAAAATGTCCTTTAATAGTCTCAGTGTAGGGCTGGGAAATATATGAATTAAATCAAATTATTTTCTGCTGAAGAAATTAAAAATCGAGATTTTTTTCATTCACTTACTCAACTCAATTTTATTTCTAAAGCACTTTAAAACCCACCACATAAATAAACAAGACTTAAAACAGTTTAAAGCAATGGACAAAATAAAACAGGTAGGACACTAAAAGAGTTGTTTCATTGTTTAAAACAATTTAAAAACATTAAAGCAAGAAACTAAAAATAAACCATAAAACACTAAAACAGAAGCAGAGAGTTTTAAAAACTCTTACAAAGTTTGAAAAATATAAATACTGATATTTTACAGTCTTCATGATGTCAGGTTTTACACTTTTATAGACTTGTATTTATTTATTTAAATTATATTAAATATTGATCAGAGAGAAACATGTTAACAAGCTGTGAACATCCCTCAGCTTTAGTGTTTATGTAGACAAACCTGCCTGTGTTAGAACTACATAATCTACATTTATGACACACTCTTTAATTTAAGATTCTGATTGATTTAGGAATAAATGTAACAACATAAAGGCAGAACTCGATTTAGGTCATTTTTGTGGAAGTTTTTTTTTTTGCTTTGAGAGGAAAAAAATGATTAAAATCATAAATCAGGATTTCATTTTTAGGCCGTATCTCCCAGCCCTATGTCAGTGTGGCGTGTTTTCTATCATCTCTCAGCAGAGAAGTTCAGAACTGATTTAATCTAAATAAAAACAGACTTAAGGTCACAGCTGGATGATGAACCCACCCATGGTCCTCGCCGCCTCCATCTCGTCCTTGAAAAGCTCCTCGGTGCCGAACTTCAGGATGTCGTCCAGCTCCTGTTTGGACATGGACCCGGTCTTGGAGCCCAGGCCCGGCCTGACCACCAGGTGAGTCAGCATCATCTTCCTCTTGGCCACCTGCGTGATCCTCTCCTCCACTGAACCGCGGGTCACGAAGCGGTAGATCATCACCTTCTTGTTCTGGCCGATGCGGTGGGCTCTGCTGAAGGCCTGAGGAGCAGAGCTCGGTCAGGAGGGCTTTGGAAAGGGTCAGCACATTTAGGACGTCCTGACTAACACTCACCTGGATGTCGTTGTGGGGATTCCAAACGAGTCAGAGATGGACTCCCAGTCCCGAGTCGAGATGATCACCGTTGATGCAGCCAGCGAGAAGCAGAGACAGAAGTCCTGAGCAGCGAGAGCAAAAACAGAGATTTAGTTAGAGGAGAGTAAGTCTGTAAAAACTACAGATTTAGTTTGAGTTAGAGGAGAGTAAGTCTGTAAAAACTACAGATTTAGTTTGAGTTAGAGGAGAATAAGTCTGTAAAAACTACAGATTTAGTTTGAGTTAGAGGAGAGTAAGTCAAAAAACTACAGATTTAGTTTGAGTTAGAGGAGAATAAGTCTGTAAAAACTACAGATTTAGTTTGAGTTAGAGGAGAGTAAGTCTGTAAAAACTACAGATTTAGTTTGAGTTAGAGGAGAATAAGTCTGTAAAAACTACAGATTTAGTTTGAGTTAGAGGAGAGTAAGTCTGTAAAAACTACAGATTTAGTTTGAGTTAGAGGAGAGTAAGTCTGTAAAAACTACAGATTTAGTTTGAGTTAGAGGAGAGTAAGTCTGTAAAAACTACAGATTTAGTTTGAGTTAGAGGAGAATAAGTCTGTAAAAACTACAGATTTAGTTTGAGTTAGAGGAGAATAAGTCTGTAAAAACTACAGATTTAGTTTGAGTTAGAGGAGAGTAAGTCTGTAAAAACTACAGATTTAGTTTGAGTTAGAGGAGAATAAGTCTGTAAAAACTACAGATTTAGTTTGAGTTAGAGGAGAGTAAGTCTGTAAAAACTACAGATTTAGTTTGAGTTAGAGGAGAATAAGTCTGTAAAAACTACAGATTTAGTTTGAGTTAGAGGAGTAAGTCTGTAAAAACTACAGATTTAGTTTGAGTTAGAGGAGAGTAAGTCTGTAAAAACTACAGATTTAGTTTGAGTTAGAGGAGAATAAGTCTGTAAAAACTACAGATTTAGTTTGAGTTAGAGGAGAATAAGTCTGTAAAAACTACAGATTTAGTTTGAGTTAGAGGAGAATAAGTCTGTAAAAACTACAGATTTAGTTTGAGTTAGAGGAGAATAAGTCTGTAAAAACTACAGATTTAGTTTGAGTTAGAGGAGAATAAGTCTGTAAAAACTACAGATTTAGTTTGAGTTAGAGGAGAGTAAGTCTGTAAAAACTACAGATTTAGTTTGAGTTAGAGGAGAATAAGTCTGTAAAAACTACAGATTTAGTTAGAGGAGAATAAGTCTGTAAAAACTACAGATTTAGTTTGAGTTAGAGGAATAAGTCTGTAAAAACTACAGATTTAGTTTGAGTTAGAGGAGAGTAAGTCTGTAAAACTACAGATTTAGTTTGAGTTAGAGGAGAGTAAGTCTGTAAAACTACAGATTTAGTTTGAGTTAGAGGAGAATAAGTCTGTAAAAACTACAGATTTAGTTTGAGTTAGAGGAGAGTAAGTCTGTAAAAACTACAGATTTAGTTTGAGTTAGAGGAGAGTAAGTCTGTAAAAACTACAGATTTAGTTTGAGTTAGAGGAGAGTAAGTCTGTAAAAACTACAGATTTAGTTTGAGTTAGAGGAGAGTAAGTCTGTAAAAACTACAGATTTAGTTTGAGTTAGAGGAGAGTAAGTCTGTAAAAACTACAGATTTAGTTTGAGTTAGAGGAGAGTAAGTCTGTAAAAACTACAGATTTAGTTTGAGTTAGAGGAGAATAAGTCTGTAAAAACTACAGATTTAGTTTGAGTTAGAGGAGAGTAAGTCTGTAAAAACTACAGATTTAGTTTGAGTTAGAGGAGAATAAGTCTGTAAAAACTACAGATTTAGTTTGAGTTAGAGGAGAATAAGTCTGTAAAAACTACAGATTTAGTTTGAGTTAGAGGAGAATAAGTCTGTAAAAACTACAGATTTAGTTTGAGTTAGAGGAGAATAAGTCTGTAAAAACTACAGATTTAGTTTGAGTTAGAGGAGAGTAAGTCTGTAAAAACTACAGATTTAGTTTGAGTTAGAGGAGAGTAAGTCTGTAAAAACTACAGATTTAGTTTGAGTTAGAGAATAAGTCTGTAAAAACTACAGATTTAGTTTGAGTTAGAGAATAAGTCTGTAAAAACTACAGATTTAGTTTGAGTTAGAGGAGAGTAAGTCTGTAAAAACTACAGATTTAGTTTGAGTTAGAGAATAAGTCTGTAAAAACTACAGATTTAGTTTGAGTTAGAGGAGAATAAGTCTGTAAAAACTACAGATTTAGTTTGAGTTAGAGAATAAGTCTGTAAAAACTACAGATTTAGTTTGAGTTAGAGAATAAGTCTGTAAAAACTACAGATTTAGTTTGAGTTAGCGGAGATTAAGTCTGTAAAAACTACAGATTTAGTTTGAGTTAGAGGAGAGTAAGTCTGTAAAAACTACAGATTTAGTTTGAGTTAGAGGAGAATAAGTCTGTAAAAACTACAGATTTAGTTTGAGTTAGAGAATAAGTCTGTAAAAACTACAGATTTAGTTTGAGTTAGAGGAGAGTAAGTCTGTAAAAACTACAGATTTAGTTTGAGTTAGAGGAGAATAAGTCTGTAAAAACTACAGATTTAGTTTGAGTTAGAGAATAAGTCTGTAAAAACTACAGATTTAGTTTGAGTTAGAGGAGAGTAAGTCTGTAAAAACTACAGATTTAGTTTGAGTTAGAGGAGAATAAGTCTGTAAAAACTACAGATTTAGTTTGAGTTAGAGGAGAGTAAGTCTGTAAAAACTACAGATTTAGTTTGAGTTAGAGGAGAATAAGTCTGTAAAAACTACAGATTTAGTTTGAGTTAGAGGAGAATAAGTCTGTAAAAACTACAGATTTAGTTTGAGTTAGAGAATAAGTCTGTAAAACCTACAGATTTAGTTTGAGTTAGAGGAGAGTAAGTCTGTAAAAACTACAGATTTAGTTTGAGTTAGAGGAGAATAAGTCTGTAAAAACTACAGATTTAGTTTGAGTTAGAGGAGAGTAAGTCTGTAAAAACTACAGATTTAGTTTGAGTTAGAGGAGAATAAGTCTGTAAAAACTACAGATTTAGTTTGAGTTAGAGAATAAGTCTGTAAAAACTACAGATTTAGTTTGAGTTAGAGGAGAGTAAGTCTGTAAAAACTACAGATTTAGTTTGAGTTAGAGGAGAATAAGACTGTAAAAACTACAGATTTAGTTTGAGTTAGAGGAGAGTAAGTCTGTAAAAACTACAGATTTAGTTTGAGTTAGAGAATAAGTCTGTAAAAACTACAGATTTAGTTTGAGTTAGAGGAGAGTAAGTCTGTAAAAACTACAGATTTAGTTTGAGTTAGAGGAGAGTAAGTCTGTAAAAACTACAGATTTAGTTTGAGTTAGAGGAGAGTAAGTCTGTAAAAACTACAGATTTAGTTTGAGTTAGAGGAGAATAAGTCTGTAAAAACTGAAACTACAGATCTGACCCAGAGGTGATGCTAATCTTTAACGGCACAGGGTTAAAGCTGGGGTTGGTAATTTTGGAAAACTAGCATGAATTTGAAAATAGCATCTCCTAAAGACTTTGGCTGTTTTCAAATTGCCTACTAACCCAGCAGTGCGTACTGATTCGACCAAAATGTAGTCTGCAGTATACAGTATGTGAACAAAAGCGAAGTCACAGTGTGCAAAAATACCCGGATGACGAAGTGATTCAGGAAAAAATTCACAGCATGCATCAGACCAGTCTGCTTCACCTGCTGTTACCCACAATGCAAAGCGGCTGAAGCTAAGTTTCAACAAGCAGCACACGGAAATAAATATATGAGCCACTTCTTCTTATCTTTACCTTTTCAACACATAATAGTGTGTAATAAGTTGTATAGAGGTCAGTTGTTGTTGTTTTCTGTTAACGGTTTGTAACAGTCAGACGGTGGTGTCAGTCTGTTCTGTACCTGCAGCATTATTAACATAAACCACAGACCAGTCTGACATTTTACTGTTATGTTCTGTATTTCTCCTCTTTATTTACACCGCCTTAAATGTTCCTGCTTCTCCACATTCTTAATACTGTATTGTGCGTGTGATGTTTATTCTTGAACTGTTTTTTTTAAGTGGCTCTAATACACCGTCATACGCCATCACATATAATTATATAAAATAATTCCTCTCTGAAATAATACCTATTCTCCACCACTGACTGTTTCATATAAAAGGTGCTTCTGCCAACATCTTTACAGATTAATAACTGAAATGTCAACATGTACTCATGGTTTGTTTGTTTTGTAAAATTAAAATGAAGTTTGGGAAATAAATCAGCTGTAGCTACTTCTGCTTTGCTCGAACTGGAAAAGAGCGTAGCTACAAAATAAACCAACAGAACAGCCTTCACTTCTAAAATGAGAGGTTTGATTCTCTTTGCAGAGTAAACACATGAAAACTTCACATGCTTCAGCCTCTGGACTTAACATAGCATAAAGAAATCATACTAATAAATAAAAGGCTAAAAGACTAAAACACAGAGAAAAAGAGAGAAGATAACAGACTTTAAAAGAAAACATCACATGAAAACAATTCTGTAAAAGTGAGTTTTTAAATGTGGTTTTAAATAACTGGACAGACTGCAGCCTTTTCTCCTCTGGTCGATAAAGTGGACGAGCTCTGATGGACACACTCTTTGGTTTGGGATGTTTGTGTTTCTGTGTTGTTGTGTCTAAATCTGTAAAGGCTCATGAGGCCCTCAGACACTCTCAGACTCACCGTTGAAGCGGTCGATGGCCTCCTGCCTCAGGCCTCCGGTGATCCCTCCGTCAATACGCTCGTATTTATAACCCTCAAACTCCAGGAAGTCCTCCAGCAGGTCCAGCATCTTCGTCATCTGAAAGCAGAGTTTGTTACTGGACTGAGAATAAATATAAATGTTAAGACTTTATGTCCACGCCTCAGGCTCAGACTCTCCCGTCCACTGGTCTGATCTCTGCTTGACCTCACCTGGGAGAAGATGAGGACTCGGTGTCCTTCATCTTTGAGCTTCTTCAGCATTTTCTGCAGCAGCGTCAGTTTTCCTGAGGACTTGACCAGCAGGTTTCCGTCGTATGAGCCGTTGGGCAGGACAGGAGCCTCCTGCAGACACAAACAGGAGAGAGTGGAGAAGCTGAAGCTGCAGAGACCAAAGGTTAAAGCCAACAGGAGCTTACTTAGGCAGGTAGACCAGGTTAAAGCTAACGGGAGCTTACTTAGGCAGGTAGACCAGGTTAAAGCCAACAGGAGCTTACTTAGGCAGGTAGACCAGGTTAAAGCCAACAGGAGCTTACTTAGGCAGGTAGACCAGGTTAAAGCTAACGGGAGCTTACTTAGGCAGGTAGACCAGGTTAAAGCCAACGGGAGCTTACTCAGGCAGGTAGACCAGGTTAAAGCCAACGGGAGCTTACTTAGGCAGGTAGACCAGGTTAAAGCCAACGGGAGCTTACTCAGGCAGGTAGACCAGGTTAAAGCCAACGGGAGCTTACTCAGGCAGGTAGACCAGGTTAAAGCCAACGGGAGCTTACTCAGGCAGGTAGACCAGGTTAAAGCTAACGGGAGCTTACTTAGGCAGGTAGACCAGGTTAAAGCCAACGGGAGCTTACTCAGGCAGGTAGACCAGGTTAAAGCTAACGGGAGCTTACTCAGGCAGGTAGACCAGGTTAAAGCCAACGGGAGCTTACTCAGGCAGGTAGACCAGGTTAAAGCCAACGGGAGCTTACTCAGGCAGGTAGACCAGGTTAAAGCCAACGGGAGCTTACTCAGGCAGGTAGACCAGGTTAAAGCCAACGGGAGCTTACTCAGGCAGGTAGACCAGGTTAAAGCCAACGGGAGCTTACTCAGGCAGGTAGACCAGGTTAAAGCTAACGGGAGCTTACTCAGGCAGGTAGACCAGGTTAAAGCCAACGGGAGCTTACTCAGGCAGGTAGACCCGGTTAAAGCCAACGGGAGCTTACTCAGGCAGGTAGACCCGGTTAAAGCCAACAGGAGCTTACTTAGGCAGGTAGACGAGGTTAAAGCCAACAGGAGTTTACAGGGCTCCATAGTGCGACCATTTTGGTCACAAATGCGACCAAAATTCGTAAGAGTGCACCTAACATTTTTTGTTGGTCGCACCGGTGCACCTTGCACTCCCCGGGTGAAAACATTGACTGCTGTCCCCAGCCCTTCATCTCTCTCTCTCTTTCAAATCAAAAGTTTAGAAGTTGAGAAAGCACATTTCAATATACCTACAAACGTAATACAGCCTATTAAAGTTGACAACACACACACACACACAGCCCTCAGTAATCATCCAATCAGCTGTCAGTATGCAAATGAGCCCAGACTGTGGTGTCGGGTTTCAGCACGGAGCGGTAACTCTGAAGAAGCAGCGAAGCTCTGCTGAATTCATCTTAGTGATGAATTAACTGTAACTATAACTATAACATTAACTATAACATCTATATTTGTTCGGTCTTTGGTGAGTGTTCACGTCCACTGAGGACAAATGACCTGACTGACAGACCCCCACTGAACATAAAGCTGTAAAAAAAAAAAGCCAAAAAAGAAAAAAATAAAGAAAAAAGTCATAAATGTTCTGCCCTTAAAGTCGTTTTCATAAATTGGTTTGAGATTTTTTCTATCATTAACCTTGGTTTCAGTTTTGTAGATATTGACTATAGTGTGAAGTCTTATTGTAGGTTCAAATTTATTGGAGAATAAAACCATCCAGTTAAATGTTGTGTTGTTAAAATCTGGATATTTATTTCATTTTTTAGCTCAGTACAGCACCTTAAACATTAGCTCTTTTGATTTTGAAATATTTTATTTAATTTGAGATGTTTGAGTTTGAAATGTTAAATTTCAGTTCAGTAAACACTTTAAGCACTTTTATTTGGAAATGTTTTATTCTTCTTAATGTTTTAGTTTAAGTTTGTAAATGTCATTCAGTGAAGCTCTTTAAAGGCTTTGGTTTTCTTTTAATGTATAATTTTGCTTCAAATAAAGACAAGTATTTCTTTCATCTTATTCTTATTTAAAAAGCATTTACACTGTATAAAAGTTATGGACGGTGATAAAATGGTTACCTTATGGCGTTAAAGGGGACAATGAAAAATTTCGGTGCACTTAATTTTTGTGCTGGTGCACCTTAAATTTTTTTGTAGGTGCACCGTTGCAACCAATGCAAAAAGTTAGTCTAGAGCCCTGACTTAGTTAGGCAGGTAGAAACGTTTAGCTGTTACAGCTTTAAGGTGAGTTTGAAGAAAAAACAGATGTCAGATGAAACTGTTTTCTTTTGTAAAATATGGATGCATTTATGTTTAATTATAGAGAAGAGGGGACTTGATAAGTTTAATTCACCTTTTCAAACTTACTGTATGTTAACACCATGCTTATATTTTTCTTCCATTTCTGTTTTAATCTCTTTTTTTAACATTTAAAATAAATAAGGCTCACTTCAATTAAAAATCCAGTTGAAACTATTTTTTGGTGTAAAAGTGTGATATTGTAGCTTTAGACAAGGCTAGCTTATTTACAGAGCACAATTTAAACACAAACAAAAATAAAAACCTAAACAACAGTGATTATTATTAAATTAACTTTATAGAGAAGAGTGCAGTCACATGCACAGTTTAAAGGAGCTTATATTTGATCATTGTCAGAGTTTCACATCCTCAGAAAGACTTTAAATAAATTTAATAAAGTCTTAAATGTCATAACTCAGCAGTTTCACTCTCTCCAAGCTCATGGATGTTTTTAAAGATTATTTTAGTATAATTTAGGGCATTTGTTGATATGTAGTCATAATGGAGAAACCAGTCAGACTTTAATAATTTAATATTTCTGTTATTTATTCTCTGCGTGCTCACCACAGCGGCCACGGGGAACAGGTAGGGGTGGTTGCAGCACTTCTTCAGGTCCATCATGATGTTCAGCAGAGACACCTGGTTTCCCCCACCTTTGGAGTTCAGAGCCTCAAAGTTCCTCGTCAGGATGAACTTGTAATACTTCCTGCAGGTCAGAAAACAGAAATCAGACTGCATCAAGAAATAAAGCATAGACATGGACATAATGAGCACCATTCAACTAAAACTAAGAAATAAAGCATAGATGTAGACATAATGAGCACCATTCAACTAAAACTAAGAAATAAAGCATAGATGTAGACATAATGAGCACCATTCAACTAAAACTAAGAAATAAAGCAGATTTCAGCGTCCTCACTCTAAAATATAAACTGAAGAATTTATCAGCACCATCGTTTATCAGAAAGTGTCTGACACTCCAAACAGCACATCACAACATTTAATATTTTTATTTACATGACAGAAAAGAAGAGAGAAGTACAAACTTATAAATCCTCCCCATTTAATATCCAGCATAAATCATTATTATGTTATTTTCAGTGTTTTTGCAAGTAAATAAATAAATAATTTACTTTGTAATAATCGTTTCTCATGAAGCATTAGAACATAAAATAAAGTATTATTCAAAACTATAATTAGAAAACATTTGTGCTTTAAGAAAAAGTCGTTTTGGAAAAACATTCGTTTTGAAGTAAAAAGGAGCTTGATCAAATTTAATTTTGTGTAAAATTGGCTCATGTATGTACTGATCATTACCTGTGTTGTAATATATGGATGTCAGTACAGTATATTTTATGACTGCTTTATATTTTCATATTTAGTTTATTCTGCGTTATTTTTCCCATGGAGAGAATCAGACAGTTTTAAGAAGGGTGCATTCACATCACTCTACCTTTGGACCCACGAATGACCTAAAACCTGAGTTTTTGTTAATTTACTCCACATTAATCTGAACTCTTTTACACATGAGCAGAGAAGAAGAAAAACACTTACTCCATATAGATCATGATCTCAATGTTTTATTACCTGGTTAAATAAAGGTTAAATAAATAAAATAAAAATATTAACCTGAGCTCTTTTGCACATGAGCAGAGAAGAAGAAAAGCTTACTTCTGCATGGGGCTGAGCTCCACCCGGACGATCAGCTCCGTCTTGGCGGGCATGTTCTTGAACACGTCGGCCTTCAGCCTGCGGAGCATGTGAGGGCCCAGCAGGTCGTGAAGCTTCTTGATCTGATCCTCCTTCGAGATGTCGGCGAACTCCTCCAGGAAGCCCTCCAGGTTACTGCACAGGAGGAGAGACAGCTGTTAACGAGAGGCACCTGAAGGAGGGGGTTCAGAGACGTGGAGCATATTTACAGAGGAACTGTTAGCATCAGGAGAGGATAATAATAATAATAATAATAATAATGATAACAATAAAAATAATAATAATGGGCAGACATTAGCTCAGTTGGTAGAGCATCTGCCCTTGTACGGGGACTTCCAACCCCCAGCAGCGGCAGTAGGTTCGAATCCTGGCCACAGCCCTTTGCTGCATGTCTACCCCCCTCTCTTCACCTGCTTTCCTGTCATTCTCCAGCTGTCCTATAGAATAAAGGCTATAAAAGCCCCCAAAAAATAACTTAAAAAAAATAAAAATAAAAATAATAATAATAATAATAATAATGATAACAATAAAAATAATAATAATAATTATAATAATAATAATAATAATAATAATTATTATTATTATTATTATAATAACACTATTGTTATTTTAAAAAATATAATATAATATAATATTTGTATAGCACTTTAAAATCAGTGGTTTATGAAGTGCTTTTACAAACAGGAACAAACAAACATCAATTTCAAGAGCTTCAGCACAAGAAAAAAAACAAAAAGCTCAATATAAAACAAGGTTTTTGTAAAAAAAAAACAAAAAAAAAAAACACAAGAGCCAGAAAAATGTCATAAGGAACCGGACAATTCAAGAACGCTGCAACATAAAATATAACCAGGACCAAAACCAAAGCTAAAAAACCACAAAGATAAAAAAACAGTCAGAAAGATAGAAAGGGGCTGAAAGTAGAAAACAGAAGAACAATTATAAAAAGACAATATTAATAATGACAACAAAAATATAAAACAATAAAAGTTTCAAAGGAAGCATAGGTGAAGCAAGATAAGATAAAGTCTGAATTAAAATTAAATAAAGTCATTAAAATGTAAACAAAGGTAGAAGATGTAAATAAAAGAGGAGGGACTACAAGTAGGAGGAGATTAATGATTAGATTAATACAATAAAAAGAAAGTAAAGCAGAATAAGACAGAGATAAGAAAGAGAAAAGATAAAGACTGTGAGGAGGTGAAACATAAAAACTCCTCATAAGTTTTATTCTGGTTGATTATTTCTCCCCTTTAATAAGAGAAAGTGACGCTGTGTCGAACAGCAGCAGTCTGGACTGTTAATGAACAAAAATGAGCCAGACTGCCTGAAACTTCAGCCGGTGTTCTGGTGCACAGAGTGTCAGGATTATTTGGTGCCAGCCTAAGTGAGGATCAGTTCTGTAAAAACCATCGTTATCTGGATCACCACAAACATCTGATCTTACCAACACGCTGACCTGAGGAGATGTTATAGAAGAAGTTAGATTAATATTTGGCTCATGGAGTTTTTTCTTTTATGTTTTTATTTTTAGGTGTCTTATCCGCAGGGTTAAAGAAAGGAGACAGATACTTGATACAGAGTTTGTTAATCAGTTGTAAAAAAGTGAGAAGAAGAAAATGGCTCAACAATCAGCCTCCATCTGTAACCAAAGAGATCACTGAGATCATCATTGTTTGGAGCTTTTGACATTTTCTCTAAGATGTGCCAGAGACAAATCTGAAAGATTCTGGAAGCCTGGAGATTATACCTAAACCTAAAGATGATGCTTGTTTTGCCATACATGAAAATATAATTATTTTTTTGTTACAACTGTAAACGAGGTGAACTAAAATATTCTGTAACAGTGTTTTGTCTCGATTAGTCTTAACTGCATCAGAAGTTGATTTGAAACTTTAAATGTTGTCTGATGATCCTGTAATGACCCTGTCTGCTAACTGTTTCATTTATTTTTGTTATATTCAAAATAAATAAACACAAAGTTAACAAAATAAATTAGAGCACATAACCTCCTGAAATTGAAAACTCTGTCCAGTAGCATTTGTGTAATCTTGCTAACAAACAGACAGACACCTGCAGAAACACGACCTCTTTGGTGATGTGATTATTAAAGTGGAGAAATAATCTGTTTCCAAACTTCATTTTCTTTCTTTCCCGACAGAGGAGAGGGAAACGTTACTTGAAGCGCTCCGGCGTGAGGAAGTTCAGCAGGTGGAAAAGCTCCTCCAGGTTGTTCTGCAGAGGCGTCCCAGTCAGCAGCAGCTTGTAGTAGATCTTATACCCGTTTAAAATCCTGAAAAACTGGACAGAGATACTTTTTTATGACATAAAATCATCCTGGACTTAACGATGACCTGGATGGAAAGGACTTTAGCCCTCTTGATATTTTGGCCTTGCTGATGTTGAACAGGTTAGATAAAGTGCAGAAACACGGTCCTACCTTGGACTGGTTAAATAAACCCGGTCCTACCTTGGATTGGTTAAATAAAATGCGGTCCTACCTTGGATTGGTTAAATAAAATGTGGTCCTACCTTGGACTGGTTAAATAAAATGCGGTCCTACCTTGGATTGGTTAAATAAAATGTGGTCCTACCTTGGACTGGTTAAATAAAATGCGGTCCTACCTTGGACTGGTTAAATAAACGTGGTCCTACCTTGGACTGGTTAAATAAACGCGGTCCTACCTTGGACTGGTTAAATAAACGCGGTCCTACCTTGGACTGGTTAAATAAACGCGGTCCTACCTTGGACTGGTTAAATAAACGCGGTCCTACCTTGGACTGGTTAAATAAACGCGGTCCTACCTTGGACTGGTTAAATAAACGTGGTCCTACCTTGGACTCGTTAAATAAACATGGTCCTACCTTGGACTCGTTAAATAAACATGGTCCTACCTTGGACTGGTTAAATAAACACGGTCCTACCTTGGACTGGTTAAATAAACACGGTCCTACCTTGGACTGGTTAAATAAACACGGTCCTACCTTGGACTGGTTAAATAAACGCGGTCCTACCTTGGACTGGTTAAATAAACGTGGTCCTACCTTGGACTGGTTAAATAAACGTGGTCCTACCTTGGACTGGTTAAATAAACGTGGTCCTACCTTGGACTGGTTAAATAAACGTGGTCCTACCTTGGACTGGTTAAATAAACGCGGTCCTACCTTGGACTGGTTAAATAAACGTGGTCCTACCTTGGACTGGTTAAATAAATGTGGTCCTACCTTGGACTGGTTAAATAAACGTGGTCCTACCTTGGACTCGTTAAATAAACGCAGTCCTACCTTGGACTCGTTAAATAAACATGGTCCTACCTTGGACTGGTTAAATAAACGCGGTCCTACCTTGGACTGGTTAAATAAACGTTGTCCTACCTTGGACTGGTTAAATAAACGTGGTCCTACCTTGGACTCGTTAAATAAACGTTGTCCTACCTTGGACTGGTTAAATAAACGTGGTCCTACCTTGGACTGGTTAAATAAACGTGGTCCTACCTTGGACTGGTTGTTCTTTAGCCTGTGGGCTTCGTCCACCACCAGGCAGGCCCAGGTGATGGAGCCCAGGATGGCCTGATCGATGGTGATCAGCTCGTAGGATGTCAGCAGGACGTGGAACTTGATGGGACTGTCCTTCTGTGGAGGAGCCGACAAATCAATAAAATCTGAAATAACGTGTCTCAGTGAAGCTGAGGGAACTTGACCAACCTTCATGCGAAACACTTTCCGTCCCATTTTCACAGAGCTGTCCTCGAAGGTGAACTCGTTCTCCCGGATGATCGCCCTGCTGTCTTTGTCTCCGGTGTACGTCACCACGTAGAAGTCCGGCGCCCACATCTCGAACTCCCTCTCCCAGTTTATGATGGTGGAGAGGGGGGCGCTGACCAGGAAGGGGCCCTTAGAGTGACCCTGCAGAAAAAAACTCACTAAAATATCTGTTTTTACTTTTCAAAGTGACTCAGGCTTTAGTTTTAGTCTCATGTCTAAATCATGAAATCAGTCTGGTGAGATTTTATTTTTGTTGAAGTTGAATATTTCCTCTCCTGGATCAGAGCTTTTGTAAAAGTGTTAGACAAGCTCAGTTTGCTCCGTAGGTAAATGAAGGCCTCACCTCTTTGTACAGCGAGTAGAGGAAGACGATGGTCTGCACCGTCTTGCCTAGTCCCATCTCGTCGGCGAGGATGGTGTCGGTGCCCTGCGCCCACGAGAACCGGAGCCAGTTCAGGCCCTCCAGCTGGTACGGGTGCAGCGTCCCCCCCGTGGCGTTGATGTACCACGGCTGGTGCTCGAACTTGATTGTTGGCTGTGAGAAATAATCAGAGTTTTTATGCTTTGGCATCAACAGGTCTGCAGCATTTAAAAAAGAAACTCATGTCTGTACAGTAATAAAGCTCTGCAAAAATAATGTGATTGTCATTTATTACTGTCTCAGTGTGTATGCAGGCAGATTTAAAATATTCAAAACATGTATAAGCATGAAGAAATGTGCCTAAATATGCCATAGTCTCATAACATTTAAGAAAGCAGAGCTGCAGTTGTTGCCATTCAAAGATTCTTATTGCTGAATTCACTTTAAAGAAATTTAATAAATGCCTTAAAGCTGATCCTGATAGAGAAGCTGAGACTACCTTTAACTCTGTTTGCCTTAGTAAATTAAGTTTTACTGCTTAAATTTAAATTCAAACTTACAGATGTCAGTATAATAACCCTTATGATGGTGCTGTATTTGGTCCTTGTTGTAGATATGTTCACATCTGTGGTGTAAATATGGTTAATAGTTAATACTGTGTACACCTCCACCTCATTCAGAGTCTCATTTCCACCTTATTTTTACTTATTTTCCTTCATAATGCAGTTGATATTGCATAAAGGCTCTGCATGTTGCAACCTGTTCCTGCTCTTTTCATTCATTTTCATTTTAGTCATACTTATTCTATTTTAATTTTATTTTAATTCTAATATATTTTAGTTTAGCTAAATTAATGCTCCTCTCTATTCTAATGTCTTCATCAGATATTTCTAAATGCTATGCTGTGTGTAAGAACAGCTGAAACAACCAAATGTCCCCTTGGGCATAAAAAAAGTATTTCTGATTTTGATTATTACATTTTAAATCAAATTGTTAAACTGAGTTTTTTATTTTTTTTTTTTTACAAATGTTAAGGTGTCGATGATAAACTTCTTCTGACATTACGAGACAGATCTCAACTTCATCACTCAGAAGCACAAACTTCAGGAGTTCTGCAGAAAAATAAAAATCTTATTTTCTCCTAAAAGCTCCTCGTTCCTTCTCAGAGCCAATCACAAGGCCACTTATGGCCCTTTTCCATCAGCCCTACTCGACTCTACCCGGCTCTGCTCTACTCGCCTTGTGCTGCTTTTCCATTAGCCCCAGTCGCCTGCCTAACAGGGTGCAGTGTCGCTGTAAACAGCTGAGCGGCTCTGTGGTGACGTCATTTTGAGCGCGACACAACAATCTGTGGCTTTTTTTCACAAACCGAGTAAAAAAGGAAAGCAGAAGAAGGCTGCAGGTGGTAAGAAGAAATACCCCTTGAGAAGCACAGGAGAGTTTTGGAAGCTATACAACAGAATGAAGCCGAGGACGAGAGCAATCCAGCTGCAAAGAAAAGACGGATGAGGGTAAGCTAATGGTAGCTACCGCTAGCATGCTAGGTCATCGCGCTCATGACTCATTGATGACGACATTGTCTGACCAATCAGTAGCCGGCAGTCGGTGACGTCATCTTTTAGTATGGACTCAGCTCGCTTGGAACCAGAGCGGAGTAGGTACTAAAACTAGCTTGTTTTAGGAGGTACCAGGCTAGTGGAAACACGCTGCTAATCAAGAAGGGCCAAGGCGTGCTAGTGGAAAAGGGCCAATAGAGAGACAGACTACACACTCCCAGATGAATTTAATGAGCATGTGCAGCAGCTTTAAAAGTCTGAACACTGACAGGGATGTTTGAGGATTAAATCAGCACATCATCTGTCAAATCTGATAAACACGCTCAGATCTGTGGCCTCAAACGACACTTCAGATGTGACGATGTGGAGAGCTTTAGGGAAAAACAGAATTAATAATAAAAACTTTATTTATGAAGCACTTCAGCCAAACTGCTGCACATGGCTGACACAGAAACCTGATGACACGCATTAAAAAAGAAAAACTTTCTGTTTAACCAGTTTAAACAGTGATGTAGAGAAAAGAGTCAAACAGCTGGAGACTCAAACAGGAAGTCAGTATGAAGAGAACGTGATACTGAGCTGTTCATCCTCACAGTTTAGCAGTTTAAGTGAACTTTAAGTTTGTTTTTATTTCATTAAGCAGCATCTCTGAACCTCCATACCAGTGCAGCAGATGAATATGAACTCCTCATAAATGATTTTATTTTTTATTTCTCCATTAGACCTGAACAGGAGCTGCAGCTTTAACCCTAACCCACAGCATAAAGAGCATCTACACTCACGTCGATGATGGGGGCGTCAGGAGGAACCTCCCTCTTCTGATGGTCCTCCTTCAGCTTCTTTCCTTTCCTCACCACCAGGGGACGCTGGTCCTCCCCCAGGATCTGCTCCCTGTCACGAGAAAGAGAAGTCCATCAGACGGGTTTAAGAGAACGTCTGCCTTCATATGATCATCAGGTCAGACAGTCAGTGAAGCAGAGATGGACTTTTTTATTTAAGGATGAAGCATCGACAGCAGGGACGACCAGTTTGAACTCACGAGCTAAAACGACGTCTGCATTCATAAACACGCGCTCACCTGTGCTAAACTGCCTCTGCCGACAATCATACTACACCAGAGTAAGATGGCAATGTTAGACGGAGAAAATCATTTTGGAGAAACTGAGATTAAAGTTGAAATAACGAGATTAAAGTTGAAGTACTGAGAAAAAAAGTATTGAGAATATATAAATGTATTTATACTTTTTTTTTTTAAACAGTGATTTTTATTGAGCATTAATAGAATAATACAAAGTTACAGTTATAAAGTTAACACAATGCTCTATTTTTTAAATTTTTCCCCCCTCCCCCAACCCGTGAACATGATGGACACCAATCCAGATATTAAAAGCAAATTAATAATAAGATGAATAAATAATGAGTGTGTAGATGATAACAATAGTGTAAAAACAATAACAAATGTATACATAAATAAGTACATTTAAGTTCAAATACACAAACACATAGCAAATAGTAAGATAAAATTTAAAACTATAATAATAAACAAAAAATAAGTAATAAAAATAAAAATAAAAATAAAAAAAAAGAAAAGGAGAAAATATACATATATATACAAAATAAAAAATAAAAATAATAATCATAATAATAATTAAAAAAAAAAAAAAAAAAAAAGGGGGGGATCATCAATACTTAGGCTGTGCACTCCCAAGGGTAAGGATCATATATAATTTAACACAAACTTAAATTCATGATGGCTGCTATACTACAAGTTAGATGGGCAGGGTTTTAAGTTTATCAAGATAGAGTAATACTGGGTTCCATACAGAGAAAAACTTGTCCCTTGACCCCCTAAGGGTATATTTAATTTTCTCTAATGACAACAACTGTGCCAGGTCACTAAACCACAGAGATACCTTTGGTGGATGTTTGGATTTCCAATGTAGTAGTATTCTTCTACGCATAGTAATGTTGCAAAAGCAATTATATTTTTGTAATTTTTCCTCACACATGGCTTCTACCTGTGGTACCGAAAATGGCTGTTACTGCATCAGGATGGAGGACAATATTCAGCGCTTCTGACAGAGTCTTAAAGATAGTAGACCAATAGGTTGTTAAAGCTGAACATGACCAAAACATATGTGTCAAGTCAGCAGAAGAGTGACTGCATCTGTCGCAGCTTGCATTTATATTAGGATATATTTTGGCCAGTCTTGCTTTGGAGTAGTGGATGCGATGTAGTATCTTGAACTGTATTACACTCAATTTAGCACAAGAGGTGCTATCATTTACTCTTAGTAGTGCTCTTTCCCAGGTGTCATCATCTAAAACGACCCCAAGTTCACTCTCCCAATCTGCCTTGATTTTTGTCAGGTTATGTTTTTATAAGATGTTATATAATCACAGATTCTTGCAATGAGGCTCTTAGGATTCAATGGAGAGTCTAACAAATTATCTAGGCCAGAAGATGATGTTATGCGGGGGAAGTTGGGGTCATGACATTGTAGGAAGTGGCGAACTTGAAAATATCGGAATAAGCTAGACCGGGAAGGTCAAATTTAAGAGATATATCCTCAAAGCTTGCAAAAATACCATTTATATACATATCCTTAAAATTTTGAATGCCCTGTCTTTTCCAAAGAGAAAATTCAGGGTCTAATCTACCTGGGGGAAAAAGATGATTATTATGTATGGGACTTAGATGGACAAGTTTTCCAAACCCTAAGTAACGTCTGAGTTGAAACCATATTTTAAGGGTGTTAGTCACTACTGGATTGTTGGTGTATTGCGAGATAGAGAGAGGAAGGTTGGAAGTGACCAGAGCTCTTAGAGAAGTGGAGACACAAGATCTAGCTTCAAGGTCACACCAATCAGTATTGGGAGTGTGAAGCCAGTAGAGGATTTTTTGAATGTTTGAAGCCCAATAATAGTGACAAAAATTTGGAAGAGCCAGGCCACCTTGGTTCTTCGGTCTCTGTAACAACTCCAAACGTATTCTGGGCTTCTTCCCTTCCCATAAAAATGAAAGCAAAGTTTTATCAATAGCTTTGAAAAAAGATTTAGTGAGATGGTTTTTTGTGGGGAGAAAAAGGTATATAAATTTAGGTAGCACATTCATCTTAATACAGTTTACTTTCCCTGCCAGAGACAGGTGAAGTAATCTCCATCTCTTTAGGTCTAATTTAATTTTCTCAAACAGCAAACAAAAGTTTTCTTGATAAAGATCTCTCATATCTCTAGTTATCTTTATGCCCAAGTATTTAAAGCCTTTTTTTGACAATTGAAATGGTAAAACACCGTCCTGTATTTGAAGAGCCAAGTCATTAATGGGATAACATTCGCCTTTACTAAAGTTCTGTTTGTACCCCGAAAAAGCACCAAATTTACTCAGTGTGTGAATAACATGGGAAGCACCTGAGACAGGATCAGACAAATATATTAATAGATCATCTGCGTACAGGGATACTCTATGCTCCATCCCACCTCTTTTAATCCCTGTAATTGATGGTAAAGTTCTAAGTGTTATTGATAGGGGCTCAATGGCTAAGGCAAATAGCAACGGGCTGATTGGGCAACCCTGACGGGTACCTCTTGACAACTGAAAATACTGTGAACGCTTACCATTTGTAATTATCGAGGCTCGGGGGGAGATATATAAAAGTTTGATCCATGAAATCAAACTGGGGCCGTATCCAAATTTATTTAAACATGCAAACAAGTATCCCCATTCGACCCTATCAAATGCTTTCTCTGCGTCCAGTGCAACCACCACCTCAGGTACCACACTGGACGCAGGAGAATATATAACATTTAAGAGCCGACGAATGTTAGTAAATGAATGCCGGCTTAAAATAAAACCAGTTTGTTCAGCTGATATCACATCGTGCATAGTGGTTTCTAGGCGTAAAGCGAGGACTTTGGCCAGAATCTTCACATCTGAGTTAAGGAGGGAGATTGGCCGGTAGGAACCGTGATTCTGTGCTTTCTTTACCTGGCTTAAGCAGGAGGGTGATTGATGCTTCAGTCAATGTCTGCGGAGTGAGCCATTGGATAGAGAATCATTAAACATATCAAGTAGCATTGCTGAGAGCTTATTAGAGAACTTTTTAAAAAACTCTATGGGATACCCATCTGGGCCTGGCGCTTTGCCACTCTGCATAACGTTTATTGCATTTGTAATTTCAGTTCGATTTAGCGGGAGCTCAGTCTCAGTTCTATGAGCTGTTGTTACAGAAGGAGCTTGAAGATTATCAAAAAAGTGTTCCATGTCAGAGCAATCATTTGTCGTCTCTGATGTGTACAAATTCGAATAATATTTAACAAATGTTTCTTTAATTTCTTCTGGATCAATAGTTAGTACTCCGTTATCTTTCCGTATTTGTGGGATTTGCTGAGAAGCTGATTGGCATTTAAGTTGGTGTGCCAGTAGTCGACCAGCTTTATCACCATGTTCATAAACATACCCCCGTGATTTCAATAAGAGATGTACTGTTTTTTCTGTTGATAATAGATTATACTGTGTTTGAAGATCCAGCTTCTTTTTATAGAGCTGAGGAGAGGGTAAGGTTGAGTACTGGGCATCTACCATGTGTATTGCTTTCGAAAGCTCCTCGAATTTAGTTCTTTTCATTTTACTTACTTTTGCTGAATATGATATAATTTCACCCCTGATTACAGCTTTTAGTGTTTCCCACAGGAGTGAAGGGGAAATATCATCTTTTTTATTAGAGTCTATAAAGTCATCTATTTTTTGGGATATCATTTTACAAAAGCTCTCATCAGCTAGAAGATTTCTATCTAATTTCCAGGAAGGGCGTTCTGATTGGCAGAGTGAAAATGCCAGGTCCAGTAAAACAGGAGCGTGATCTGACTCTATTATAGTTGAATATTCTATCTTTTTTACAAAGGGGAGAAGATTTTGGTCAATAAAGAAATAGTCTATTCTACTGTATGAGTGGTGTACATTAGAAAAAAAAGAGAAGGACTTGTTATGTGGAAATAGAAAACGCCAGGGGTCAACACTTCCTATCTGGTTCATGAAGACTGATAATAGCTTGGCTTTTTTAGAAAGGTCTACAGATGTGAAGCTGGAGCGGTCAAGTGTTGGATTCATGACACAGTTCAAGTCTCCACCAAAAATCAGTTGTTGTGAATTCAGGTCTGGGATTAGAGATATGATTTTACTCACAAATGCATCATCATCCCAGTTTGGGGCATATATATTGACCAGAACCACAGGCTTATGATAGAGGAGCCCTGGGACCATCACATATCGTCCTTGCGGATCCGAAATAACAGCAGTTGCATTAAACTGAACTTTTTTGTGAATCAATATAGCTGTACCACGAGTTTTAGAATCAAGACTAGAGTGAAATACGTTTCCAACCCACCCTTTTTTTAGCCTGACCTGATCTTTTAAAAGGAGATGAGTTTCCTGGAGAAATGCTATGTCACACTTTAGATACTTAAGATGATTGAATATCCTGGCTCTTTTAACAGGCCCATTCAAACCCTTAACGTTCCAACTAATAAATCGTATAGCAGCCATCATTGTATCAATACCATTCACCATGATTGAATTAAGAAAATAAAAGATAAGGATAAATAATAAGATGAATAACAATGGTTGAGTTAAAGTGCACAATTGACTTCAGATCTTCTCTTAAACAATAAAAAACAAGTATATGCTGTAAGAATGTGGTGGTGTCCCTTTCCCTATCCTTATCTAAGATCAACAACAAAACTAGAACTAAAAATAAGCCTATACTTGTCGCTTTCTCTGAGGCAAGCTGCAGGCAAAACATTATTTGAACGAACTTCTGGTTGCAATTTCTGTCCATTTTGTCCAGGGAGGCTCCCAGTTCCTATTCTAAACAGTTTTAGAACCCTCTAACAGCAGGTTAGTACTCACATATAAAAGAAAGTGCACACATTGAACTCTGTGCGGCATTAAAGCTGACCAGTCTGACGCCCTGTGAATGACCATACCTCGGGTCCGCGGGCCGCAGGTTGCAACCTCTCTGCCATAAAGGTGGACGTCTGTTCTCAAGCTGACACTCATCATCAGGCTGTACAGACCATACTGTGACCCGAAGTCCTATTCTTCATCCAAAGTTTTGGTCGAAAAACTTCTGGGCTTCCTCGGGTGAATCAAAAGTAAACACGTCTCCTCCGTGCATCACTCGCAGCCGGGCCGGGTACAGCAGGTGGAATTTGACGTTCTTCCGATACAAAGCCTGTTTGACGCCGTTAAATGCAGCTCTCTTCTTGGCGAGTGTCGCACTAACATCCTGATAAATCCGTATAGTGGCATCCTTATATTTGAGCTCGTGGTTTCTGGCCCAGCGAAGCACCGCTTCCCTCTGTTGAAATCTGGAGAAACAGACCAGGTACGTGCGGGGGGATGATCTCTGACTGGCTCTGAAGGTCGGGGTCCGGTGGGCTCTCTCCAGCTCAGGCGGTGAAGAAAAAACGTCGGGGCCCATCAGCTCCATCAGAACATCAGCCATGAACTTTAGTGGATCTTTGCCATCTTCACTACCTTCGAATACCAGAATACGGAGATTACATCTCCGTGAGCGTTCTCGAGGTCGTCACATCGGTCCAGCAGCGACTGGTTCTGGCTCTGAAGGGTTTTGATCGGATTCCGCTGCTGTTAGCCGTTCAAAGTTTTCACCTGATACAGATTCAACGGAGGTAAGACGGCTCTGAAAAGAGGTCACCGTAGCCTTGAGCGAGTCAAGTGAAGCCTGTATCGGTCTAACTGCATCTTGAATCAGGAGTGAAACGTCCTCCTTGAGTGAAGTTCTCTGTTTAGCGAATTCAGCAGACAGTTGATCCATAGCCACCACTGTGCCTGGAGGTGTAACGGGCGTGACGAGAGCTTCAGCGTCAGGGCTGTTAGCAGCAAAGGATGCTAACTTAGCCGCAGCACGTGTAGCTGGAGTTTGCGTATCTGTTGTCATTTTCCCGTGCTTTGGCATGCTCCTACTTGAGTAAAAGAGGTTGAACTGTTTTCGGGAGTTAAAACTCTACTGGAAAACACCCAAAAGTTTGTTTATAAGGGAAGTTAATGAAAAAGGAACCGGGAGCCTTCACACATGCGCCCTCTCTCTACATGTCGTAAACCGGAAGCCAATGTATTTATACTTTGCACGACAAATTTATTTTTGACTTTTTTTCTCAACATTTTAACTTTAACCTCATCATTTTGACTTTTACCACAGAATTGTTTTTCAACTTTATTGTCCACATTTCAACTTTGAACTTGTCATTTTGATTTTTATCTCAACCTGTTGAAAATTATTTTTCCATCTTCATGGCCCTGATGCTCCTCTGCAGACTTTTCCTCCTGACTGAATAACTCCTCACCTGAGCAGGTCAGTCTGCAGACGCCTCGTCTCCTCCTGGTCTATAAACTCTGAACACAGGAACATGAAGCTACGAGCAGTCTGATCGACCTAATATGGTGATGTACTTCCTACATGACCATATTAGGTCTGATTGAATTAAGTCTGTCAGACATTTTAGTCTAGTTTTTATTTGTTGATGAACATGTCCGTTAGTTTAGTTTTTGTTTTTATGAGTCACTGTGTAGTTGAAAAAGGTTGATGATGAAAACTATTAAACAAATGACCCGTGTTAAAAGCCGACCTGTGGTCCCAGTATGCAGACTTATGGCCGTCGTATTCTGGGATGTCGAAGTCGTCGACCTCCCAGGTGCACTGGTCGTACGGCAGGTCTCTCCACTTGATGAGGTAGTGGACGTCCCCGTCTTTATCAAAGCTGAAAACAGAAGAGAGCAGAATCTTTAATAATCAGACTCTTTAAACAGTTATCATGCATCTGTGTTGTCATGGTTACTCAAACCTCAAATCTCCCTGACACAGAGGCTGTGTCCGAAATCGTCCACTCATTCACTCACTCACTATTCCCTATATAGTGTAAATGAAATAGTGGACTACATAGGGAATGACCAAACGACATTTCGGACACTACACTGAAATTTTCTGAACGTCGTAGCGTCAGCTGATGAGCCGTTATCCCTGTGACGGAAGTGGATGCGTAGAAAATCACCTAAACAAACCAATTTTTATTTTTAACAAACCGGGCATTTGGGAGGATAAGTAGCAGATTTCGAAGCTGTTTGCAGCCGCTAAAAGACGTTAAAAAGCAGCGCTGTGAAGGTTTTAAAGATACTCCAACGTTTATTTACATTTATGAATGAAAGCAGCGCCTAACAGTCTTCCTTCTCTTCTTCTTCTATGGAAAAACACGACCGCATTGCATTGTGGTATACGGGAGTACGGTGTAGTGTACATCGCATGTACACTCAAATTTGCTGTGCATTGTGGGTATTTTGTAGTGCACTATATAGTGGATGAAATTAACTGCTGAGAATTCGGACACCACTACAAAATGGCGAACACACTATATAGTGACTATATAGTGAATAGTGAGTGATTTCGGACACAGCCAGAGTCTCAGACTCAGAGGTCAAAGGTCACGGGGGCTCGGAGTGTTTTCACTGTTTTCAATCTTCTAATCTTTATTATATATTATTAACTATTTTTACGTAAAGCACTTTGTGCCACAACATGTCTGAAAAGAGCTCCACACATGAACTTTGACCTCCTGCCAGTCCGCCTGTGTTTTTCCCACCTGTGGTTGAGGATGCGGTGGATGACCATCCACTCGGGCTTGATGCCGTAGCGGTAGAAGCGCTCCTCCATCACGGCGTACTGCGGGTCTTTGCTCTTCCTCTTCTCGCTGTTCAGCTCCTCCTCTCCTGAGCCGTAGTCGTACGGCGGCGGCTCGTCCATGTCGTTCTTCCTCTGGTAGTTTCGGTACATGACGGTGTGGTAGAGCTCCAGCTGTGCAGGTAAATCAATCAAATCAATCAGATCAATCAGATCAGATCAATCAAATCAATCAGATCAATCAGATCAATCAGATCAGATCAATCAAATCAATCAGATCAATCAAATCAATCAGATCAATCAAATCAATCAGATCAATCAGATCAATCAAATCAATCAGATCAATCAAATCAATCAGATCAATCAGATCAGATCAATCAAATCAATCAGATCAGATCAATCAAATCAATCAGATCAATCAAATCAATCAGATCAGATCAATCAAATCAATCAGATCAATCAAATCAATCAGATCAATCAGATCACATCAATCAGATCAATCAGATCAATCAGATCAATCAAATCAATCAGATCAATCAAATCAATCAGATCAATCAGATCAGATCAATCAAATCAATCAGATCAATCAAATCAATCAGATCAATCAGATCAATCAGATCAATCAAATCAATCTCTGGATTATTTATTTATATCAGAGACCAGTCTAATCAGATCAGACCAGAGCTAATGAAGAGGAGGAGGAGGTCAAATTAATTAAAGAGGATGTCGTTTCTAAACGAGCAGACTGTTCAAACATGACTAAATTAAAGTCTGAATACTTTCTGCTCTCTGATGTAGTTTGGACTCTTTGACAGTTTAGTGTTCCATAGAAACTCATTCATTCAGACTGTGGCAGAAACATCATTAAGGAGCGTTTCTGCAGCTATAAGACGGTACAATCAGCTCTGCTCCGTCACCATAAACTGTGAAATCACTATGTGCAACTACTGTGCACTTATCTAACATTGTGCAATTAAATGTGCAATTAAGGTGCAAATCCTCAGTCCTCTAACAATGTGCAATTACAGTGTGGAAGTACACCCATGTACAACCACTTATCCCACGTGCAATGACTTACTAAATGTGTAGATTATCTTTATAGGATTTGCTTTTAGTTTTGTATCCAGGCCCTTTGTATATTTTATATTTTATGTCTTATAGGTAGAATTATGTAGATGCTGCTATTTTTATACCTAAGTCTATTTTTTAATTAATGCTGTCCACTTTGCTGCTGTAACACTGTAAATTTCCCCATGTGGGATGAATAAAGGTTTATTCTATACTATTATATTCTATATCATATATTATATCTAAACCGAAGAGACATTTGTTCCATTGGCCCATGGTAATGTTAAAGACTTGAGCTTTATACTGTTTTTAATGGGGATGCACAACATTGGATTTATACCCTTTTATCATAAGGAAGTTTCTCCAAACTCAATATATAATAATATAATAAAGCTTTTCTTATTGTCTAGACCACAAAGCCCCACATTAACTACAGCTGACCTGTTTCCTTTATGATAAAGGTCTTAATCTGTTTAACAGATATGAAGCAACAAATATTTTATTCTTCAATAAACCTTTAAATTAACAAAGAAGACATTCAGTGGGGAAAACCTTTACGGGTCGATGGTACGTTCTGCCAATAATTCAGCCAACCAATCAGATATGCATGTCCAATTAAAGCAGCCAAAACATGGTGGAGTATTTCACTTTATAAACAAAGACAGGGTGGAGTATTTCACTTTATAAACAAAGACAGGGTGGAGTATTTTAGTTTATGAACAAAGACAGGGTGGAGTATTTTAGTTCATAAACAAAGACAGGGTGGAGTATTTTAGTTCATAAACAAAGAGGGTGGAGTATTTTAGTTCATAAACAAAGACAGGGTGGAGTATTTCACTTTATAAACAAAGACAGGGTGGAGTATTTCACTTTATAAACAAAGACAGGGTGGAGTATTTTAGTTTATAAACAAAGACAGGGTGGAGTAGTTTAGTTTATAAACAAAGACAGGGTGGAGTATTTTAGTTTATAAACAAAGACAGGGTGGAGTATTTCACTTTATAAACAAAGACAGGGTGGAGTATTTCACTTTATAAACAAAGACAGGGTGGAGTATTTTAGTTCATAAACAAAGAGGGTGGAGTATTTTAGTTCATAAACAAAGACAGGGTGGAGTATTTCACTTTATAAACAAAGACAGGGTGGAGTATTTTAGTTTATGAACAAAGACAGGGTGGAGTATTTTAGTTCATAAACAAAGAGGGTGGAGTATTTCAGTTTATGAACAAAGACAGGGTGGAGTATTTTAGTTCATAAACAAAGACAGGGTGGAGTATTTCAGTTCATAAACAAAGAGGGTGGAGTATTTCAGTTTATAAACAAAGAGTGTGGAGTATTTTAGTTCATAAACAAAGACAGGGTGGAGTATTTTAGTTTATAAACAAAGACAGGGTGGAGTATTTTAGTTTGTAAACAAAGACAGGGTCGAGTATTTTAGTTTATAAACAAAGACAGGGTGGAGTATTTTAGTTCATAAACAAAGACAGGGTGGAGTATTTCAGTTCATAAACAAAGACAGGGTGGAGTATTTTAGTTTATAAACAAAGACAGGGTGGAGTATTCTAGTTTATAAACAAAGACAGGGTGGAGTATTTTAGTTCATAAACAAAGACAGGGTGGAGTATTTCATTTCATAAACAAAGAGGGTGGAGTATTTCAGTTTATAAACAAAGACAGGGTGGAGTATTTCAGTTCATAAACAAAGAGGGTGGAGTATTTCAGTTTATGAACAAAGACAGGGTGGAGTATTTTAGTTTATATACAAAGACAGGGTGGAGTATTTTAGTTTATAAACAAAGACAGGGTGGAGTATTTTAGTTCATAAACAAAGACAGGGTGGAGTATTTTAGTTTATAAACAAAGACAGGGTGGAGTATTTTAGTTCATAAACAAAGACAGGGTGGAGTATTTCAGTTCATAAACAAAGAGGGTGGAGTATTTCAGTTTATAAACAAAGACAGGGTGGAGTATTTCAGTTCATAAACAAAGAGGGTGGAGTAGTTCAGTTTATGAACAAAGACAGGGTGGAGTATTTTAGTTTGTAAACAAAGACAGGGTCGAGTATTTTAGTTTATAAACAAAGACAGGGTGGAGTATTTCAGTTCATAAACAAAGACAGGGTGGAGTATTTCAGTTCATAAACAAAGAGGGTGGAGTATTTCAGTTTATAAACAAAGAGTGTGGAGTACTTTAGTTTATAAACAAAGACAGGGTGGAGTATTTCAGTTTATAAACAAAGAGTGTGGAGTATTTTAGTTTTCAGTTTATAAACAGAGACTGGGTGGAGTATTTAAGTTTATAAACAAAGACAGGGTGGAGTATTTTAGTTTCGGTTTATAAACAAAGATAGGGGCCCTCTTTATAAACAAAGACAGGGTGGAGTATTTCAGTTCATAAACAAAGAGGGTGGAGTATTTCAGTTCATAAACAAAGAGGGTGGAGTATTTCAGTTTATAAACAAAGACAGGGTGGAGTATTTCAGTTCATAAACAAAGAGGGTGGAGTATTTCAGTTTAAGAGGGTGAAGTATTTCAGTTTATAAACAAAGAGGGTGGAGTATTTCAGTTTATAAACAAAGAGGGTGGAGTATTTCAGTTTATAAACAAAGACAGGGTGGAGTATTTCAGTTCATAAACAAAGAGGGTGGAGTATTTCAGTTTATAAACAAAGAGGGTGAAGTATTTCAGTTTATAAACAAAGAGGGTGGAGTATTTCAGTTTATAAACAAAGACAGGGTGGAGTATTTCAGTTCATAAACAAAGAGGGTGGAGTATTTCAGTTTATAAACAAAGAGGGTGAAGTATTTCAGTTTATAAACAAAGAGGGTGAAGTATTTCAGTTTATAAACAAAGAGTGTGGAGTATTTTAGTTTTCAGTTTATAAACAGAGACTGGGTGGAGTATTTAAGTTTATAAACAAAGACAGGGTGGAGTATTTTAGTTTCGGTTTATAAACAAAGATAGGGGCCCTATTCTACGAAGGAAGTTCAGCCTAGCGAGATAGCCTTGGAGCTACCTCGCTGAACTGAGCGCATTAGCCAGCGGTCTCGCTCAGCGGTTTGACGACACTGGTTATCAACCTCATAAGTAGATCCAGCTTTGCAATGAGCGCGTGCACACATATGAGGCGGAGCCCGCCGCATCTGACCAATCGCGAACACGGACCAGTCTGGAGCGTCAGAGCAGGCAGGAGAGAGAAGGACCGCATACTTCACACAGGAGGAGCAGGAGGCGATCATGACAGAGTATGAAGAAGTAAAACATGTAATAAACGTCAAAAGCAACACCGTCACCGCTGCAAAAGCACGGAAGGAGAGCTGGCAGAAAATTGCTGACAGTCTAAATGCATAAGTAAAGCGCACAAAAAATCTTTGGTGCCATTATCATCCTGAAATAGCACTGTTCAACATGCACTTTTACTGTAACATGCACCAGACATGTCTAATTTCAAGATGAATTCATTCATTGGTTCATTCCTATCCTGTTTACATTTTTTGTGTGATATGTAGGCCACATGAGCCCTACATGAATTCCTGTCACAATTTTAAGACATGCAATAAAATATTGTCATGGAACAGAAGTGTTGGCATTGAAGATCACGTTACGGCAATGAGAGTCCTCCCCCAGATTTTACTCCTGCAGAGGAGCTGGCCGAGAGAGCTCATTGGTCAGTGGGTGGGGATTTTATAGTCCGCGAGTAAAATCTGGAACCTAACCTGCCCCAGAGCAGGTTAGCCGTTCAGCGTACGTTGCCATAGAGACTCGCCTCGCTAAGGAGTGATCCCGTCTCGTAGAACAGGGAAACCGGAACCTCCCCTCAAAGCTACCTCGCTAGGCAGTAATCCTGCTTCGTAGAACAGGCCCAGGAGATGGAAACTCTCTTCCATCCCTGTAATTAAAACATAAAGTCACTGGCATTAAAATCATTTCAATAAACAAATCAGTGTTTGTTGTTGTTATAATCTGAACTTGGCAGTTTTCTAAATGATCCTAATGCAGGTTTTTATATAAAGTTGGTCTGACTTTTTAAGAACAGGCCCAGGGTGGAGTATTTTAGTTTAAGAACAAAGACAGGGTGGAGTATTTTAGTTTAAGAACAAAGACAGGGTGGAGTATTTTAGATTTCAGTTTATAAACAAAGACAGGGTGGAGTATTTTAGTTTTCAGTTTATGAACAAAGACAGGGTGGAGTATTTTAGTTTTCAGTTTATAAATAAAGACAGGGTGGAGTAATTCAGTTTTGCGTTTATGAACAAAGACAGGGTGGAGTATTTTAGTTACCATTTAAGAACAAAGACAGGGTGGAGTATTTTAGTTTTCAGTTAATGAACAAAGACAGGGTGGAGTATTTTAGTTTTCAGTTTATAAACAATGCAGGGTGGAGTAATTCAGTTTTCTGTTAATGAAAAAAGACAGGGTGGAGTATTTTAGTTTTCCGTTTATGAACAAAGACAGGGTGGAGTATTTTAGTTTTCAGTTTATAAACAAAGACAGGGTGGAGTATTTAAGTTTATAAACAAAGACAGGGTGGAGTAATTAAGTTTTCTGTTAATGAAAAAAGACAGGGTGGAGTATTTTAGTTTTCCGTTTATGAACAAAGACAGGGTGGAGTATTTTAGTTTTCAGTTTATAAACAAAGACAGGGTGGAGTATTTAAGTTTATGAAAAAAGACAGGGTGGAGTAATTAAGTTTTCCGTATATAAACAAAGCCAGGGTGGAGTATTTCAGTTTATAAACAAAGACAGGGTGGAGTATTTTAGTTTTCAGTTTATAAACAAAGACAGGGTGGAGTTGGAGTATTCTAGTTTTCAGTTTATAAACAAAGATAGGGTGGAGTATTTTAGTTAATGGACAAAGACAGGGTAGAGTATTTTAGTTTTCAGTTTATAAACAAAGACAGGGTGGAGTATTTTAGTATTCTGTTTATGAAAAAAGACAGGGTGGAGTATTTTCGTTTTCAGGTTATAAACAAAGACAGGGTGGAGTTGGAGTATTCTAGTTTTCAGTTTATAAACAAAGACAGGGTGGAGTATTTTAGTTGATGAACAAAGACAGGGTGGAGTATTTTAGTTTTCAGTTTATAAACAAAGACAGGGTGGAGCAATTCAGTTTTCCGTTTATGAGCAAAGACAGGGTGGAGTATTTTAGTTTTCAGTTAATGAACAAAGACAGGGTGGAGTATTTCAGTTTATAAACAAAGACAGGGTGGAGTAATTTAGTTGTCCGAATATGAACAAAGACAGGGTTGAGTATTTTAGTTTATAAACAATGATAGGGTGGAGTATTTTAGTTTTCAGTTTATAAACAGAGACAGGGTGGAGTAATTTAATTTTCCGTTCATGAACAAAGACAGGGTGGAGTATTTTAGTTTTCCGTTTATGAACAAAGACAGGGTGGAGTATTTTAGTTTTCAGTTAATGAACAAAGACAGGGTGGAGTATTTTAGTTTTCAGTTTATAAACAATGCAGGGTGGAGTAATTCAGTTTTCTGTTAATGAAAAAAGACAGGGTGGAGTATTTTAGTTTTCCGTTTAAGAACAAAGACAGGGTGGAGTATTTTAGTTTTCAGTAAATGAACAAAGACAGGGTGGAGTAATTCAGTTTATAAACAAAGACAGGGTGGAGTATTTCAGTTTTCTGTTTATGAACAAATCAGGGTGGAGTATTTTAGTTTTCAGTTTATAAACAAAGACTGGATGGAGTATTTTAGTTTTCAGCTTATAAAAAAAGACAGGGTGGAGTATTTCAGTTTATAAACAAAGACAGGGTGGAGCAATTCAGTTTTCCGTTTATGAACAAAGACAGGGTGGAGTATTATAGTTTTCCGTTTAAGAACAAAGACAGGGTGGAGTATTTTAGTTTTCAGTTAATGAACAAAGACAGGGTGGAGTATTTTAGTTTTCAGGTTATAAACAATGCAGGGTGGAGTACTTCAGTTTTCCGTTTATGAACAAAGACAGGGTGGAGTATTTTAGTTTTCAGTTAATGAACAAAGACAGGGTGGAGTATTTTAGTTTTCAGTTAATGAACAAAGACCGGGTGGAGTATTTTAGTTTTCAGTTTATGAACAAAAGAGGGTGGAGAATTTTGATTTTCAGTTTATAAACAGACAGGGTGGAGTATTTTAGTTTTCAGTTTATAAACAAAGACAGGGTGGAGTATTTCAGTTTATAAACAAAGACAGGGTGAAGCAATTCAGTTTTCTGTTTATGAACAAAGACAGGGTGGAGTATTTTAGTTTTCCGTTTAAGAACAAAGACAGGGTGGAGTATTTTAGTTTTCAGTTAATAAACAATGCAGGGTGGAGTAATTCAGTTTTCCGTTCATGAACAAAGACAGGGTGGAGTATTTTAGTTTTCAGTTAATGAACAAAGACAGGGTGGAGTATTTTAGTTTTCAGTTTATGAACAAAGACAGGGTGGAGTATTTTAGTTTTCAGTTAATGAACAAAGACAGGGTGGAGTATTTTAGTTTTCAGTTTATAAACAAAGACAGGGTGGAGTATTTTAGTTTTCAGTTTATAAACAAAGACAGGGTGGAGTATTTAAGTTTTCAGTTTATAAACAAAGACAGGGTGGAGTATTTCAGTTTATAAACAAAGACAGGATGGAGTATATTAGTTTTCAGTTTATAAACAAAGACAGGGTGGAGTAATTTATTTTTCCGTTCATGAACAAAGACATGGTGGAGTATTTTAGTTTTCGGTTTATGGACAAAGACAGGGTGGAGTAATTCAGTTTTTCGTTTATGAACAAAGGCAGGGTGGAGTATTTAAGTTTATAAACAAAGACAGGGTGAAGTAATTTAGTTTTCAGTTTATAAACAAAGACAGGGTGGAGTATTTTAGTTTTCCGTTTATGAACAAAGACAGGGTAGAGTACTTCATTTTATAAACAAAGACAGGGTGGAGTATTTTAGTTTTTAGTTTATAAACAAAGACAGGGTGGAGTAATCAAATTTTCCGTTTATGAACAAAGACAGGGTGGAGAACTTCATTTTATAAACAAAGACAGGGTGGAGTATTTTAGATTTCCATTTATGAACAAAGACAGGGTGGAGTACTTCATTTTATAAACAAAGACAGGGTGTAGAATTTCAGTTTTCGTTTATGAACAAAGACAGGGTGGAGTATTTCAGTTTATAAACAAAGATAGGTTGGAGTAATTTAATTTTCCGTTTCTGAACGAAGACAGGGTGGAGTATTTCAGTTTTCGTTTATGAACAAAGACAGGGTGGGGTATTTCAGTTTATAAACAAAGACAGGGTGGAGTAATTTAGTTTTTCGTATATGAACAAAGGCAGGGTGGAGTATTTCAGTTTATAAACAATGATAGGGTGGAGTATTTTAGTTTTCAGTTTATAAACAAAGACAGGGTGGAGTATTTTAGTAAATGAACAAAGACAGGGTGGAGTATTTTAGTTTTCAGTTTATATACAAAGACAGGTGGAGTATAAACAGACAGGTGGAGCAAAAACAAAGACAGGGAGTAAAAACAAAGGCAGGTGGAGCAAAAACAGACACAGGTGGAGAAAAACAAAGACAGGTGGAGTAAAAACAAAGACAGGTGGAGTACAAACAGACAGGTGGAGTAAAAACAGACAGGTGGAGTAAAAACAAAGACAGGTGGAGTAAAAAACAAAGACAGGGTGGAGAAAAATAAACAAAGACAGGTGGAGAAAAACAAAGACAGGTGGAGTAAAAACAAAGACAGGTGGAGTACAAACAGACAGGTGGAGTAAAAACAGACAGGTGGAGTATTTTAGTTTTCCGTTTATGAACAAAGACAGGGTGGAGTATTTCAGTTTATAAACAAAGACAGGGTGGAGTATTTTAGTTTTCAGTTTATAAACAAAGACAGGGTGGAGTATTTTAGTTTTCCGTTTATGAACAAAGACAGGGTGGAGTATTTCAGTTTCGGTTTATGAACAAAGACAGGGTGGAGTATTTCAGTTTATAAACAAAGACAGGGTGGAGTAATTTAGTTTTCAGTTTATAAACAAAGACAGGGTGCAGTAATTTAATTTTCCGTTTATGAACGAAGACAGGGTGGAGTATTTTAGTTTTCCGTTTATGAAAAAAGACTGGGTGGAGTATTTTAGTTTTCAGTTTATAAACAAAGACAGGGTGGAGTATTTTAGTCAATGAACAAAGACAGGGTGGAGTATTTTAGTATTCAGTTTATAAACAAAGATAGGATGGAGTATTTTAGTTTTCGGTTTATAAACAAAGACAGGGTGGAGTATTTCAGTTAATAAACAAAGACAGAGTGGAGTAATTCAGTTTTCCATTTATGAACAAAGAAAGGGTGGAGTATTTTAGTTTTCAGTTCATAAAAAAAGACAGGGTGGAGTATTTTAGTTTTCAGTTTATAAACAAAGACAGGTGGAGTTAAAACAAAGACAGGTGGAGTATAAACAGACAGGTGGAGTATAAAGAGACAGGTGGAGTAAAAACAAAGACAGTTGGAGCAAAAACAAAGACAGGTGGAGTAAAAACAAAGACAGGTGGAGCAAAAACAGACACAGGTGGAGAAAAACAAAGACAGGTGGAGTAAAAACAAAGACAGGTGGAGTATAAACAGACAGGTGGAGTATAAACAGACAGGTGGAGTAAAAACAAAGACAGGTGGAGCAAAAACAAGGAGAGGTGGAGTATAAACAAAAGTTAGGTGGAGCAAAAACAGACAGGTGGAGAAAAACAAAGACAGGTGGAGTAAAAACAGACACAGGTGGAGTTAAAACAAAGACAGTTGGAGTAAAAACAAAGACAGGTGGAGTAAAAACAAAGACAGGTGGAGTTAAAACAAAGACAGGTGGAGTATAAACAGACAGGTGGAGTTTAAACAGACAGGTGGCGTAAAAACAAAGACAGGTGGAGCAAAAACAAAGACAGGTGGAGTAAAAACAAAGACAGGTGGAGTAAAATCAAAGACAGGTGGAGTAAAAACAGACACAGGTGGAGTTAAAACAAAGACAGTTGGAGTAAAAACAGACACAGGTGGAGTATAAACAGACAGGTGGAGTAAAAACAAAGACAGGTGGAGTACAAACAGACAGGTGGAGTAAAAACAGACAGGTGGAGTAAAAACAGACACAGGTGGAGAAAAACAAAGACAGACAGGTGGAGTAAAAGCAGACACAGGTGGAGAAAAACAAAGACAGGTGGAGTAAAAACAAAGACAGGTGGAGTATAAACAAAGACAAGTGGAGTAAAAACAAAGACAGGTGGAGTAAAAACAGATGCAGGTTGAGTAAAAACAAAGACAGGTGGAGTATAAACAAAGACAGGTTGAGTTAAAACAAAGACAGGTGGAGTTAAAACAAAGACAGGTGGTGTAAAAACAAAGACAGGTAGAGTATAAACAAAGACAGGTTGAGTTAAAACAAAGTCAGGTGGAGTATAAACAAAGACAGGTGGAGTATAAACAAAGACAAGTGGAGTAAAAACAAAGACAGGTGGAGTAAAAACAGATGCAGGTGGAGTAAAAACAAAGACAGGTGGTTTAAAAACAAAGACAGGTGGAGTATAAACAAAGACAGGTTGAGTTAAAACAAAGTCAGGTGGAGTTAAAACAAAGACAGGTAGAGTATAAACAAAGACAGGTTGAGTTAAAACAAAGACAGGTGGAGTATAAACAAAGACAAGTGGAGTAAAAACAAAGACAGGTGGAGTAAAAACAGATGCAGGTGGAGTATAAACAAAGACAGGTGGAGTAAAAACAAAGACAGGTGGAGTATAAACAAAGACAGGTTGAGTTAAAACAAAGTCAGGTGGAGTTAAAACAAAGACAGGTGGTGTAAAAACAAAGACAGGTGGAGTATAAACAAAGACGAGTGGAGTAAAAACAAAGACAGGTGGAGTAAAAACAGACAGGGTGAGTAAAAACAAAGACAGGTGGTGTAAAAACAAAGACAGGTGGAGTATAAACAAAGACAGGTGGAGTTAAAACAAAGTCAGGTGGAGTTGAAACAAAGACAGGTTGAGTTAAAACAAAGACAGGTGGAGTATAAACAAAGACGAGTGGAGTAAAAACAAAGACAGGTGGAGTAAAAACAGACAGGTTGAGTAAAAACAAAGACAGGTGGTGTAAAAACAAAGACAGATGGAGTATAAACAAAGACAGGTGGAGTTAAAACAAAGTCAGGTGGAGTATAAACAAAGACAGGTTGAGTTAAAACAAAGACAGGTGGAGTAAAAACAATGACAGGTGGAGTGCTTTGCTCACCTGCAGCTCGCTGACCCAGGAGCAGTGCCAGTACGACAGCCCCGCCCACTTGACGAAGAACTCCCTCTCCGGTCGGCCCTTTAGCGGCGGCCTGGTCAGCGGGTCGTTGGGTTTCCCGTCAGCGGAGGCGGGCAGCTCGGCGGGCAGAGGAGGCTCGCCCCACGTCCAGTGGAGGATCTTCTGCACCTTCCCTTTGAGCGGGGGGCACTGCGGGGCAGACGGACAGAGAAGAGGGTTCAAACCCCAATCCATTAATTCAAACTAAAATATGGAAAATGTCGTCCCTGTCAGGAGTCGCTCAAACACTTTTCTATTCTTTATTTGTTTTTAAATGAGATTAAATATTAATCAGAGAGTTTCCTGTTAATGTTCTGAGAAAACAGCTCAGCCCTCAGTGCTAATGTAGACAAGCCTGCCTACGTCTGAACTACATAATCAACCTTTACGACACACTTTAGCTTTAAGACGGATACTCTCTCTGGTTTGGGAGCGTTTGGAAAACATGTTCCCAAACCAGATTCTTGACATTTTGTTCCACAGTGTTTTTTTGAGAGGGTGAATCGACTGAAATCATAAATGTAGTGAAACAAAGCTGTGATTTTATTTGTAGACCACATGGCCCAGCCCTAATCCAAACCTTAAGAAGCTGGTCCATGTCTGTGATCTAAAGAGAAGCTGGTCCTTAACGACTGTAAAGGAAGTGTCTGACATGGAGGGGCTGACCGTCTCATTAAGACCATGTGTGACCTGAAAATGAAGTGTGTCGTTCTCCCTCTGATGTTTGTTTCCTTTTCTTTTGTTCTATTATATCCATTAAAATCTTTAATAAAATATAGTTATATATATAATATATTTATATATACAGTTCTAAAATAAAAGAAGCCGGCCCATGCCCGGTCTCACCATGCACCGCGGGCACAGCCACTCTCCATTGGGGATCTCGGGCAGTGGCGGGTTCAGGCAGTGGATGTGGTACGAGGACGGGCAGGTGTCGCAGCACAGCAGTTCTCCTCCATCTTTGCACACTCTGCAGAACTCCATGTGGTCGTCCTCCTCCTCCCCGGCGGGCTCCTCCTCGTCCTCGTCCTCGTCTTTGGCCTCCCACTGGATGCCCTCCTTCTCCTGCAGAGCAGAGACAGTGAGAACAGGCCGACCTGCTGAGCTTCATCTTCTGATGCTTCAGGCTCTCACACAGTGTGGGCAGCTCCATTTGCCCTCAGGAGCCTTCTCCAGCTCGGGGTCCAGACACACCAGGTGATAGGCCCTGGGACAGGTGTCGCACAGGATGATCTCCCCGCCCTGCTGGCACACTTCGCAGTAGTCTTGGTGGTCCGTCTCGTAGCCATCGCCGTCCTCCTCTGAAAGAACAGAGCAGACTGAGGTCACGCGTCCACCTGTGCACCTGAAACCAGTGAAAAAAAAACACTGCAGAGCATTTCAGCATGAACCAGACCAACCGATAAGGTGTCCACCGGCACCTGACAACCGATTAGGTGTCCACTGACACCTGACAGCCGATAAGGTGTCGGTGGACACCTGACAACCGATAAGGTGTCCACCGACACCTGACAGCCAATAAGATGTCGGTGGACACCTGACAACCGATAAGGTGTCCACCGACACCTGACAGTCAACCAGGTGTCCACCAACACCAAGTCCTGAAATATAATACAATGGAGCTCTAATGTCCTGCAGATTAATTTTCTTTTCTTTAATCTTGCTGAAGAGGTGTGACTAAACTCTCCCTCTCTACAGGAAACGCTCTGTTTTCACTTCCTGGAGTTGATGATGTCGTAGCTGCACAGGCTCCGCCTACAGGTGTGTTTTCTGCTGGGCACAGGTGGACACCATGACTGTTCTGGAAGCCCCGCCCCCTCAGGTCAGAATGATCCTCCACAGAGATGAAACTTTTCTTTTTTTATTCAACTTAAATCAGAAGTTAGAAGGATTATAGCTGGATCAGATTCAGCTCTATTTCCCTCCCCTTAAGGGATTTATGTGTGGCTTCAGTTCTTTGTCCCTTTGTCTTACATTTGTGACTGTCAGGCCGAAGTCTGTCAATGAATGGATTAATTTAATCGACATAAAATACATATTTATAATGTAATACAGTTCACGGCCAAATTCATCAACGTCAGTGTTCTTAATTATTTATTTTTGTATCTTGTACACCTGTCATAACAAAGCTGTTATTCCACAGTTACTATGTTTAATCTCTTTAAATCTCCTTAAACACCAGACTTACTTAAAATTAAACATGTTTTCTTCTCCGATAAATCATATTTTGATCTTTGGTTGATTTCCCTGAAATCTTGAACCATGATTTCTCATTAATCGGTGATGATGATGATGGAGAGTATTAAAGCAGGGTTAACCCTATCTCTAACTATTGATCATATTGATCTTATAATTTATTTGTTTCTAACTCTCCAACACAAACATTGTCTGTTAGCTATCTGTTTAGTCTGGCTTTTATGTGTCTTACTATTATAAATTTATGGTTATACGTATTTTTTAATCTTTATTTACTCTGCTTTTTATAAATAGATTCTGTTCATTTAGCCTAAATTTTATTTTGTCACTTTTTATATTATTTCTTTTTGTCCCCATTGTTTTTAGTTTTTATATTTTATGCCTTAACTTGCATTATTTTACCTACTCACACTTTCTGGCTACCAAGTGACCGAGTACATTTTTACTTCATTTCCCATGTTTCAAGCTAGAAGGAAGTCAAATAATATTCCAGGGCATTTCCCTTTTTTACTCATTTCCCATTTGTTTTCCATGACTGGAAAATTGGACAATCATTTTTCCAGGTTTTCCAGGACGTGTGGGAACCCTAACTAAAGTTTAAACTCTGGTATTATAATAACCCTAACAGAGATGAACACACATTACCAGGCCCCTTTGAGGCCCCCTGTCAGATTTAAAGTGGTTTATCAGTAAATGAGATTCAGTCTGTGACGGAGCCTCCGGGAAACATCCCAAAACAAACACGACTCTCGTTTTAATTTCCTCGTTAGCCGCAGTCAAACAGCTCGCTCTGACGGCTTTGGAGGGAAAACAGAGGCAGACAGCAAACATACTTTTCCTTTTTTTACGCCCACGCCGGGCCCTCTTCTTGGTGGCGGCGCCCGAGGTGTCAGAAAGCACGGAGGCACTGTGGATGCTGATGTCGTCGAAGTCCGACTCCTCCAGGAAGTCCTCCTCGCTCTGCAGAGACACAAGAGCTCAAAGACTGAGACCAGAGAGTGGAGACAGAAACACAGGAGGACAGCCAAACTCACCGAGGACGCCTTCTTCTTCTTCACACTCTGGCCCGACTTTGGTTTGGTCTTCTTCGGCTTCGGCTTCTTCTTCACCTCCTTCACAGACTTACTCCTCTTCCTCACTCCTGGACCTGATTCAGAGTTAAAAGAAAACAAAGATCTCCGAGTCATCCTCAGACTAAATTCAACTGAATACTCTACAAAGAGAAGACAAGATAATAAATAAGAGAAGATATTTAATGTTCATACTTCACTGTTTCTTTGGAAATATTCTCTCATTCTGAATCTGTTGCCTGCAGCACATTAAATCTGTGAAACTACAGACTGGACGGTGGTCTGTAAATCCAGACTGAGCATGTGCTGCACAAACAGGACAGTGAACAGTCTTAAATGAAGTCTTAAAGCAGAATGTGAAGCCTTCCCTTCAGTAATTACTGTCCTCGGCTCCCAAACGCTCTAAACACTGTTTAAAGGAAAGGTGATGTAACACAGCAGTAATCAGACACTCAGATCTGAGCAGGTGTGTTTATCTAATTAGGGAAAAAAATATCCATAACACCTCCTCAAAACTCAAATCTGCCCGACAAGTCCAGATGGATGTCTTATTACAAGAAAAAATCAAAAATGAGGCCTTGAGATTTTGTGTATATCTGCCAGTGAAACGAGGGAAAGGCACTAAAGAGGGTCTTAAATTCATAAATAATAACGTCTTCACAGCACAGTACAGGTTAAGACATTTGTCTCGTCTTATAAACAACAAATGTGAACACCACAGAACATTCATCCAAAATGCTGATATTCACACCTGTCCTCATTAACAAATTAAGCTCCATATATTAATAACATATGGAAAAGAAACAGAAACAAAACCACCAGTCCTACAGTAATATAATCATTAAACAGAAAACAAAAGAAAAAATCAGAAATCATTTACAGTCATTTACAAAAGTAACTCTGTAAAGTTACTGTACAGATCATTTTTAAAAACAAAGGTTACATGTTCACAAATTTAATACGAGCATCATTCCATCATCTTTAATTCCAAACCAGGCTTCATTGATTTGTTTTTATACGTTAAAATACTGATATTATTATGACATTACAATGAACATTTGCAGGATGGAGAAACTGACGGCACACGTGAACTTCAAGACGGACCAATTTGTTTGACCTTAGAGGGAATGAATGACCTTCACCATGCGGGCCAGACTGTGACCCTGTAAACTCTGATGATCCTCTGTGTACGAAATAACCACATCACACCGCCTAAGGGTTAAAGGTATTATGTTTTCTTTAAAATTATATATATATATATATATATATATCTTGTCTTGTAGAGCATTTAAATCACTGTGCTGTGTTTTATTTATGTTCTGCAGTAACAAAGCTTCACTGAGCTCGGCATAAAGGATGGTTTGGACAGTAAAATAATAAAAGTAATAATAATAATAATTATAGTAATTATAATAATAATACTACTAGTAGTAATAACAGTAATTAATAATAATATTAATAGTAGTTAAATAATAATAATAATAATAATTATAATAATAATAATAATTGTAAAAATAATAATAATAGTAATAATAAGAGTAATAAGCTCTTAAATAATCAGCTCTGACCTTTCCCCTCTTTGGTTTTGGCTTTCTTGATTGGCCCCGGCTGAGTGCTGGGCACACCGCCGCCGATGGTTGTCGCCTGTGCCACGGTCACCGTCTCCACGGCAGCAGCAACGGCGGCGGCCACGGCGGTGGCAGAGGCGCCTTTGAACGGGTTGTTGGCGCTGAACTCCCGCCACTTGGCCCCTAACACGGTCATCATCTTGGACATGGGGATCTTGGGGTTCTTCTTGGCGATGAGCGGCCTGCAGAGAGAGACAGAACTATAACAAAACTACAGAGCTAAAGACTCAAACTGAGCATGTGTTCACACAGCAGGTTGTTGTTTACAGCCTGAGCTCTCCTCTAACGCTCTCCATTAACACATGCAGCTGTGTCTACGATCGTTAATGTGAACACGAGCTTAAAAACAGTCAGTCAGACTAAAGGCAGCACGCGGGAGAAGAGCTTAGACGTCTTTACAGCTGGATCATGGACTCACTGAGGCCACAGGTAACAGTCTAAGCTCTGACTTCACAGAGACGCAGAGGTCTGTACCTGAGGAACTGGCTGAAAGCTTTGTAGTTGGTGATGGTTTTGTAGTCGTCCTCGGTGAAGCCGTACTGAACGTCCTCCAGACCCCACTCCTGCATCAGCTGGCCCGACGACTTCGGCTCCTGGAGACGTTCAGGTGGTAGACGCAGAGATGTTAGGACATCAGGTGATTAGAGAGTTTAATATCTACAGGATCAAACCATCTGCTCTCCTCACTTTGACTCTTTAATAAAGAGATGAAGATTTTTTTTTTTTAATTGATTTTTTTATGAAATTATGTTGTTTCAAACTTAAAAGTGAATTAATAAAAAATTAGAAATAAAAGAAATTAGCCCAAGGCTATAATCTGGCATATTTACATTTGTAAAAATGTTCATTAATATGCGCTGTTCCCTCTTTAAAACCAATAAATAAATAAATAAAAGAATCAGAGACATTCTGAATATATGACACTGTTTGATCTTCCATAAGAAACCAAAGCAGAGTAAAGAAATGCTTCTGCCTACAGAGAATCTAACTGTAAATGTTCAGAATAAAGTTTAGGTGTTTCAGACGGTGTGGAGCTCAGAGAAAAACCAAACCCTGAGGGAAGAGCTCTCTCAGCTTTTCATGATGCTGTGTCTCACTTTTAATATCTAAATGTAGTCAAAATATTGGAGCAAAGAAAATGTAGAAGTTCAAAGTTTTAAGGGCTGGAGTCTCTGAAGAACAGACGATTATAACAAAACTGAAGATTAGTTTAGATTTGAGGTAAAGAACTAAAAAAAGACATTTGGACTTTATTCTCAAAAGTAAAACTACAACAAAACTTTTTCTTTTGCTTTTTCCTAATATTATTATTATTATTATTATTATCCATCAATCAAAGATGCACCTCTCCTGTCGTCACGTTAGCTGAAGGTTTAGTTTGCAGCTCACACGATCATCACGTGGAACCTGAAGCATGAAAACTGGTTTAAAACAAAAGATCAAACTTCTTTTTGGGCATATAAAGCTCATTACTGTTTTGGATCAGAGACACTCTTTCTACAATCCAAAAACTATATAAAACAAATCTAAAAATAATTTCATCATTCCTTTAATTATAATAATGTAGCTTTGCTGCTGTTTCAGGAAACCGTGCACAAGTGCAACCTCACGTGCACAGTTTCGGTCCTGCATAAATACTCTAACTTACAGATTTTAATATTTAAATAAAAATGTTTATTTCTATTTTGTTTTTAAAATGTCGTATAATATGTATAATTTGAGCTTCTGTCCCCCACCTTCCTCTAAAGGTTTGGATGGTTACACCGGCTGATCTGGACTTTAGCATCTGTGTTCATTAACTGATCCTCAGAGTCTGAAGCCACAGGCTGGTCAATGGGAGTCTTAAAACCACAGGCTGGTCAATGGGAGTCTGAAACCACAGGCTGGTCAATGGGAGTCTGAAACCACAGGCTGGTCAATGGGAGTCTTAAAACCACAGGCTGGTCAATGGGAGTCTGAAACCACAGGCTGGTCAATGGAGTCTGAAACCACAGGCTGGTCAATGGAGTCTTAAAACCACAGGCTGGTCAATGGGAGTCTGAAACCACAGGCTGGTCAATGGGAGTCTGAAACCACAGGCTGGTCAATGGGAGTCTGAAACCACAGGCTGGTCAATGGGAGTCTTAAAACCACAGGCTGGTCAATGGGAGTCTGAAGCCACAGGCTGGTCAATGGGAGTCTGAACCACAGGCTGGTCAATGGAGTCTGAAACCACAGGCTGGTCAATGGGAGGAAAAGTTTATTCCACAGCTGAAGAACTCATGAGTCACGAGACGATCATCAACTGAGTGTCAGATAGTGTTTCCTTATCTGAGTCTGTTAGCATGACACTGATCCTTACTGTTAGCATGAGACTGATCCTTACTGTTAGCATGACACTGATCCTTACCGTTAGCATGACACTGATCCTTACTGTTAGCATGACACTGATCCTTACTGTTAGCATGAGACTGATCCTTACTGTTAGCATGACACTGATCCTTACCGTTAGCATGAGACTGATCCTTACTGTTAGCATGAGACTGATCCTTACTGTTAGCATGACACTGATCCTTACCGTTAGCATGACACTGATCCCTACTGTTAGCATGACACTGATCCATACTGTTAGCGTGACACGATCCTTACCTTCATGTTCCCGTCATCATCGTCCTCATCCTCGTCGTCTTCGTCTCTCTTCTTCTTCCTCGGCTTCTTCTCCTTCTTCTCCTTGGGTTTCTTCTTCTTCTTCTTGGTCGGGCCGAACGTCATGCTGCTCTCGCTCTCTGAGTTTATTTCTGGACGCTCTCGTTCCTCCTCCACCTCCGAGGTCTCCTCCAGGTCGCTGTCCACTCTGGCCTGGATTCCCCCCTGAGCAAAGAAGACGAGTTCAGGATTATTTCTGACCGAGTAAAAAGAAGTTCACACGAGCCGAAGCAGCTCTCAGACAGACAGGTAGGAGGCAGGCTTAGCTTTCAGTGTGGAGCGTGCACGCTCTCCCTGTGCATGCCTGGGTTCTATCCCACAGCAGAAACAGGATCATAAGTTAGCAGGTGACTCTGAATCGGCCACAAGTATGAATACAGTCAGAACTGCATCTGCACCACAGCCTGATATAGACAGGACTAACATACTGAGGACAGGTAAAAGAGTAAAAACTGGACCATGAATGGATTTAGACCGTCTAATATCATAAAACTGAATAAACGCTTAAATGTGTCTGTGTTTATCACAGCCTCGCTCTAAAACACAGCACTGTCCCTTTAAATGTGAGTCTGTGTTTATCACAGCCTCGCTCTAAAACACAGCACTGTCCCTTTAAATGTGTCTGTGTTTATCACAGCCTCGCTCTAAAACACAGCACTGTCCCTTTAAATGTGAGTCTGTGTTTATCACAGCCTCGCTCTAAAACACAGCACTGTCCCTTTAAATGTGTCTGTGTTTATCACAGCCTCGCTCTAAAACACAGCACTGTCCATTTAAATGTGTCTGTGTTTATCACAGTCTCGCTCTAAAACACAGCGCTGTCCCTTTAAATGTGTCTGTGTTTATCACAGCCTCGCTCTAAAACACAGCACTGTCCATTTAAATGTGAGTCTGTGTTTATCACAGTCTCGCTCTAAAACACAGCGCTATCCCTTTAAATGTGTCTGTGTTTATCACAGCCTCGCTCTAAAACACAGCACTGTCCATTTAAATGTGAGTCTGTGTTTATCACAGTCTCGCTCTAAAACACAGCGCTATCCCTTTAAATGTGTCTGTGTTTATCACAGCCTCGCTCTAAAACACAGCACTGTCCCTTTAAATGTGAGTCTGTGTTTATCACAGCCTCGCTCTAAAACACAGCGCTGTCCCTTTAAATGTGTCTGTGTTTATCACAGTCTCGCTCTAAAACACAGCGCTGTCCCTTTAAATGTGAGTCTGTGTTTATCGCAGCCTCGCTCTAAAACACAGCACTGTCCATTTAAATGTCCGTCTGAGTTTATCGCAGTCTCGCTCTAAAACGCAGCGCTGTCCCTTTAAATGTCCGTCTGTGTTTATCACAGCCTCGCTCTAAAACGCAGCACTGTCCCTTTAAATGTGTCTGTGTTTATCACAGTCTCGCTCTAAAACGCAGCACTGTCTCTTTAAATGTGTCTGTGTTTATCGCAGTCTCGCTCTAAAACACAGCACTGTCCCTTTAAATGTGTCTGTGTTTATCGCAGTCTCGCTCTAAAACACAGCACTGTCCCTTTAAATGTCCGTCTGAGTTTATCAAAGCATCGCTCTAAAATGCAGCACCGTCCCTTTAAATGTCCGTCTGCGTTTATCAAAGCATCGCTCTAAAACACAGCACTGTCCCTTTAAATGTGAGTCTGTGTTTATCACAGCATCGCTCTAAAACACAGCACTGTCCCTTTAAATGTGAGTCTGTGTTTATCACAGCCTCGCTCTAACACACAGCACTGTCCCTTTAAATGTGTCTGTGTTTATCACAGCCTCGCTCTAAAACAGAGCACTGTCCCTTTAAATGTGAGTCTGTGGTTATCACAAACTCGCTCTAAAACACAGCACTGTCCCTTTAAATGTCTGTCTGTGTTTATCACAGCCATGCTCTAAAACACAGCACTGTCCCTTTAAATGTGAGTCTGTGTTTATCACAGTCTCGCTCTAAAACACAGCGCTGTCCCTTTAAATGTGAGTCTGTGTTTATCGCAGTCTCGCTCTAAAACACAGCGCTTTCCCTTTAAATGTGAGTCTGTGTTTATCGCAGCCTCGCTCTAAAACAGAGCGCCGTCCCTTTAAATGTCCGTCTGAGTTTATCAAAGCATCGCTCTAAAACACAGCACCGTCCCTTTAAATGTCCGTCTGAGTTTATCATAGCATCGCTCTAAAACACAGCACCGTCCCTTTAAATATCCATCTGCGTTTATCACAGCCTCGCTCTACAACACAGCACTGTCCCTTTAAATGTCTGTCTGTGTTTATCACAGCCATGCTCTAAAACACAGCACTGTCCCTTTAAATGTGAGTCTGTGTTTATCACAGTCTCGCTCTAAAACACAGCGCTGTCCCTTTAAATGTGAGTCTGTGTTTATCGCAGTCTCGCTCTAAAACACAGCGCTGTCCCTTTAAATATGAGTCTGTGTTTATCACAGCATCGCTCTAAAACAGAGCGCCGTCCCTTTAAATATCCGTCTGCGTTTATCACAGCCTCGCTCTACAACACAGCACTGTCCCTTTAAATGTCTGTCTGTGTTTATCACAGCCATGCTCTAAAACACAGCACTGTCCCTTTAAATGTGAGTCTGTGTTTATCACAGTCTCGCTCTAAAACACAGCGCTGTCCCTTTAAATGTGAGTCTGTGTTTATCGCAGTCTCGCTCTAAAACACAGCGCTGTCCCTTTAAATATGAGTCTGTGTTTATCACAGCATCGCTCTAAAACAGAGCGCCGTCCCTTTAAATGTCCGTCTGAGTTTATCAAAGCATCGCTCTAAAACACAGCACCGTCCCTTTAAATGTCCGTCTGCGTTTATCAAAGCATCGCTCTAAAACACAGCACCGTCCCTTTAAATGTGAGTCTGTGTTTATCACAGCCTCGCTCTAAAACACAGCGCTGTCCCTTTAAATGTGAGTCTGTGTTTATCACAGCCTCGCTCTAAAACACAGCACTGTCCCTTTAAATGTCCGTCTGTGTTTATCACAGCCTCGCTCTAAAACACAGCACCGTCCCTTTAAATGTGAGTCTGTGTTTATCACAGCCTCGCTCTAAAACACAGCAATGTCCCTTTCAATGTGTCTGTGTTTATCACAGCCTCGCTCTAACACACAGCACTGTCCCTTTAAATGTCCGTCTGTGTTTATCACAGCCTCGCTCTAAAACACAGCACCGTCCCTTTAAATGTCCGTCTGCGTTTATCACAGCCTCGCTCTAAAACGCAGCACCGTCCCTTTAAATGTCCGTCTGCGTTTATCACAGCCTCGCTCTAAAACGCAGCACCGTCCCTTTAAATGTCCGTCTGCGTTTATCACAGCCTCGCTCTACAACGCAGCACCGTCCCTTTAAATGTCCGTCTGCGTTTATCACAGCCTCGCTCTAAAACGCAGCACCGTCCCTTTAAATGTCCGTCTGCGTTTATCAAAGCATCGCTCTAAAACGCAGCACCGTCCCTTTAAATGTCCGTCTGCGTTTATCACAGCCTTGCTCTAAAACGCAGCACTGTCCCTTTAAATGTCCGTCTGAGTTTATCAAAGCATCGCTCTAAAACGCAGCACCGTCCCTTTAAATGTCCGTCTGCGTTTATCAAAGCATCGCTCTAAAACGCAGCACCGTCCCTTTAAATGTCCGTCTGCGTTTATCACAGCCTCGCTCTAAAACGCAGCACTGTCCCTTTAAATGTCCGTCTGTGTTTATCACAGCCTCGCTCTAAAACACAGCGCTGTCCCTTTAAATGTGTCTGTGTTTATCACAGCCTCGCTCTAATGCACAGCACTGCTCCTTTAAATGTGTGTCTGTGTTTATCACAGCCTCGCTCTAAAACACAGCACTGTCCCTTTAAATGTCCGTCTGTGTTTATCACAGCCTCGCTCTAAAACGCAGCACCGTCCCTTTAAATGTCCGTCTGTGTTTATCACAGCATCGCTCTAAAACACAGCGCTGTCCCTTTAAATGTCCGTCTGTGTTTATC